>OX454335.1:7689514-8407586 GCA_949716465.1 Chalcosyrphus nemorum
GCCAAGTTGATTAGAGAAACTGTGTTGTTTTAACACAAACAAATAGTGCAAAATATATTTATTTTTCTCTATAGACATGTGTGCATATATCCTAAATAAAATTGGATTGGATTATTTCTTTGCAATCTCAAATCTGCACCCTCATTTGAAGAAGAGAATGAAAATATCGGGCGGCACAATATTGCACAGAACATGGCTCGCTCTTGAGCAATATAACACAATCAAACCGAGAAACTAGATCGCTGGCCTATTCAAATTATAGGTCTTTCCGTTGCTTGAAACAAGGCAGCACATGATTGATCAAAATGCTTATGCAGATCTGTTTCAACATTTATAATAAATTTTTTGTTTTTACTCCACAAACGTTTTTAGTTTTAAAACCCGAGGAATACCTTATTTTCGTTTGAGCATACACTAAACAATTGCCGCTGCATCTTGAATGCATCTCATGTCTACACTGATTACTAAATTATTTTCTTTAAGTTATTAAAAGTGCATAAAAAAGCAGGAATTTATTTAACGTTGACATCTAGACATTTATAAATAGATTTGCCTAGGTCAAGAACTGTTCCAATGCGTTGGGTCTGCGTTGAATCTGCAATTTTTTCCACCATAAATATGTACATAAAGACCCTAGAGCTTTTCCACGTAAAAAACTGCTTAAGAAAAATATACCCTTAGAACTTACTCAATTTTTGGTTTGATTTCCTCTTCTTTTTGACATATTTCCTCCATTTGTTGGTACAGCTTCCAGGTGCTCGATGGCTTAAGCTTCTCCTGTTCATATTTCTTTTGCAAAACCTTAAATATCGATTTTGCTTCATGTGCTACAAAGGGATAACATTGAAAATTTATTATCAAATTAAACTAACAGAACAGAAATATTTTTGAAAAATCACTCACCAGATAGTTTATTTTTCTTCCCCACACGAATCCAAGCCTCTTCCAGGTCCTTTTTGCTTTTCGAAGCTTCGTTATATGGATGCAGTGGCTTTTCCTCGGCAATGTCCGCCAAAATTTTGTCCAACTGAATTGGCATTTTCGATTGTTTTAATATTCGGTTGTTATTTCCCAGCAGAAAATATAATATCCTTTCAATTTGTTGAATTACTTGTAGTTTTTATTTCTTTTGATCTTGCGACACAGAAAACAACGTTCAACGGCGGCAAAAAAAAAAACGCACGAAACAACGACGGACAAGAGACAAGCGAATTTTGTCCAGAAGAAGAGAAAAAACGTTTTTTTGCGAGACTTCTTTTTCTATCCCCTTTCGTTTTGTTCTGCTGTGTATTTACCCAATGTTGGTGTTGTCTCAGTCTAGCACATGCAATTTGAATACCCGATGCAGCTAGAGAATGGTAATGGCGGTTACAAATTAATTTCTTTCGTCAGGTGTTTCGTTTAATTCAAGTGCAGTTTGAGAAGACCTGTTTGTGTCATTGGCTTTCAAAGAGAATGTTGTTAAGAAAAAATATATATAAAAAAACGAGCGATAAATTTAAAAAGGTCGAATATTCAATTCATGCACATTTATATAATTTCACCTATTTCGAGTAAAATAAAATTTATAGACGATAAGCCTTAACTTTTCGGAGCAGAGAGAAAGAATTGTAGGTAGTGGCTTTTGGATTGCATCGGGGTAGACGGAAACGTCAGCCGTGATTGGTTTTTTTACCCAATATCGGTAATAACATGTTCATTACGAATTTCTCTAAGATATTCGGAAGTGCATCACGATTTCGAAGGCTTCGGATAGTTTTTTTATTTCAATTTAAACAGGCTAACAGCACTTTTACACACGAAGGCAAAGACACCCAATTTTATTCGTCTTCTCGGCGTAAATTATGTCATTTTCATTGGGCAAAAATAAGTCTTCCTTTTATTTTTGGAGGAGAAAAATCACTGCCAATCACGTTCCATTGGTTCTTCGGAAGCATATTCTAGGAGAGCCTTCGCTTCCCGATTTCATTTGGGAAGACGCCCAGAATTCACTAGACTCTCATAAACTCTGTCATTGGACTACTTGTCAATGCCATATGACTCAGCGATTTTTCATTGCAAAAACAGAAACAAGAAACATGGCGGTTCACCAACACATAAACAGTTGAGCGGAAGACAATTTGCATGTTCTATTGGAATCCAAAAGAAAAGAATTCTTGAGTTTCACTCAACGGAAAACGACATAACACAAGACACTAATAGAAAATGACGAATTGTCAGCTGTCTTCGTCTCTGTATCTAAAGGGCTCACCATAATTGAATTAAGGCTCTTGACGCGCTCGCATGTTGTCATGCGAATACACATGATTTGTATACTGCACCCATAATGACTTTTCCCCTCAGTTTCGTCGATTTTCGTTCAATTTTCCTTCATACTTTGAGAGCGGTTTCATTCGCCCATTCCGTGCGGAGCGCTCAGGTTCACTATATCGTGTGACATATGGTCACGTTTTCTTAATGCAATTATGGGTGCTCGTTCGATTATGACATTACCTATCGTACTCTTAATGCAATTATGGTTGGGGCTCCTCATACATCCTCATACAAACTGCTTCGCATACGCCAGGGTCCAAAGCATTGATTCAATTATGGTAGGGCCTTAAGAAGGAACATTGGCCGAGTTCCGAACACCTCGCTAATCTAGCTGCTAGAAAACTTTTGCACCGGTATGACAGATTTTGTCCTAGAGAATCTAGCGGCCTCTAGTACAACATGTGTCATCCCGGTACAAAAGTATTCTAGCAGCTAGATTAGTGTGTTGGGATCGCTGCCATTTAAACCACTAAAACAGACATCATGCTAGATTTTTTTCTTATTCACTACAATTTTTCGAAGTCATCTCTTTAGCCTCTGAATTTATTTGTATTTTACGCAGTAATTGACTTTGGTTCTGTTAGTTCTTTAATGATTTTCTTCTTTATTTAAGTTGTTTTTAATTACCTTCGTTGCTTCACATGTGCTTGCTCACTTAGTAGAAATCCCAAACACTTTGGCAAGCCCTGTGTTTCTTATCAGTACATAAGCATACGAAAATAATAAACAATCAATATTCAATACAAGTTTGTTTATTTATCTCCCAATAAAACCATAAAAACACACAGAAACTACAAATAATTGATTAAACTACAAAGTTCAAACGATGACCACCATACTAGTGAGTCTAATTCTTTGTTTTCTTCCTAATTTAATAATCGCGGAGCTGCCCCTTGTGATAAACACTTGGGCGTTTATAGACGCTGCGAATGTAGCGTGGAAGGTACTCCACGAACCAAAACGAACGACGCTAGACGCCTTAGTCGAGGGGTGCAGCACCTGTGAGTTTCTTCAGTGCGATGGCACTGTCGGCTATGGCGGAAGTCCTGATGAACACGGCGAAACTACTCTCGACGCTATGATCATGGATGGAAAAACGATGAACATTGGAGCTGTTGCTGCGCTACGAAACGTGAAAGACGCAGTTAAAGTAGCCCGGCGAGTATTGGAAAACACTCAGCACACATTATTGGTTGGTGATCAAGCGACGGAATTTGCTGTCATGATGGGCTTCCGGAAGGAAACTTTGGCTACCCCAGTTTCGAAAGAAATCTGGCGCAAATGGTGGGATGGAGGATGCCAACCGAATTTCTGGATTAATGTTAAACCAGATCCCACAACTACATGTGGCCCCTATAAAGTTGGGCACAAGTATGATTCGGTAGAGGACCTGGATGGGAAAGAGAAGTTCGGCTTCGGGCCAAAAAATCACGACACAATCGGAATGATTGTAATCGATTCGGATGGACACATCTTCGCTGGAACTTCTACGAATGGAGCGACACACAAAATCCCTGGTAGGGTTGGTGATTCTCCGATACCAGGCGCCGGAGCGTATGCAGATAATGAAATAGGAGCTGCAGCTGCAACAGGAGATGGTGATATCATGATGAGATTTCTGCCATCGTTTGTTGCGGTGGAAAATCTTCGTGCTGGGCAAGATCCCAGAACTGCTGCCGGAGGTGCATTGCAGAGAATTCTTAAAATTCATCCGAAATTCATGGGCGGACTTATAGTTGCCGATCGATTGGGAAATTATGGTGCCGCTTGCACTGGTATTGATAAGTTCCATTTCTCTGTAGCACATGGCAATCAAACCGAAGCTAGTATTGAATATATTAACTGTTGAATAAATTTTGGTGTTTTCTTTCTATAGAGGTTAGCAAACAAGATATCTGACTGAATAAAAGGATTATACATTGGAGCCTTATAACACGGGGTACAACCTAGACATTGCGTACAGAAGTCGATTAGAATTTAATAGAGAGGGTATCCAAGGATCAGTTCTAGACAGATTGTAAAGCTCTCAGCAAATGTATAGTCTGTTATATGATTTTTAAAATTTGTACACAGAGGAAGAACATCGTTCAATCGACTCGTCTAACGGCGCTGATCTTTTCATGTACAGACTGTTGCCAAAAATTTGCGCTGACTATGTGGGATAATGTTCTTTGCACCAAGTGAAACGGTAAACTTTCGGCCGAAAACTATCCGTTCTTTGGTTATAAGAGTCGTCTTCTTCTCCTACAGGTGAGGTAATGATCAGAGGAAGAACGTTACAACTTTATTGCATTCATACTGGTCCACCTGTGAGGTTTTCCAGTTTGCCATCAGGAAGTACCATCAGGCTTTCCAATTTTATACCACTTGGACCCTAAATCCAGTGAAATACTGGTGCTTTTGCATTTGAGTGATACCTACAGTTGTTTTTTCATTTGCCTTTCTCCGCGATTGGAGTTTAAAGGATCTTTCCTTTGACCAATACAATATTAACTGAGCCGGAACGAAATTGCTCTTAATGTCTTGACAAGGCTTTAGGCGCGAAAGGCCTGATTGCTTGGTTGTTTTATGCAATAAAATATGTTCTTTTTTTCAGATCTCTCATGGCTGCCACAAACCAACACACTCATCAACATCTTCCGCGTAGCTTTTGGTAAGACAGACTACCTGCACATAGAAAAAACGCTGGACGGTGAATTTTATCGAAATGTCATCTCAACCGAGACAAAGGGTCTACAAGAGATTTTCAAAAATAACGCCTCACAAATGATTGAAGCAATCGAGTTAGATGGAGAACATTGCTTTGCACTGTACAAAGATGATGTACTCAGTGTTTATTGTGTAGAAATTAATGAAAATGGCGTTCAATTTGTTCAAAAGAGCAATCTAAACAGAAAGGGAATTCTACAGGTACATCTTGGAGATCAAAATTTTACCCATTTTACCCTCTATCCTTTGGTTCTAGATTGTTTCCCTTGAAAAGGATTATATAGCAGCATTACTGATCGATTCATTGGAGATATGGAAACCAAACGAACCGGAGAAACCAAAACAAAAGATCGCCGCAGTGAGCCCTTCGCAAATCGCAGCTGTTGTTGCCACAGATTATACGAAATACATTGCCATTTGTTCCAAGAACACTCCAAAGTCGTTCCACCATGGTTCTGTGGATATCTATAAATCAACTGAAGGTGCAGCCTTTGACCTGATGCAGACGATCGACGTCGTGAACCCACTTCAAGTCGAATTCGCTCTATTGCCAGAATCACACGACATTCTTTTGAATATCCTCACCGAAAGCTTTGACGAACCACTAGCCATCTACCAGTACAAAGGTGTTGTCGGCTTCCAGCCAATTGTAGGTTCATCCACAATACCACCGGACAGTTCCATCTCCATTCTTCACCTTAAGGCTAGTCAACAGCACCTAATCGCAGTCCTCTCTGAGGACGATGTCACAATCATTGAAGCAGTTCTAAGCAAAATTTAACCCATAAACGTTAAAAACACTGTTAATTTCAATAAATTTTCTTAATTTATTTAAAAAAAGTTCTCTCTTCTTTCACTCTACACCATCGGCATCCGCTTTAATCGTCGCTAGATTCGACATTTTCCGTTTGCAGACCCTTGAATGTGGCCACAGGCACGTAAGTCACCAATGTGAACAGTTTGTTGGGTGAATCTTCATCGTCATTGCGTCGGCGCGCCAAGCGGACACGAACGCGGAATGGTGTGCTCCTAAAAAACGAAAGGAAAAAATTAGAGGAACCATCAAGTAGTCTGAACCGTCAGTTGAACTTACCGAATACCCTTGGACCAGATATGCTTGTTTAAACGCGTATCGATCCTAACATCATTGGTTCCCATTTCCTTTTCGGCAAATTTACGGATTTCCTTGATCGCACGCGGGGCGCGTTTCTTGAAACCAATGTTATGCACTCTCTTGGAGAGATGGATTGTGCATTCACGGGTAACAACCTCGTTGATGGCTGATTTATTGCGTTTTTCAACTTTTGTTTTGGCCATTTTTTAGGATGGATGCTTGATTGAAGCTACACAGAACTGTAATAGAATAAAATACACATACATCAATTGATTGCAGGAGCATAATTTTTCAATTGAAATTTTGACAAACACCGAGGAGAGAAATTATTGAAATTTTCATAAAATCAAATAGGTCAGAATTTAAAATTGGATTTTTCAGTAAGAAATTAACAGGAATTTCAATAATTTCATGGATGTTTTTAGATTTTTTTAAAGAAATTTTTATAACACCAACCTATCGGAAATGAAAGCCTGACGTAAAAGAATTGACGGCTGTCAAATTGGACGCCATCTAGATGTCAGTTAAGGAGCAATGTACGTTTAACGTGACATCTGGTGGGGATTATTGAATGGAAGAGGTCAGGGAGAATTTGTGCGTTCAGTTCTTCTTTACTTTAAGCAAAAAGAACGTAAAATAGAGTACTTAGGTCATGTACTACGGAATAACAAATACCAACTACTCCATGTCATCATTCAAGGAATGTTAAAGGAAAGAGGAACAGCAAGTTTTCATAGATTTACATGGCTGACTAATGTGCGTGAATGGTATAACCAGTCAATACAATACCAGATATAATAACAGACGTGAAAGATAAACGGAAAATTAAAACGATGATTTCCAACCTCCAAAGTGGAGAGGAATCTTAGGAAGAAGAAGAAGATTATTATATAAGGCATTTTAATAAATAAATTAATGATTGTTTAAAAATGTTTGATCTCTTTTGATTTCCTTAAGAAACGTAATACCGCTTTGTCTGCTTCGCTTTGACAATCATTACGGGAACTGCTTCTATGGCTTCTGTCATTTTCTTTTTGAATTGTCGGTAAGCTGTATTTTGTTGACAAATTAAAAAGAAAATACGATTTTAAAAAATTATTATAAAATGAGCCGATAACGTATGAATACAAACAAATTCTTCCAAACTTCAAAGCTAAGCAAAAGTTGAATTGTTTTGATTTCTGCTTCGCTCTGAGTAATGTTTTTCCGAGTCTCCTACGTTTGTCAACCGAAAGCAACGCACTCAAAGCGTTATTCTGATTTGATACATGCATATCCTATGTTCCAATCTCAGCTTTGTGTCAAAGTTCTTAACGCGAATCAGACAAAGCGGTATTGTGAATCGGGCATAAAGGTAATTTTAGACTTTGCGACTTTTCATTTATCAAGTTCGCGACGATGAAAATTCAATTTTTATTTTCAATAATGCGTTTACAGCAAAACACATTACACGAAACACATTACACGACAGCAATACAACAACAGCAACTTTGACAAACGGTGGAAAAACTTTTAGAACCAATGCTTTTCAATGGAACCGAAAATGCATTGACCACAGCAACAAGAACTTCAACGTTAGACCAATGCCCTGTTGAAGTTGTTGCTGCTTTTACCGTGCTCAGTCTGTTCTGTTTCTTTGAAAAACATGTTGTCCTTGCTGTGTGTAATGTCATGTGTTTCATATCACACCATTGGTTTATTTGCGTCTGTTGTTGAAGTAGCTGTTGGCTGTTGCTGTCTCAATGTGTTTCTACTATGAACCGAATTAGGCAGATCACATTAACTTTTTTTATGTTAAATAAGATATGCCCAACTCAAGAAAAACATTACAACTTGCTAATGAGACAACGTACTCCCAGCGGCGAATGTAGCAAGTGTCAAAAGAGTTGAGGAAAAACAGGAAGAAGAAATACCGAAATATCTTCGACAAGAGTATGCGTTTCACCCCTAAAACAAGTAAGTAAGAATTGCATCATTTAAAAAAAATTCTTTTTTGTTAATACATTCATTTTCAACAACCTTTGTAATGTTCATTGTATTTATAATTTAATTCTATTAAAATTAAAGTTTCTCTAGCAGGCATTTTATTTTTCAACTGGAATAGGCTATTAAGTATTAAATCGTTTGGACTCAACCCTGCTATCCTCCATATAAACGTGATCATGGCTGAAGATAGATGGTTAAGATAACAAGAGCTTGGATGTTGGCAGAACTGGAATATTTTGACAGTTAAATAAAAATATGACCACAATTAATCTAATCTACTCAGATGATTTGTGATTATGGCTAATACTATTCGTAAGGACAAATGCATAACTTGTTCATAGATGAATTAAATACAGTTTGTCTGTGACTTGTGTTGTGTACTCAAATTTATAACTTTGCTTCCAGTTTCCCTCATAACAGTGGGTTTTCTTTGGGGTGCAACCAATCCATTCATCCGCCTCGGCTCTCAAGGTATTGAGAAAATTGAGACTGGCTCTAAACTTAAAAACATTTTATTGGAAATTCGTTTCATTGGCTCCCGACTCAATTATTGGATACCATTTCTTCTTAATCAGTTGGGGAGCGTCCTGTACGTTTACACTCTTCAAAGTGCTAGTATATCGGCAGCTGTTCCGATCGCAAATTCCCTAAGTTTCCTATTTACGGCTGTTGTCGGCTATCTTATTGGAGAGAATATTCCAAAAAGAAGTATTCATTCATAGCGCTGCTGTATCGACACATTACTTTAATTTGTTCTTCATTTACAGATGTAATCTTTGGTACAATATTTGTATCTTTGGGAACTTTTCTCATCGTTTACGATAAATTGCAAATGGAAAACAATGAAGTGATTAACCTGGACTATAATTCCAATTAGTATTATATACTTTTAACAAAATACCAAACAAAAAATTTACAAAAAATATGGTCTTTTCTTCTCTTAATCCTAGAGAGCCTTATGCACAGCATCCACAAGGGTTTCCATGCTTACTATCGGCGTCTGTGGTGTGATTCCGTGACCAAGGTTAGCGATATACCTGGTTTTACCGAACTTTTTTACCATTTCTGTAGCTAAGCTGCGGACTTCTTCCTGGAAGTTAATGAAATTATTTACTTGAAATTCTTGATGAGCAATGACCTACTTACCGGCGACTTATACATATCCTCTGGCCATAAATTGCCCTGAAGAGTGATATTTGGACCAACTTCCCGTCTAGCATCAAGAGGATCCACTGTCCAATCGATACCAATGACATCGTATCCAAGAGAAGCTTGTTCCTTCAACGAGTGTCCAGCTCCTTTAGCAAAAAGTACCTGGATTGTTAGAAAACAAAATTAACACAAAAGAACTGTTTCGATAAGAAGCTCACTCAAACCATAGGAACTGTAGGGATCTGTTGACTATTCAGTCTCTCCACCAATCTATCGCGAATTTCCTTAATATAAGGCACTGCTGTGTCAAGGAACGTTTCTTTCGACAAATGTTCTGCGCTAGATTCGAAGACCTGTAACATTTGGGCACCTGCTTTAACTTGCATCTCTAAGTAATCGACAATGGCAGATGTGAGCAACGATAACAACTTCTTGGATCCTTCGGGGTATTTTTCCAACCATCCCTTCGCCTTAGACATGGTCTTACTCCCACCACCCTCGATCATGTAACCCATCAAAGTCCACTAAAAGATTATTCTAGGTATTAGCGTTTACTTATGATAGCGAGTATTTAAATCAAATGTAAGAGAAGAATTTCAAGATAAACAAGGACTGAGACGAAATTCCACAGAATAAAAAAGCCTCCGTTCGAATTAAATGTGGAAAACATATCTAATAGGTCCAGATTAACTAAGCAGTAACAATAGATACTATTTACTTTAAATCTAAGCTCATTACATAAATAAGAAGTTAAATTCCTCGTAAAGCTTACCGGTGCCCCAGTAAAACCAATCAGTGGAACTTTTCCGTCTAGCTTATGCCTCATCATCGTTATAGCATCGCCAACATAAGTCAACCGGCTGACTGCCCCTTCTGGTGTTAGTTTTTCCAAATCGTCCGGCGTCTGTAGGGGCTCGGGGAAGACTGGTCCCACTCCAGCGTGCATCTCCACTGTCATCCCAAATGCCTGGGGAATTACAAGAATATCGGAGAAAATAATCGACGCATCGAGGTCAAATCTCCTCAGCGGCTGCATGGTGACCTCACAAGCCAGCTCCGGTGTTCGGCAAACCTCGAAGAACTCGTGTTTCTTACGAACTTCTTGGAATTCTGGCAAATATCTACCCGCCTGGCGCATAACCCACACGGGAACCCTGTCCACAGGTTCTCCACGAGCCGCTCGCAGTACATTATCGTTCTTCAATGCTGGAAAGTTCTGAAAAAGACGATATCATTCTAATGTGACCACATATGAGAAGTAAAATTGCCTAATCACTTTCGCCGTGTTAATGGTCGAGTGGATGGACGAGGAAAAGACGATAATCACTATAAGTGCGTGCGGTTTAAATGACATTTTGCGGAAGATGATGTAAGAGCTAGTGCATGCGGTTCTCGCTTACCGTTGTATCTTTCATTATGAGTTTCTTCTACTAAACTTACAAAAAAAATTAAACAAATGCACTTTTTACGCAAAGGGAATGGAAACGACTATTTTAAAAGTATGTCATTTAATTCTAATTGACATTTGACTTTAAACTTCTGTTTTGAGCTGTCATTCGTCAAGCACTGTTCAGAAGGTGTATACCGAAAAATTAATGAGAATTTTGAATTTGGTTTAGCTCCAATTGGGCTAAAAATTCAAATTAAGGTAATCAAATATAAACAAGGAAGAAAACTATAAAAAATGTGTAGCTTATTTTTTTCGTCTTTTTTCACTCTGCATTTTTGTGTAATCCAAAGAATAAATAAGTAATTTATTATTTTTTTTGCCTACTTACCCTGACCATCGAATCAAAAAAAAAATGTCTCATAAATATAAAAACGCTTCCAAATTTCGGCGAGATTACCGCCGTATAAATATTGAAAATTATATTATTTAACTTCAGTGGATCTGACTTTAGATAAAAAGGTGAAGTTATGCTCAGTGAATTTTTGTTGTTGTTCTGCGTGCTAACAAATCTCTGGAATAATCCACAACCACATCAACGGTCGTACAAGATTGCCATTCATCTCTGATGGAGATCTTGGAACAATACAACATTCACCTATGCTGGGTACCAGGCCACAGGGATATCCCAGGGAACTGCAAGGCTGATGAAATTGCCAAACTTGGCACAACCCTCCCAACTGAATTCGTGAGGACGGGAATTGGTATGCCAATTGCTACCCGTAGGCACCTGCTCAAACTTGATGCTATAAGGAAGGCCAAAGCTCTTTGGGCACATTGCCCCCTTCAGGATTTCTAGAGAGCTCTGGCCTAACCTTAACCAGAGACGTTCAAAAGATCTGTTGCTTCTGAAGCGTTCTGACCTGAGCACCATCATCGGTGCACTGACTAATTGGCCTACAGTTGCAGGGACGAGGAAAAAGAGGAAACGATTCCTCATCTTCTTTGCAACTGCCCTGCTCTAGCGTCAAGAAGAAACCTCCAATTGGGGTCCTTTTTCTTTGACGACCTTGGCGACCTGACAGGGTTATCCGTTAAGCACCTTCTAGGCTTTATTAAAACCTCCGGTTGGTTCTCCTGACCCATTCTGTGTATTGGTCCTCTGTTTCTCATCATTGTAGTATCGTAGTAATTGGTAGTGATTTTCCGGTGGTACCACAATGGCCCTTTTAGGCCTAAGTGAGCTGGTGCCCATCTAGCTGCCACTCTAACCTAACCTAACCTATGTGCTAAAGATAACTTGCCTGAGGATAAATTTCTCAGCAAAACACCCCTACTTTTGGGACATATGAACTTTCCTCTGTCCTTTTTTGAAATGCACAACGAACAGCCAATGCACACCAGAAAATTTTTCGTAGGTATCCGTTAAACAAATTAAGGTTTTTGTTTAACAAAGAAATTTGTTGCTTTATAAGAAAAAAATACTACGTTTATATGCCTAGTTGAAGCCAGGTGCAAAACGGCTTGAAATTCATATAAAGGCACATCGAGTTCAAATGGAGCTGACTTAACTTGACTCAGCTAGCAAAGCTGGGTCGAGTTAAAAAAATGCATGTATACCTGGGTTGAGGAGTCGATGAATCGAAATGACATTTGTGTGTGTATTGTTTCTCCTTTTTACTTTCTCTGGAATGGGAAACCAATTTGTTTTAATTGCGAATTAGAATTTTCTTGTTTGGCCTTAAGAAATATTTGGTTTTGGTTAGCAAAACAACAAAATAGGAAAAAAAAAAAGAGTGACTGTGTACACATCTGTCAGTTCAACCCCATTTCGATCTTTCGATCCCTCGACTCGGTGTGCAGAAATACCTAGGTCGAAATTCCAACTCGACTCTAACTCGATCCCTCGACTCGCCATATAAACGCAGTAACAGACGAGCATTAGTACTAAGGGACAAAAGTGTTCATATTAGAATTCTAGCGTTAAGGAATTCATATTGTCTCGCTCCAATTGGGCCCACAATAATAGACTTCTAGGCACTTCGTTATATGTACATTAAATATGAAAAGCTTCTGAGAAAATTGACCCCATAATAAGTCATTTAATTGGATATTTTATGCGAGTTATAATCAGTTAATGATAGCCTCAATGTAACGAGAACTCATATTTTCGTTGTCAGCCCTTCAAAATGTTCTCGTCAATATCGCCCATAGCATCTAAAACTTTTTGTTTTCCTCTTTGTGTATCTATCCCACCAAAAGCAGAATTGACGATAAAAAGACAAACAAAACGAAAGAACCAGAAAAAAATATAACTGAAAGAAGCAGACTTGTCGTCGTGTCACACACAAGTTGATTGTCGATTCGCTTTACAACAGAAGACAAACTATCCTCCTATTAGATTGTTCTAAAGTATTTTATCTTAAAAATAAATCTAAATCTTTTTGAAAAAGACAAAAATATGGCAGATGAACAGCCAAATCTTGTTGCCGGTCATCCTCCAGCAGGTGAGTTTTTATTTTTCTCCTTAAATACGTAAATGATCCTTGAACTTGACTTGAATATAAAGAAAATGGTAGTGTAAGCATTTCTGCAGTCTGAATCTGATAAGACTTTTGTTTTTTTACAAAGTGATGGAAAAAAACAGGAACCTTCTAACATTTTGTAATGACGCAGAATGTTTTGCAGCTGCGGGTGCGAGTGTACATCGTCGCAGCACGTAGCCGCAGCAGCAGAGTCGCCATCGATGGTGTCATCGAATTTTCAATGTTTTCTCCTGGGCAGGTTGTTTGCTGCAACACGACGCACCATTTTTTGTTCTATTTTGTTCTATTCTTTATCATACATTCTATTTTGAGTTTGAGCTGTTTTTTTTTTATACCATGGCCACTTATTATTTATTATCTTGTTTATCTGAACGTTTTTTTAGTGTATTATGTGGAGCAAGTATGGACAAATATAAAAACAATTTAGTGACTTACAAATAACCGGTTATGGTTAATTGGAAATCAATCACTTTAAAGAAGAGTATGTATTTTTAGAATGTAATAACAAAAACAACTTTTTGTTGCATTATTTGTTTGTAGAGTCAAAATTATGTTTTGTTTATTTATCGAGATACCGGTTAAGTAGATTACCCGACCGGTTTCTTTCGATCTTTTTATGTCTTCTACTTGTTTCAAGAAAAACAAGAATATTCAGATGGTCACAAATTTGAAAGAACCTTATCGTAAGGCGGAAGAAGCAATTAATTTAATAGTTAAACTAAGCTTAGCATTGAAGCGTCGACACATCTTTCCGTCGGGACACAGTCAATTGAAGCTGAACGGTTGAATACAATAAAAAAAGCCCAAACTGAATCCAAACTTCCCTAGAGCGATGATGGCAATCTTGATGGATATACCTTATGCTCGACCCTGAGATCTAAGTTAAAAATGGGCCAAATGTTACATACAAGTAGACATGGGCCCACCATTCTTGCTTTTGTAAAGATAGCCATATTTTTTGTCAACAAAAAGTATTTAGGAAAAGAAATTTAGTATGTATTATGTATGTAGGTACTTTAATTC
Source organism: Chalcosyrphus nemorum (assembly GCA_949716465.1). NCBI lineage: Eukaryota > Metazoa > Arthropoda > Insecta > Diptera > Syrphidae > Chalcosyrphus > Chalcosyrphus nemorum. Next base: position 7,703,745 of record OX454335.1, read on the forward strand.
CTTGTGTACATTTAAAATTATTTCCTACGAAGCCTACTTAGCTCAGGCCTCAGTAGAAGCTCCTAGCCTTGTTTATGCAGATGCTTTTGGTAGTAATATAAAAATAATTCCCAAAGCTCTTATGTTATGTTATCATTGTATAAATATCTAGTCTGTGATCAAGACGACATCAGTAAACCATCATTCAATTTACAATAACACATTTTCCTTTTGCTATCTTTTCAGTTAAGGCTGGTGGAATGAGAATCGTTCAACATAAACCACTTAATGCTGAGAGAGCACCAAAGGATGCTGAAGATTGTACAGGGCTGACTGTAAGTTTATAAACTTTTATTGAAGTTTTCATTTAAAACATTATTATATTTTTAGCAACCAGTCAATGTTAACACTATGTCTGTAAGTGGTGCACCCATAAAGGGTAATTCTGATTACTCACCACAAGCTGCACAAGTTGCGCACACACCAAAGCCACCAGATACGTTCGCCGTGAAGCCACAGCTTAACATTCACCAGCCCCGAAAGTAGAGCTTAAGAAGCATTTTATTCTTTAAAAAAAAGCAACACAACACAACAGAAAAAAAATCTAAAAACAAATACAAAAATATTTTTTTATACAAACAATCATACAGTTTGTTACAAAACTCGTGTTCTATTGTTTATACAATTTTGCATTCCTTGATTTGTATTTACTTTTTTTTAGCAGCGATTAATCGAAGATGCATTTAGTTTCTTTTATTTTTGTTCTATTATAAAGTTTGTTTTAAAGAAAAAAAAAAAAATGTTTGACACATAAATTGTTTATTTTTCATATTAAATTTCCATTAAGATTGCTATTGAAAAAAAAAAAACAAACAAAAGAAAGAGGTTATTAAACGAATTTTCCAATTGTTTTTCAATAAATCTTGTAGTTTATTTCTTGTGGCTCTGATGGGCTTCCAGCTGAACTGTTAAAATACGGATGTGATGTTTTGGTAGGGTGCATGCATCAAGTCATCAACCAAGTATGGGTGGAGGAACGCGTGCCCGACGACTGGAGTATCAGGTCTATACCCTATCTTAAAAAAAGGCAATCCTATGTCTTGTAAGAACTACCAAGGCATATCCCTGTTAAATGTCGCATATAAGATCGTATCCAAAGTAATCATGCTTATTTTGAGATTCGAATGAATAGTCAATTCTTTCGAATGTCTCTATTCATTCGAAAGATTTTTGTGTATTTTGAGATTCGAATGAAAAAGGTTCATTTTCGAATGATAACGCAAAATGAACTGAAATAAATTTAACCCTCAAAGTCAGCTGTTTGACATTTCTTTTAATACAGGTTGACCATGCCTTGCTTTTTCTGCGTTAGAACTCTTCTCTTTCTTTGGAAATAATTTTATTAGTTACACTTTTACAAGTTTAAAGACGAAATTTAAGTAAGACATTTTATGAAACATGTTTTGTATACCTATAATAATATCGAACACGAAAACAAAGCAAAATAAAGTAACATACATGTATATTTAATTACAAGTCTCTCCCACCATACACTCGGCACGAATCTGGTCACTCTACCTTTATTTTGAGTGCTGTCAGTAGTAAAATAAACATTTGCTTTGTGATTTGTTTTTAATAATAAATAAGAGTTGTTTTTAGATAAAATAAAATGCTGCTTTCTTTTGTGGACAGTACAAATGAATAGGACATCATAGAAAATGTAAAACAAGAGTAAAAAATAAAATTGCAAAATAATTTCGTGCATTCACTCGTCTTTTCTTTGGAGATTTGTTTACATAGAACGTATAGAAATTTATACGAATTGCCGGGCACCAGTTTTTCTGATTAGAACGTGACCTATACCGACAGGATCAGAAATTGTCAATTAAAATTACTTCATTTAATTTTCTACAAAATATTCAAAATATTTTACTACAATTCCGTGTTTGTGAATCTATGCGCCAGGAAAATGCGTTCGAATGAAACATGACATTTGTTTCGAATGAATAGAATCTCAAAATACGCACAACCAATGAACTTTCGAATGTTTGGATGAACTTTCTATTCTTTCTATTCATTCGAAAGTCAAAATACAGTCTATGCGAATTCGACTCACTTTCGAATGAATTCGAATCTCAAAATAAGGCTGAATGTGTGAACGTCTAAAACCTTTCTGCAGCACACTAATCGGCACGTGGCTTCCGGCCCGGCAGATCGATAATAGACCAAATTTTCACACTCAGACAAATCCTGGAAAAGACCAACGAATTTCAAGTCGAAACCCATCACATTTTCATCAACTTGCAGCATTCATCGTCTTGAGCTCTACCAGGCGATGGCCTGCAAAACACGCGATGCTCTGTGCAACTTGGAAAGAACTCTTCGGAGCTCTTCCAAACGTGCACCGGATTCAGGCAAGGAGATGCGCTGTCATGTGATTTCTTCAATATCGTGTTGGAGTAGATAGTGCGCAGGGCAGGTGTCAACACGGAAGGCACTATCTTTCACAAATCCGTCCAACTGCTGGGATATGCAGACGATATTGACATCATCGGAAGATCCCGGCAAGCCGCATTTACCAATAGCCGTAGCAGGCGAAACGAGTTGGTCTTGAAATAAATGAGGACAAGACAAAGTATATGTTATCAACAAACAAAAATTTATCTGTCCAAAACATTGGGCAGAACGTCACTGTTGATAGCTATAATTTCGAGGTAGTTAAGGAGTTCACCTACCTCGGAACAAATATTAATCCTACAAATGAGATCTGACGAAGAATAACCCTAGCAAACCGCTGCTCCATCGGTTTGGCAAAACAACTGGGCTCAAAACTCCTAACTCGACGGACTAAATTTATGCTCTATAGAACGCTCATCTTACCAGTCCTGCTGTATGGCCCCGAGTGCTGGACGATAAGTAAGAAAGCTGAGCAAATATTGGGCACCTTAGAGGGAAGAATACTCCGTCAGATATTAGGTCCGTTATGCGAGGAGGGCGAATGGAGCAAAAGATACAATCGCGAGCTCTATGAGCAGTACCAGGATGTGGATGTAGTCCAAAAAGCCTAGATACGCAGACTACATTGGTTCGGCCACATCGAGCGAATGGACAACAATGCTCCAGCCAAGAGGATCTTCGAATCCCAGTCCCCAGGTTCGAGACACCGAAGAAACCGAACCTCCGGTACAAAGACCAAGCTGTCGTGGATGCCAGAAAACTTGGTCTTCACAACTGGAAGCAGCGTGCCCGGGATCGCAGAGGATGGAAGGCAACGATATCTCAGGCAGGAACTCTTCAAGGGTCGGGAGCCCTTTATGTAAGTAAGTTATTTCTTGTGGCAGAGAGATATTTGAATAGAAAGACTCAACAAAGTTTTACCAATCATTGAGTAATTTATTTCGAACTGAATACATATTTACCGTCAATGTTACTGGACTACCCTTGTCTGAAGATGGCTACATCCTTTCTTCAAATGACATCGTTTCACAGAAGAGAAATAAAATTCTATATTTATAAAAAAAGACAAAAAACTAATTTGCCGCATTTGATCCCACGTCTCTAATCATCTAGCTAACGTCTTTTTACGTATTTTTTTCCGTGGGACTCAAGGCGTTTTGCTTCCAAAATCATCTTTATTTTGAGATTCGAATGAATAGTCAATTCTTTCGAAAATTTGTTCGAATGAAAGATGACATTTGTTTCAAATGAATAGAATCTCAAAAAAGGCACAACCAATGAACTTCCGAAAGTTTGGATGAACTTTCTATTCTTTCTATTCATTCGAAAGTCAAAATACAGTCTATGCGAATTCGATTCACTTTCAAATGAATTCGAATGTCAAAATAAGGCTGAATATCTATAATTAAAAGAATCAAAAAACGACAAGAGTCGATCAACTTAAACGTCACTCGTAATATGAGTGATTCACACTCTAATTCGTTTTAGTTTCGAAGTTAATAATTCACAGTATTTTTTTCGTCGTTTGCTCTATTCATATTAGAGTCAACGAAAACATTGTTGCCTTACTGAGCTTCGGTGGTCCGGAGTGCAAGCTTCAAACTTGTAGTCGATTAACGTCGAAGTGGTTCGATTCCACCTGGAGGGCGGAGTTTAAATCATTTGTTAGTTCTTTTTTTTTTTTGTTTTTTATAATCTACATCTGGTAATAGATAGATATGAATGTGCACTTTGGTGTTGTGAAGGAATGTTTCTAAAAACGTTTTGATAATAATTTATATATTTTGTAGTTGACGAATAATGCACTTACATATTTGAAAACATTCATTGCTGGTTTATTCATTAAACAAATGCATTTTATGCTTATAAAGAAAAAACATTTAAAGTGTGTTATGACTAATAATAAGAGTGGCTTTGTTTATCTTTAGGGCTCTTATAAAAATAAAAATAATTTTAGTTGTTCTTAAAGGGAAGCATTTTGTAACATCGGAACTATTTAATGAATTAATTGCTTGTATACTTGTATGGTTACATAGGGATTAAGAAAAGTATGCTTGGTCAATCTCAGAGTTTCTGAAGATTTGTTATTTATAGATGTTAAAAGAGGGCCAAGGCCTAGCTTCTCACAACTGTACATGTTGTGCGTGGTATACATTTCTGCATGTACAGAAGGGACCTACAGTTTTATGCCGCATCCGAAGGGCAAAGAAGATTTTGAGAAGCTTTCTCATGACAACTATACTCTTGAATGTTTGTCAGACACTCGGAAGAGGTGGGGCCGTAAAAAAAAAACTTTTGATGGTATTTTTCTCGATTCGAATTTGGAATCGCTTGCGCAGCAGTGCAGCGCACTAACCACTGAGCCACTGCAGCCTTGTTGTAGATGTTTAGGGCACTTGTTAATCTCTCACTATATGTGCACTCTTAATCAAAAAGAATGCGATTAACGCTACTAAAGGTAATCTTATTGAACCATATGTGCTCCATTGCAAAGCAGCTCTGGCACAACCTGGATCTCAAACACTCCAATAGCGTAATAAGACTAAAAAAATCACATAAGTTCAATGTTGTCATAACGGGACACTGTATGATTGGAAGGCATGTCCTTAGATAAGGCCTTCCTGCAAATGATTTTTGTATAAGCTCCATTGATGAGGAAGAGGAAGAGGCTGCTCTCAACTGGAAGTAAGCTTCACAAAGGGGAATATTCCATCAGCAAGCTGAGTGAAGAATACGTTATGATACGATATCATAATTTGCAATGAGTGCAGCCGGTAGTCCTAACATAACCCAGCTAGAAGAAGCATATTTTGAGTATATTTTTGAATCTGATTTCAATGCATCCCCTTTATTTTCATTAATCCTTTCAGCAACTACCAGGGTTTGTTCAACTAAATGTAATGATGCGTACAGTGAAATTCGTCACGCCTGTTAATCCACAAACTCTTAAAGAAGAGATAAGCAATTTATAAATTAATAATCTCGAACTCAGTGCAGCAGATGGTTCTTGTAATTGTAATACAAATGCAACTGAAAGCAAACCTACTGATGGCGTCTTATAATTTACTCGCTGGTGGAGCAATGTATGCCTTCCAAACACTCTAGAGCTTAGAATGTCCTGTGGATTACACTTTAAACGTCACTTTCCCAAATACAATATTGTATCTAAGGAAACCAAATAGTCCTATGTATGTATATCGATCAAACAATTAAATAAATATTACTGTTGTGCCTAGAATTTTCTTATTAAAATAATGTCTCAAACTTCTCTTTTGGTTAGTGTAGAAGATTTGATAAATCTCAAATCCGAATGTATGGAGCGGTTAAAAAGTGATGAACTATATAACTTGCGTAATGATGCCAAGATACGTGCGGTCTACAGCAGTAAGTCGTATGACGAATTCAAGTAAGCCTTAAAAGAATATCACATGGTTTATAAATAAAAGTATGTTTTTGCTAGAGATATTGTAGATGCAGCCCATTTGAAATCGATTACGCAGAAGGATAAAGCCGATGCCAAGACTCGTTCGCGTTTGTGGAATTCAGCTGCAAAAGAAGAGTAGAAAGATTGTTTTTCAAATAAATTTTTATTAAACTAATTTCATTGTTTTCTTTTACAAATTTTAAGTCCCTTAATTAGTAGTCTTTTTTCAGTGCAATATAAACTGTTTGAGGCTCAAACTTCTAAGAAGAACATGCGGACAGAATCAATTAGCCAGTTTTTCACAAAGACAAGATTCCAAAATTAAAGATGGTACTGCCAAAGATACGTCTCAGACGGATTTTAACATTTTTTAATAGATCAATTGCTTGACCGGCTGCGTGGTTTGTGGGACGATCTTGTTGGATAAAAAGATAAAAAGCAAAGATCAGGCTATATTGTGTCCAAATGTCACGTTTTGCACAAAGGAAGTCTGTCTTTGGCATTCGAAGTCCAATGTGGGGTTCAACACCAATACTGTTTTTATTGGTGATTAGTGATGTGCTGAATGTGGCCTTATCAAAAGAAAATGAAAGAATTCGATGAAACTTAAATCAAACACCTCGACTACGCCGACGAAGTATGCCTTCTGTCTCACAGAATATTGGATCTTGACCAAATGACAGCAAGCAGACGTAATTCGGCTGAAAATCAACTCGGCAGAAACAAAAATGATCAGATCAGGACCGAACTCATTAACTCATATCATTGCTGGACAAACGGTTGAGAGTGGAGTTTCCAATCCCTTGGGAGTATTTTCTCAACCGATGTCGCAACTGAACTGGATGTAGTCAACTGAACAGGCAAAGCAAAATATGCATTCGGAATGGTATCCACAGTTTGGCGAATAAGCTTGAATACCAAGCTACGACTGTTTCGTTCCAACGATGGATTCAAATCCGTGCTGCATCCGTGTTGGATGTGGTACCTGGAGAGTGACCGCCACTATCACGAGGAAGCTGCAAATGTTTGTCAATAGGTGCGTATGCATGCATTACGGATTTGCTGGTGAAAACCTATTTCTTACGAACAGCTTTATCAGAGAACGGGCCATGACGACGAAAGTGGGAGTGGATTGGTCATACTCTCCGGATGGGTAATAGAACGCGATACAACGGAATCCGCTTACTCAGTATTGCAGGATACGCGGCGGTCCTAGGAGTACATTGCGCAGAATAGTCGAGATAGCACGGCAACTGGGAAAGAGTAGGGGCCATGGTACCCTTAAGTGTATAAAAGACTTAAGTAAGTAAACAAAGAGGGTGTCAGTGCTAAAAATGATTGAATCTTTCCAAAAAGGAACGATTACAAAAGCCCTCTCAGACTGAATCTACTTTTGTGCGATCAATGATCAATCACACGAATGGCGTGAGACAGTCAATGGTGTCTCACAATGAGTTGACATTTAGTCTGCCTCAACACAATTGTACGATTTGAGTGCCAAGGACAAACAAATTTTCGGCAGGGTAACACAAAGACGACCGTTTGTATTAGTTTGTCTATGGTCAAGGATTTGACATGCAAAACGTCCGCCATCACATGCCCTAATCACTTTTGAACATGTTCAGCGTTGGCTATGCCCTGACAGAATTCTTACGTTCTATTGATGTCAGAAGGTCAATGCGTCGAAGAGTTTTGTTAACCGTCTAAGAGGTGCTAAGATCCTTCTAAATTATTGTGATGAATTATGTTCTATTGTTAGACCATATGTTTCATTTCCCAGTACTGGGCAGGTGCTTTATATCTATTATAGGTGAATGAAAAAGTAGATGTTTGTAGAAACTCTACTTTAATAAATGTCCGATAGTTGTGGAGTGGGATAAGGATCTGCCTAAAATCATTTTATTGTGATTTAAGGACTGAAATCCGATGGTCTTCGATCCTTGCTTTACAACTCCAAAAATGAACTTTTGACTTGAGAAGTAGTGTTGTAAATTAGGAACCAGTTGACGCAACACCGCGGCAGTGCTAAAATTTTGAATCAGCCTGTCATTTGTGTGAGTCTTACTTAGAGTAGAGCTCGTCATAATCTAATTTAGTTAAGATGCGTGTCATTATTTCCAAAAAGGATTTATCCACGTGGAGCTCACTATGATATTCACTGCGTGTTCATTAGAACGAGTGATTTTATTTCACTAGACTTTTTCTAAGTTATATTTAAACTTACCTGAAAGTCGTCATTCCACACGCTATCACTTCAAATTTCAAGTGGAAGAATGTTAATATCCAGCTTGAAGAGCACCACTTAATACTAACCAGACATCTTACTAGATTGTGTTATCTGATAACGTCATTTTCCAGAAAAGCCTTTCTAATCCTATAGAACTAAGTACTTAGTAAAAAAAAAAAAAAACTGCAAATTCTGTAAAAGCATGTAAGTATAAAAGAGCCCGTAAACTGAAGAACTTCATCAAAATAAGCAAAAATGTTCAAGTTCGTAGTTTTGTTGTCAGTACTCGCTTGTGCCTTCGCCGCTTCCATTCCTGAGGGTATGTTACCCCAGTTGGATGGTCGCATTGTTGGTGGCTCAGACGCATCGATCTCCAAGTACCCATACCAGATCTCGCTTCAGAGGAGCGGTTCCCACTCCTGTGGTGGTAGTTTGTACAGTAACAGGGTCGTTGTAACTGCTGCTCATTGCTTGCAAAGTGTTTCGGCCAGCTCCTTGAGGGTTCGTGTTGGATCCAGCCAATGGAATAGTGGAGGCTCTTTGATCAATGTGGCTTCATTCACAAACCATCCTAGCTACAACTCCAGGACAATGATGTACGATATTGCTGTTATCAAGCTAGCATCAGCTGTTCAACTCAACGCTAATGTAAGAACTATCTCTTTGACTGGATCTGCACCAGCTGATGGAACTAATGCCGTTGTCACTGGATGGGGAACTCGTTCGTCTGGATCATCAAGCATTCCAACAACTCTGCAACAAGTCACCGTTAAGATTGTCAGCAAGGCCAAGTGCGCTTCCAGCTCTTATGGATACGGATCGAGCCAGATTAGGGACACTATGATCTGTGCTGCTGCCGCTGGTAAGGATTCCTGCCAAGGTGATTCCGGTGGTCCATTGGTTGCAAACGGAGTGCAAGTGGGTGTTGTCTCTTGGGGATATGGTTGTGCTCAATCTAACTACCCAGGAGTCTACTCTGATGTTGCTGCCCTTAGGTCCTGGGTTCAAGCCAACGCTTAAGAGCTTGGATATTTTTCATTTTGTATCACAAATAAAATAAAAATGCATTAAATTGAACTATTTTGTTTTTGAGTGAATTCTTTTTCAACGAAAAAAACCATCAACTTTTTCATATACCCCAATAGATGTAGTGAATTCCGATGGCATCAAGATCACTCCAGAGAACTGGCTAGCGGTAGAAAACAAGCTCCTCAAAGGTTAGAAACATCGAAGGGAGTGATCCTCTGGATTACAAATTAAATGGTGCATGATGGTTCAACGATGAAGAGGAGGAGGCTACAATCGATAAAGATTCGAAGCCTGTATTTGCCTTAGCAAAACCAAGTGTAACAATTGAAGGCCTTCGCAGATTCTGCCTCTGGAGTCATGTGAGCCACAAAACAGATCTTTGCATCGTGGATGGATCGGTGAACTCAAATTAGTATGTATTAGGAAGTATGTAATTCCTTTTGTACCATTTACTTATTTATTTAGATCACATGTTGCTAGGTTCGTTATTGAGTACTTCCAAGAAGTGGAAATCGACGTGATGGGTTGGCCTGATATGAATTAGGGCATGAATCCAAATTGAACATGCTTGTGGAATGCTGGAGAAGAAGATTAGGATGCGTGCGGCCTGCCCTTCTATAGAGTCCTATTGGCCTAAAATCTGCTCTAATAGAGAAATTTGTTACAATTCTTTCCCAATGTATGCCTCAGCGAATGACTGCTTTGTTAGATGCTCGAGGAGGTAATATCCACTTGATTTAAATTTAAGGAACGAGGAGGACTAGTTTAAAAAAAAATTATGATTTATGCAGTTCTTGTCCATTTTCTTTAATTTGTGTTCCATTTCTAAGTTCTTCCTATTCTTCTCATTATTCATCTCTGCAGAGCTAACAAACGGCTTTTTTTCGACCTTTTTTGAAGTTATTAAAAAATATCACCTTTTTTTTTAACGCAGTGAATATGCTGCCTGCAATAAAGGACCCTCAATATCATCGTCTTGGACATAGTTCCACAATAGATAGTAAAGGACTTTGTTTACCTAGGCTCGATGCTGAGCTCCGCCACCATTCTACACCTGTAGGGTGAAGAATCACTCTTACCAAACTGCGTTTCTATGGGCTAGGAAGACAATTGAGTAACAAAGCCCTATTTCGAGCTACTAAGGTAACTCATTTTTAAAAGACACTAATCATCCCAGTCGTGCTCTATGGCACGGAAGCATGAACTTTGGTTATTTTAAACGAAAAGCTCTTCTGGAGATCTTTGCATAGATGGTAAGTGGAAAAGAAGATACAAAGCCGGACGATACTGCTTATACAAGGACATCGACTTGGTCAGAAGAGTTCTAAGATGACTGGATCATGTAGAGCGGATGGATCCCAACTTTCCAGCTAAGAACGTCTTCAAATCTACCACGGCGCAACCAAAAATAAAGTGCACGACTGAATCGTACGTACTTTAAAAAAAATTATATAAAGAAATATATATATATTTTTAAATTCTTCATAAAATTAAAAGCCATATTTTTGTATTCATTAAATCTTGCTCACGTTTTGATTTTGACCAAAATCCATTGAATATTAACCGAGAAATGGCCACACATATAAAACCAGTTAATAAGCAAAGTACCGTTATACGGTTTCTTAGCCAAAAACGTGGTACGCCATTTGATGGCATTTGTATAGACTAGCTCATATATGAAATTTAATCAAAATCTTTAGAGCCGTTTTCGAGTAAACCGATTTTTTGGTAAGTTGGCTATAAGTAAAGTACCGTTGTAAGCAATTTTGGCCAAAAACGTGGACCGCTATTTTATTAGACTTCACAAGACTAGCATAAATATAAAATTTTAAGAAAATTTTTAGAGTCGTTTTTGAGAAAATTGGCTAAAACCGCTTAACCCTAAGAAAAGTATCGTTATTATCACTTTTAGCCAAAAATTTGAAAAGCCATCCTTTAGAATTAGCCCAGTTTTATACACACTAAAAATTTGAATGAAATCGGTTGACCCGTTTTTCTAACAAACCGGTTTTTAACCAAATTGGCCTTAAGTGGCGTTATAACAAATTTTGGCCAAAATGTTGTAAGACATTTCATAGCATGTATCTAAGCTCGAATCAGCATAAAGTTTAAACAAAATCGGTACAGCCATTTGCCAGCAAATCGGTTTTTTACCAATTTGGTTATAAGTAAAGAACCGTTTTTAACGCTTTTGGCCAAAAATGTGGTACGCCATCTAATAGAACTTTGCCAAACTAGCCGAAATATGAGATTTAAAAAAATTGTAGGTACCGTTTTCCAGCAAATCTGCTTGTTGTTAAATTGACCTTAAGTAAAGTACCGTTAATATTAGGGCTAGAACAAAAATTTTAATTTCCCACAGACCCTAGATATGAAGTTTGATCAAAATTCGTCTATCCGTTTTGGCTGTAGCCTCGCTGACAGACAAAATTTTCAGACCCACTTTTTTTCCGACCTCTTTCAGAATTTATCAAAATCCCGAGATCGAAAATTTTCACGAATCCAAAACTTGCGCTATATATAGTATCGGTGCATGTAATAAATAAATAAATATCAGATCGAAGCAGCCCATAGAGGGCCAAGGCCTAGCTTCACACAACTGTACATGTTATTCGTGGTATACATTTCTGCACATACAGAAGGGACCTACAGTTTTATGCCGTATCCGAAGGGCAGAGAGGTTTTGAGAAGCTTTCTCATGACAGTAACACTCTTGAATGTTTGACACTCGAAAAAATGTCTCGAAGATTATAACCCGAAACCAATTTTTTTTTTAATTGGTACAATTATTTTAATTAATCTGTCACACAAAAAATATAAATCTATTGAAAACCCCAGAAAAATGTCAATATCCCTCAAACTGATTAGATAATTTAAAAAAAAGTAAAAAGTTTTTTTTTATTAAATGACACTATCAATAAACCCAGCAGTCTATTGAATATATAAGTAAATAAATGCGCATAATAACTTTGCAAAGAAAGAAAATTATAAACATAATAAATCAGGTGACGATTTAATACGTCAATAGAAATCACCAAAAACCATCTATAAAATCAAAAACTTAATTGTTGGGAAAAAAATAAATAAATTAAAAGATAAGGCAATAATAATTGAAGAAAATTTTGAATGGTTCGCGTGTCTGATCGAGAATAACGATCGCCAGTAGAGATAGGTTAATCTAGGCATTTGTTCGTTATGTGATTGTGTAAAGTTTGCGGGTGAAGTATCTTGTAAATGATAGCCCCGTGTGTTACGGTACGCGAACATTATCTTTGGGTTTTTATACAGGGAACTCCTATTGATATAATGTTATCAAAATTTTATGGAATCTTCTTAAGTAATAGTATTTCCTGTCTAACGTTCATTGATAGTGGTTACAACGACGATGCAAGCATACTATCAGCTCGTAGTATTGATTGCACGGCTTTTCGTGTTTGCATTGTAATCATTATTTTCTGGTATTATTTGTCAAAAAATAATCGATACCTTTGAATTTTATAAAATAGGCTGCTGCCTATGAATTCTTTAACATGTTGTCTAAGTCTAAGCCAGAATTGAAGTACCTTGGTGTTACTATAGATGCAAGGTCTACTTTTAAGCAACGACAAGGATTATGTCATACATTGGAGAACCTGAACAAAGGAAAATACTTCTATTGGGAAAAGTAGCGATATCGATGATGCTCTATCCCTCCCGAATATGGACTGGGGCAATGAGCAACAGTAAAAAGATAGAAGCGGTATACAGAATGTATGCAGCGTCTTCCGAACAACAGCAACGAGTCGAAGTGATGATGAAATACCACAAAGAACAAACTTGGAAGAATAGCAAGATAGATAGAACTCTTCTGACAAAGGTAGATGAACACAAAGTTTGATTCCCAATATCGACCTTTGAATCAATAGGAAACATGGAGAGCTGAACTTATGCTTGACGCAGACGCTTATTGGCCATGGCTGCTTCAGAGCACACCTTCACAGATTTGGGCATGAAGACAATCTTATTGTTCAGTGGAAAACGTGTAGCACATAATGTTCTATTGTCCAAGATAGCGTGAAGGCCGTTGGCGAACAAGCTGGGTATGGTCTTAACCACAGAGAACATCATCAGATTGATGCTCAGCACACAAGAAGCTTGGGAAGCAGAAAGTGAAACTGGCTACCATCGTGAAGGAGCAACGAGGAAAGGAACGATAACGAAACGCAGCGCAGGTATTAGTTGTCCATACGAACGAGCCGAGTATATAGGGATAAAGTCCCCCTCGCGGTGAAATGCTTGCTTGAGTGCCTTGAGCAGCCGGCATAGAAGGGCAGGTGGGTTTAGTGGGTGGAAGTCCTACACTGTTACTGAGCACGAGCTTAGTTTCGCCTTTGAAAGATACCCATCTCCTAAGGCAAAAAAATAAAATGTTTTGTCATAACTTGGGGACATAAAAATGTCATTAGTCTTCTGCGGATTGTACCAGGGGACCACCTCCAATCGCTGATAAGGTATAGCGATAGCATAGCTCAATACTTTTCATCGAAATATGACCCAAACTATACCCGATTAGCCAAAATTATTAGGAATGTTAAACAAATGAGACACAAAAGACGTGTTGACCTGCGTTACGTTAACCATGTCGCAAATTTGGTTTAAAGAAGTAATGTCATCTAGCACCTGGAAGCCATCAAAGGGAGGTTGGTTTTGAGAAGCTTTCTCATGAGAGAGTTATACTCTTGAGTGTTTCTCAGACACTCGGAAGAGGTGAGGTTGTGACAAAAACTTTTGATGGTGTTTTCTATATTTTGGATCTGAGTTGTGCACTATTCGAGAGTCCTCAATCGACTTTTACCATTTTCTTGTTCCAGGGTGATGAGAATCTTACTAAACGATCCATAAGTTTAAATACGGATGAAGGATGAATCCAAAACAGAAACGTTAGTAGCAGGAGGCATGTTCTCCCAAGATCTTAATTGCAAGATCTCCTTCCGCCTCAATGATCACTGTAGTGATAAAGGAAGCCATATCGTGGCTGAGGTATAATGTAATATCCGCAAGGGATATCACCATCTTTACTAATCCCTAAAGTCGGTCATATTCAAATGCAAAACTGCCCTCAATTGCTGCCTATCTCTTAACGTGATAACTGAACAATTTAAAATCCACCTTATATGGGTGCCGGGACATTGTGACATCGAGGGAAACTGTATGGCTGATGAACTCGTCAGGCGTGGCACAACTCAACATGCCCTCGCTACATGTGCACTTTCAATTAAACAAAACGCGATCTAGTAGCGTTGATCGTCGAACTGTACTACTTGCTCCAGTGTAAAGCTGATCTGGCCCAAGCTGGATCCAAAGCGTTCCCAAAACGTAATAAAGGTCAATAGGTCTCATATTAGTACTATGGTAGGTGTCATCACGGGACACTGCATTATTGGCAGGCACGCAGCAAGACTGGGCCTCCCTTCTAACGACTTCTGCAGGAGCTGCATGGACGAAGAAGAGGAGGAGACTATTCCCCATCTTCTGTGCAGCTGTCAAGCGCTTTCAATCCGAAGGAGGTTGCATTTAGGTGAATACTTCTTCGTTTAGGCGTTTTATAATAAGCTCCTGTTGGTTTTAAATGGATAGACTGAGGATACTCGATCCCATTGGTATCACAATGAGCCTTCGACCTTCCTGGCCTAAGTGTGGCTGCACCCACTGCAACCAGCTGGTCTAACCTAACCTAACCTAAGAGGTAACCTTGAAAACTCTTTGTGTTTCACTATTGTCATTGAAGGATCTTTTTTCTATTTCCAAGTGTATATGAAAATTTTCAACAAAAAGACACTATGAAGATCGCCAAGCGCGTGCTCAGAGTAGTGTGGAATTCTTACCCGCTAAAAAACCTTCCTTCAACAAACTTATTTTATTTAATAATTTTTGTAACTATAACTATGTAAGTGTTAGACCTATCAATAAGTTTTCCTTCCACGGAAAGAAGGACATTTGGCTTCCCATCAAAAGTTCGTACTATGTCTAGAGGTTTAGTTCCAAAACTTGAAGGACTGTGATATTTACGTGACTCAGATATAATGACGAGATTTCTGTGAATATCGTCATTCCTGATGTACCATAGCTTATTAAAAATTCCTCATACATACATACATTTGCTATATGGGGTAAATAGGAGACGGCACAGGGAGGTTTCCTGTTGCCCCTTTTATTGTGCATGATCGTAGATTCTGCTGATATCTCTAAATAGCTTATAGTATAAGCAGCACTTCAGCTTTAATTATATTGCGTAACATATATCTTGTATATACCGTCCGATGGTAAGACACCGAGGCTGTAGCTGCGGTCCAAGTATAAGGTCAACTTTTCTGGTATTCAGGACTGACTTTGGCAAGAGTTTTGAAGGATGTTCTACGCGGACTAACCGACGACGAGTGGCTGAAATCTCGATTATCAATTGCCACAGCCTTGCGTGAACCGTCATGTAATTCGGATTTGGGAGAAGAAAATATCATAAGTGTAACGAGGAAGTGGTTCCTCAAATGATGGCAATACAGCCAATACAATTCCGAAATTTCAGCTCAAATAACTGGAATCGACAAGACATTGATTGACACATGCGAAATTTTTTGCAGGGCTTAAATCCAGATTATAATCTCTATCCAAATAAATTCAAAGTCTTCGCCTTAGATACAGCTGAACAGATACATAATTGAAGCATATCCATAATACTATTTACCTGCTTCCTTACCTGGTGCATCGGTTATTGAGCATCATGGACTTATTTCTATAGGCGAGTTAAGTGAGGCAACCGCAGAGTCCAGAAATAAGGACATCAAAAATTATCGACTGAATCACACAAGAAAAATGTCTCGGGTCGTCACTAATAAGGACCTTTTGAATAGAATAATCAGTGGCTTTCGAACGAATCCGCCTTTGTTATAGCTGGAATAGTCCCCATCGACATTCTCGCAGATGAAATGCTGAGGTTATACAACAGAAGAGCCTTGATCCAATTAGAACCCAAAGGAATCAAGACTATCAAAATGGAGGAAAAGGCAGCATTAGCTGCTATGTGGCAAGCTGGTTGCGATAACACAACGAAAGGCAGATGGACACATAAACTTATGCCAACAATTCAGGATTGGATAAGTCGCAACCATGGGGACTGCAACTACAACCTAACGCAGTCACGGTAGTTACCGTAAGTACCTGCACCGATTTGGACATGACAGCTCACCATCTTGTCCCGAAAGTCCAACTGAAGATGAAGATACGGAGCATGCAGTATTTTACTGCCCACGCCTTATGCCATGGAGAAGTACACTGCTCAATCCATCGACATGTTGCAGTCGGAGGAGAATTGGGCGGAAATATGTAATTTTGTGACACACACAAGAGTTGTTGGAAATCGCACACGCCTGTGAGCAGTATTTGAGCAGTGAGGTGTATTTTTCATGTGCGCACACGAGTGTGCGTTT
Source organism: Chalcosyrphus nemorum (assembly GCA_949716465.1). Lineage (NCBI taxonomy): Eukaryota > Metazoa > Arthropoda > Insecta > Diptera > Syrphidae > Chalcosyrphus > Chalcosyrphus nemorum. Next base: position 7,720,324 of record OX454335.1, read on the forward strand.
CCGTACCTTGCGAAAAAGATAAACGGACTCTTGGTTCCTCCATACCCATTACCCTGTACTCGGACAGACAGGTACACAATCACTATCAAAATTCGATTCCTCTTGTTGTCCTGAGTTCAGAAATCAAAAAAATTAAAATTGAGAAACAAAGATACATATTTTCCCATTACAAATGGAAAACGAGAAACATTGCAGAAACATTTCACAAAGCGTCCAGAACGAGTGAAACATTTCCACTTCTAAAGCCTTTCTGCAACGTACCAGACAAGGCTGAATATGAAGTCAAAAATTACCATATTATTAGCCCTAAGAACAACATATGTACATACATCGAGTCCAGATCCAGTAGGTGATGGTTGTCTTATGCGCGTTTACGGCTTCTGAAGAGCAGGCGAAATGAGATGACTTCGAGAAGGCTTTCGGCGAAGCAGAGGCATTCCAGTAAAAGGTATTTTCAAGGCTACATACAAGGGTGATAAGTAAGTGTTCAGAAACCATGCTCAAAGTTCAGACTCTGGCAGACAGAATATCGGAAAGTTCCAGGTAAACATGGCGCGCTATAAGGAAGAAGGATTCCTCCCAGCCACATCCAATGAATTTAGCATTAAGTATATGCAACACAATAATTTACAGACGAGGCAAAAATCGCTATAACAAACTAAACTATCGCTCCTTTAGTTTGGACAACAACCGTTGATTGGAACCCAAGGATAATGGTGTAAGAACTAATTCCACCATTTCTCGCTCCGCTGATGAAGAAATGCATTAAGTCTAAGGAACTTTTCTTATATTTAATGAATATACATATGCATACGTAAAAAATGAATATCATTCACTAATTTTATGAAAAATTCATAGCTGTATGAATATATTCATGAATTTATGAACTGAGATTCATTTTCTATATGAATTCACTTTTAACGCACTTTTTCATTCAGAATATGATTTTTCTCATTTATATTATGTATCTTTTTGGACCAGTGTATCTACATATGTGTAACATGGAAGCGAGGAGCTTTAACAGCAGCTTTAACTGCAGAAAACAGTTCTGCATATTACAACTTTCATCCGTCTTCAATGTTTCTAAGATAATCGCAAGAACTCGTTCTTGAAAACGAATCTTTCTCCCAATCTTTTGTAAATAAAAAAACTTTTTTTTTTTTATTCAATGCATATATTTTTTTTTTATGATACAGAACCTGTTCAAGTTCTTAGGCATTGCTTTGCACCCATTTATAGAGGTCAGCAACATTGGCGTAAACACCAGGATATTTAGGTTGAGCACATCCATAACCCCATGAGACAACACCAACAAGACTATTACCAACAGCCAATGGGCCACCAGAATCACCTTGACAGGCATCCTTACCAGCTGCGGAGGCGCAGAGCATGGTATCTCTGATTTCTGCACCATACGAATAAGTTCCAGAAGAGCAGGTGTTCCTGCTGACAATCTGAACTTGAACATGTTGGAGAGTAGTTGGAATGGAGGAACTGCCGGAGCTCTTGACACCCCAACCAGCGACAACGGCGTTAGTGCCCTGACCTGGAGTAGATGTGGCCAAGGGGATTGTTCTGATGTTGGATCCAGTGGTGAGGGCAGTTGAGAGCCTGAGGACAGCAATGTCGTTGACCATGGTGTTGGCGTTGTAGCTGGGGTGATTGGTGTATGAAGCCACAGAAACTTGGGTACCGCCACTGTTCCAGGTGGTTGATCCAGCACGGACCTTCAATACGCTTACGGAAACACCACCTTGCAAGCAATGGGCAGCTGTGACAATAACCCTGGTGCTGTATATACTGCCACCGCACGAGTGAGATCCACTCCTCTGAATGGAAACGATGTAGGGATAGTTTCCGATTGAGGTGTCCGAACCGCCAACGATACGTCCATCCAATTGTGGCAGCATACCATCGGGGATGGCAGCTCCCAAGGCGCAGGCAACGAGTGCGGACAATACTACAAACTTGAACATTATTACTTGTTCTGATGCCATTCTGTGGGTGGGACAGTCCTTTTATAGGTAAAATATCACTCTAAACTTTCGCTATCTTGACTGTCCTTATCCCGATCTGATGGAAATCTTATCCACAAATAGAACGCAATGCGAAATTTTTCGCCACTGATTAGTAGTTTAAAATTTCAATATTATAGATAAGAACAACGTATTTCTTTCTCGTCTGGGTCAAAGGTATCGGAAAATTTTTAAAAATTTCTTTGACTTTACTGCCTAATATAAAAGAGCTTTGCTGTTACGAGGATTCAAGCTAAAAAAAAATCTAAAAGATTCGAGATCCAAATCCCAACCATATCCTTTCAATGATGGTAGTGACAAAATTAAATAATTAGATAATACTTAGTGTACTTTAACAAAGAACGCGAACATTTTTTTATGAATTACGAACGAATCTAATAATAATATACAACTCTCCGCAGTCAGTTTGGACACCAACCAATGAATAAATATTGAAACGTAATAAAATTTGGGGCCTTTTTTACGAAGTTACAAGCGTTCTACCAAACAATTTGCACCAAATTATTATAGATTTGTAGTTGAGATCCATGGCCATAAATTTGTGGCTATAGGTGATGAAATCGATGGTCCCATATGCAAGACTATACTAAGTCAACTTATACTGTAGTAAAAGTCATGTCGTCATGGCATAATTTTTTGTTGTTAACAGAAGACAAGCATAATTCCGATTGGGATTCTTTACCCAAAAAACTCCAACTTTTGTGCTACCTCTTGTTATGTGTATGATTTGAAGTTAATCTACAAGATGTCTGCAGGTCAAAAAAGTATCTTTTTGTGGGGAATACGTTTTCTTTACTAATGTAGTCCCGAGCGTTGGCATCATTTTTTTCCTAGTACAGCTTAATCTAGTTAAGGAGATAGATATCTCATTCCACAATGACCAGTTGTTGCCAAGTTATCAGCAGAATGTATTGGGATGTAGCCTGAACTGTTAACCATAAGAGATTTAGGCTGAACTTTCAGACACTGAGAAACCCTCGGACGAGGAAGATGTATCGACTTATCAGCATGCTACTAGTCTATTGGTTGGTTGTTTATACTAAAATTATACTACTACTCGGTTTAGTCTTCCGTAGCTCTGCTTCTAATTGCTCTTCCATGCGAGTCCTAAGCTGCATGCTATCGAAATCGCCTTTAATATCTAGACATGCACATAGGACTATTTCCTTAGATCAAAGTGCTGCTTTTCGAGGAGACAGTGAAGAGCACTTACTGATTTACACAGTGGGAAGGAGCCAAAAGAGCATAATGGACGCTCCGGGTAATAGAAAAATTGACCAAAAAAAAGTCACAGCAAACGGGTGCTCAAAACTTGTCGAGCCTTAAAACAGGGGCCAATGGATATGCCAGCATACCTACAATAGAATTGTTATTACGAATTCGACACCTTACAACATTAAAATAAGGAGCGTATCGTTGCCCCGATAGATACTCAAGGAATCGCCAGAGAAAACAACCCTGATGAAATTTCTGCGTATTAGAAATGTCGGGTTAAGATTATTATTGTACGTTTCGAGACAATGGAAAGTCATATGTACGCTTTTACCCTAGGGTGTCGAGGTTTCTCCTGTCTTCTATCTTTCATTTATTTCTATCACTTGTTAACGTTTTGCCCGAGTTTAACGTTTGCCGCTCTGTTTCCAGAAAAGTTTTAAGTGCCCTGTTCCACGCTGTTTTGGGTCTTCCTCGCCTGTTTTTCCTGATTCTTTCGCCTTCAGTACGCCACCTAATACTCAGATAACGCGTAAATAGAATAAAATAGAAAAAAAACTGCTTGAATAAGATTTTACCATTAAATTTTGATAACTGCAGTCAAGATAGTGATAGTTCTTGTGTTGTTGGCAACTTTTGCCGCATATAAAAGGCCTTCTCCACTCACAGACAAACATCAGAACCGAAAATAATGTTCAAGTTTGTAGTATTGCAGACCCGTTGCCTGTGCTTTGGGAGCTGCGAACGCATATGGTATGCTGCCACAATTGGATAGACGAATTGTTGCCGGTTAGGACACCAACCGCGATCGACAATCCTTTCAGCAGCTGATTTGAAAACAGTTTTCACAGCACACCAATGGTCTTGGATGGTGGCCGGCAATGAGCTGCTGATTGTTCCCACTCCACGTGGGAGATGGGTCCTTAGTTCTTGATGTACTGTGGGAACTCAAAGTTGGTCTACGTTGAACCTAGGTATTCTTGTGTCGCAATTGAACGGTAGCTATCATAAGATGGTGATCTCGCACCAACCCCATGTCGGCACCTCGTCTGTTTCGGACGTCCAGAAGACTACTCCTAAAACGGCGACTGATGGCAAAATGGTAAATTTGATTGAAGGTTGCTTGCCTGAAAGTCAACAAATCTTTCGGTTGCCTAATTCGTGCCGTCCTTTCACATGCTTGAGCAATTCATTGTCGCTGCCTACCTTGGCATTCAGGTCTCCCATCACAATGACAATGTCGCCGTTGGGTGTTCATAAGAACAGCTCGCAACTAGTTGTAGAATGTCTCCTTTTCTTCCTCAGACGAACCATCCGTGGGGGCGTAACACTATATAATGGTGACGCAACGTACTCTCGTCCGGAGTCTGGCCGTTCAAATCCTCTCACTTTGCGGCTGCCAGGAGATTAGGCCTCTGCGTGCTGTAGGTGTTAGCAGCAGTCCTACTCCTTATCCATGGGGGCTTCCAGTTGGTCTTCTGGAGTAGAGTAATACAATGTTATGCATTGGGGGTTGGTACTCGCACGCATCTAACCATCTTATCTCGCTTACTCTCAACATGTCCAGCTTATATCGCATGAACTCATGCTCTAATTGAAGGATACTGGCGTTTTGAGGTCTTTCATTATGAGAGTCAAGGAGCGTCTTCTCATTGCAGAAACCAATCTTTGTCCGGGTACGATAGCCAAAGGACGTCAACGTGTTATCAGTCCTTATCCGAGGCATTGTGTTGGTTTCCATAGCAATTAGAGTTTCGGTAACGTGGATTGCTGGCAAAGGTTACCTAGTCTAGGCATAAGACTGTAAACAATCTCGGACTTGCAATTTTGCCCTTCATGCATAAGGATTTATACATGTAGTTGCCCGGCGACCACCACGAGGAGGTAAAGCAAGCACTATATTGGAAACTTGATTGTTGCGCACTAATCCAATCCATGTTTTGGATCGCCATGCAGGTCCCCATGATTGGGATTAATGATTTTTCGTTTTGAACCAATACAATACAATATCTGTCTCTATCACTGAACGATTGAATGATTGATTGGAATGACAGAAACATTTTTGAAACCAATATATGAACGATCCGGTTATCAATTTTGAAGGAATGACACAGCTCTACCTAGCATCTAGATTCAAAGTGATGGGCATGCGCTCAATTTAAAGTGCGGAAATTTTTCTCTTCTTTTCTGACATCACTGACACTAAGAACGTGCAGTGCTACTCGATTTTCTATAGTTTGGGCATTAAAAGCTCGTCTAAATATTCTGATGTAAGTAATCCCAAACTATAGTTTATACATACTACTATAGAAACATTCTTCTTCTTTTGATTTCGGCGAGGTTATGTTCCGAAGAGGAAGTATACTACCGCATCTCTGCTTGTCTGCAACTGGAGTTCACAACGAAATTACAAAATTCGCTTGAGAAACGCGAAAATTAGGAAAAACAATCTCTTACTTCTCCAGTTGATTTGGACACCACGCATGGAAAATATAAGTTAAAATATAAACGTTTTCCTATCTCTTCTTCCGTCTTCGTATTTACTTATCGACTGTACCCTGTATGTTACCCGAAAAATATTTATATCCGCTTTGGTGAACGCTAATTAAGGATGGTCGAATAATCAGCGGATTGTCGAATTGGCGGATGGTCGAATGGTGAGCGGATAGTCGAATTTGCGGATTAGTCGGATTGGCGGATAGTCAGATGGTCGGATTGACGGATTGACGGATAGTCGGATTGGCGGATTGACGTATTGTCGGATTGACGGATTGTCGGATTGTCGGATTGTCGGATTGACAGATTGACGGATTGTCGAATTGACGGATCGTCGGATTGACGGATTGTCGGATTGTCGGCTTGACGGATTGTCGGATTGTCGGCTTGACGGATTGTCGAATTGTCGGATTGACGGATTGTCGGATTGACGGATTGACGGATTGTCGGATTGACGGATTGTCGGATTGACGGATTGTCGGATTGACGGATTGTCGGACTGACGGATTGTCGGATTGTCGGCTTGACGGATTGTCGAATTGTCGGATTGACGGATTGCCGGATTGGCGGAATGTCGAATTGACGGATTGTCGAATTGTCGGATTGACGGATTGGCGGAATGTCGAATTGGCGGATGGTCAGATTGACGGATTGTCGAATTTTCGGATTGTTAGCAAAAGACACCTCGCCTGAGTCTGTGAATGGCTTTTAACGAACGCCCCATGATATAAGTATCAAGAGGAGGGAAGTTTCTTATCCAGGATTACTCCTAGATATTTGACTTCGTCTGAGAGTGGGATGGTGACGCCTTTTAGTATTGGCTGAGTCAGTCTGTTCATAATCTTCCTTCTCGCAAAGAGAACAGCTTTCGTCTTAAGAGGACTGATAGAAAAACCATTCCACTCATCCAAGTCCACCTCCACATTTGCATAGACGGACGAGGACTAGGACACTGTTTATGTAGAAAATGTATTCGATGAGAATCGTGGTTCCGAGTGTCTTCAAGGTGTGAAGAAGACTAGGGAAGGAGGAATAGAAAACCTAGGAGATAACATACAGGTTGGTTCGTAAAGAAGTAGTAGATTAAGAACATATAGCGTTACTAAGAAAAGGGAGAAAGGTCCATCCAAAGAAGATCAAATTCGCTGAGGTTCATGTGCAATTTGGGAAAAAGGAAAAAAAGGAAACTCAAATACCGTGGAAGAAGCTCTTAATTCAAGTGATTCACAGAAATGGACTCATGCCATGCAAGTGGAGCATCGAACATTACTGAAGAACAGCACATGAGATCTTGAAGATTTACCTCCTGGTCGTAAGGCAATTAAGTGGAAATGTGTTTTCAACCTAAAGAGCGTCAAGTATGGCGAAATTGAGAGGTACAACAGTTAATACAAGATGTTCTGAAGCAGTTCCGGATGAATGAGTGCAAGAAACTGTGTACACCTTTGGACTCGGGAACAAAACTAAGCAATAAGAATACTAATGAATTTTTAAATTTTTTAATTGTATTTTGATTTGTTGATAGAATGTAGATTTGAGAGAGAATATTCAAATAATTAATGAATTTAATACAAACTACATTCTTAATGCAGTGGCAACACTGCCTTTTTTTTATATAAGCAAGTATGTGTATCATTAATCTATTTGAAGTAAAGCGTTCAACTGAGCAGGCGTGTATTCTTACTTCGAGGACCAACAAGAAATAAAATTACGTAAAAGTAAACGAACGGGTTGAACAAGAAAAAGTGAAAAATACACTGATTTGACAGATCTGACAGTTTTCACAAACCGGCCAAGAGAAATTTTTTCCACTAAAATTAGTAGCATGGGGAAAGTTTTTTCACCTCTCTTGAGCGCTCCCTACTGCGGAAAAATACTATTTTGGGAGGATACGCGAATGGACCTAATGCGAACGAACATGTGAACACCCTTTTGCACACTACATTTTCAGCAGACTGTTATTCAAAAACTAACAACAAAATGTACAAAACAACTCTACCAACTCACTGCGCCCCGGAAAACTACCACCGATTAAGAATGTGTGCGTAAGCTTCCATTTGATTCTACCGGGAACGAATACATTTAATGGTCGGTGGTTCTTTTTAGGAGCCAAACGTCAAATTGAACGAAGATGATTGATTTAGAGCGATTGGTATAAGTGAAAATTTGAACTGCGTGATTGACTCCAATGTTTTGAATCGAGAATTCCTTGCCAATCAGATCAGTCAAATCAGGTGTGCCTCATTCTATGAATCATTAAGCACAGTTGAGCTGTCACCGAAGAAGGAATTCTTTCAACTGTACAAGTTGCTATGAGTATAATAATAAATAATAAGTTATAGATTTTTAAATAAAACACTATGATATTTTAAAGCATTTATTTTGTATTATCGATAAACACTATAAACAAGATCTTAAGCTGTTTCAAGAATCCATGACCTGACAGCAGTAATATTAGTGAAAACTCCAGGATAGTTACCTGGATTACATTTGAAATCCCATGAAGAGAAACCATGAAGGTAGAACCCATCACTTAACGGACCACCAGAGTCACCTAGACATGAATTTCTTCCAATGGGAGTTGTGCAGAGCATGCTATTCGTAATTAAAGTATACGAATAAGTTGCAGAAGTGCAGTCAAGTTTGCTGATGACTTTCAAGAAGGCTTGTTGAAGAATATTGTTAGCTGTTGTTGTCGCGCCGTAATACCCGAGACCCCAACCAGTAAAAACGGCGTCGGAGCCAGGAGCTATAGCAGATGGTGCCAGAGCAATTGGTCTTATATTGCTTCCAAGGGTGAAGGCGGTTGACAGCCGAACGATAGCAACGTTGTTCTCATAGGTGTAATAATCGAATTTAGGATGGAATAGGTATGTCGCCACGGAAACTGAAGTACCGCCAGTGTTCCATTTAGTTGATCCAGCACGGACCGTGTAATCTTTGGCCGGAATATCTTCTATGAAGCAAAGTGCAGATGTGAGAACAACAGTGTTGCTGTACAGACTTCCACTGCACCAATAATATCCATCAGCCAGAATAGAAACGACGTAAGGGTACCTCTCTATAGTGGTGTTTGTACTGGTGGCGTATTGGGCGTTGGCAGCTCCCAAAGCACAGACAAAAAGTGCGGATATGAATGCGAACTTGAACATTGTTATTTGTTCTGAAGTCTGTTTGTGAATGGAGAACGCCTTTTATAAGCGAAAAATAGACAATAGATAGATTGCCCATATCCAAATCGGACGCCAATCTTATCCACGCAGTATTAATTTTTCTGACGGGCTATCTAAGTGGTTTAAATCTCACTTATATACAACCCGTCTTCATTGGACAAGTTTTATCTATAAATTATTAGATGTGTAGGTATACCTTTAAGTATTTCCCGCCAATTTTTATCATCGGATCTTAGAAGTCCAATAATGAAATAAAAATATCGGATATCAGGAAAAATTTTGTCAAATTCAATCAAAAACAATTTCCTGCAATTGTTATTTGTTCAATCATGTGCGTTGATTAATCCTTGTGGTCACATTATCGGAACAGCTGGGATGTACATATTCAGTTCAATTTAGTTTAGAGATTGGGAAAATTATAATTTCCTACATTGATAGGAAGGCGATGATGTTGTACAAAAAGATAAAATTCCAAGAAAACTTTGAAAAAAAAGAGATTGCACCGTGCCTTCGAAGCCCGCGGATATACCGAATGGGATCATTGAAAGAGGGTTAACCCTAATAGACGGCCTCTGATGTTTTGCCTCCAGAGCCAAATCAATTTTTACTTGCACCTATAACATAGGGCAAGTATTGTATTCGTGCAAAAATTCGAACTCAAGATATTAATCAATTCTGACATTGCGATGATAGAGAAGCTCGAAAAAGTAGGTCACCCAATTCTGTCTGTTTGTCCGTCTGTCTGTGCGTCTTTGAGGCTACAGCCTGAACGATGATAGAGAAGCTCGAAAAAGTAGGTCTCCCAATTCTGTTTGTCCGTCTGTGTGTCTCTGAGGCTACAGCCTGAACGGCTGCACGGATTTCGATCCAACTTCATATCTAGGTTCTGTGTGATAATCCCTGGAGATGAAATTTTTGTTTTAGCCCTATTATTAACAGTACTTTGTTTTCAAATTCAAATTAGATTAAAAAATTCCAATCAGATGACATAAAAAAATTCTTACCAAAATTGTTAACAACAGTACTTTACTCATATTTTTTTGTTGCAAAAAAAAAGACGCGAAAACGTCTCTAACGATTTCGTTTAAATTCCATACTGAGACTAGTATAAAAACGTGCAATAAGATGACTTACCACATTTTGGCCAAAAGTTGTTGTAACGGTACTTATGACTAATTTTGCTAAAAGACGATTCCCTTGAAAACGGATCAAACGATGTTATTAAAGTTCTCACATTGGATTAAAAATCGCAAATGCTATAAAATTGCTTAAAAAAATGTTGGCCAAAAGTGGTAATAACGGTACTTTTTAAAGGATTTACGAGGTTTAGCCAATTTCGTCGAAAACAGCTCTAACGATTTTTTTTTTCATATATTTCATTATAAATTAGTTTAGTAAAGTTCTAAAAAATGGCGTACCAAATTATTGGAAAAAATGGTTAATAATGGTACTTTGCTTATAGCCAACTTAACAAAATGCCATTTTCATAGAAACGGCTAAGACAGTGTTGGTTAATTTTCAGATTTGGAATAATTTCTTGAGGTCCTATGAGATGGCATACCACGTTTTTGGGCAAAGTTGGTAATAAGGGTACTTTAATTATAACCAACTTAACAAAGTTTTACTCTAAAAATTTATAAAAGTAGATATATCATTAGTTATATGGATCTTGATTGCAGAAAAAACTTTCAGATATATGTGCAAGTTTGTACGACCCAGTCGTGCACTTTATTTTTTTTTTTGCTCAAAGTAGTGAAAACTTTGTTAGGGTAGTCTGATTGGCATTGTGATAACATATGATTGCAATTTGACCACGTGCTTAAAAGCAAGTGATCGAATTTATAATTTTGACGTAAGTATACATATGTTACATTACATTTGAGTTGAGTTTACATTATAGTTGAAGTGAAAATATAATGTGAAGTGTGCTTTGGAAACAAAAAATGCAAGACCTTTTCAAGACTGCCTTCCCAATATACATATGCCAAACAAGCCCCAGAGAAATCTAATAGCTGCAACAATGTGTAGGAAGAGGAACACCATCTGCAGACTGCAGCTTCCACAATTCCGAAAGGAAATAGCTACCGGACTTGTTAGCTGCAAAGAAAAACGGCCTGTAGGTCGACCATTATTGGCTCAAATTTTTGATCAGACAATGGATCCTAACTCTCCAATACACGTTAGAACCATTTTGGGCTTCTTATGAAGTGTAAGAGACTTTTTATTTTATTTAGGTAGATCTTCTAAGTCGCTATAGTATGAAGCTCTTAAGTGGAGCAGCCTTCTATGGGAGAGAGCTGGGCAGACACAAAGAAGGTGAGGAATAGTTTCCTCCTCTTCCTCTTCCTCATCCCTGCAGCCTCTGCAAAAGTCGGTTGTGAAAAGGCCTAGCTAGCATTGTTGCGTGTTTGTCTATTAGACAGTGTCCAGTGATGACACCTATTGTGGTGCCGATAAGCAACCTGTTGACAGAAATCAAAGTCCTAGAACGTTTCATATCCAGCTAAGGCCAAATTTGTTTAGTCGCTAGACATGTTGTACCACTTGTCCACCTAAGATTTGTACTCTCGATTGCATCCAGCTTGAATTTTTGTTTACATGTAGCGATTGGTATACCTATGGGTGCCCTTTGATGGTAGAATGGGTAAGATTGTTCCACCCAACACAGGTGAATATTGAACTGCTCTGCCATCTCCGTAAGAGACGATCGGCAGTCGAGGGCTGCTAGATAAGATATAGAGATAGAGTCCAGGGATTCGATGGCAGCTTGGCTATCTGAAAAGATATGGATATCTTTAGCGGATATCACGTTTTTCTTGAGCCACGATAAGACTTCTTTGATCGCCATAATTTCCGCCTGGAACACGCTACAATAGTTTGGTAGACGGAATGAGAGCTTAAGATTAAGGCTTCCGGCATCCTTAGTCTCTGAATCGTCAGTATAGAAGTGTATCGCCTTATCTTCTATGAAATTATTCTTACTCCAGTCTGATCTAAAGGGAATGGGGACGACAAATTTCTTGCAAAGGTTAGGCATGGGATGGTGTAATCATTATTTTCTGGGGAGTTTCTGTAATTGTTCAGAATAGATGGGTGGCCATAGTTTTTCTTGACCACTGTCGCAGTGGGTGTAGTGCGAAGTGCACCGCTTATGTTCTTTTACCTATATTCACTTGAAAAAATGTCAGTTTTATCTGACCAATTTTACGAGTTTGCTCGTTAGACCTAACTTTCGCATAGGTTATAATAGCCATTATCAGTGAAGTGAAACTAGCATTAAGTAGGCAACCGATCACTAAGTTAATGTTGTAAGACGACAAACTGGGATTAATAACAAAATCAAGACTATTATGTATTGGCACACTCAACTATATATCTTAATATGTATGTTGTACATTGATTGAGCTCAAACAACTTATATGAAATCGAAATAGAGAGGGATTTGCTTGGATTCAATGAGTCTACGAGCGATTTGTGACGCATTGTTGTTGTTGAACTTGATCATGGTTACTTGTTCTGAAGTCTGTTTATCGGAGAAGAAGGTCTTTTATAACAAAACGATTTCCAATAAATATCTAGACTGCCCATATGCATATTTGACGCAAACCTTATCCAAGCAGTAGATATTGTATATTCTCATTGGCAAATTATCTAACTATTTTTAATCAGCTTTTTTCGATATGGACTTAGTAAGGTATATGTGTGTATATATCATAATACTGATAGAAGTAGCGATAACCGAAAATAAATAAAATACAACAATAATTTTAGCTTTATAAGTAGCGTTAAATGCAATGTAAAATGTAAGACACTGGCACCACCCTATGGGGTGATAGTAATCGCCAATATTACTCAACAATTCCTTGCATAAGGACCGCGGCCAGCCAATCTTAGCCGTAAATGCATTGTTGAGATCACTTAGATCGTTAAACAGGTATTCACCTAATGTGGCCTTTCTAATGTTGGCACGTGAATAGGAGGTAACCTCTCCTCCTTCATCTCTACAACTTCTACAGAAGTCATTGTAGGGGATGCCCAGTCTTTGGGCATGGCGTCCTATAGCACAGTGTCCGGTGAGGGTGTTGACGATTTTGGAGACGGTTCCTCTCTTATGTTTCAGAAGTCCGATTGCCTTGGTTTCATTTAGCGTGGGCTAGAGCAGCCTTGCAGTATTACAGTGGCCGAGCTGTTGCCACCGATGGTTGGCTTCTCTCACCGCATCGGCATGGACAATGTATTTAGCATAGGACGTTGGCACCTCGATGTCGGTGACGTCTATGATGTTTACACCTGAGGAGCCTCTTCGGGCCAGTTCGTCAGCTTCGCAATTCCCTGGTATATTACAGTGACCCGGCACCCAGCAGAGGGTGAGGTTGTACTGTCACACTATCTAGTTAAGAGACACGGCAGAGACGCGTCTCGTTGTGCTGGATCTGAGGGATTTGATGGCTGCTTGACTGTCGATGTATGTATATGACAATATCCGATACTGATACTGCATTAGCCGCCAGTCAGTCAGCTGCTTGACGAATAGCAGTGACTTCGGCTTGGAAAACGCTGCAGTAGCTAGGTAGGCTGAAGGAGAGGAGAGGATATCCAGATCTTTTGAAAAGATACCAGCACCGACTCCCTCTTTGGTTTTGGAGCTGTCCGTGAAGATTGTCAGCGATTCATGGTGAAGGGCCTCCCGATGTGTCCTGTCGGGTATTAAGCATTTGTAGCCCATGTTAAAGTTGTGTTCAGTGGTCAAGTGGTCGGTGACCTTTTGTAGATGGCGGTGCATTGTTTAGAACTTCTCAGTCTTATTGCTGAGTAGGCAGGCAGTTGTTTGCTGAAGATACCAGTTGGAATTAGGTGGAGCATGGTTTGGAGCGCTGTTTTGGAAGAGGTTCTCAGGATTTTTCGATGCAGTAGACTATGTTGTGAAGAGCCGTTTCAACAGATTTACTTTTTTGGTAGGCGTGTTCTGACTTGGACAGAAAGGTGCTATCCATGGTGGCTCTAATATGTAAATTTAGGATTCTTTCCAGAACCTTGAGAAGGATAGACGTTAGGCTGATTGCTCTAAGGTCTTTCGAGAGGATGTGCGATGTTTTGTCTGCTTTGGATATAAAGACCACTCTATCCTCAGTCCAGGCGGGTGGAATTGTTCCTAGTTTCAGGCAACCTCTCAGAATTTTCGAATACTGGGCGGGTCAGTGGGCGGATTATGAAAACGTTTACACTTTTTTTTTATATTTGTAAATATCGAAGACAAACTTCAAACATACCTTTAACATTTTATGATATGAGGCGATATATAAAATAAAAAATTTATATTTCAAAAGCAATTTTTATTTTCGATCAAAATCATAAACATTCAAGTTCTTAAGCATTGTTAATAACCCACGACCTGAGGGCGGCGACGTCGGAGTATACACCAGGATAGTTGGCTTGAGCACATCCATAGCCCCATGAGACAACACCAACAAGGGTAGAACCAACAGTCAATGGGCCACCAGAGTCACCTTGGCAGGCATCCTTACCAGCAGCGGAGGCGCAGATCATGGTATCTCTGATCTGGGATCCATACGAATAAGTTCCAGAAGCGCACTTGCTCTTGCTGACAATCTTGACGGCGACTTGTTGGAGAACGGTGGGAATGGAGGAACTGCCGGAGCTCTTGACACCCCAACCAGAGACAACAGCGTTGCTGCCATCACCTGGAGCAGAAGTGGCCAAAGCGATTGTCTTGATGTTGGCTCCAGTGGAGAGGGCAGTTGACAGCCTGAGGACAGCAATATCGTTGACCATGGTGTTGGCGTTGTAGTTGGGGTGGTTGGTGTATGAAGCCACAGAAACTTGGGTACCGCCGCTGTTCCAGTTGGTTGGGAGCTGCCAAAATAAAAATTGCTTTTGAAATATAAGATTCGTGTGTATACATTAGGTCATAAGCATCATATAGAGTGCCAAGACCTAGCTTCTTACAACTGTTCGTGTGGTGCATGCTGAACGTACAGAAGGGACCTACAGTTTTATGCCGTATTTGAGGGGCAAAGGAAGCTTCTCATAAAAGTAATCCCGCACCACTCTAGTAGCAATGAATTACAGACAAATTTTCAGGAAGAAGGCCTTTTACGGATTCCTTATTTTTATAGACTTTTGGCCTTTCTAACATGTGGGTGTTAGAATTTCAGCAGTAGCTAAAAATTTCACAAACCTTGTGTCAACACGCTAACCTTAGCAACTGAATGGAAGCTTGACTTGTGATAGAAGATCGATAATCGAACATATTCGCAAAAACAACACATTTGGATACAAATAAAAATAAAATCAATGAGCCTATTTGGTTACAAACTTCAAGGCCAATTACTTACTATAATGGGAGCTCCTCCCTCTTTGGCAAGAGACGGCCACCTGAAAAGTTCTATATATAAATTGGCAATGTTTGCTCGCCACAATTTCTATTCAAAATACACCGCATGCCCTATTGTTAACGAGCTTCAATATTTGTAATATCACAGTTGTTTCGATTCAAACAAAACATAACACCTAGCACTCCGTCGACTATAAATAGTTAAAACACCCGACGAGTTTTTCGTACAATCCATCAAAATGTTTCGTCTCATAGTTGTGACTCTTACTTGCCTGCTTTGGGTTGTGACTGCTCAAGACGTTCCAGCAGTTGACGATCGAATAGTGGGAGGACAACAGGTGTCAATAGTATCTCATCCTTACCAAGTTTCCTTGCAATTGGATGACAGTCACTTTTGTGGCGGAAGTATACACAGCCCTCTAATTATAGTGACAGCTGCTCATTGTGCAAAAGCCGTGCAGTCAGTAGCCTTGTCCAGGCTACAAGTACGTCTTGGTTCGGCTAACTGGAAGAGTGGTGGTGTGACAAGAGGTGTTGCTAAAATAGTAATTAATCCACTTTTCGATGAAAAAATTATGATCCATGATGTGGCGCTGGTCAAATTGGATTCTCCGGTTACTTATACGAACTACATTCAGAATATCGACTTGCAAGAGAATGATGCAGTTGATGGGAATTACGCTAAGATAAGTGGATGGGGAACGCTTCAATCCGGAGCAACTAGCATTCCATCGCTTTTACGCGGCGCTCTAATTCAATTTATTACAAGGGATTCGTGCTCCTCGTCGGCTTATGGTTATGGTGATGCTATTAAGCCAACTATGATTTGTGCCGGCGATAATGGAAAAGATTCGTGCCAGGGAGATTCCGGTGGACCATTGGTTAGCAACGTTACAAAGAAGTTGGTAGGGATCGTGTCATGGGGCAATGGATGCGCGCAGCAGGGTTTCCCAGGAGTCTACGCGTATATACCGCCAATGAGGGATTGGATTATAAGTGCTGCAAAGGCTCTATACAATAATTAACAATAAAGTGTTTTGAATTGCATATTATACAAAAGATTGTATTATTCTTATTGCTTTTCTGTTTTATCCTCGTCCCTTTTTAGGTTCAAATATAGCTCAATAAACACGGCTAATATAAGACCTGTTCTGATCTATGACAGCCTCGTGTAGAGGCGAGCGCTAGAGAAGACCACCTAATTAATGGCCCTCACCAAAATACAAAGCCTAGCGTGCATTGGTGTTATCAGTGCGATGAGAACAACTCCAACGGCAGGGCTTGAGGCTATTTTCACTCTGCATTCGCCAAAAACTTAATGTTCTTGGGACACAGCACAAGGTCCTGCTCTGCTGTGCCCCTGGGCACGAGGGCGTCCCGGGAATTGAAAAGGCTGATGAATTAGCAACGAAAGCTTCATCAGATCCACTAGAACCAAGTGATCTCTCCATAAGTACCTCGCCCTGCATTTTCAGGCTTGAAGCCGAGAAACTAGCCACGTGAGAGGCGAACCTAAGATGGAGTTCTTTAGAAACTTGCAATATTGCAAAACAACTATGTGCATCGTTCAATAAAGCAAGGACCGAGAGACTTAAGCGCAAGGACAGACGATCACTGTGGAGATCATAACGGTTCATAACACTCTATGGTACCATTTCAACGTAGGAGAGGATGCCGATGCGGCAGAGGATGCGGCAATGAAGAAGTCTTAGATGACACCACCCAATACCTCTGCCAGTGCACTGGAATAGTGGAATCCAACATTCAAAGGATCGATTTAGTATACACTGTATATCTGTAGTGACAGTCAAGCTGCGCTTAAGGCCTTGCTTAACCCTTTAACCTCATCCAAACTAGTTGTTGAATGTACGGTGTCGTAAGATTCAATTTACTGACTCTCATCTGAGTGCCAGGTCACACTGGTATTGCGGGAAATGAGATATCCGATGAGATTGCTAGACAAGGCTCAGAGGGGAGCTTCTCAGGACCCAAACCTGCGTTAGGTCTTCCTGCATCTACGGTCAGGGCCTCTATAGATGATTGGGTTTCTTATGAACACAATTGTGTGTGGGTTGATTCTCCTGGATGTAGGCTAACTAAACGGATGCTCCCAGACGTCAGTGAGAAATCTGCGGCATTCTTGCTGTCTCCCAGTAGAAAAGACTGCAGAAAACTTATTGGTGTTCTTACGGGGCACTTTACTTTTGCTAAGCATCTTAATATGATTGGCTTAAGTGAAACATCTGTCTGCGACGCTTTTGGAGAGGGTGACGACACTGCGGAACACTCCCTATGTAATGGTCCTGCCTTTGCTCGTATCAGGCGGCAGATTCTAGGTGCGGATGTGGTGAGTGCTCTTCGTCACTGAAGCGCCTACTCGAGGATGTTTTCTGGTAGTACAATTGACAAGTTGATGTCTGAATGCTCCAGCGAAGCTTTTCGATCCAAAAAAATAGTATGCACTGACAATAAGTAAGTACCATAAAGTAATTCTGTAGGCAAAATGCGCAAGGATCTAGTACGGCAGAAGTATTTTATTCTTCTGCCAACCCACAAACCTAACCTGATCTATGTGTTGTACAGTAGTCGCTTCTAGACTCTAAAGTATAGATCTAATCATTATATCTTGCCTAAGTTGTTTGAGAGAGAGCTCCAGTTGGCAGTAGTGTTATTTGATCTTATCGCTGATTGTACTGTAGTACCTATATATAACATTCGAGTTCGCTTATTTCGAATTGGATAAAGTCGCTATATACATATAACCAATAGTGGTTAGTAGATAACCCCACCATAACTATCTCAAGATAGAAGAAGTTCGTCATCCAGCTATGATATGCCTAAGCAATTGTACTTGTGGTTTTTTTGTTCTCTAAAATGTGTGGCAGTGCAAAAATTTGGCAAGTGTATGATATCATGATTGTTGACATATACTTTTAGGCGTTGCAAAACAGTTTTTTAGCTGATTATTAAAACCGTTTGCCTATCTTGTGGATCAGTCGAAATTAGTGACGTTAAACGTAAACTAATACCTATTCGTTATTTTTCCATAAGTACTCGGATTAAAGTAACGAGTATGTAGTATTCGTCAATACAACTTATAAAACACATTACCCCAGTTTTTTTTGGTGAATTCGACAGCATGAATAGAATTGCTATCTGGTTGGCCTTGCGCAGGAGAGGTATCTAAGAAAAAACCCATACGTTTGAGGGCAGTAAGTGTCACGTCTTGCACAATGGTAGGGTGTAAGAAGAATTTGAAATCCATAGCGGAGTACATCAAGGATGCATACTGTCACCGCTGTTATTTTTGGTGGTTATCAGTGATGTTCTCCGTGCAGCATTGACGGAAGGAAACTATGGAATTCGCTGGACTATGACATTTTCCCTTAAACATCTAGACTACGCTAACGATGTTTGTCTACTTTCACATCAAATACTGGACCTCAACCTTATGGTCCAGAATCTAGAAGCTGAGATAAACAAATTGGGGCTGAAAATAAACAGAGCCAAAACAAAAACACTTCTTATACCAGGGCCCAATTTAACATTACCAGACAGGAAGCAACTGTCAACTTTCTATATCTAGGAAGTTTGGCTGCGGCAAAACGTGTTGGCATCGACCTGGATTTGTGCAGCAGAATCGGGAAGGCCAAAGCTGCGTTAGGAATGCTATCTACGATGTGGAAAAGTAATGTTAGGAATATTCAAATGTAGAATCGGTGTTGCTTTATGCGTTCAGCACTTGGAAAGTGGATACTATTGTCACACGAAGGTTGCAAATCTTCGTAAATAAATGTTGAAGAACTATCTTGTGGATCTTTTGGCCGAACCGTATATCCAACGAACAGCTTTATATGAGAACGAACCAGGAACCTATAAACATTACCATACGAAGGGGAAAGTGGCAGTGGATTGGACACACCCTACGGGGTGAAGACAACTCTATTGCGAATTACGCCATGCAGTGGAATCCGCTCATCCGAGCAGGCAAAACAGCGAGACGCCGCCCGTAGACAAACGTGGCGCAGTTTTTTAAATACATATCAATTGCCTCTTCCCCTGCGCTTTATCGATTTTGAAAAGGCGTTTGATAATGTCAATCAAAGAAAGCTGTTTAAGAAATCCCACGTTCCAAGCGAGATTGAGCAAGATTTTTCCATCCCTGCTATATGGAATCCGTACTACTGAGTGGAAGTGGTATTTCGAGAATGATTGCTACTATTGAGAGGGGTACAAGAGTATCAAGATGGCAAGATAGCATATGACACAGAACAGTTGAAAAGGAAGTTTGAAAGAGATCATTATTAAATTTCAGTATATTTTTCTGTATTTGAAGACCGATATAACCAGTATTGACTGTACATGTTTCCCTTCATTTCGTTGTCGAAAACATTTAAATAACACATGCTACTATTTGCAAAGTTAAATTTATTTGCAATAGGCATACCCAGCTGTATTTAAAGAAACAGCCACGCACCCATCGCTATAAATTCGCACGAGATGGCAATTTCAAGCTAGATTTTCGGAAAATGTTTCATTTAACAGTCGTCTTAAGTCTCCTTTGTATTGTCAGTTGTACTTCAATTAATCCAGATACAGTAGATCGTATAGTCGGAGGAGATGACACAACAATCGCTGCCCATCCACATCAAGTTTCCTTGCAAAGAGATGAAAGCCATTTCTGCGGAGGCAGCCTCTACAGCCCGACGGTTGTAGTAACAGCTGCACACTGTATTAAGGCAGTAGAATCTTACGATATGTCAAGGCTTCGAGTTCGTCTTGGCTCAAGATTTTGGGATTCAGGTGGTGTACTTAGAGATTTTGCAAACATGAAAATACATCCTAACTATGATCCCAATACAATGGTGAATGATGTGGCTCTTGTGAAGTTGGCTGCTCCAGTGGAATATACAGATAAAATTCAAAGAATCGCCTTACAGCAAGTCGATCCGGTGAACGGTGCTCGCGGTGTCGTAAGTGGATGGGGGACTCTCAAGTCAGGAGCCACTACGTTACCAACAATTCTACAAGCAGTTCAAGTCGAGTTTATTTTACGGGCTAAATGCAATAATTCACCCAATCAATATCAAGGCGCTATTAAGGACACAATGCTTTGTGCTGGAGACGATGGCAAGGACTCATGTCAAGGAGACTCCGGCGGTCCATTGGTCAGTATAAATACGGGCAAATTGGTTGGAATCGTGTCATGGGGCTATGGATGTGCCACAAAAGGATACCCGGGGGTATACACAAATGTCCCAGATGTACGGTCATGGATTATAAATACAGCGCCAACTTTATAAAAATTAACAAAACAGTCAATAAAATTTTACATCTACTATACCTATTTATTTTGTATTTTTGACAAACGAGGACTATGAGGACTCTCATGAAGATCTGTGGTACAACAGGAATCTTCCAGGAAAAGACATCTTAAGCATGTTCATCATGTTAAACACGGTGACGTAAAATAACCTCACATGTATTAAATCTAATCAAGATCACCCTTTTCGAGAAAAAAATTAAGTACAGAACTTCTAATATTAGACACGTATAGACGGGCAGACAGACGTCTCACCTACTTTTCCGAGATTCTCTATCATCGCAATGTCAGAATTATCACGAGTAGGATTTTTTCCACTAATATAATACTTGCCTTATACTTATGGCCATGGACTAACATAATTAAATAATAGCCTTCGAAAATACTTGTACGAACGCGTTAAAGTTACTGTGAAGTACTAACGAGTGCGAAAATCGCATACAACTTTCGCCAGTTGATTTGGACACCACCCATGGAGAATATATACCAAAATGTTATACTGGAATTTTAAATACTTTCAAGCCATCTCTTTCGTATCACTTTTCTCTCTTCCAATTTAATTAGCTTCCTGTACAGCAGTTAGCTAAAAAATTAAAGTGTGAGAAATGTCTCATGCCTTTCCATATTCTACGCTACAGAAATGACTTCCCTCAAATACGTGCCACGCTTTGCATAAGCATCAGTTCATCCTCCAGCCCAACTTCAGACGTACTTTCCAGTATAGAGATTCGTTCATAAGCGTAACGACACGAATGTGGAATCATCTTCCAGGCATTTTGTTTCCGTCTCATAACAAGATTCAAACATTCAAATCCAACGTTCACCTGTACCTCGTCTGTCCAAGGCCAAGCCTTTTCCTAAACACCAGTGCCCTGAATCCTCAGCACAAGGGTTCAGTGGTAAATGCGTTTTAAGAGCATATTTCAGCCACAGTAGGTATTTTAGGTAAATGATTCCCATTACAAATGGTGGAACTGAATCCGGAACCGGGGTTGAATTAATAGCTCCCATTACAACCAACATTATGGCGAGTACAAAAATGTAAACTTTCATTTTGTTATGTAGCAGTCTTTTCAGTAGGAGTTTAAGATGGATTGAGAGAAGTTTGCAAATTCTTTCCACTTTTTATACACAAAAGGCAGTAAACAAACAGGTTTTAAATAACAAAACCACTTGCTTAAATATTTATAACAAAATAATAAGAATTTCATAATTCATTTAGTTTATTACTACATATTTATTTTTGCGCAGCCTGTATCTTACTCATACATAAGCAGCTTAAATAGTTTTAATTGGTTCCTTGACTTACAGTAACAAACGTACGCCTGACCATTGCGTCACATTGGGAACCGGCTACACCCATAAACTCGTACATGAAGGGGAAAATTTCGGTGCACAGAAGAGCATCTCTCAGAATATGCTCCGCATACAGGACAGTTTCGGGGGATGCAATTAATGTGATAGTAGCGCGAATGCCTATCGACCTAGAGGTCAGAATAGCAGCGTGCATAGAGAATGGCGACAAGGAGGAAAGAAGCACCATCAGAGCGACTGCAAAAGTAGAATGGCAACGATGACGGAGCACGTCAGAAAATGGCCGGTGGACCTACATACTGCTGCCAAATATCTCGAAGAGTGGACCACAAGAAAACACGGGGAGGTAAACTTCTAATCAATTCCTAGCAGGACATGGAAGTTTTCGGGAATACCTTCAAAAATACAATATCGTAGATGATCTTTTCTGCCGGCACTGTGAAGGGAAAGTCCAAGATGCGGAACATGTCCTTGTAGACTGCAAAAAGAAAGAGGCCTGCGAGAAACACTCTAGAAATAGAGATTGGGAATGCGGTAGCCCCGTGAGCCTAATAGGCTTCATGCTTTCAAAAAGAGAAGCTTGGGAAATCGCCGACAACATTATCGCAAGCATTATGCAGGAGGTACAGCTGGAAAACCAAACAAAGAGCCGAAGAAGAACAGAGCCCTGCAACATAACGAAGAAGACGCCTGCAGTACCGTTGGGGGCGGTAACTTAGCACGTTAACATGCTAGAGCATGGCGTCGGGCATAACTTCGTAGCACGGGCTGCGGGTATCCATAGAGAGTCCATCGCCTTCAGTGCATCAAACAAAAAAAAAAAAAAAAAAAATGCTTCACCCTGCATCCAGGAGAGTTATGTCAGACAAGTGTGGAGCGTATACATTTTTCATCTGGGTATTGTTCAGAATCTGAGAAAGAGTGAAATAGTGGTCCGATGCAAGGAACTCTGCACGAAGTACTGTTGAAGTGGTCAAAGAATTGAGCAAGGTTTTAAACATTTTAGGGCAGACACGTAAGCTACTTAAAATCGTTACACCTATTCCTAATAATGTAGCTCAGCTAGCGGTTATTAAGGTGCCTCCAGACTGACTGAAACATTTCTGAAACACTGTTTTGTGAAAAATTTCATAAACATTTCTGAAACAGTTCATAAACATTTCATAAGCATTTAATAAATTTTTCAAAAATGTTTCACTCGATCTGGACACACCTTTAGGATTTGAAAAATCTCCGCTGTTATCGCATTCGCGAGAAGTTCATCTTAGAACTCTCTCTCCAAACCGATTTCTATTAGAGATCTGAGAATGATCAGTGGGTTCATGGTTCATCTGAGATTTGGATTTCATTCCTTTTAGGTCAGTACCCCAAAAGATTCCAGAAGATGCTCAGGAGTTCCATTTGACTCCTTTTAGAATCTGCTAAGCTCGTTATCATACTTAGTTTCCATAAATGCTCTTTGAGGTTGTAATGTCTCCTTAGAAAACCTGCTAATATTCATAGAGGGGTTTTATGGCTTACCTCAGAACTGTAGTGTTATTACAAGTTCTTGCGCTGTCTTCTTTCTCCACTACCATGTATTCTTCGCATACATGGGGTGTCCCCCTCTTAGAATTTTTTAGGAGGTGTTCTGCAGCTCCTTTTCTTGTCTGGCTGTCTGCTGCTTCATTACGTCTTATTCGAACCTGACAGAATTGTAGTTTTGTTTTTTGGACCCAGTTCATTAGGTTTTCGTAGACGTTCCCGCCAAAGTTTTGACTTAATGACGTAAGAGTTAAGCGATTTGATTTCAGCTTGACTGTCAAACAGAATTGTAATTCGAGTTCAAGTTTTAGCTGGGCCTAATTGAGTGTATACTATTTAGCCCGCCTTCTCTGGTTTTGAATGTATCTCAATGCAAGATCACTTTATATTATTCTAACTGTTTGGCAGTAGTTTTTGTTGCACTATTCGCGGCCGGAATCTACAACTGGAGACTTTAAGTGATGAAAGGACCTGATTGTCGTCTCGATTCTTTCTCTGGAACCGAAAGCCATTGCAGCGAATTTTAGTAAGTTTCTAAGGGCAATATTCCTCTTTGCTACTCAACTACAGTGAAACTGCCTACTCGAGCCTTGATCTCAATGGATTAGATGGCAAATCCATAAGATCGCGCCTGAAAGGCCATTATTGCGCTCCCGTGCACCGAAAAGGAGCTGTTCTTTGGAGTTTTTCTCAAGTTGCAGTCACTTATTCACTACAAAGATCCTTCCACCAAACATCCGAGTAATATTGTACGGTGTGTTTCCAAAAGTAGGCTTACAATGTCGGCAAGCTGAGTATAACTAATATAGCCGCAGCACTGACAGCATTTTTCGCATCTGATGCTGAAAGAATTGTCTATCGATCGCAAGGGAGATATGGGACATAACATTGATACCTTTAGGCTGATTATAGAAGGAAATAGCTGAAAGCTCGTATAGCAACTACCCCGATAGCACAGAGAAACGAATTAGGGTGGATATATCGCATAAAGATGAGAGAAGTACAGCTTAACGAACGACAAGCTCTATAGAAGCGAAAAAAGTTGAAAGCAAAAGTTGAACAGCTGGGTCGTCTATAGAACCATCAAAAAGCTGACAGATGGTCGCAGCTTCAGCCAACACCTAGTGTAAAGATAGTTCTTTGCTGAGTTCGGATCAGATGAGAATCAGCTTAAGAGACCGTGTATTCGAAAGTGGCAGTTGATTGGTCACACTCTCCGAAAGGTGCCAGATCCATAGCTAACTAAGCGAACCCGCTTACCCAGGATGGCAGGATACGCGGTGGTCTTAGGAGTACTTGGCGCAGAACAGTGAGGAAAGAACCACTGCAACTGGGAAAGAGTTGGGGATAGCTAAGGCACATTTCCAGAAATCGCACACGATGGCACGTAGGCGTTGTAGAGGCCCTAGGACAAGGGGATACAGGACGCTAGCGGTATGCTCTCAAATCAGACGGAATTCCTTGAGGTCCAATATGTCCGAATATGTACCATGATCCCCAGTATGAATGAGATCACTACTGCAATTAAAGCACTAAAACAATGAGAGGGTATGACTTCTTATGAGCTCTGTAAGCAGCGCCAAGGACATTTCAGCGCCAAGTGAAATTTTCATTTTGTCAAGTAACGAACTTTCCGATATTAGAATAAAATGGATTCAGCACTATGCGCCAATTCTCTGTACTCTTTTATACCCAAAAGACGGTAGACCCTTTGAAAACCATTTGCTCCAATATTTATATTAAAATATTTAAAATTATAATATTTGCATTGAACCTACGTCTGAGACGAGTATTTAATTTTGTGCAGCGTGTGTCTTGTGTATTATGTAGTTTAAATATTTAGTAAAAGTAGTAGTAGTAAGATAAAAAGCTGCCTATGAAGATCGACAAATTTAAACACAAATGCCTGTGAGTTAAGAGGGATAATATGCAGAAAGTACGCATAGTAACACTCGAAGTGGACACCCAGTTTTATTTTTGTTTAAACGCCCGCAAACATACTACAGCTGCAAGCACTTATACAGTTTGTTTTTTAGCTTCCTGTGAGAAGTCACTTCTTTCCCGATATAAAGGGTGGGCCATCTATTGGTTTCTTTTTAAATCATAGGTTATTTTGACACTGACAGCTGTTTCCCGTTCGAAATCTTGACAGAATGTCAGTATGAACGGAACGGAATGAATGGCTATACGCTTGAACAACGTTGGGAAATATTGAAAACTTATCTCCAGGCCGAGTGCTGTGTAGCCCAAAACACAAAGTGTTTTTTGAAAGAAAGTTTTTGTCGAACCCACCGCTCCTGCAGTACGCAAGCATGTGCAAAAAGTTCCTGAGACTGATATTCTAGTGGACAACACTCATGGTCTCCGTCGTCATACAGTGCGCACAGACGAGAATCTGGCTGCTGTAGCCAAGAGTGTGAGACTCAATTCACGAACATCAACTCGCCATCGATCTCAACAGCTCTACATTTCACGCAACGGAGGGCTTTAAAGAGCCATGTTCGCCGACTTTCTTTTACTGAAATTAAAGACATGGATTTGTTCGAGCTCTGGTTCATGCAGGATGGCACAATCAATCTTTTGCGCTTTTTGTTATCAGCCGTCTTGGCGATGTCAATTGGCCGCCTCGGAGCTGCGATTTTTGATTTTTTTTTTTGTGGGGCACCGTGAAAGACAGGTGTTATGCCAGCAATGCGTGAGCTATAGCCCGAAACCATCAACAAGTTCTTGGAAAATTGGTGTGACAGAATCCGCTACTGCGAAGTCAGCCACGGCAGTAACTTGCGTGAAAAGAAACTTGTATTTGGCCCACCCTTTACTTCGTTTTTATGCCAGGATTGAGAGATACGAGAGGATTGAAAAAGAATTGAGTTTCAATCCACGTTTTCACTGTAACCGGATTGAGGAATTGAGTTGGAATCGAATCGAAAGAGGCTTTGAGTTTGTTTTTCCAATTTATTTGAATGCATCCAGACAGATATACATAGTTCAAATGGGGTTGATTTAACTCGACTGAGGTATCCTAGTTGGTTCTGATAAAAATATTATTCCGTAAGCAGCCCATCGAGGGCCTCGAATCTCGCAACTGTACATGTTGTGCGTGGTATACATTTCTGCACGTACAGAAGGGACCTACAGCTTTATGCCATATCCGAAGGGCAGAAGGTTTTTGAGAAGCTTTCTCATGACAGTTATACTCTTGAATGCTTGTCAGACACAAGAAAAAAACTTTTCATGGTATTTTTCTGGATTCGAACTTGGAGCCCTTTCCGCAGTAGTCCAGCGCACTAACCACTGAGCCACAGCACCCAGTTGGGTTCGATAAGGACTTTTAAGCAGGGATGAGATCCGAAACTAAATGGTATTAAAAGGTACGAAATCAAATGAATCTCGGATCATTAAATTCTGGTACGAAAAGGTACGAAATTGATTTCGCATCATATAAATTCAGATAAATTCGCGAATGTCAGACCGCTTCCGTTCTATGCTCTGCAAGTGTGAGACAAACCAATCTTAACCAGATTGATGAGGTCTTTATTATAGAGCCGGTTAACTGTTGATTGCAATATCGCCCGTAAAAGCGATAATTTTTGTTTTCTTACATCACGATGCAGAGTAAAGGACTTGGCACTGACTCCTGTGGTGCTCAACCAGTGATCTTTGGGTCGGTTGTCTGTGTCGTAAATTTAGATATCCATTTAGCACTATTGCTTGGAAGTTGGGACCCCATTTCCGCCTCTTGTATTTTTGTCGAAAGGTACTTATCAAATAGCGAATGTTTAGAACCAAATGTATCTTGATCTTAAAGGCAGGTTTAGTTGTATACGACGTTTTAGGTGCCTTGTTAGATATTGATCCCAAATAAGTTTCTTAGCTTATTTAGTAATAAATAATACTTTTGCCTTATATTATATACAATAATAAAAAAAGCCCAAATAATGTTAATGTATGAAAGTGGGAACTCTTAACTATGTACATATATCTTTCAATTTAAAACAAAAATATTTGAACAAGTGTTTTCATTCAAAAAAAGAAATAAAAAAAAGTTATTCTTTTTGATATAAAAGCCAGCAATTTTAGTCGATCTGTTTTTAATCAGGCATCAAGATGAATATCTTAATCTTTTTACTTGTTATTACTTTAGCTTTGATAGAAGCTAGTTATGCTGTACTTGGTCCTACAACAATCATTGAAGGCGATGACGTAGGCAATCCTTTTAGAAAACGAAATTGATGTGACAATAAAAATATATTAAAAAAAGTGTTTTATTGTGATTTTCTTTTTTCATATGATCAACGTTGTTGAAAGTGGCTATTATCAAGGAATGCTAGCTTGTTTTGTTTGCTTTGTTCTTTTGTCGAACGTGGCCTGATCGGCTTATTGCGTAGAACTACATTTGGAAAGCCCGTGCGTAAGTGTCGTTGATAAAAATCTGAAAACATATGGCAATGCTACAATCCGGGTGGAGCGGATCGTTTGATACCCTATGCTTTTCATATATGCAAAAATACTTGTGTACATAGGTATATACTATGTATGTTGCCACTTCCATCAGAAAAATAAATTTCTGTTTCAATTTTGTTTTATAAAATCACACCAGTGTGTGGATTTCAAAAATATTTGAACGAGTACTCAAGTCTGCTTTGATTGAAATCGAATAAAAACTGTTTTATAGAAAACCGCCCCTAAAAAATGGGCGTAGCCATATACAACGTATAGACGATTTGTAGATTAAGTAAATATGTATATATTTTTTTAAGAAAGTTTTTTCGAGTTTCATATAAAATAACTGAAAAAAGTGTCAGTGGGCGGATTTTAAACATTTTTACACTTGTATTGCTTACTTTTGCAGGGATCTCCCAAAAACTGGTGACATACGGACGGATGGACGAACGGACAGACGGACATGGTTCAATCGACTCGGCTAGTGTTGCTAATCACCAAGGATAGGATTTTGCTCACTTTGCCTTGTTTTTCTCCGCAATCGTATGACACTATAGATTTTAAACAAATACGTTTGACATGCTGCTGGTGCCAAATAAATGTATTTTATTTTGCCTTTTTCTATGGCTTTTCTCATATTTTCGGTCTTATAGAAGACTCAAATATACAAACAAAAAGTATATTTACTCAACGTTTATAAATGCATACATCGGATCCACATCCTTTTTTGTATACATTGACTATTCAGCTCAACACGAAAATTTCGAATGAATACGAATAGATCTATATTACATGAAGGTAACACGATCGGAGAAGTCTTGCAGATTTTGGACAAAGTCAAAGGCGACTTGGAAACAGCAAAAGAGACAATCGCAAAAGATGTTTCAGACAAGTTCAAATCCGTTTTCTGTGCAAATCAGGGACTTGAGATAATGGTGCAAATAAATTGCGTTTTTAAAGGCGACACAAACCGTGACAAGTCGGTGATGTCGAGTATTTTAATTGGGCTCCACTGATGTAGAGAGATCCTTCAGCTCTTTTAAGGCGCTGTTAATGGACAATCGCAGGCGGTTGTTGCCAAAAATTTAAAAAAACTTATGGTTGCTCAATGTTACTATAATGAAGTTTTTATTTTATTGTCTCTTGGTTAAAGAAATGCCTTTTTTTTTTGCATATTTGGATATTTCATTTGCCTTTTTTTTTTTAATTTTTAGGTCCACAAAATCCCATCCCTGCTAATCACTTATTTGTAAAGGGTGATTAAATTTTAAGGGCCGATGTTGAATGTGAATTACACCTAAACGTCAAGTTTTTTTCTGCATTTCATTTGACATTTCTCAACTTCAACTAACTTAATTTGAACCATGGAAAGATACACAATCGAACAACGCGTTAAAGTTATTCAGGCTTATTATGAAAATGGGCGTTCAAATCAAATTGCACATCATGCACTTCGTGATTTTTTCGATCAATTTAATCGTCCAAATGTGCGTACAATCGGAAAAATCGTGCAAAAATTTGACCAAACCGCGTCTGTAGGAGATGTGAAAAGACCAGTGCATGCTCGTACAGCTTGTGCTGCAGAAAATATTGCTGCTGTTCGCGATAGTGTGGCTGAAGAGCCGTCCACCTCATTGGGCTGTATTTTTTCCAAAATGAGGCCGGTCAGACAGTTACTGTGAACTTTTTATGGCCCGAATTGGAAGATATAGATGTGGACGATATGTGGTTTCAACAGGACGGTACCACTTGCCATACAGCTAATGAAACAATGGCTCATTTGCGCGACAAATTCAATGGCCGTGTTATCTCACGTGGTGGCGATGTCAATTGGCCGCCAAAATCATGTGATTTGACACCGTTGGACTTCTTTCTTTGGGATTATTTGAAAGAAAAACATTTCAAGACCTAAAGGATGAGATAATTCGGCACATTAACAGCGTCATCGAAAATTTGGACCATCGGATGGAGGTGTGCCGCCGAGGTCGCGGCAGCCATTTGGCCGATATTTTGTTCCATACATAATTGAACCATACCAATATTATTATAATAAAAAGAAATGATAATAATTTCCTAAATAATTTGTGTTTTCTTCAAAATCAACATCGGCCCTTAAAACTTAATCACGATTTATATACTTTATGTGGTCTGTCTTTTAAATTTCTCTGTTACTCTGTTATGTATCAAACTTAATATACCCTTAGGATAGGGTATAAACACATTTTTCGTATGAAAAACATTTCTAAAAAGTGGGCGTGGCCATACACAACATATGAGAGATTTGTAGAGCAAGTGAATATCTACATATTTGCTTTATTAATTTTTTTTTTCGAGCTTCATGTAAGTGGGCTTGACAGTGGGCAGATTTAAAAAGAATGTACACACTTTTATAGCTTACTTCTCCAAGGACTTAGTATATAAAATTTCATCGAACTAACTCAACATTTGAGGTCCGAAAATTGGCGACACACTGACGACTTAATCGACTCAAATCGGGTCAAACTTAACATGTATGTACTGAGGAAAGGTTTTAAAAAAATTATAATTTTATAAAAACTAAAACCAGTTAATATGCAAAATACCGTTATACGCATTTTTGACATGGCAAGCCATCTTAAAGCACGTACTAGGACTTAATAAAATATGAAATTTTATCAAAATTATTAGTCTTTATAGAGAAAATCGTATTTTTATGCGTTAAGTAAAAAACCTAGCCTAGCCTAGCCTAGCCGTTTAGAGTGGATACCTCAAACAGACCGACAGTTAGACAGACGAAATCGATTGTCTTTCATCGTAATTTCAAATTGGGTTGTCATCTCGATTTGGAATTTTTTCGCGAATCCAATGCTTGCCCTATATTGCAGGTGGAGAAGAATTTAGTTTAGAATATCTCAAAATAAATCGATTAGATGGCAACTAGTTGATAACGTTTATGCTCAAAGCGTACTCATTTTGGGCTTGTGGATCTGATACGAAAAGTTGTTATTATAATTAAATAATCAAGAAAAGAGTTTCGAGTTCCTAGAACGCAAATAGAATTAATCCAGTTTGGCAATTATCTATGAAAATTGATCTGCTATACAAAAACCCCAAAGACAGATAAGATAGTTATTTATTGTTATAAAAAGTATTAAGATATTAGTTCAAATATTAAAGGGGATTAAATAACAGCAAACAATAGGGCTGATAAATGTTAAATAGTTTAGGTATTTGTCTAAGCTGGTATAGTGTACCACTAAGTAGCTCTTAGTGGTTTGCCAATTGCAATTTTTTTTTAAGGAAGGCTTTTAGCATAATCTTAAAAAAAAAGATTAGTTGCGCGTCAATGCCCTTGAACGATATTTGACCGTCTAGGTACCTCCTTTAGTTATCTTCTTCTGTTTTTGCGAAATCAATTTCAGCCATTTGCAAGATTGTAATCTTCTTTTAGTTACTATTTTTGGTACGGGCAAAAAGATTATGACAAGAATTAGTTTAATAACAGGTTAAAAGGTTCCTCAACGTCAATGGGGAAAATGTTTATCTATCCGAACCATAAATAGCAGAGATAACAACCTCTTCAAATATTGGACTATAAAAACGCTCTTATTGGGGCAACAAAAATCAGTGTTGATTTACAACCTTCAGTAAGATGTTCCGTCTGACAATAGTAGTTGCCTTAGTGGGCTGTGCCTTGGCCGGTGTTATTGAGCCACGTTATAACGACGATTTGGGTGGACGCATTGTCGGCGGTGAGGCAACTGAGATTGAATTGTATCCTTATCAAGTGTCTCTGCAAAAGGATGGTAGCCATTTCTGTGGTGGAAGCGTGTACTCAGCTGATATTATTGTCACTGCTGCCCATTGTCTGCAATCGTACCCGGCTAGTCAAATTAAGGTTCGTTTGGGATCAGCAACCTACAAATCTGGTGGCGAATTGATTCAAGCCGAGTCATTGAAATACCATGAAGCGTACAATAGTAATCTCATGATCAACGATGTTGCCATCATCAAGCTTGCCACTCCAGTCAGGTTTACCGACAAGATTCAACCAATTGAATTGGCCAAGGTAGTGCCACCAAGTGGAACTCCAGCTGTTGTCACTGGATGGGGTACTGACAAGTTCTTGATTGGTGCTATTCAGCCAGTTCTCCAGGCTGTTGACGTTGATATTGTGAGCCTTAAGGACTGTGCCTCTGATGCCTACAAGTATGGAAGTCAAATTCTTGAAACCATGGTTTGCGCTCATGTTGAAGGTGGTGGTAAGGACGCTTGCCAGGGTGATTCTGGTGGTCCATTGGCCTCCGATGGCAAACTTGTTGGTATTGTCTCATGGGGTAACATGTGCGCTCGTAAGGACTATCCCGGAGTTTATTCATCAGTTCCCGACCTACGTGAATGGATTGAAGTTAACGCTAAATTGCTTTAAACTTAATAAAAAAATAATAATAAATAATTATTAGAGATGGTGCCGAGTGCATAAAACGTTGTTTTTTCTTTAGATCTTGTACTGGATGGAGTACATGGACAATCAGGGTAAAATATTTCAATCGTGAACATATGTAGATTTGAAGAAATACGTTTAGAAAAATGCTCGTCCTTAAACATTTTAAAATGTAGCCTTAACCCTTCGCATGTTGGGTAAATTTAAGTGACTTACGGCAAACCATATCAAGTTTCGTTATGAACAATGTTATAATTTTCTCTAAAGAGCCGCAACTTGAATTTCGGCTCTAATTTCCCAGCCGATGAACGCCAACTGGTCAAATACTAATTAAACATTCATCGATCTAGTCGAAGTTTGATATCTAGGGCAGTTGGTATCTTCGTCTCGAACACCTGTCTACATTTAGAATTTCATCTGGCGAGGACAAGAAGTAGTTGCTCTCATTACTTCATAAGACCTGAGCTCATTAGGTTAGGTAGATGGGTGCCTTGTGACCAGAAGGTCACTGCTCACTTAGGCCCATAATTTGGCTCCATTGTGCCCAATCGTTTAATGCCTGTAAAGGAAGACCGCTTTTAGAACCACCCAGATAGTAATATGAATCTCAGGAGGTCCACCAGCTCAACATTGCCTAAGTCATCCAGCTCCGAGAAGAGTTCTCTTTCTTCTAACAGCAGGTGACGAATAGATTCGATTTCTTCTGCGTCTCTGCAGCTTCTACAATAGTCATTATGCAGCACACCGAGTCTCTCTGCGTGAAGGCCAATGACACAATGGCCGGTAATTACGCCAGAAACGACCCGAGCGTTATGACGATTGAGTTAAACCAGAGTTGATGATCTCTTCTTGCTAAAGGCCAGCCATAGAGCTCTAACCGTTGCGCATGTATCCAGATGAACCCAGCGTCTGTTTGCACGATCGTTGGCTTCATCTTCTACTTTTTTCTTAAAAGAACTGACTGGGGCTGCTACAAAGGTAAGGGCCCGCGATATGTGCAGCGTCGACCCTTTCCTAGCAAGACCTGAGCTCATTACTAGCTCGTCCAATAAATGTGCAGCTTCGCGAAATTCAGCTGTTCCTTCATATTGTTAGAGTTGATGTAGGGTCATGGCTGGACGTCCTAGTCCCTTAATCGTTGCCTTAACTTGCGTACTACTAAGTTAACCTCAAAATGTTATTGACGCAGTTGGTAAGTTTCGCGACCATCTTTAAAGGATGCCCGCTTGTACATCATATTTTGATCGTTAATGTACCGATGTACATAGGTTGTTGCATATTTTCAGGCGAAAGCATAATAGTAGAAGTAACACTTTTATTTGAAACTACATACAATACTATGGGGCACGTATTGGGTTCGTGCAAATATATTTAAATCGAGATAGCATCCAATTCCGACACTACGATTATAAAGAAGGTCGAAAAAAAGGTCTGCATGTAAGGTACATATGTATGTATGCATGTGTATTGCCAAGACAGCATCTTCAACTTCTGCACGGATTTTGACGTTTTCTGTAAAATCAAATGGCAGCTCACACACCCACCCTTATTTGGAAGTACCTTTTTAGTGGCTCAGCTATTTTGTTAATTTTGTTTTTGACGATTGAATGACAGCCTAACAGAAAGCCACGTTCCGACTAAGTGGATATAGGGACATCTGCCTATTATGGTTCGTCTATGATTGGGGTCTGTGGCGTAGCCTTTGTATTGGCGTTTGTATTAACGGTACTTTACTCAAGGCCAATTTTTGGAAATCCTGATAATTTTATAAACGGTCATATGATTTTGATTAAATTTAATATTTGATTTAGATGAAGAAGTCAGATTATATGTAAAATTTCTCACACAAAATTGGTACCAATGGTACTTTACTTATAATGAATTTAGCAATGAGCCGATAAGCCTTTAGAACTGCAACAATCGACGTTATTGAGAAAGTATGAGACAGTATCCTGTACTCTAAAATACTATACCATCGTAATGTAATTATATGTTCCAGTTTGTTACTGTAGATCTGTACACTTCCAAGAAAGAAATTATAATACATTTTCTACATGCACATGAGCAAGTTTTTGGAATACAATTTATTTTGCATAAGGGAATGGCAAACAATTGAAGGAATTAAGAATAAGCCTAAACTATTGAATCAAGAAAAGAAAAAACCGTCATGTCCACAAAGGAAAATTAATACGGTTTTAATAGAAGAAAAAACCAACAGTACCTACTGAATATCTTACAGGTGTTCCTGTCAGTGGAACTGCGTTGACAACTTGAGAACAAACACATAAACAATCTTTCTTACACACTTTTGGTTGATATAGAAAAAATAAAAAAAAAACACTGTGAAAAAGAATGCACTGCAAGACAAAATTTTCAAACATTTAAGATTCCAATAAAACTACTGTACTCTCTTCAGAATGAAAGAGTCTATAATAAAATATACAAACACCATGGCAAGTAAGGAAAAAATACGCAACTCACCGTTATTTTCGAAGTTGCTCACAATCCAATCATTCTTGACATATAAGCAGATGAGATGGCTCCCAATCATTCTTCAGATGTCCCCTACATCATTTTATCATTCTACATTAAGCACACACGCGCACTGCTCACTTAACTTAGAAGGCAGAATGGGAACACTTGCATTTTAGCTTCTAAATAAATGTTGATAGAAGGGGAAGGGGAGCTTTATATTATAACAAAAAACACACACAGAAATATAGCACATGGAACAAGTAAACAGGGAAAGGGGCTGTGAACTAAAAAAAATAGAGACACACACACAGATTTTTCGCAAAGCAGCAGGGGTAATAGAGAGCACAGGTGAGAACTTCTCAATTCACATTAACACACCGAAGCACTATAGAAAGAGAGAGACACCATTTCACTTCACTTTGATTGAAAGCGCGCAGCGCATCCGCATGATACCAACATTATTGACACAGGAAATAAGATAGGGACACATAGAGACTTATTTGCACTAACACATTCAAAGGGATAGGGGTGTAAGGGACCACTGCTACGGGTGGTGCTCACTTTTCACTAACACACAAAAACACTATAAAACGAGAGAGACACCACTTCACTTCACTTCACTTTGATCGACGACCCGGAACTTACTACGAGACCGAAACCGAACTTACCAAACCAAGAAACCGCGAACAACTGAGGCTACATCACCGGATATTCTGTCGCGGGACCTCGAAAAGGCAGCGGAAGTTCATTCGTTTTGCAGATGAAGTAATGAATTCACCGCACGACAGAGAAAGACTGTGATGATGTCTTATGGGCTTGAATGTTGCATAATAAGGTCAAGTGCACTGCTATCCCCTTTACAAGATTGCATTTGTTGTTTCACGAAGAGTTTATGCAAAAATAGAGAATCTAATGAGACGGAAAGAGAAATAATTCTAATTTGTTGCAGAAATAACTGATATTTATTGATATTTCAAATTCAATTTTCCGTCAGTCCCTATCAACGACCATTTTTTAGACCATCTAATTACATACATATGTGTATACTTGTTCTCAGCATTTTGTTGGTCTCTTTTTTATTTTGCTTATAAATTCTAAATGTTCTTTAACTTACCTTATGTCCTGTATGCCCTTGTGGGTCCTAGGGCCTCTACAATGCCTACGCGCCATCGTGTGGAAATGTGCCTCAGCTCACCCCAACTCTTTCCCAGCTGCCGTGCTTCCTTCTCCAGTGTTCTGCGCCGAAGCTCTACTCAACATCCAGAGAAAGGCTTAGACGGTTCTTTGCTAATACCGGATGAGGATCAACTAAAGTGATGGAAGGAACATTTTGCTTCGGTTGTAAACCGAGTATTCGCCAGCACCCAAGTCAGACTAAAGTGTTCGTAGAAAGAAATTCTCAAATTCGCCCCATAAAGGTTAAGGTTAAGATTATTACCACAATCAAAGCACTGAAAACCAACAGGCGGCAGGACTTGACGGCATACCCGCAGAACTTTTTCAAGTTTCGCCAACCAAATCGGCGAGTTACTGTTCCCAATTGTCGGGAGATCATGGAAAGCCGAGAGTTTTCCGGATGAGTGGAAGAAGGGAATGATCGTCAAGCTCCCTAAAAAAGGCAATTTAATGCAGTGCGAAAACTGGAGAGGTATCTGCGTGCTGCCTGCTGTGACTAAGATAATAGCTAAAATAATCTTGGCGCGAATCAAAGACCAGCGACGCCAAACAAGCAGGTTTCCGATCTGGATCCTCCTGTGTCGACCACATCAACACCTTGCGGATCATCATCGAGCAGTGTGTTGAATATCGACCACCTCTTCACCTGCTGTTCATCGATTTTGAAAAGGCGTTTGATAGTGTCAATCGGGAATTTATTTGGCGTGCCTTGCGCGGGAGAGGCATTCCGGATAAATTAATAGCAATTATTAAGGCTACATATGATGGGTCCACATGTCACGTCTTGCACAGAGGGAGGCTGTCTGAGGAATTCGAAGTCCAAAGTGGGGTTCGACAAGGCTGCATACTTCCACCAATACTGTTCTTATTGGTGGTTAGCGATGTGCTGAATGCAGCCTTATCAACAGGAAATGGAGGAATTCGATGGTCTTTTACATCTGAACTCAAGCACCTCGACTACGCCAATGATGTACGCCTTCTGTCTCACAAAATAATGCACAAAATGACAGCCAATGTGGAGAGGGAAGCAAGCCTCGTTGGGCTGAAAATCAACTCGGCAAAAACAAAAATGATCAGCCTGAGACCGAAGTCATTAACTCATGTATGCATTGCTGGACAAATAGTTGAGAAAGTAGAGAGCTTCCAATACGACTCTTCCACTCCAACGTTATATCCGTGCTGCTATAAGGATATGGTACCTGGAGAGTGACCGTCACAATCAAGAGGAAGCTGCAAACGTTTGTCAATAGGTGCCTGCGCTACATCTTAAGGATATTCTGGCCAAACCGTATTTCTAACGAACAGCTTTATAAGAGAACGGGCCATGAGCCTGGAGCCACAACCATACGGCCCTAGGTCCCACAAGGGCATACAGGACCTAAGGTAAGGTAAAGAACATTTAGAATTTATAAGCAAAAAAAAAAGAGACCAACAAAATGCTGAGAACAAGTATATACATATGTATGTAATTAGATGGTCTAAAAAATGGTCGTTGATAGGGACTGACGGAAAATTGAATTTGAAATATTAATAAATATCAGTTATTTCTGCAACAAATAAGAATTATTTCTCTTTCCGTCTCATTAGATTCTCTATTTTTGCATAAACTCTTCGTGAAACAACAAATGCAATCTTGTAAAGGGGATAGCAGTGCACTTGACCTTATTATGCAACATTCAAGCCCATAAGACATCATCACAGTCTTTCTCTGTCGTGCGGTGAATTCATTACTTCATCTGCAAAACGAATGAACTTCCGCTGCCTTTTCGAGGTCCCGCGACAGAATATCCGGTGATGTAGCCTCAGTTGTTCGCGGTTTCTTGGTTTGGTAAGTTCGGTTTCGGTCTCGTAGTAAGTTCCGGGTCGTCGATCATAGTGAAGTGAAGTGAAGTGAAGTGGTGTCTCTCTCGTTGTATAGTGTTTTTGTGTGTTAGTGAAAAGTGAGCACCACCCGTAGCAGTGGTCCCTTACACCCCTATCCCTTTGAATGTGTTAGTGCAAATAAGTCTCTATGTGTCCCTATCTTATTTCCTGTGTCAATAATGTTGGTATCATGCGGATGCGCTGCGCGCTTTCAATCAAAGTGAAGTGAAATGGTGTCTCTCTCTTTCTATAGTGCTTCGGTGTGTTAATGTGAATTGAGAAGTTCTCACCTGTGCTCTCTATTACCCCTGCTGCTTTGCGAAAAATCTGTGTGTGTGTCTCTATTTTTTTTAGTTCACAGCCCCTTTCCCTTTTTACTTGTTCCATGTGCTATATTTCTGTGTGTGTTTTTTGTAATGATATAAAGCTCCCCTTAAAAGCTTAAATGCAAGTGTTCCCATTCTGCCTTCTAAGTTAAGTGAGCAGTGCGCGTGTGTGCTTAATGTAGAATGATAAAATGATGTAGGGGACATCTGAAGAATGATTGGGAGCCATCTCATCTGCTTATATGTCAAGAATGATTGGATTGTGAGCAACTTCGAAAATAACGGTGAGTTGCGTATTTTTTCCTTACTTGCCATGGTGTTGGTATATTTTATTATAGACTCTTTTGTTTCGAAGAGAGTACAGTAGTTTTATTGGAAGCTTAAATGTTTGAAAATTTTGTATTGCAGTGCATTATTTTTCACAGTGTTTTTTTTATTTTTTCTATATCAACCAAAAGTGTGTAAGAAAGATTGTTTATGTGTTTGTTCTCAAGCTTTTAACGCAGTTCCACTCACACCTGTGAGATATTCAGTAGGTACTGTTGGTTTGCTCTTATTTCTCATTTGGATATGATTGTTGCTTATTTTCTTCTTTTTCTATTCTTAGTTCCTTTAGCTGTTTGTCCTCTCCTTGTGCAAAATAAATTATTGTATTCCAAAAACTTGTGCATGTAGAGATGAAAATAAATAATAAAATGAATAAATTTAGTTGTAGGTACATATTATGTCTTTTAAATCAGAGTAAATATTCCCATTATTTATGGAACACAACGTTGTGTTCGTTGTAGTCCATTTCAATTAAAAAAAATGCTTTTTAAAGCCGACCGTTGCGTGAAATGTTGTGCACAGCTGTCAGTGTCAAAATAACCTGTCCCACCCTTTACAGTACCAATCTGGAATTAATGTCCATCTACTTGCTACTTTCTTATCTTTCGATGCAAGTGCAAGTTGATGTAGTGACGTTTGTTAAGTCAAACACTACGCTGCTTCTGTATACATACTCGTATATACTTAATTACAATTTCATTTAAGAAAGGGCAAAGATTTAATAAACATTAGTAGTATAGGCAGATTCTACGACCTGAGGACAAGTTTTGTACGAGACTGTGGAAAACACTTTATTCGATACCTACAGAAAAGTTCTAGAAAGGTGGCAAAATAAAGTTGATGGACCCAATCTCTAAGTAAAAAAACAAATTATTTTCAACACCGAAATTATACAATCGCTGTCGTGCCTCCTCGTTTGCCAATGTGGTATCTTTTCAGCTCAAAACATCTAGTAAAATTTCACAAATTCATACCTCCCAACAAACCGAAATATATTTCACCTACTTCTATTATTTCTGCTAGTTTCCACAAGAGGGTGTCGTTCAAAGGTTTTACACTGACAGATCTTTCGCACCCACCGGTGGAGAAGTTGACAGCCGAAGCAGCCATTTAAATTAAAACATGGGAAAATATGCTCTCTCTCTCTCTCTCTAATTAAATTCTAGGTACCATTTTCGTAGTATTTTTTTTTTAGGAAAACAAAAAATAGCACGACGAATAGTTTATTTTTTATTATTTAATTAAAAAATGGCCATAAATGTTTCTACAGTGTTTTATTCTGCGAGTCCATTATCCCAAAAAGAATTCTGTCTTCACAATTGCTTAGAACATTTATTTAAAAACCTTTTGGCTTTTGATCAGATAAAGCAAGGTCAATGTGTAAATTATAAATGTTATCACAAAAAACTTAACTTGATTAGATATTAATAAACAATTATTAGCCGATTAAAACCAAACAACAAAACTGATTACAATTATCTAGGAATTCTACGTACACTTTTAAATAAATATATATTCCACTTTATTCAAAAAACATTTTGTGCAATCTTTTCGGCTATCCACTCTCTATAATTTGCAACATTTGTGTACACACCCGGATATCCTTCACGTCCACAGCCACGTCCCCACGAGACCAATCCAACTAGTTTTCCATCGACTACCAGTGGTCCTCCAGTATCGCCCTGACAACCATCCTTACCACCTCTTAATGCTCCCGCACAAATCATGTTTTCAGTGACTTCACCTGCTCCATAGGCCTCTTCACAGTCCGCGTTGCCAACAATCGGCACATCAGTATCCTGCAAGAAGTAAGTAGGTGCTCCATCTTCTGCATTCCATCCCCAACCACTGACTGTTGACCATTTACCATGGACAGGTGGCTTTGCCGCAACATCTATGGTCTGGATGTTGAAATCGTTAAGCGGCAATGCATCTTCCAGGATGACAATACCGATGTCGTTATCGATGGTCCAGAAATTATAGCCCGCATGTGGAATTGTTTTTCGCACGGGAATTAGTACACCATCCGAGCCTAAAAGGGTGTTGGCACCTGTTACAACCATTAGACGATCCTTGCTGTCCAGATTGAGGAGGCATTGGGCTGCGGTTATAATCACTTTATCAGTATGAATACTGCCGCCACATTTATGCACGAAGGGACAAGTGCTGCAGGATTTAATGCGAATTGAGGCAATGTATGGATGTTTGGAGATATCGGCTGTTTTACCGCCTACAATGCGGGGATTGGGTGTTGCCCAGATGCCACTGCAACTAATGGCGATTGCAAAGAGAAGTACGCAAAACAGCGACATTTTGGTGTTGGAAACCTTTCTAAGAGAATTCGACGCGTCGGACTGGTTTGACACTAATCTACTTGAGAACAAGAAAATAAATTTATATTTTGAAATTCTGAAGTCGATTAAGCGTATCGCGGAGATAAGGATTATAAGTATTTTATTGCCGATACAAAAGATCTAATAAAGGCGGTTGTGGAGCCTTACTTGACGGATGAGCATGATGGAATTGTAGCAACAGTTTGGTGTACAACATTACATGGGTGGGGAATGAAAAGTGGATTATTGCCGGTTAGAGCATATTGTGCATCACCACACTGGATCCATTAATAGCGGTTGCTACTCATTGTTGGAGTCGGCGCACGAGGTTTCTCATGTCCAAGGCTTGGAGTATGGCTTGGTTACAATGACCATTAAGTCGAGTTGGCAACTTCCTAACGAAGTTTATTATTTCTTCGTCCGAGGAAGCGTTCCTTAGATCCCTTTGTATATCATTATTTCGAAGATATCAGGGAGCATTGAAGATATCCCTTATGCTGGCATTTGCTTTGGTGCTTTGGTGCAACCCCAAAGATGAATACCGTGAGTCAATATAGGCTTTAGCACTTTCTTATATATAAGCAACTAGCTGATTGCCGTAGCTCCACTCGTGCACAACTACAAACCTTTATAGATTCTTCATTTTGTTTCCCTAAATACCTCGTAAAATTCCTCCAAAACACGAAAAGTGATAGTGGGCTGATTTTGAAAATTTCTCAACGTACGAACATATACTTTTTCCTGTGGTGTTAGACAGTTGAAACACTTGTTATCCAGTTAAGGATAAATCTATGTAATGATTCTTATCGCCGGCTCGTTAAAAGACAAGCGGCAAGTAAGCTCGTTCTTGGAACGGAATCTGTCAGATTGCAGTGAACTAACAGCAGCGTGGTTGAAAGTCAAAATAGTAATATCTAGCGGAGAGCATATTGAACTTTATTCACGACAAGGCCTCTTTAAACAGCATATCTGCTTTAAATTCACTCATTTGGCTTGGATGCGAAGAATGATAGTTAAGTTTAAGTCTAGGTCCTTTATCACCCTCTCAATGAATTCTGAAGTTAGGCTTACATTTTTTACCAACCAGAAGTTGCACAGTAAATTCGGTGTATTTCGTACACAGACTAAGCTGGGTTATTGCTTTCACGTGACACATTATGTCTAAGGCCAATGTTGAGAGTTCCACTGATACATATGCAGACCTTACCTTGCATACGAAAAAAAAAAAAAAATATTGCGATGGCCGCTAAATATAAAATTTCGGAATCTATTATCCAGATTGTTCAGATTTTCAATACAGAAATTGGTTGTAGAAAGGAGAGTAGAGATCTTCTCATTTTTTATTCTTATTCCTCGATTTGGAAATACATAAGTAGCAAACAGCTTGCGAAAAGAAACATATTAATAAAGATTTAGAAAAAAATAATATTTACACAGTCCCACAGTATTATTATTACACAGTCTCATCTGTAAAACAAAAATAGTCACATCTTAGAGATTACCGATTTCGAGTAAATATGCGACGCAATAATTCACTTTGTTCCTTGAAATCGAACAGATCAAAAATTATGCTATGACAGCTGACAACTAATAGTTGTCAAACACGCGAGATCATAGACTACCTATATTAGACACTCAACTCGAACTTTCCCTACACGCTCGTTGCCGAAAACCGGCGAAGCCTGAATTCCTGTGAATAAGTGTGAAGTAACGTGTGACCAAGACCTTATTATAAATTTGTCGAATTATCTCTTTCATTCCTCAGTATAGCTTAGCCCTCTAGTAGAACAATTTATTTGGTTGACTCACACTTAAATTTCGATTTCCACCGTCAAAAAAGGACTCTAAAATAACGGTAAAACTTGTGTCAATGCTTAGAGATGTAGCAAATGAAGGAAGTATAACAAATCATTTTAAACGAAACGCCTTAGGTAACATATCGGATTACCCCATAAAAGCCCATTGTTTCTGATCCATATGTCAACGCCCGACGGCGACATTCATGCTTGAGATTCCATTGTATAGTCAATTCTTTCGAATGTCTCCATTCATTCAAAAGATTTTTGTGTATTTTGAGATTGAAATGAAAATGAAATGAACTTTAATAAATTTAACGCTCAATGTAAGCTGTTTGACATTGTTTTTTATAAAATTTGACCATGTCATGTTTTCTTTGCGTGAGAACTCTTCTCTTTCTTATTGAAATGTTCTTGTTAGTTCTACTTTGACACCTTTAAAGACGAAATTTAAGTAATACCTTTTATGAAACCTGTTTTATATACCTTTAATATTAAAAGCGAGCACGAAAACGAAGCAAAATAAAATAATATACATGCACATTTAATTACAAGTCTCTCCCACCATATACGAATCTTGTCTCTATACCTACTGTCAGAAGCAAAATATACATACATATGCTTGATGATTTTATTTCAAGAAGTGGGCGTGCTAGTGGGCGGATTCTTCAAATATTTTAACATGTACTCAAGTCTTCTTCCAAGAATTGATATTATTTGATTGAAACTATTCTC
Source organism: Chalcosyrphus nemorum (assembly GCA_949716465.1). Taxonomy (NCBI): domain Eukaryota; kingdom Metazoa; phylum Arthropoda; class Insecta; order Diptera; family Syrphidae; genus Chalcosyrphus; species Chalcosyrphus nemorum. Next base: position 7,763,654 of record OX454335.1, read on the forward strand.
TTCAAAAACCGCCCCTAAAAAGTGGGCGTGGCCATATACAATGTATTGAAGACAACAAATATTATCTTCAAAAGGATTGAAAGAGATAACTCGACAAATTTATAGTTGTGTCTTAGTCACACGCTACTTTATTTTTATCCGCCTGTTGGGTAGGGGAGGTTCGAGTTGAGAAGCGTTTAGAGTGTGTGAAAGAGTCTGAATCTGTGTTAGAAATTAGGACACTTTCGTCTTAAAATAAAAATTCCTTACTAGATTTGATATTGTTTATATGTATTTCCCTCACACTGTGCTTGTACGAATATCTCTGCCACTATATGTATGCTCAACAAGAATCTGGTCACACTACCTTTATTTTAGTGTTAAAAAAGTCGAGCAGTTACTTGAAAAAACTCAAACTCTATCGCATGGTAATCGAAAGACTTAGAGCAAAATATCTCGATGAAAAAAAAAATCGAATTGTCATCAAAACAACCAAATTCGAAATGACTGCCGGCCATGTTGTTTCTCATATCGATTTGTCAGTTAAAACTGATAAGAAAAAATATGACATTTGTATGTTTTTTCCTCCATTTGGTAGTATAGAAAAAGACATCAATTTTTTTTTTTGAGTAAAAAATATTTTTATTGAATTTGGGCTACAGAATCTTCAACCCAACTTCGCAGTGCCACAACGTTGGCATAAACTCCAGGATATTCTGGTCGGCCACATCCTCTTCCCCACGAAACAATACCAACTAATTCTTTGGCCACAACCAATGGCCCGCCAGAGTCGCCTTTACAGGCATCAGCTTGCCCAGCAACAACACCAGCACATATCATACTTTCTGTAATGCGTGTATTTCCATAGGATCGTTTGCAGTCATCATCACTGACTATCCGGACCTGAGTGACTTTGAGTTGCTCCGAGAAATCTCCGCCTTCGGTAATGGATCCCCATCCGGTGACGTAAGCTGTACTGCCTGTTTCTGGTACCACTTTGGCCAGGGCAATGGGGGCAATGCGCTTTTCTCCAAAAGGTAGGTCCAAAGACAGCACGATTAGGGAGACATCGTAATCAATGTAAAAGGATTCATAGTCCTCATGAATGATGTAGGCTAGAATGGGTACTACAATGCCCTCTGTGGCAACGATTGAGTTTGTGCCTGCGACGGCAATAAGGCTCCTGGGACTAACTCCACTAACACAGTTCGCAGAGGATACTAGAATGCGTTCCGAATAGACAACTGCACCACAACGATGAGTAAAAGGACAAGTCGAACAACTCTTATGTCGGATAGATACTTGATAGGGATGTGATACAATGCTTGTCTCGTTTCCGCCAACAATACGTCCGGTTGGCTCTGATGCAGCAAGACACGCGAAAAAAATCACGACTACGACGCGAAACATTGTATTTTTTTTGGACACAAAAGACTTACACTTTGCTTTTATATCAATTCAGGAACGGATGAGGTTACGATAAGCTATTGATCGTAAATCGTTTCGATTCGATGGTTACGCAATTAAGATTAGATTCCGCTACGCGAGTAGTGACAGGAAAATTACACAAAAACTAAAAAAATACAATCGACAACTTGCTTATCAGAACTTTTATTAACTTAATTTTATAAGACTTTATAGCACTCGTAGCTTACGCGTTAGCTTCGATCACATTATCGATCCATGGCTTCAAATTGGGCACATTGGCGTAAACACCAGGGTAGTCTGGCCGGGCACAACCTGAACCCCATGAGACGATACCAGCCAATTTATTATTTACCAGAAGTGGACCACCCGAGTCTCCTTGACAAGCGTCCTTACCACCCCTGGGTGTACCAGCACACAGCATAGTATCGGTGATCCTTTCACGCGAGCCATACCTCTCGTCACAGATGTCATTGGAAACGATTGGTACCTCAACTTCGAGCAGAAGATCTGAGACAGTGCCACCTTCAGAAGTTGTTCCCCATCCTGTTACGGATGACAAGGCACCATTTTTGGGTACTTCTTCAGCCAACTCGATTGGTTTGATGCTGTATCCATTTAATGGCAAATCCGTAAGTAGGATCAGAATAGCGACATCACAATCAAAAGCCACTTTCTTGCCATAGTCCTCATGGATTATGTACTCCTTAACTGGAATATATACACCAGTGCCTCCATTACGAATATTCGAGCCAGCCACAACGGCCAGGCGACGGTCAGGAACTCCAGACACACAATGCGCAGCAGTCAGTATGATATTGGGAGTGATGATACTGCCACCACAGCGATGATTGTAGGTACAAGTTTCACAAGATCTGTACCACATGGATATTTGATGAGGATGTTTGGAGATGTCAGTTGCACTTCCGCCGACGATGCGCCCATCGAGTGGTTGAATTTCGATATCGTCAGCGGCGGGGATGGACGCACAGGTTGTAACTACCACAAGGGTAGCCAGAAGAACTACTAAGCGGAACATAATGGTGAAACTAAGCGGAAAAGGTGGGGTAGTATGGCTTTTATATTGACTTAAGTAGCTTTGGCTAACCTTAGAATCTTATCGGCTTTAGTTCTCTGTGATAATGGCTCGTAAATAATTATTTATTGTACTTAGAAGCATGTAGACTTATTGAAGGAAAAGGCGGCTGCCTATCGGTGGGGATAATCTTGTTTTACAAAAGTGATAGCAATTCGTATCGAGGTAGATTTCAATAGATTGGATTATGGAAATTTCAAACTTTCAAAAAAGCTTTCTGTGTTTCTTTCACAGTTTGGGCAATTTTTTGGAGTGGAAAATTATGAAATTTGTTGCGCTGTACTGCTCCCATTTTAAGCGATATGGGGACTCTAGTTTGCTTCCTTCTGCTGCTGTGGAAGCTATCAGCTGTTTTCGCTCGTCGATCAGCCTCCACGTGTCCTCGATGGCCATGTTCTATGTTTTCCTTGCGATCGACCAACACCAGATGCAAAAACGTTTTTTACAGCTCACCAGTGTTCTTGAATGGTTGCGGGCAGTGTGCTGCTAATTGTTTCGACATCTTTCGAAAGATGGCCCTTAATTGTTGCCGCACTGAGCTATCCTTTAGTGTGTCGATGTTGAATCTGGGAATTTTGGCGTCTTCGGTAGATCTTCGAACTGTCGGAGAGTAGCTACCATAAGACGGTGATTTCGTACAATCCAGAAGACTGCTTCTAAGCCGGCGGCTGATATGAAAGTGGTCAATTTGAATGGATGTTGTTTGCCTGTGTTAGAAACCACACTTTTTGGCAGGACTTATGCTCAAACATAGACTGAAATTCTCCTGCTTCTAAGCATCTTGATTCTCTAATCCCTAGGATGTCTAGCCTATATCACATGAATTCTCTCTCTAGTCGGAGGAATCTGGCGTAGTGTGGTCCTTCTTCTCGCGAGTCAAAGAACGTCTTCACATTCCAAACTCCTTTCTTTGGGTACAGTAACCAAAAGTCGTCATCATTAGATTTTAGCCTACATGCATAAGGATTTATACAAGTTTCTCTGGGAGAACCACGTGGATGTAAAGTAAGTACTACACCACGAACTGGCCCAATCCATGTTTTGGACAGTCAGTAGTTGCCCTATCAATCACAATACAGATCCCCGAATTGTCTAAATCATACTGACCGATCAGTCTTCCTTTCTTTTGAAAACAATGGAGAAAATCACTGATCATTACAAAAGATTACATTCCTTAATCTTGATCCTTTAGATGCACATCAGACAGTTTTTAGTGAGTACCTATAAATACAGAAAACCCTGGCAGCAAAAAAGAGAAGCTATGTCATAGACGACCTCCTCCGACCAAAGTTGGCCACAAGGATACGCAGAGGATATTGTTATCAGTCTTGTGGGCAAGTTTAAAGACATAACGTTAGAAATAAAGCAAGTTTCGCTCAATTTAATCTCAAAATGGGTAAGGACAAATGTCCCTTTTCCAGTAGGAGGAAGCTCGATCTGAAGTAGATCTATTGGAGTGATCCTCGACGAAAAGCTTTACAAGAGCAATGTTTATGTGCCAACGTCCAAACTGTAAAAAATGGGGGTTGAAGCCCAAGAAGATCTACTGGACGAACACCACAATCGTCAGATCAATGATCACTCACTCCTCTCTAGTATGGTGACATGAAACACACTCGGGTGTACCTGACCAGATGTGGGCGCTGTACTCCAGCTTAGGGCGGACGTATGCCTTGTATGTAGATTGAGGCCAAATCAGTCGGGGTAAAGTATTTTTTGCACCGCTTAAGGAATTCTAGACATTTTGCTGCGAATATGTGATCGTTCCATCGGAGATGGTTATTGATACACATACCGAGAATAGCAAGTCTTTCGGTTTCCGCGATGCAAGTACCATTCATGGATAATGGTTGGGAGCTCTCGTTACGCTTGAGTGACAGGAGACAGCATTGTGTTTTGAATGCATTAAATTCCAATTTGTTGGTTGAACGCCATTTGATTATGCTCACAAGATTGAAATTTAATGAGTTTAACATACGTTGCCGTTTTGGCAACTCCTCTACGGACGAAGAGCAGGGACGTGAGTTTCAGAACGAATATGAAAAAACGTAGGGTACTGTCACGTTGCTTACCCTCAAATTGGTATGTAATTTTTTTTTTCTTTTTTTTTGCTAAGGGGGTAAGGAAAAAGCGGATGTTTTGCTCTGCTTCAAGTAGTGTGAGACTTCAAACCAATTTTCCATTCCACTCAATAAAAAAACCACTTAACCCTTTTTATATTTGACAACATCCACTTCGATACCGCTTTCGCATTACTTCATTACTCCAACGCCCCCTAGGTTCTGAGCTCCATCTCTCCTGCCACTGCTGCTTGGTGAGTTCTTTTACCTGTTCTGCCGCAGCTCCTACTCCGAATTCAGTCTTTTTGTCGTAGACATACTTCCTCTCTGCCGCGAGCAGGTGAATGGGGACTACGCCTGCGACCACGACGACGGCTGGTTCTAAGACTGTTCGGTAAGAAGCTGCCACACGAAGGACTCTGCGCCTTTGCATTGCTGCCATTCGGTTACTGTATTTCTTTTGTCGTATTGCATCAGCCCTATACAGGGGAATGGCGTAAGTAATAGTCATTAGGAGCTCTCGTTTGCTAGCTGTAAGGCGACCCACATTTGCCATTTGTCGGCTTAGAGACATTGTGATCTTCGTAGCTCGCTCCGATACAGATTTTATCTGTTGCCAGTAGGTGAGCTTGGTGTTTAAGTACATAACCAGGTATCTCATTGTTTCCTTGCTGGTGATCACCTCAGTTAACGATGGTCCTCTTCCTAGTCACTAATACTATCCCCGTGGCGAGGGTAAGGCCATGTTCTCCTTAAGTTTTCTTTGCGCGTTTTCGTTATCTCTTGACGTTATCACAGCGGCAATATCTTCTGCATATCTATACCAGGAAAGTGTCATCCATATGCCATCATAAAAGATGTTCCAAAGGGTCAAGCCGCAAGATCGAGCCCTGCGCTGCTCCAGCGGTGATTTTCTTCTTTCCCCACATAATTTCAAAGACTGAAAATGGGAGTACTGGAGCTGGGAGACTCTTGGTCTATCACCCATCTTTCAAGTAAGGTCCTACGCAATGAAACGCTCTCATAAAAAAAAACCAATGGAACCCATATTTACCTATTATTTTTTCCCGGAAATCAGAACCTAGGGTACTGTTGAGGTTTAGGTTCTTGCTTCTGGTTCAGAGCCAGACTTATTGGTCACTGTGCGCGAAGGCTCCTATTAATGCATCCGTTGACCCAACGCTGGTTAGAGGTTTGAGACACTTTCTTCTGAGTTCCTAATCGGATATTCCAATTCCTGCAATCCAAGTGTGACCTGGGAGTCAGTGAATTGAATCTTGTGACACAAACCAGCGAAATCGTGCATTGAAAAAGCCTAGCTGACAATACAGACACGTATACTAAGACTCTTCTACCTGTTCCCACCAATGTAGCTTGCGGCCATTGGGATAGCCTGGAAGGCAGAGGCTTGCTTGCACTAAGACACTAGTCTTTGATCCTTGATCAGTTTTGCAGTCAACTGTGAAAATAGGACTACGCCTGGTTCAGACTTTGGCCGAAGTCAGTCATACTTACCTTGTCCTCATACTTACCTGTTCAATCTAATTGCCGTTTTTATTGACTATCAGAAACTAGATAGCAATAATTCTATCTTTTATAAAGTGAACAGTAGTAATGCCAAATTAAACACAAAAGTTTCATAATAATAGCTTCCCATAAAATATTTACAATTCTTTACGTTTCCTAACAACACACTTGTATCTTATCGTAGGGCGCTTATCTTCCCGCTGATTGTGTGGATACGGTTAATCCCAATCGTCCGCTTTCGAACTTGAACCTGTCAATCGATTAACTTTACCACTGTTTGATTAAAATTTTCATGATTATGAAACCCTTATAGCCGCCAGAGCCAAATCTCTTCCCGATTAGTATAAAAGTAATTAAATCCAAATTTTTCGTCTTAGTTCGTCAGAAGTAGAAAATAGATCAACACCATGTCGATTAGTATTTGGATATCGATTGTGATCGTATCGTGCATTTTGGTTGTGTCATCGAATGCTGTTGCTGTAGGCATCGAAGCACGTATTATTGGCGGGAATGAAGCCCATGTAGCCAATTTCCCATACCAAGTATCGATACGTAGAAAATCTTGCGCCTTGTGCCCTTTTGAACAGTTCGCCAGTGGCGTGATCTATTCGAGAAATATCATCCTCACTTCAGCAAGCGCCGTACGAACGGAGACCACTAAAACGCTTTTGGTTGTTGCTGGCTCGAGCTATAGGACCGGCTCGGATGGAGTCGTCTTCCCGGTCGAGGAAATAATTATTCATGAGAGCTTCCAATTCATGACTTTGGACTATGACATTGCTTTATTGAAACTGGTTGCGGATCTTCCAACGAGGAGCAGTCCTACTGTACAGCCGCTGAAAATTGCTGAAGTACTTCCGGTAGAGGGTTCTGTTGGTACTGTTTCGGGATGGGGACAAACGTCAGAAACTGGAGATTATTCGGAGACAATTCGAAGTACTAGAGTTCCCATTATTAGCAGAGAATCCTGTCAAAAATTGTATGAATTCAGTCAAATAACTGAGAATATGATTTGTGCTGGTCTGAAGGAAGGCGGAAGTGATGCTTGTAAGGGTGATGCTGGCAGTCCTTTGGTTGTTGCAGATGAGGTCGTTGGACTGGTCTCATGGGGAGTTGGTTGTGCAAGACCAAACAGTCCCGGAGTATACACAAATCTTATTCATCTTCGTGGCTGGATTGAAGAAACTGCTGAGGCGTTAGTTTTAAAAGATTAATTTAAAATAAAAATACACTTTTTTATATAGATATATGTTTGTACAATAAATTTGTGTTCTATGTATACCTATATGGCGTTCTAAAAAATTTAGTCTGGAGATAAGCACTGTGAGTTGAGAAGCAATCTTATCTTGTGATCAAATTTAATCTAATTTTGTATACCTTGGCATGCCCGTGAAATCCGGAAGAAGTAGTAGCTTTTTGTAGTATAACTTGACGCCTTTTTGTATCAGAGGTTTATCTATTCTTGGTACAACTCAAGCAATTGACTGAATTTGCTAGAATTTGCTAGAATTTGCGGAACGTGTCAGTGGGTATGATTTAAAATAAACTGTGCAAGTGAAAATGGTATTTTAATGGGGAAACTATTCCCTTCTACTCTGCTTAAATATTTTTTTGGGGGAGCTCTCTAGATCACTTAAGTCGCTATAGTAGAAAGCTCCTATGTGAAGCATTCCATACGAGAGCTGGGCAGACATAAAGAAGGTGAGGTATAGCCTCCTGCTCATCCATACAGCTTCTGCAAAAGGCATTTACGAAAAGGACTAGCCTTGTTGCGTGCTTACTGATACCAAAACTGTTGAGAGAAATCAAATTCTTAGAGCGTTTTAGATCCACCTTAGGCCAAATTTGTCTAGTCGCTAGACCTGCTATACCACTTGTCCACCAAGACCAAGATTTGTACTCTCGATTGCATCCAGCTATAATATTTATTAACATGTAGCGTTTGGTATACATAAAGTGTCCTTGTGCGGCATAATGGATAATGTTGGCCCGTCGATTCTCTAAAATCTCCCTATGCCTCGGCGCCCAACTCACCCAAGGTGAGTGTTGAGCTGCTCGGTAGTCGAGGGCTACTAAGGAAGTTGTAGAGATCGATTCCAGGGACTTAATGGTAGCTTGGCTGTCTAAAAAGACACGGAGATCTTTAATGGCCATAATTTTCTCCTGGAACACAGTAGTTTATAGTAGTTTATAAGACGGAATGATAGCTATACATTAAAACTTTCTAAGCAGACACCGCCACCAACTTCGTCCTTGATCTTGGAGTCGTCAGCGAAGAAGTCAATCGCTTCATCTTCTAAAACGGCATTCTCACTCCAGATTGATCTGGTGGGGATGGTGATGAGAATCTTCTTGTCGAAGTATAGACATGGTGTGGTGTAACCAATGTTTTCAGGGCAGATTCTGGAGTCCTTTAGAATGGAATCGTGGCCGTAGTCTTTGACCACTGTGAAGTTGCTTCAAGACGAGTGGCTGTACTCGCTCCTATTTTCTTACTAAATATACGAAGATGTGATGTCCACCAGTGGTGTTGTGCGTAGTACTCCACTTAGGCACATACAAACTGATCACTGGCTCTTGCTTAGTTGGTCGCCATTTATTGCTTTCTCGTACACTTTTTTTTTCGCTGGGAGGTGGTAATCTTCAAAGGGCGAAACTGAGCCCGTACCCACTAACAGTGTGGGATTCTTACCCACTAAGCTCTACTCCCTTCTTGCCCTTATCCTAACGACACTGCCTTCTTGGAATTTCATCGTAGGGTTTATGACTTACTTGTCATCTGGATTCGTGTAGTCCCTTTCGAATCTTCTCTCGAGTTCCAGTTTACGTGTTTGCGTTTTCTTTGCTTTCTCTTCTTTGTCGCTCTATCCTCCTTAATTCGTGGCATACATACTGTCATAACAGCTTACTGCATTCCATTTCATGTGGGACTCGAGCATATGGCTTACGAACTCTTTCCTGTGTGTTCAGTTTCGAATGTAACTTACGGTCTAATACAATACAGAGATTAGCCTTGTCTTCAAGTAATAGTTCCAACAAGCTTAGATAGCCTTAACGGTGGTATCCTATGCTTTCTTGTGAAAAGTACGAGTTCCATTTTGTCGGGGTTGACGTTAAGTCCGTAGTCCTTTGCCCATTTTTTAAGCCTCGTAAGGACTGATTCCAACCTGTTGCAAGATGACTAGTCCCAGCAGACAGAGAAGCGGTGAGATTACATCTTCCTGTTCAGTTCTAGAGAACCCGTCTTATAGCTCGTCCCTCAACATTGTCTAGGAAGGCAGCAAGTGCAACTCCTTAAAATGCTAGATTCTGTCACAGGAATTCGAACACTAATGTGGTGTTCGGCAAGGCTGCATACTTTCATCAATACTATTTCTATTGGTGATTAGCAATATACTAAATGCGGCCTTATCAACAGGAAATGGAGCAATTCGATGAACTCTTACATCTTACATCTACTTGGCGCAGAACAGTTGAAAACCTTGTTCAAGACGCTGATTGGTGCTTTCTTTGGAACGCGGCCAATAATCTAAGCTCAACGTGAAATCAGTGTTTTATAGTAGATTCCATGGAGGGCGCTTTCGATAACACAGGCTACGACGCTATCACTAGAGCTCTACAGGGGGAGTGTCGGTGTCTATAACTGCCCGCAAGGAGGAGTTCTCTCTCCTTTGCTATGGTCAATAGTCATCGACAAGCTTTTAGTAGATCTTCACAGATCGGTCTATATCACCATAAGTTATGCTGATGACCTGGCGATTTTCATTACTGGGAAGTGCGGCACGACGGTCTCCAACGTCATGCAAAGTGCATTACTTCTAGTCTTAGAATGGTGTAGTAGAGAAGCATTATCCATCAATCCTAGCAAGACCGTTCCAAGTGCCTTTTACAAGGAAGACACAGGTCGACCTTGCACCAATCAAAGGCACCGCTTTAGAGTATTCAGCGAAGTCAAATATCTCGGTGTCACGCTTGACAAGCGACTTAACTGGAATTCACACATCAAGTCTGCCACTGAGCGTGCTACCAAGGCACTGTGGGCCAGTAGACGGCAGAACTTGGGGTCTCTCTCCTAAAATGATACATTGGTTATACATAATGATGGCGAGACCCATAATCACGTATGCGGCCATTGTCTGGTTGCCTAAAGGTCAAGAACAGGCAACGGTAAACAATTTTCAAAGAATTGCCTGTCTTGGTATTACAGGTACCATGCGCACTTGCCCGACGACAGCTCTTGAAGCTGTTATAGGGCTCACACCCCTACCAATCTTCATAAGGAAGACGGCTGCTAGATACGCTATCAAACTGCAGCTAGAATATGAGTACAAATCGGGTGACCTAGTCGGGCACTTGCAAATACTCAACTCAATTCCGACAAGAGACATGTTATATGTTATTTGAGGTTGAAATGTTGGATCGGGCAAACTGGTCCAATGGTGTTCCGACACTAGACCCTAGAAGTCTGGTTTGGTTCACTGACGGATCGAAAATGGATTTTGGAGTAGGAGCTGGGGTCTTTGCACCCAACACAAAGATTTCGGTACCAATGGGTACGACTCCGACTGTGTTTCATGCTGAACTCCATGCCATAGAGATCTGCGTCAGGCATAATCTCCTTAAGGGACTAAAAGGCGCGAGAATACATATCTTCTCAGATAGCATTATCGTCCAACCTAATGGACTCTAGATCTGTTAAGATCTGCTTCGATGCTCTACACTCTCTTGCGAAGCACAACAAGGTAAAACTTGGCTGGGTCTCTGGACACCAAGTGATTGAGGGCAACGAAATTGCCGATCAGCTTGCAAGGGCCGGCTCTGAATCTGCGTGCCCTGAACCTTACTGTGCCGTCAATTGGACATCAGTCACAATGCTGATTAACGAATGGGAAAACAAACTTCGTCTAGACCACTGGGCTAAAGCGCCAATTTAGATAAGGAAAGCATTAGGAAACTAACGAGTTTTTTTAACTGGCCACTGTGGCCTGATATACCATCTTAGCAAGATGAATCTATGCGAGACAAAGGAATGCCTATTCTGCCTAGAGAAGGATGAAACATCCGATCACATCTTATGTGAATGTCCAGCACTACATTGGTTAAGAAAACGTATTCCCCAAAAGGAGATACTCACTTCAGTGGAACTAAATAGTTCCACTACAATTTAGTTCCACTACTAAAGAAATACTATCTTTCTTAAGGGAAGTAGTAAGTGTTCTAGGTGAACTCCAACCCTTCGATACAATAGATCTTTACGGTCGCAGTGTCGTTGCCGTGAGGGTATGGGTGATTTTACTGCCTAACCGAAATCTCTCGTCAGGTAGGTCCCTGGCAGTCAATAATACTGTACGCCTCCCACACTTATAACAATCGATTGGGAACCACGTGCGTTAAGCTCATAGATTATTCCAAAATAAAAGAATAGCTATATTTAGTTTCTGAGGTATTTCCTGGTTTATCTTATCAATTTAATTAGTTAATCTATTTAATTTTGCAAATAGAAAATCTATAACTTCTTTGATAAAGAATAAGCCTATAAATTCGCTTACTTATTAATTTTTTGTCGCATTTAAAAGAAAAATGTTTCGCGTCGTGTTGATCGTCCTGTGCGCTGCACTGTGTAGCGCTCAGTTGGATTTCGAGCAAGTTCCTCTGCCCGATGGACGTATCGTGGGCGGATCTCAAGCCAGCATTCGGGATTATCCACATCAAATTTCGATGCGGTACTTCGGACGCCATCGCTGCGGCGGCAGTATCTATTCGGCAAACCTTATCGTCAGTGCGTCTCACTGTGTTGTCGGTGTTGATGTTACAGCAATGACTATTGTCGCAGGAGCATCATACCTGAGCGAACCTAATGTTGAGCTTAAGGTCAGGAAGATTATCATGCATCCAAAGTATAAGGAATACAACAATGACTATGATGTTGCACTTTTGTTCTTGAGTGGATTCTTCACATTCGGTCCTGGCATTCAGCCGATTCCATTGGCTAAGGAGCGTCCAGAAGATGACACTGCTGTGATTGTTACCGGATGGGGTACAGAAGTTGAAGGAGCAAACGTACTACCCGATCAATTGCAACAGGTCGAAGTGAATATTGTTGGCAATAAGGATTGCAGAAAGAGCTATTCGGTGGTTTTACTGACGAGTAGAATGTTGTGCGCCGCTGTTACAGGAGGTGGTAAGGATGCATGTCAAGGTGATTCTGGTGGTCCATTGATTGTGAACAACGAACTGTTGGGTATTGTTTCGTGGGGTGTTGGTTGCGCCCGACCATCGTACCCAGGAGTGTATGCTTCGGTTCCGGATTTGTATGACTGGATTGTGGAAACAGCCGCGGGAAATACTATTGAATATGCCTAAGCAAATGCGTTTAATAAAAATTAAAAACAAATAAAAAGATTTTTGTTTTTCTGTTGCTTTTTCTTTGAACTTAATTTGATACAGGAATTGTGTTGCATAGACAAAAGTCAATCTGGAAGAGGGAGCTGTTGTCGTTTCTTTTGAGTGCAATATTGCAGTAGGAGGAGATACTTTCATATTGCGTCGTAAAGTGAGTATATCTTTTGTGTGTGTTGCATTCAACCTGAAGACAAAACAAAAATGAAAATACGACTATCTTTATTAGCTCAGGGGATAAGATAGTGTAACAGATAACTGTTAAGCTTGTGAACTGTTATGGTCAAAGTCTAAAGCCATTCTGATGCCATCAGTAACTAAAATCTCAGATAGTCTTAACCTATTGTGGTTTGAGAACGATTCTAATTGAGATTAGATAAAAAAAATGTGTAAATGGTTTTGCAGTAGTTGTTTCCGAACTTTAACAGGTGATTGCGTTAGGTATTACTTCGCGTGGCTGGTTACCAGTTTATGCTCTACTATCTCTATTTGCCTCCTCGGGCCTTCTCAATGCTTCGATTCTACGCAGTTCAATCTGCACGGTCGTTATGATGGAACAAATCTGCACCCAGTCATCCTCGCCATGAGGTCTATTAGGCGCTCCGGGTTCTAAAGCGTCTGTACTTGAACATAACGTGCTCCTCTCCTTCTGGGCATTCTGGGCAAAATGGCGAGCTATCGTACTCAAATCTGTAGAGGTATTTTCTATAACCACCGTGCCCAGACAGGATCTGCGTAAGGTGATAGTTACAATCCCCCGGCGTTCTTATTGTCCAAGTTTCAATGTTTGGAATGAGATTATGGGTCCATCTACCTTTGGTGGTGTTGTCCCACCTAGCTTGCCCAAGTGCTGCAGATGTTGCCCTTTCTTCGTCCTTTATGCTCCTCGTAAGTCTGGTATTTTGTCTATTCGCAACAAGCCTAGTGAAAACCCTTTGCATTTCTTTGGCGAGGATGTCAATAGGTATCATCCCAGCTATGACAAAGGCTTTGGCTTATTTCCTTTGTTTAGAGTGCAGCCACCTAGACTGGGGCAGCATACAGGAGGATGGAGCTCACCACTTTGGATAGCAAGATTCTCCTTGCGTATCCAGGCCCTCCGATGTTTGGCTGCATCCGAGAAAGCGCTGCCTGCATCTGTGACGCCTTTTTGCTAGAATACTTGACTCCTAGGTATTTTAGTGCCTCCTTAGACCGGATTTGGGCAGTTTCCGACCCGAAAACTTGCAAATTCCGCAGTCTTTCTGCTGGTTATTAAGATGGCTTCTGTTTTATGCTCAGCTAGTTCGAGGTCGGCTGAGTCAAGCCAATATTTATTCCTGGAGACTGCCACTATCTATCTCAAGGATATGCTTCGCCAGAGTCACCACGGCGATATCGTCAGCGAAACCGATCACTTTAACTCCTTGCGTAGTCCTAGCACTGACCCCTGTAGAAGTGCCGCAGTTATATTGTAGTACTTTACGCTATTGTCCGTCTGGTATCTAAGCTTTCTATCAGTAAAGTAGTCTGCGACTATCTTTCCTTGAATTGCTTCGGCTGCTGTATTTACTACCGTCTTAATGGCATCGACTGTAGAACGCGATTTTCTGAAGCCGTACTGGTGGTCTGACAAAGCATCTGTTTCCTCTGCTGTTGATAGTAGTCTGCTATATATGATGCGTTCAAGAATTTTTCCCAGTGCATCTAGCAGGCATTGTGGTCGATACGACGAAGGTTCTCCTGGTGGTTTATTTGCCTTAGGTAACAACACCAGATGCTAAAGTTTCCATGGTTCAGGGAAGATCCCCTCCTCAAGGCACCTTTGCATCGTTGCTATAAACAGGTCCGGTCTCTTATGGACGGCTGCCTTGAAAGCAATATTTGGAATGCCGTCGGGTCCATGCTCTTTATTGTCACCTTTTTTCATGCATGCTTCGTATAGCTCATCAGTTGTTCATTCCGGAATATGTTCCGGAGTTGTTGTCCTCATGGGGATAGGCTCCGTAATTGATCTATGGGGGAATAGATGCTCATAGATGTCGGGCAGGATATTTGTGGTGACTTACCACTCTTCAGTTTCTTTGTCACTATCCAATACGTCACTCCCCAGGGATCAAGCATCTTGCCTTGCTCTCCTTGATAGCCTTATCGAGGGCGCGTCTGAAATTAAATTGTGCTGTTATTAGTTTTCTAACGCCTGCTTCCTAATATCCACCAGTTTTGAAGAAGAGTCGAGGATGTATTTGCATCTAGACGCTTTTGAATCTGGGGTTCTAGAGCAAGCGTACCTTTCGCTCTAACGCTCATGATACATTAGTCTTGTGATAATTGTTTTAGCTGGGAACCTCTTAAATGAATTGTCTCTGAGAATGTCGAAGGACAGCGCTGAAAATTTCGAGAAGTAGGGCACCCCACGCAACACTTACAATCTTCATCGATCCTTGCCCAGCATATAGTTCGATCGGAGTAGTTTTTGGTAGTTTTGGCTTATTTTCCACCGAACAAAATCTATTAAGCTCCTGGTTCTGGTTGTCTTTTGTTAAGGAAATGGACAATCGCGAGCTATGAGTCTTTCGTTCTCACATATGTGACAACGGCCCTTAAATTGTTCCTTTGGTCTAAGTTCGAAGTTCGATACTACCTCCAATCGTTTGACATGATAAGTACGCTGATCCTCCGATAAGTCATTGTTTCTTGGAGCGTCGCCCTTGGTGATGATAGTGTAAATCATTCAGTATCCTGGTCTCGGATCCCATCAACCAATGCATTAGTCTTCGCAGCCTCAATCAACTCCAGCTAACCTCCTGTGCATACTCCTGAAGTTATTCACCATATACAGTTCTTTAGCTTCTTGTTTGCTATTTCACTTCTACTTTTGCATTGTAATGAGTTCATAAGTGCTTCTTAATTACCTTGGTCAGCGTCTAGAGTACATCTGCAGCAGCAACTTAAGTTTAATCCTCTTCATACAGGCATGTTTTCTTCTCTGATCTCTCAAGATGTAGCCTGTAGACGTAAGTTGGTGGCGTGAGCTTCCTCGCATCCCTAGTTGCCCTAGTTTCAGGAAATTCCTTTATGAACATCGCTAACGTGAACTTCAAGAAATTTCCCCTCTAAGCAGCTCTTCTTGCCGTGTCTACTGCTGCTCTATCGCTTCTTTGATTCTTGCTGTTTCTCGGATAAGGACTTCTGGAAACTATCTTCCAATTCTCTTTTCTGTTTATCATGGCCATCATTTGGTCTATGTCAAGTAGAACTACTATCCACTTATACCATTTAATTGGTCCTTGTCAATGACTGCTTATCCTGGGTCTTTTTACTTGGACTAGTGTGTGAAAGTAAATACAAAATAAATGTTTACTTTTCTCTTATTGATAAAATACACGGTCCTGGATTCTTCCCCAGAGGAGTTGGCACTTTGTATCTATATCCTACAAATAAACAAAATACCATCCAAAACAGTGAGCTAGGATCTCAGAACAAAAGAAAAGTAGTTTACACTAAACCCTGAAACAATTCAAAGTGACTGCAAGCGAATCCCAAAAGTGTGGGCATGGATTTTGGGTTATTTTTTTTTTTTGGTGACGTAAGTTCGAGCATGTGTATGTCGGTCTGGACGGTTCATTGCCAGGGGATTATGATTCAATTTATGAAATTGAAAATACCTAAAATACCCTTAAGGGACTTTGAGGGTAGATTTGTACTTAACTAAGTTTATATCTTAGATGAGGTACAAGAGATAACTGGGTTTATCTTTAGATTGTCTAATGCGATACTTGTCATTTCTCGCATTATTATTGTTTATACATTTTGAGGTTGCAATGAGCTTCGATATGAAGGTATGCACCTGATCAAAAACTGGTCCAAAACATCAAATAATTGGGCATCACTGTTAGTCATGAATGCTTCAGAGCCTGCCTCCAGAGATTTGAAGGTGAAGGCACAACGTTGAGTGGTCTATTGCTAAGGATATTTTAAAGCGCTAAAACGAAATGCAGCGCAATCGGCTGTCAACACAAAGGAGCCGAATTCCCCCTCCCGATGAATGTCTAACAGAGTGGGTGTTGTAGCCGACGAGGGCTTACTCAGTTTCCTTTCAAGGCGAAAAAGAACACCTATTTAGTGACACATAAGAGAAACATCCCAAACACTATTGCACGAGGCCCGCCGCGTACTGAGCGAATATTTTAAAAAAATTTGAAAAAAAAATCTTTTTTTTTTTGTATTTTGAAAACGGACAGGTAAACTTTTATTTATTTAGTACAATGCAGCCTGTTGTTCTATCCAGCCGCGAAGATTTGCGACCGACGAATAAACTCCTGGGAATTCAGCACGAGCACATCCACGTCCCCAAGACACAATACCAACCAGCTCCTTATTGACCACAATTGGACCACCAGAATCACCTTGACAAGCGTCCTTACCACCTTCCACGACACCCGCACAGATCATATTCTCCGTAATGGGGCTTGATCCATAGCTCTTAGCACACGAAGCATTATCAACAATTTTCACAGTGACCTCCTGCAAAGTATTACTGATTGAACCGCCCTCCCTGGTGGTGCCCCATCCCGTTACAATAGCATCGACTCCTGCCGCTGGGTTCTCCTGCGTCAGGGCAATCGGTTGAACTTTGGCACTATAAACCAAAGGTTTAGCCAAAATAATCAAACCAACGTCGTTGTCAATAGTCGCGGAACTATATTTCGTATTGACGACCAATCTCTCGATTTCAAGAAGCTCAGAGATATCATTAAGCGATGACGCTCCTGCGACTACTCGAAGATTTGACGGAACACGTCCAGACAGACAATGGGCAGCGGTTATGACGACACGCTCACTGTAGATACTGCCACCACAGCTGTGCGAAAAGGAACTGCCCTGCTTGACTCGCATTGAAACTTGATACGGAAATTTGGTGATCTCGGCATCAATACCACCAATAATGTGGCCCTGTATTAATTTGTAGATTGGTAGCTTGAGGCCATAGCCAATGGCTAGGACGGTTGATAGGACGAATAGTACGCGGAACATTTTGCGCGGCGCAACTGATGATGATGGTCAGCTATCTGGGTTATTTTATAGTAAATTTTTACAGGTCTTGAAAGCTGTAAATCAGACTGATAAGGGAATAGATACTGTGGGCTCACTAATTTATTGCGTGGGTTGATCTGATGTGATTTGATAAGTCATAAAGATACAAAATATAGATACATTCGGCACCCATGGAGGGAGTTATGGGTTTTTACTTACACAAAGTTCGTTCTAAAGCTGCACTGATATATTGTTCCGGTTGATAAAATTCTTAAATTAGAAGCTTCAACTGATTGATATACTAGTGCACGATAGCTATTAGTCTTGTATCGTCTGACAAATGTTGTTGGTCCCCTCTACTCAGGTGCGAATATGGTCATATTTCTGTTTTCACCAAAAACATACTTGGATACTCAGCTCATTAGACTAGTATCTGAAATCTTGCACATAATAACCTCCACTTAGCTAATTGCCTCCAGTTGCCTACTCTGAGGTCCTCTTGAACTTGTAGGCGCGCCACCTGCAGCGAGGAGGTCATCAACAGCGTCGTCTCTCCTAGGGATGTTCGCTCTGCATGTCTTAGTCATCTCAGACGTGTAGTTCGTCATTGAATCTTCTCCTCCAAAACCCGTCAATGCAAACGGGACCAAATATCTTACGAAGAATTTGTCCCTTGAAGCGCTTTCAGTAAAGTCAATTTTTCAGCACCGTAAAGCAGGACAGATCAGGGCCTTAAACAGAGTCTCCTTAGTTCTTCGAGATATGGCTTTGCTGTTAAATTGCCTTATTAGCCGAAAAATTTAGTGGCTAGCAAGGGTTAGTCTTCGCTTGATTTCTGCGCTGGTATCATTGTCAGAGCCAAGGTAGACAAAGTCACTTACCACCTCGAAGTTGTAGCTGCCCACTGTGACGTTTTGCCCTATTAGTCGGTGTTGATTGTGCCTTCTCGTTTATCCCTAAGCTTAAGTTCGACCCTCCTGATGCTTACCCGCTGTGTCCTTCCAGTAATGTCAATATCGTTGGCGTATGCAACCAATTGTACAGACTTTTGATAGATTGTGCCACTGGTGTTGGCTTGTGAATTCCGCGCAATCCGCTCGTCTTGATGGAGTAGCGATCGTTCGCCATCGACATCCTGCATAGACGAACAAGTTTGGGACGGGATCTCAAAACTAAACAACGCTTTATATAGTTCATCTCTATAGACGCTGCTTTAAGCGATTTTCAAATTGATGAAGAGATGATGTATATCGATGTTGACTTCTTGGGTTCAGGATCTGTCGAAGTGTTTGCTCGATGGTGAAATTATCTGGCCTAAAACTACACTGATAGGGTCCAATCAGACTGTTGATAAAAGTTTTCAGGCATTCAAACAGTATCGCAGAAAAGATCCTGGCGCATTGTTGAGAAGACTAATACCTCTGTAGTTGGAGCAGTTGAAGGGTCTCCTTTCTTTTCTTCTTTCCCGAAGCAGGAAGACCCATCAACTCTTTTCGTTCATTCAAAAATATGTTCTATATACATAGTAAACAAAGTAGGTTAATAGTCCTGTAAAAGATAGGCATGAGTTGTGCTTACGCTTACAGGAGCACAGTGATCAACGTCTTAAGCATATCTAGATATAGGTAGTACTTAATCTTCGTACGCTAACTACCAGAAGTCCGAGTCTTCTCGGACAATCGAGCAAATGGAAGCATGGACATGGTACATGACCTTTAATTCTGCAGCAACTTGCATATGGGAAGTGGTACTGGAGTTTACTGAGAATCACTTAACATTCAAAATTCATACAAGCTCTCGAATGAATGTGGCATCTGTCATCCAAGACGAGTTCTTCGCATCAAGAGAGCAGAGGAGCCAATACAAGCTAAGTGTAATTTTTTGCCCAATCATTTAACCCTGGGAACGCTGTAATAAGGTCCGCTGTTATAATCACCCGGATAGTAATATAAATCTCAGGAGGTCAACCAGCTCAACATTGCCTAAGTCCTCCAGCTCCGAGAAGAAATGACTGCCAAGAGTTCTCTTTCTTCTAATGGATAGGGCAAGACAGTCACACACCAGGTGACGAATAGATTCTATTTCTTCTTTGTCTCTGCAGCTTCTACAATAGACATTATGGAGCACACCGAGTCTCTCTGCGTGAAGGCTAATGACACAATGGCCGGTAATTACGCCAGAAACGACCCGGCCATAGAGCTCTAGCCTAGCAGATGAACCCAGCGTCTGAGGGTCACCGTATTGGCTCTGGATATCTCGTTTAAAAGTGATTTGCAGGTTCTCACCAGCCTCGACCGAATTATAGCAGAGTCCAGAGCCTTAATGGCTCCGCTAATGGAGCGGTTTATTCCTAGGACTTCCCAATAAACACTGGCTCCTGTACCACGGTCCATCTTAGAACCGTCGGTATAGAATGCCTACTCCTTTTTCTTTTTAGTCCTCCAGTAACTTCTGTCAGGAATCCTTGCATTGAATCTCCTTTCGAATGTTAACATCGGGTTCATGTGATCTGTTTCCGAAGATCTCCATGGGCAACCGGATGAAGGGTGGACTAAAAGCCTCTTATTGATGAACAAAAGGGAAAGTAGTATCTTTTATGACTAATGTACTGAGCCGTTGCCACTGGGCATCAACTCACCTGACCATGACAGGAGTTGTCATGGTATGGAGGAAACAGAAGCTGTCAAACATCTGTTGTGTGATTGTCTCAATCCTCAACCACGTCGCTTCCGCCACCTGGATATACGAGTAGACCGAATTTAGCAGAAAAATACAAAATCTTGCCTAAGGGCAGCGAAACAACGTGCATTACAGGCTCTTAATTTGGTAGGTTGAAATGTAATCACTGGTTTTGTGTTCAGAAAAGTTTCGCTTTAATTGGATTAAACCTAAGTAGGGCAACCAAAGTTTTAAGTAACAAAAAACAACTCAAAATAGAGGTGGATTCCCTCTGCAGTGCATCCGTCGGATTCAATGATTAATAAACCTGTAGAATGGTACTTAAAATCCGACGTAAGCACTACGAAAGAAATCTTACTCTATTTGGAGTCTGACATGACTTTGGCTTCTTATTACTACGACACAGTAATGGAAGAACTTTCTACGACAGTTTTATTTCCCATTTTTGGGAAATTTTTGCTTTAGGAATATAGAAATCAAATGAATTGCATGCAATGCTGGGCTTACACGACTGATATACCTGTCACTATTTATGTCAGTAAATGTCAGTATCATTTTTTGTGGATACAGTTTGAAAGATGACCATATCATCTGTTATATTAAGAAATTCATAAACGATATGTTTGTTTCCATTTTGTTTTTCCAATTTTATAACCGCTTTTGTCCATACACCCCATTTGATAACAAATCCGTCAAAAAGGGGAATGATTCTCTCTGTCTGAACTGACTAACAGACATGTAATTCCTTTAAAACCACTAACTCCCTACGAGCGATTCGTATTTAATGCCTTCGCCGTCGATTTAATACAACAAATTTCCAATTGACAACAGTTATTAGTTTTATTTATTCATTAAGTTTATATTATATTTAAACTTTACCCAATTTTATGATACTTTATTGTTTTATTATATTAATTACTTATACTTATTCACAAAATTTATGTTCCATTAAAAATAATTTGTATTAATTTCATATATATATTTGTTTTTTGTTTGCATTTAAGCATTAGACAATTTAAAAAAAGGTAGGTATACATATATAGAGCATTGTGATATGACCAGAAATAAATATATATGTAAGTATATATATTTTTTTTACTAAGAGACAAATGTAAGTTAAGCTAAAGAAAAAATGGATTAGGGTTACAGATTTCTATGGGGGTTATAGCACCGATTATTTGATAATACACATATTTTTCGTACTCCTTTATTTTTGGAGAGTGTTTCAGTATTAAATATTTAGTTAAAACTTTGCACATAAAAGTCTTTAAGTATAGAGCAACACATTTCTTTTTTTTTTTCAAATTTATATATATATTTTTTTTTATGTTTTAACAATTATATGTTGATTCTTTTAATTTTATTGTATTAGCTTGCACATTGATTTTTTTTATTTTTTGTTTAAAACTTATATAAATATTTATTTTGTTTTGTATTTTTTTTAAAAGGTAGCTTTCTCTCACTGGTTTTGCATTTTTTTTTTTATTTTTAAATTTTATATAAATTTGGCATATTTTATTTATATTTAACAATTTCACTATGAATATTAGGAATCATGCTAGAAAGTGTTGAAAATAAAAAAAAAACTAAACAATTCATGAATTAATTTAATTGTGTTCATGATGGACAATTAAGCTGTTTCATGTTTCAGAATGACAGCTGTAAGGCTTTTATCTGTTTCCAAAAGTTTATTTCTTGGAAATTCTATTGATTAATAGTTCCTGTACCACTGGCAAGAGGACTTATGGGACCATGTACCTACTCAGTGCCCATGACTAGTCTCTTAAATAATTAACACCACTTTAATTAGTCGGATAATTGATGGCACATAAGTACCTAGACGTATACATAGGAGCGCGTCTATGGTGTTATTCTCTCACATTTATTTGTAATCGAAAGTGGTTGAATGGCCCAACGGAGAGAGCATGTAATTGTTACCAAATTATGTAATTGTCACATGTGTGTACATATGTGAATCAGATAGCAGCGAACTTATGTTGTATTTATGTATGAGAAATGACAGGTGACTAGTTTTAATTGTAAGCTTACTGCATGTTGTCACACGGCATAAAAAGTTGTTTTTACCTTAACATAGCAATTTATGCTTTGTAATAGATAATAAACCTCTTAGTGGAGAGAATCAAATGTGTCTCATGAATTCCTCATCGATTTAGGGAATAACTAGAGCGCCACAAGGGTTAGATGCCCCGCAGGTGTCACCAAACAGATCCCAATCAAAGTCGGTGTGCTACAGGGAAGCATACTCAGTCCTTTGCTATTTTTTACAGACTTAGACTAACTTCGTGAAGGTAAAATGACGGACCCCAAAGTGCATCAGTCGAGCTATCATTTGGAAGATCGCACATCCCTGCAACGAGAACTTGACGTATGGGTGGATGTTTAGGAAGGAAACCGTCTTAGAGCTACCCGTTCTTTGAGCCACATCTGGCTATCCAGACACTTACTTGAATGGAAAAGTGTTTCCGAAATTCAAAAAGTTAAAATACCTGGGATCTATGATCAATAGCGAAGTAACTTGTGACGGTGACCCCAAACATCAACGTCGGTAAGATGCATTAGAACGGCTCTATACTGCAGTGCAATAAGTATGATGACAATTTAGCGGCTGCTGAGATGAAAACGATTCGCAGAAGCAACAAAGATTGGTAGGATAGCGAGATCGAAGGTTCGCAGGTTCGCAGGATCGAAGGTTCGCAGAACTCATCATAAGCAACTGGCTCCTGTTTAAATATTGTCGTGTTTGAAGGGGAGATTCTTCAAGTCCGCTAAAAGACCAACGTGTACACAATCATGAGAAAATGGCAGACCGAAAAAGGATTGACCTAATTGATAGTGTAGTCCGAAATTGGAACCTTCGTAAGCTCAAACCGTAAAACCTCACAGGTGTACCAGTAAGAATTGTAATAAATTGGGAGGCTTGTAGTCCTTCTACTTCGCGTCATAAACTTATTGTATGACTAGGGCTAGTCGATATCAAAGCATAAATGCTACTGAAATAATAAAACTGAGTACTTATCAAGAATATTCCAACTTTTTATGGACATTTCATGCTTCCATATAGCCTCCAAAATAGGCACTAACGAGCAGTTTTTGCAAAGTATTTACGCGTAACTAATTGGAGTTAGTTACTTCCCAAGTAAATAATGTAACAAATTCAAAATATATAAATTTGATGACAAAAAGCTGTATTACATGTCTCTAAATGCAAACAAATTTATTTATGTTAAAAACTGTCCGAATCGTGGATTAGTTACAATTGTTACATTTGTTACGTAATTAATTCAAAAACTTACCAACAAGTTCTATTCGCTTTCACACGTCATGCAATATTTGTGCAAAAAATGCCTATAATTTGACACAAATTGCAAAATCTATCAGTAAAGATGAAATGCCTCTACAAATTAAATTGGTATATGACAGCAGATCAGCGCGCTGTCGAAGGGTTGATAGATTTTAGTGCTTCTGTAAAGGCTCTTGATAGTCAAGTGTTTTAAACTTATCATTCCGTTTTGTTATTGGCCAGGATTCCTTAGAGGGAAGAATTACGAAATTATTTAATATAGATAAATTTCGGCCACTGTTTGAGCAGTAATTTAGTCAACGAAATTTTTAGAAAAAATTGAAATGAGGACAACTATAGACCTTCACCAAAAATATACATAAAAATAAAATAAAACAAAAATTAAGTCGACTTTTAACCAAATATATTTCCTACACTATATTTCATATATTTGTAATTGCAGATGTTTTTTTTTTTTTATAAAATGCTAAATATTCATTAGTTTCTTTTTACATTTACTTTATTGAATTTTATTAAACTTACGCAAGTATACATTTACCAAAAAAAAAAAAAGACCTAAGTAATTGTGTTATTTTAATACATATTTGTATAACATACTTATATTTTCTTTATAATTTGGACTTTTAAACATTTACAAATATTTGAAGTTTTTATTTAAAAAAAAAATATCGATGTTAACGACTTGATTTTTGGTTTGTATTTTTAGTTATTGTTTGATTCTTAACAACCCATTTGGATGTATAAAACATTTAATTATATATGGGAATTTTTTTTATAAATTATACAAATAAAGTTTATATAGTAAACATCAACACTTTAAAGATTTATTTTGAGTTTAGAAAAATAGCACATAATATTATATTCTTTAGCTTAAGGAATTTTTTTTTTTAACTTCTTATAGGCTTTTTTGATATAGAGTTTCAGATTCTACGAAGATATTTTATATAGTTTAAGTTTAAGTGATTTAGGATAGTTTTTTTTTATTGTTTTTTGTTTGTGCTATTTTTAAGATTTAAAAATTGATTTTATCTGGTAATAGGGATGATCCTAGTTAATAAATTATTTGTTTTTTTTTCTCATAATTAGAAAATATTTCCAAGTCAAAAATTTTTAGCGTATAATTTATTGATCATCCTCTGGTGGCATCTTTGCCAATGTCAGAAGGATCATTGTCAGTTCTTTGCGGGAGATTTTACCATCTTTGTCGTAGCCAACTCCTCGTAGGATTGTTTCTTCAAATTGACTTAGATCCTGGGCATCGTAATCGTCCTGGAAAAAAAATAAACAAAATGTATAATTTTGTCCATCAAACATTGGATTTTGTTTACCTTCTTAACTAATTCTAGAAGATCCTTAAGGAACCCCCTGAGCTCTTCGTTTTCAATTGTGCCATTGTTATCCTAAAAAAAGAAAACAGAGATTGAATCCTAGACTTTATCCATCGTTCAGTTTGATTTAAAATATTTGCAGCAAACATTAAGTTTTATTTATTTTTTGTTGGGGAAAATTGTCCTGCTGGAGGTATTCCTTCGAATGGAAGTAATACGGATATAATTCAAAATTCAAAGTAAATGACAAGGACATTGAGAATATCTATCGAATTGAATCTATTTCTTATGCGAGGTATTTGACTGCTGATAAATGTGCCCGTCTAACAATAACTATAGAAATTTGAATTTTAAATTCTATACTATCCTTGAGATGTTATCGTTATAAGTAAATTCTGCTTAAATTTGGTTATTTTTCTGTCTGAATGGCCATGAAATCCAATGAAAGCATTCCTTTAAATGACTTTTAGATTCAAAAGGGAGGCAGTGAAGGTTATCGTGATGGAATACATACGCATTCTTAACATTTTTGACGTTTGAATTATAATGAAAAGTCAAAAAAGACTTGAGAGTATAGGGAAATTTACAATTCGAGAACGGAGACATGGAGATAGAGCTGATGGTAGAATCATGGCTCACGTGATTACATCGATACACAAACGTTTTTACTTGGCAGAGGCTGTGGGTAACATAAAAGCTGGATGAAATGAATGGAAATCCTTTGGTCTTATCCAGGAGCCTCAGTTTAGTTGGAGATTACGTACAAACTATTGAGTTGACATTTGCCTAATCTGCACAAATATAAAGCTGATAAAAACGTATGACTAACTTTGTCACTCTGCCTATTTCCCCAACGTCAAAAGGTGAGAGTTTGCTCAAAGAACTTCAAAACTACACACACCAGTACTTCACCAGTGGCATCAATTACATACATATATGTATGTATATGGAATAGTCGTGTACCTCCACTGTCAATGCCATAAAGTGTAAAGTACCAGAGTATTTATTAAAGATACTCATGGACTACTTTACCGACAGAAAGCCAAAATACAAGTCGGACGATGGCGTTAAGTATTATAAATTATTGCTGGGGTTCCGCGGGGATCAGTCCTTGGACCGCTTCTGTAGAATATAATGTACGAGGGTATTTCGCGAATAACGCAAGCCTGCAAAGAGTTTAGGTTATCGGTTTTGATGACACCAGATGCACGGATGAAGCAGTTGTCCTAATAACCACCAAAAAGATTTTAGAATATGCAAGTTTTCGGATTGGGAACCAAATAAATACACAGGTACAATCCGGTCTAAGGAGGCATCAGAAAACCTGGAAGCCATGTTCGACAACAGATTGAAATTCAAAGCACAAGCAAGTATTCTAGTAAAAATGCGTCACAGATGCAGGCAG
The DNA here is from genome assembly GCA_949716465.1 of Chalcosyrphus nemorum. NCBI lineage: Eukaryota > Metazoa > Arthropoda > Insecta > Diptera > Syrphidae > Chalcosyrphus > Chalcosyrphus nemorum. Next base: position 7,789,890 of record OX454335.1, read on the forward strand.
TGGTTTTTTTGGATGCAACAAACATCGGCGGGCCTGGATACTCAGGAAGAATTCTGCTGTTTAGACTGGCAGGTTCCATCCTTTTGTATGTTGCCCCAGTTGGGGTGGAGGCACTCTCAACGAAGAAAAACTTTCGTCTGCTTATAGGCCGGGTAGGGAAGAGCGATGTTAACAAAACATCGATGTTGGAATCGATGTCAATATCTATGACTAAACATCGATTGAACTGAATTCATCGGTTTTCTCTAATCTTTGTTCTAGAGTGAGTTAATAGAATACCGACTAATGGCATAAGAAAACATCATCGATGAACATCGATCATCCTTAAGGCATGGTCCCAACAGTTGATATGGCGACCATCGACGTTCTTGTCAAAGAAGTGCAAAGGACTTACAGTAGGCTTATCGAGAGCCGAAAATATACCAGAGTGGGAATCAAGAGAATACAGCTTCTGGCAGGCTTGGTGGGACAACAACACTGAAGATAGATGGACCCACAAGTTGAAACTTGGACAAAGAGAACGCAATTTGACTGTAATTATCATCTTACGCATTTGCAGATTTTGCTTAGTGGCTATCGAAAATAGCCGGCCATAAGCCTTTAGGAACAACTAGGTGATAAGTTCATAGCTAACAACTCGATGCAATGGAACGCGTTTACTCGGGATCGAATGATATGCGTCGGTCCTAGAACTACTAAGCACATAACAATCGAGGAATAAAGACGCCAGAAACCGCCGTCATGTACCTTGTCGTGTGGCTCTAGGATCCACAGAAGGAGAACAGTAACGTTTATGGCGAATTACGAAAAAGAACAAAATACCAAATAAGCCATCAATTTGCATACTTACCCTATCGTACAGTGAGAAAACCTTTTCAATGTCCTCCTTTGTCAGCTTTGCAGCGCCCTAAGTGCATTCACGGGAAAATATAAAAAAAGAATAAAATAGAAAAAGAGTTAAATATATTAATAGAGCCTTACTTTGCAGAACATTTTGTTTTATAAAAACAAAAACATAAAATTAATTTTAATACCAAAAAAAAATTACAATTTCTAAACAATTATATCGTACTTTTCTGTTTCTATTCAGTTTTACATTATTTGTTTTTTTTTTTTTTTAACTTAAGAACAAACATAAAAGGGAAACGAGAAAATTCAACAGAAAAAAAAAACAAAAACAAAACAAGAGAACAGTTAAAAGGAACAACTTTTAAGCCCTGCCGCTGCCTTGATTGTTTTAAAATTCTCTTAGTTTTATGTTATTGCATGGCGGCAGGACGATTTTTGCATTTTATTTTTCTCGTGTATATGTGTGCACTGGCAGCAGCGAAAAAGAACACAAAAAGAGCACACAGAAGAAGGAGAAAAAAAAAACTTTTATTTATTTATTTTTTATTTTTTATTTTTTAATTGCTAAGCGCCAACAAAAAATCAACACAACAAGCAACTCTCGATTGTTTATTGGATTTTTTTTTTTTAGCTGGTCCTTTTCCTGAGGTGGAGGACTTCCCAATTTTTTGAATTGGCCATCATATAAAGCACTGCAATGAGTTTTATTGTTAGTATCCGCTCAGAGGAAGTGAAAAGAACTCGTAATGGTGGTGTTGTACCGTTGGAATAAAAAGCCAACTCCCCCTTCCCCTCTCCCACCAACAACAACAACTCCTTAATTGTTGGCCATTTTAGGGCGAATTTGTAATCTTATTTTATCACTGAAGGGAGGGAGGACTCGGTGGGTGGTGAATTGCTTTCTTAATTAACTTTTTTTTGGGTGTTCATTAGAGTCTGCACGGTGAAGTTTAAGTTTTTAAGAATGTGTTTTTTTTTTGCTTTTTTGTTGCTTAGTGTAGTGGACGTGTGTTCTTTTGAAAAAACTATGTATTAATGAGCTTAGGCAAGCGTGTGCAATTGAGGGAGAGAAGTGCATGTTTTGCTGGGAGTAGTGTGTGCACGAACTGAAATTGAGCTACTCGTACTTACAATATCATAGTTTAATGTGTGGACTTACGTGGCTTAAAGTTGGCGATGAGTGAGTTGGTTCTTATGTACAGAGGTTTCGAGGGGTAGTGTATTTAATTCAAACAATACCGCTCAAATTAAGTGCCAGTATAGAGATCGTATATTGTATTTTAGGGAAGGAAGTGCATCAGTTTAGTTGTTCATGCTAATAGGAGACTAATCCTGTCCTATTATATGTGAGGGGAGTGTTAGGAATATTAAAGTTTATAGACGTACATATTCACGTGCAGTTGCTTTGTTTTTCATAGTCAGAAGCTTTTACAAGCCTGGAAATGTACAGCGTTGCACAATTCATAGTCCGCAGATAAATAGATTAAAAGAAAATATGACGTTAAATTTATGGCACGATAAGAACTGTAATCAGGTTAAGAAGAAGGTTTTCGGTCGAACACGCAACCAAATCGACCACGTGCTAATCGACGCAAGGCACGCATTCCACATCTTGGATGTCCGTACCTTTGGAGGGACAAACGTTGACTCAGACCACTATCTTGTTGCAGCTAAATTCAGAGCCCGACTGGCCAACGAGAAGAAGCTGCGAGCCGTCGAGGAAAAGAAGCTTAACGGTGGGCGCCTTAGCACGTCAGAAGGAGCCAGAGGCTAGAAAGAGCACCTGGCCGAGAAACTTTCTGCAGTGCATTTAACCACCACAACATCATCAAAGAGGTAGCCGTGACCACCCTTGGCTACCAACCACCACCAAGGAGGAGCCCTTGGTATAATGATCAGTGCGTTCAACGGAAGACGGTGACAGAAGATGCACACAAGAAAGCGCTTCAGAGCAAAACCAGAGCAGCGAGAGAGGAATGCCGGACCAGAAGAAAGGAAGAAAAGAGAATCCTGCGTAGAAAAAGGGACCACGCAGTTTCCCAGCTCAATGATATCGAGGAGTCTCGCGAGCGCAACAACATCCGGCAATTTTATCGAAAAGCCAAGCAGCTGGCAGCTGGCTACTAACCTGGAACGCAGGCTCTTTGAAACAGGCAACCTAGTCACCGACGCACAGGGAATTGTTGATGTGTTTAAGCAGCACTTCCAGCAGTTGCTTAACGGGCAGCAAATAGAGAGAGTGATAGGGCAAGAAGAGAACCCACCTCCAGTCAATGAAGAACCAGCGCCACCACCCAGTATTAAAGAAGTTAATGCAGCTATCAGGAAATGGAAGAACAACAAAGCCGCTGGCTCTGATGTTCTTCAAGCTGAACTCTTTAAATACGGAGGAGATGTCTTGGTAGAGTGCATGCATCAAGTCATCAACCAAGTATGGGTGGAGGAACGCATGCCCGATGACTGGAGTATCAGCTCTATATGCCGCATCTTGTAAGAACTACTGAGGCATATCCCTGTTAAATGTCGCATATAAGATTCTATCCAACGTATTCAGTGAACGTCTACGTCCTACGAACGTCCTTTCTGCAACACACTAATCGGCACGTACCAGTATGGCTTCCGGCCTGGCAGATCGACAATAGACCAAATTTTCACACTTAGACAAATCCTGGAAAAGACCAACGAATTTCAAGTCGAAACTCACCACCTTTTCATCGACTTTAAAACCGCCTATGACAACATTCATCGCCTTGAGCTCTACCAGGCGATAGCCAAATTCGGGATATCGGCTGAACTTATCCAGATGACACGCGATGCTCTGTGCAACTAGGGAAGCTTTTCGGATGCAACTAGGAACTTTTCGGAGCTCTTCTAAACGTGCACCGCATTCAGACAAGGAGATGCGCTGTCATGTGATTTCTTCAATATCGTGTTGGAGCAGATAGTGCGCCAGGTGTCAACACGAAAGGCAGTATCTTTTACAAATCCGTCCAACTGTTGAGATACGCAGTCGATATTGACAAAATCGGAAGATCCCACTAAGTCGTCGTAGAGGGGTTTACGGATATTGATGAGCAGGCGAAACGAGTTGGTCTTGTAGTCCAAGAGTGCTGGACGATAAGTAAGAAAACTGAGCCAATATTGGGCACCTTCGAGCGAAAAATTCTCCGTTCGGTATTAGGTACCTTATGCGAGGAGGGCGAATGGAGGAGAAGATACAACCGCGAATTCTATGAGCTGTACCAGGATATGGATGTAGTCCAAAACGCCAAGATACGCAGAATTCATTGGCTCGATCAGATCGAGCGAATGGACAACAATGCTCCAGCCAAGAAGATCTTCGAATTCCAGCCCCCAGGTTCGAGACGGTGAAGAAGACCGAAACTCCGGTAGAAGTTGCTTCACAACTAGAAGTGCCAGGGACCGCAGAAGATGGAAGGCAACGATGTCTCAGGTAGTATTCGACAAGGGTCGGGAGCCCTTTAAGTAAGTAAAATGGAGGCCAGGCGCCATGGTGTGGATGAAATGAATAGAACATTGGTAGTAGACGCAGAATATGTCCCATATGTGGTATGGGGTAAATAAGGGTTGCCACCACTTCTAAACTGAGTGAATAAAAGCGCTCTTTGAACTGCGTCGCGAGATTCAAATCATTGTCTCTTTTTTGGTCTAGTTTATAAAATTTCGAAAAACCTGATGTCAAACTTAAAATCAATACCATTACAGAAAAGCTAAAGGCACCATTGGATCCCATACATCCATTACCCTATACTCGGACACATAGATACACAGTCCTTTGCTGTTCACAAAGCCTCCAGACTGAGCCAAACATTGAAGCGACGTTTCTGAAATCTGGACCCACCTTGATAAATCACATGATGTGAAACAAATTTTGTTTCCTCTTATACAAAGTGCCTTCAAAATTAAATTCATTACCACCATCTGTTGCGGGCTCCCGCATAATGTATACAGGTCTAAGGTATCAACAGACACATGGCTGCAATCGATTGTGCCACAATTTGCAGCACAATATGTACAATTTTTGTGATGAGAAAAACGCTTTTTATATATAGCTGCTCTTTCCGCCAATATACTTGCTTGAAAAACTCGAATTTTCTCAAAAAGTGGGTGTGGTATTGGGCGGATTTAGAAACTTTTTTCAACAAATATTAATTTTTGATCTTAAGAAGTGACATCATTTTGATGAAATTGCCGATAAACAGTTTTTTAAGAAAAACGCCGCTAAAATATAGGCGTGGCCGCACACATCGCTTGGGATATATGTAAACTAAAAAAATATCTACATATTTGCTTCAGTAAGTTTTGTCAAGTTTCATGTAAAATGAGTAAAAATATGAATTTTTCAAAAAGTGGGCGTGCCATAGGGTGGATTTTGAAAATTTTTACAATTGTTCTGTCCCGATATCCAAAAACTTCTTATACATATTAAAGTTCAAAAACTGGTGACAGTCAGACGGACAGACGGAAGGACATAGCTCAATCGAATCGGTTCTAACGAAGAAATTTGGACACAAATTGAAAGATTTCCGATCAATCTATATGCCTGACCCTGGACACGATCTAACGAGCTCAAACAATTAGTGGGAGCTTTTTTCCAAACATGTGTTTTGTATTCTAGTTTCAGACTAATATAAAGATTGAAAAATACTTTTTACACAAGGGATATGGTAACTTGCCATCAATATCATAATTGACCTCGGTAGACATTCACTGTCGGTGGGGCTCCACAACTTGGGGTCTCAGCCATGAGGTTGCCAAAGAAAACGCGAATTCAAGAGTATAATGTCCTACACAAGAGAATGGATTGCGAGTAAGTGAAAGAAGGTCGTGTTCATAAATATTAAAAACAAAGTCGAAGAGAGTACTGAGCCCTGCGGTACACCAGCGTTGGTTGAGAATGAGGTAGAAGCATCATATATCAGTCGAATAGAACTTGTATTACTCAAAATGTTTGCAGATAAGAAGATGTTACCAACTACGAAAGTTCAGATTTCAATTAATAGGGCACTGTGTCACAGTCTGTCAAAAGCTCTAAGAGAAATCCAGGGCAACTACTCGGCATTCACCGTGATGTGAGGTCTCCTAACCGTACTAACGGTAATTTAGAAGACGAAATGCGTATGTCATCTTTCACACCCACGATTATTCAAATTTAATAACAAAATTGATTTAATTATATTAGTACGTTTTCCGTTTCAATTACACGAGCACCGAAAGCTCTACCTACATCTTTAATATCCATTCAACTGTCAGCTGTCAAACCGAAATTTTCGTATACTAAATAATTCGCTGAATTTCTCGTGAAATGTCTTCCATATATATTTATAAAACAACTGAAACAATTTATGTAATCAAACACACCGACCTGTACCCAGTAATTTGTTATTGGCCCCCAACTCATAGTGGGCTATAAAATTGCACATAACACGAAACGGATACAGAAAATCATAGGGTATATGGGCGGGGGGCGGTATCCTTCCTGTCAACAGTTGTCAGACCCCGAATATTTTATTTTTCCTCGCATCGGTTCGAATATTTCATTAAGTCCACTTTTCCGCTGTTAATACGCTCTTAGGGCCTTAAAACAAATATTATATACAAACATTACCATTTCCCTATAATTACTCATTCTGTCTGCGCGTCCTTGCGGCCCACTTGACCGAAAAAATGTTCTCTTTTTTTTTGTTTTTATCTTACTCTGTCCTTTCTCATTCTTTGCATGATTTTTTTTTTTGGAGGGCAAATTGAAGTATGTACTAAAGGAAATCCCTATTAATTATTTAATCCCAAGTATTTCAAGGATATACATACAAATATATCAGGGAGTATACGGGTCGAGACACGATGCGACCTTTTGATCGAAAAGTCTCCTGAAGGTTGTCTGAAAGGTTGAATGGAGAACACACCACCACGACACCAGATGGTTACGGGGCCAACATTTTCACAAATCGTCTGCATAATTTACTTGAGCGGTCGAAGAATTGATTAAAGGATATTCGAGGCGGGAATTAAAGACAACGGACGACAAAAAAAATATCTCCCGATTGGATTAGATTGCGGTGGTGATATTGAACGTTAAATTAATGAACATTCTCCGAATGAATGTCATTTGCATACGAATGCTCCTCATGCCCTGCCGCCCAATGAACGGGAACCTACTCGTAATTAATGATGGAAAATTGGTAGGAAATTTAAATTGGCGAGGGATTTCACGCGGCTGACTTGTGTAGAGAGATAGAGTGGGTTTCCCGCTGTGCGGTGTGTATTTTGGGCGATAATTTACAATTGACCTGACCCTGTGCTGTATGTGTATAATGAAATTAACTGTCATGCGGGGAGATTTATATATTCGATTTCGATTTATAAATGACACTCGAATTCGGAAGTTATTTGTTATATTAAATCAGGCCAGGAACTGTTTTAACTTGCAGTGTGGATAAAAAATCGGATTGAAAGAGAAAATCGAGAGGTGGAGTTATCCGCTGGTAGAGAATTTGATAGATCAAAACATGTAGCTGTCACTCGAATGACAGCAGAGAATTTGTCACTTTAGATGTAAACAGTTTGACATAGCGAGTGACTTAAAAGACTACTGCTATAGTAAGTCTTGTACTGACTTATGGCAATCTAGTATGATGGCCAGTTGGACACCAACTTAATGGCTATCACTACCAGCGCTAAGAGGACAACGATCGGATTCTGGAACGTTAAGACCCTCCTGTACTTATTCCATGAAGGGCCTTATAACGCCAGATTCCTCCAAATGGAGCGCGAATTCACACGCCATAATATAGACATCCTAGGGTTGAGCGAAATAAGATGGTTTGATGCTGGGGCATACATCCCCCCAACAAAAAGCACTGTCATGCGTCATGAGTGGGACTGGTGTTAACTCCAGAAGCGCGAAAAAGCCTCATGTCCTGGAAGCTCCACAGAGACCGGATATTGACGGCCAGGTTCTAGAGTAGAGTAAGGAAGGTCACCATAATACAGTGCTACGCTCCGATCGATGCTCAAACACGTGATGGGAGTTCACGGCCTTAGAGACCGAAGCGACAACGATGAGCGGTTTGTGGACTTCTGCAATACCAACCGCCTAGTCATTGGAGGTACGCTATTTGAGCATAACAACTGCCACAAGATTAGTTGGGTCTCGACTGACAGGCAGCGATCATCCAACCAGATCGACCACATTGCGATCAGCCGCCGCTCTAGAAATTGTTTCCTAGACGTCCGAAACAGACGTGGAGCTGACATCGGACAGGAACGCGATCACCATCTTATGGTAGCTCATTTACGTCTTCGCAATGCATCTGTCAATAGCAACCGCTCAAATTTGCTAAACAACGCCAGGTTTAATACTGACTGGCTCAAGGTTCCCCAAGTGCACCAACAGTTCAGGGACCACCTTGCCAAGCAGAATTAATCTGCAGTAATCAGCACAGGAGAGCAGGGATGACCACTGGAATGCTGTGCAAGCACCTACGTCGGCAAGAGGCAGAAACACCACCGCAAATGGCTTTCAGTAGATATCTGGAGGCAGATCGAAGAGCGTACAGCAATAAAGGCTCAGATTGCAGCCGCCTCAGCATTGGAGAAAACCGAGCTAGAAACCCAATATCGTTCTCAAATTTAAACGAGCATTCCGAAGAGAGTTGATCATCAAGCTTCCGAAAAAGGGAAACCTGATGGATTGTGGAAACTGGAGAAGTATTGGTGTTCTGCCAGCCGTAGCCAAAATAACTGCAAGTATAACTCTGGAAAGGATCAGGGAGGATCCTGCATCGACCAATGTCGAACAATGCGTTGAGTACATGCTTCTGGTGCATCTGCTATTTATCGACTTCGAGAAGGCCTTCGACAGTTTGAATAGAGATGCTATCTGGTTGGCCTTGCGCAGGAGAGGTAACGCGGCGCAGAACAGTCGAGGAGGAATCGAGCTCTTTAGGAATGAGTTGGAGAGAGCTCAAACACGTTTCAGAAGTACGAACAAAATGGCACACAGACGTTGTTAACACCCTATGCCCTCGAGGGGTCAGAAGACCCAAGTAAGTAAGTAAGTGACGGAGGAAAATCTTTGTAGGGGCTGTGGGGAAAAGAACTCTTTAGGATATGTGTTCAAAACTCCAGAAACAGATTTCTACGATACTACTTCTTCCAAGATCTAGAGGACCTTTCCAGAGTTTCGATAGAAAAGATGCTGAACTAGATCAAATCCTCTGGGTTGTATGACAGGAAGAGTGTGACATGGAGAGTTTCTCCTTTGCAGTCTTCGTATCTAACGCGAAGGCCACGGGTGAGTTTTCCTTCCAATGCGTATATACGAAGGCTAAAGTTGAAAGTCACAGATGCCTTAACGTCTTAGTTTTTAACTAGCTAACCAGTTTCATCCAGTTTCTCATTTTTCAGAACTAACGCCTCACGTAAGTTTGTAAGTGAATTGCAAATCTGTTAAGACTGACATTTACTACTGACATATAGGCCTGACGTTTGTTTTAACTCGGAAGAAAAGAGGCACAATATTCAATAGTGTAAAGAAAGGGTTCCAAAGTCTTTGGTGAGAGTCACTGCCAGAGCTCTGCTCCTGAAACAATTTGAAAAGAATACTTAACCACATAAAGCTATATTAAAAACGATCTCTGTCAACAATCAGACTTAATGAGTTTTATAAGAAACCATCAAATCATTTAACCTGTCAGACATTCCCAGATGAGTATATAGATTTAATAGCTAGACGCTTCTCTAATAATCAACCCATGCACTTCCAGCTATCATCATGTCATAAGCGTTCAGAACACTTAGCTCGACATTTATGTTCTATTAAATTTTATGTCCATCATAATTCTCTCCAACAGTTAAGAATTGAATTGTGCGAAAAAAAAGCATTATGTAGGAACACTAAGGACGAACGAAGGACTCTGTGTGGTAAGCCAAAAAAAAAAAAGAACAAAAAAAAAAAGGGGGACACCGAAGGATTTATTATTATGAAACTTTAGCATAGTTGAGCACGGCTGCAATGATGACAGGTGGTAGCATAGCACACAAAATGTGCTTTGCAATCGGGCTTATTGCACATGACTTGAGGAATTTTATGGATTTTGGTTGCAATTTGCTTCTGCACTAAAACTATATGTGTGATGATGATGGGGGGACTGGCGGAATTCTTAAATTGCTTGCAAACACTACTCAACTCTGGCAGTACGTTTTATGATGTTAATTCAAGTCAGTAGGGAAGACGAGTGCAAACAAATTTCTAGTCGTAGAACTTAACATAAATTAAGAGCACAGCTATTCATGCAAAATTTATTAAGCTACTACTGGAGAATGATTATTGCATAGTGAGTACATTTATCAACTTTTATTCATTCGCTGTGCAATCTCATCTCCATTTTACAAAGCATAAGCTACTTTATTCTAAATGAATACTTCTAAAAATGAATACAGACTAATGACTACTTTAAAGCTGCCATGATTAATTTATTTGACTATTTAAGCATCTGGAATAGTTATTGGTTTTTTTTTTTTGTTTGTTGAACAAAATGTAATTTTGGTTTTTCTTCTTTTCAAAAAAAAAAAAAATGTGTAACATAAATTAAACACAACAGATTTTATACATATTTTAGTTTTTTTTGTTGATGTTGAATGTTATTGTTAAAAGCAAATACTTACTTCGATGCCTTCCTTTTAATTTATATCACACACAAGTTTATTGTTAGTGATTTTATTTTTATTAAAAAATGTCGATGTAGTTGTAGTTGTGTAGTGCGTATGATGTTGTTTTTTTATTTATTTAGTTTTAATTTATTTTTATTTATTTGTTATTTGTTTAAACAAAATACGAAAATCAAGAGAATTGTTTTGTTTGTTTGGTTTTTTATTTTTATATTTGGTGTGCAGAAGAAGTTTAGAACAAGTAGAAGATGCGTCATTAATATAGAGTGCAGTTGTTAATATATTATGGTGGATTAGTATTTGTTTATTATTTAATTTTTGCAGGCACATTCGTTTAAGGAGTTATAGTAGTTTTTTTTTTTTTTAATTTTTTTCGATTATTAGGTAAGTTTTAGATTTTTTTTTTCGATTAAGTAATTGCGGATAGAGGAGAAATCGAAAAAAAAAGAAATATAAGATTTTTTTTTTGTGTAAATAGATTGTGAAATATTTTTTGTAAGAGAAAAATGTAGCAGAAAAGCAAAGATGCATAAAATATTGGCTAAATAATTCTATTTCATACAGTTGGTTGCTCAAAGTAAATTTTTAAAATATTAAGAGAGATAAAAACAAATTACATAATACGGTGGTATAGATATATATATATATTTTTTGGTTATTGAGGATTGGACGTAGAAATTATATGTTTGGAGATAGACAGTTACAGGAAACGAGAGAGAAGAGAGAAAGAGAGAGAGAGAGAGATAGAGGAGAGTTATACATATATACTACGTAAATAAATATATAAAAAGAAAACTTATACAAAAGGAATGAAATGAAAGTGAGAGGATGGAAAATGGGATGAAGACATGTGATGCTCGGAATTACAGAATCTACGAATAAGACAATGCAGACTATATTGCTCTAAATTGGATACAACTACGTTTTTTATTATGAAATTTTTACTAAGTTTGATATGAGTTAAGACGTAAGTCAAATTTCGTAAGGTAGTCACAGGCCTACTTCTTTATGACCAAAATGCTTCCTAGAACTCGAGCGATTTAAGATAAATTATTTAGAACTGAGTGAGGTGAGATAATTTCAATGGGCCATATTTCGGTTTTTAATAAGGTCCACGAATCTTATTTATTATTTGAATCGGCATTAAGATCGCTGGCCTGTGTCAGAAACTATCCCTTAGTTTGTAACATAAAGAAATATTGAAGATAGACTGATCAAATGATCAGCATCACTAGCCGAATCGATTGAGCTTTGTCCGTCCGGCCGTCAATATTTCTATCACCAGTTTTTGGGCCTAAAATTTTGATGACATTTTCTGTACTAAGTCCAAATAACAGGAACCAGTCACTATTATTTTGCATGAAACTCAATAAAATCAACTTAGGACGCAAATTTGTAGATATGGCCTTCGTCTTCATATCTCCCATATATTGAATATTGCCACGCCTACATGTGAGGGGCTTTCCTCGATTTCCTTCTTAGGAATATAGTTGAACAATTTTTAAAAATTCGCCCACTATCATGCCCACTTTTTGAGAAAATTCATGATTTGAAGTAATTTCATAAGATATTTGAAAAACAAAAAATGTTCTTAAGCAAATATGGTGGAAGAAGAAGCTATGCACAAGGAAAGGATTAGGGTATTACACGATCCGCGCTGTCATGCTTTACCTCAGTACAGTGGTATGTATTGTATTTGGTCATTTGAATGAAAGGTTCCGTGTTCAAGTCCCAACTATGTATATCCATTCAATTTGTACAGAAACAAAATTACTGTGAATTAAGAACGAGTGCAAAATTTACATACAATTGTTCCCAGTCAATTTGGATTTGGAAAAACTTAATACCATTTGAGTTTCAAATATCACTACACCAACTCTTTTTTATCGCTTCATTCCTTTCGTTTCTATCAAAATCCACATACCCAGGTATAACCATATTAGCTCTGGATATCTCGTTTAAGACCGATTTACAGCCTATCACAAGCCTCGACCTAATTACAGCAGAGGCTTTATAGCTGCCTATATAGCTCCAGAACCGTCGGTAAAGAATGCCTAAAATTCTTCAGTTCTTTCACTGAATTTTGTCGGGCGTGGCTATACTTAAGGGACCATAATCGGTCTTTCCTCGGTCTTATAACAGCTTAAGTCGCACTACAGCTGGTCTAAAGCTCCACTTGTTGCTAAATACGTTTTTTCAAGAACAGAAAGCTACGCGTGCTTTTTTGTTGCGTTTAGCATTATTTTCTTTCCACTTTAGTTTGGAATCCAGGTATTTGATTGAATTTAAAATATTAAGCTTAACCCCGCCGATATTTTCGAGTCTGAAGGTAGAAACTGCTCAGACTTAATCTTTGAAGAGTTCGCTCTCAGTCCTTTCACTTAGGATCGAAGGAAATTTCCCCGAAACCAGGATAACCACATCGTCGGCATAGGCCATCGCATCCTTCAGTAGTAGTAGAATCTCATTCACTACAACGCTTCACGTATTTACGTGTCTTCCTTGCGCAGGGGCCATGCTAATTTTTAGTTTTAGAATATGTTCTACCGACGAAACAACTACAGCTGGATTAGTTTCACCAGAGTCGGAAATCTTTGTTTGGAATGCTATCCAAAGTTTTGAAATGCAATGTTCTGTTGAGAACCATGCGGAACGTAGAGGGTGGGGAAAAGCCGGTACAGACTTTAAAGGAGATACTGGAATACCAGAAATGTGTTTCTTCCCAACGTCCAGCTTACTGTCATTGTCATTATCATTTTATTGTCAAAGGACACAAAAAGTGTTTTCATTAGAAAAAAATTCAATAAAGTTGATTCTATTCAGTTGAATATAAAAGAAAATAATAAACACCAAATGCCCAAATAATATTTTACCATAAAAATTAAGATTTAAATTCTGCCATAGAGAAAGAAAGAAAGAAAGAAAGCCACACATACTGATGTCCTGCATTTAGCATAAGAATCCTTCAACATAACCGGGTTACACCCTGTTGTGATTTATAGCTTTAAGCTTGAAATTTTATTTTTGTGTTCTGTTTGCCAATGCATCGATATTATTATTCCACCCACGATGCAAGAAAAGTTTTGCCAGGACTACAGGAACTCTCTTGGTCCTTCCTTTCTTTGCAAACATGCTTGGATTTGTTGTGTACTTTGGAACTGATCCAGGGAAGAAAGTTCCATACGTTTGTGGGTTTTTTAAGAAAAAAATATATATCTGTGTAATATAGTCTCCGTTTTATTCTTCTAAGAATGCAAGACATAAGGAAATCGAAAGAAAATTTCGAAACACAGATGCAGCAGACCAACAGCAGGAGCATCGTCGAATTGAATTCTGTTTTCCGTCCGCTGGGAGTGCATTATTCAAAATTCGACTAATTTTAAAATCCTCTTATTCAAATGGAATGCTGTCATAAAAATTCTGACAGGACCTGGTCCTGGTCGGTTTCAGGTCTTTTTTTTTTTTTATGGTAAGAGTAATCCTGACGGGAATCCAAATATCTATAGTTCGATTTGAAGTAAAGTGCGGGTTATCTTGTTGGTGGGAAGGGGGATTGAATGCATTTGCATTCAGTAGGGTACACACCGTGCATCCTTATCGATTTTGAGTCGTGTAACGCTTCGATAGCGTTCTATGATTGTAGGATGAATAGGAATAAAATTGAAGAGAACATTTTTGAAAACAAAATTTCGCATTGCAATTTTATTATAATTTTCCCATTCAAGATAGTTTGTGAAGATACCAGCCGAAGGACGAACAATGTTGCTTGCAAAAATTAAGTTAACGTTTAGGGATTGTGCTGTGAGAATTTGTACTGTTATGAAGTGCAGAAGTTGGGAATTGTAAATTGCAAAAGAAGGAAGGTCTCATCATTTTGAAGTATATGAAGTTTGATACATATTTTGTAACTATGAAAGATAGACCAGCATCACTAGCCGAGTCCAATAAACTAGGTAGGTCGATGAAATTTTATATACGCCGTCCTTGAAAAGGTAGGCCATACAAGTGTACGTATTGTATTTTTACAATCTACCCACTGACACGCCTACTTTTCGAAATATTCACTTCTTTCAGTATTTTAACACGAAAATCGAAAAAAAAATCTATGTTGATATTCACTGTACCCTAGGTATGGCCACGCCTACTTTGAAGGGGCGCTTTTGTTAATTTTTCTTTGATTTTCTTCAAATAATGTCAATTCTTAGGAAATAAATCAGTGTGTGTTGAACATTTTTGTAAGTCTGGACACTACCATGCCCACTTATTGAAAGGAAGTTGAACAAAAATGAGAGTTTAAACTTTCAGTGTAAAACTAGACATAAGAGTTATTTTCGACGGAATTTCTTTTGAAATTCTTTTAAGCAAGAGAATGTCTAAACGAACAGAGCTTCGCAGAGTGCTCTTTTCAAGACAAATTTTGGGAAATTCCCTTCATACAATGTGCCCAAAAAACGGCCCCCAAAATGAAATTGATTGCCGCCATCTTGTGCGGTCTTCATAATGTATACATAGCGAAAGTTTCAGCTCTTTATGTCTAACGGCTTAAAAGTTACATGGCTGTGACAGACTGCCGGACTGACAGACAGACAGACACCGTATCAAACCCATAAGTGTTCCGTCTTTCCTTTTAAGGTCCAGAACACTAAAAAATCGTAAGTCCCTAATAAACTAGCAGCAATTATCGGAGTTATTTTCGAAACTCTGGCCGTGCAATCTAACATCACCAATAAAATTATAAATATTTACGTAAATAAGTAATGTAATTTTTATTCACAATAGATCGATCACGCATCGATTGTTTAATTTCAAAAAAACAAAGTATGCATTTAGGCTTACTGCATGTTCCTGAGAGTATGCAATAATTTACAGCATGTATCATGCAGCTCCATCTATTGTCTATAAACAGCGTTGTAATGGCAATTGATTTCAGTAAGAAATAAAAATAAACATGAGAGTGTTAATCTTTTCTATAAAATGTAAGTACACACTTATACATATGTACGAGTTATATGTACATCAACATTTGCATGTGCTTAAAATTTAGAAAAGAAAAAAAAAATAACAACACATTCTCCCCGACGGGGAATTGAACCCCGGTCTCCCGCGTGACAGGCGGGGATACTCACCACTATACTATCGAGGATGCTGTCTGTTTTCGACAGCTAGCTAGTGATTTAGATGTTTTTGGGATTTAAAAACTAACAACAAGTGACAGTACGACTTTTTGTTTGAATGTAGCATACCTATTAGTGCTAAAGATGTAGACGATAGCGGTATCAATTTAGTAGTATAGTTTAGATTAGAAGATGAGAGACAAGCGTTTATTATACATCTTATTTAAAGACTGTTTATAAATACAGTAAGAATCGGTTATAACGATGTCGAAGGGACCGTAGAATTTCTATGAATCTATGAAACTAAAAATTTTGGTGCAAAAGTAGGTACACAAACCGGTTTTATTTGCCTGTCATTTGTCATTTTATATTTCACTTACTCTTATACGTTAGACTTAAATGGTAAGATCACTATAGTGCAACAGTGTGAACGGCATTGTAAGGTTCTTCACTGTTGTCAGTTCATTTTAAGCTCATTGTCAGAACATTGATAGACTTGACAATATTGTCAGATCTGGGATTTGGTCTTTGAGTAAAACTTACTTGTACACCCAAACAAATATGTAATGTAAATTTTACAATTTAATAATTCGTTAGATTTCTTGCTACTGAAAGTGAAACTAATTCTAAATAAAGTGCACGACGGGGTCGTACAAACTTGCACCTACATATATCTAAAAGTTTATTGTGCAGATAAGATAAAACCATAAAACCAACGATATACTAATATAAATTTTTAGAGTAAAACTTTGTTAAGTTGGCTCTTATTAAAGTACCGTTATTACCAACTTTGTACAAAAACGTGGTATGCTAGCTCACAGGACTTCAGAAAATTAGTCCAAATCTGAAAATTAACCAACACTGTCTTAGCCGTTTATATAAAAATGGCATTTTGTTAAGTTGGTTATAAGCAAAGTACCATTATTAACAATGTTGGCCGAAAATTTGGTACGCAATTTTATAAAACTTTACTAAATTCGTTTGAATTTGAAATTTAAAGAAAATCGTAAGAGCCGTTTTCGGGCAAATGGGCTAAAAGCCCAAAATCTTTTAAAGCTAAAACAAAAATTACCATTATTACCACTTTGGCCAACATTTTTTTAGGCCATTTTATAGCATTTGCGATTTTTAATCTTATGTGAGAACTTTAGTAAAATCTTTTGATCCGTTTTCATGAAAATCGTCTTTTAGCCAAATTGGCCATAACTACCGTTCTAACCAATTTGGCCAAAATATGGTACTTCATTTTTTGGCATGTGTTTGTACTAGTCTTAGTGTGGAATTTAAGCGAAATCATTCGAGTTGTTTTCGCGCAAATCGGCTTTTTTCAAAAAAAAATTGTAAGTAAAGTACTGTTAAAGTACAATTTTGGTAATAAATTTTTTATGTCATTTGATTGGACTTTTTCAATTTTAATTGAAGATGAGATTTACTCAAAATCGTTAGAGCTGTTTTCGAGACAATGTAATTTTTCTGAAATTTGCCATAAGTACCGTTAATAATAGGGCTAAAACAAAAATTTCAATTTCACCTCTAGGGATTATCACACAGACTCTAGATATGAAGTTTGATCGAAATCCTTCCGACCGTTCAGGCTGTAGCCTCGGGGAAACACAAACAGACAAGCAGATGGACAGACAAACAGAATGACAGACAGAATTGGCAGACCTACTTTTTCGAGCTTTTCTATCATCGTAATGTAATAGTTGATTAATATCTAGAGCTCAAATTTTTGTACGAAACCAATACGTGCCCTATACCATAGGTTAGGTGCAATTAAAAAGTGAATATATGATGTGCCAAGGTGCGTCATTCGGGCCGATGACATCATTAGAACATATTTCTTTCAGTACAAAACTGTTGATATCGACTGGCCTCATTTTCCTGTCCTGGAACTGAGTACAGACAGACACCGTGTTGATTTTGGAAGTCTTTTTTCCTCCTCTTAGAGACACCGAAACAAAACTCTTTCCTTAAGCGAGGCTTCTTCTAGGAGCCATCAATATTTCACTAACTCACAGTTCACTTCACTCATATCCAATGAACTAATCGAACATACAATTCGAAATATCGCATACGCCTTCTATTTGAGTCACGATTTGGTATAATTATATGGAAAACTTTTTTTCAATAATTTACTAACTTAAGTGACCACGTCCCATTGCTGTAATACGTTACTCCACTTTATTAGCATAAGACGTTGCCTCTAAATCTAGTCATAAGCCAATAAGTACATACTTATCCCATTTAAGGACGAATTTCACTTGTTAAACAAACTTTTCCTCAAGATAGGTCAAAACAAAAATAAAAGAAAAAAAAAATCAATGATAAAGCAACGCCCATCACCACGTCTGGCCCATTCCATCGGCGCCAGGGAAAAGGTCAAGACACCCAACCAAACACCGAGAGAAAGAAAAAGAAAAAGCCTAATCAATTTTATTCACATGTTCAAAATCACATTAACGAGATTAACTTTAAGGATAATACGACATAACATGTCACCCCAAAGCTGTTTGTTTGATTGTTGTTATGATTGTCGTCCTCAAGGATCCTTGAATACACAATAACAAAAGAAGAGTCGAAAAAATAACGAAACCTTACGACTCTCATCCATTTTATCCCTGCCTCAATCTACAAATGGTTCCTGCAAATCAATTAGCGAGGATAAATTCCAGCAATTAGTGACAGCAGCTGCGATCTGACATAGGTCAACCCTTGAGACAAAAAAGAATACGGCTTCTGTCCACCAGGTGACATGAGTGATTCATTTTTCTTGTTTTTTTTTTTTTTTCACAAACTACAAATATCCTCTGATTGATTGCACCACTAAAACTGGCAATTTGCCAGTGGAGGAACCCGTGGCGCAGTAAATCCTCGTCACATCTGGTCGTCCGAGACTCCAACAAGTGGTCTATAATCCAAATTGATTCTGAGGAAATAGTGTACATCCTACTTTCCATCGTAAAAATTACATTAAGGCACGCACATGCTCACCCGAAATAAGGATAAAAGGATATCAAATCCATTTTTTCTCTCTCTCAAAAAAAAAGAAAAAAAAGAAAACTGCATGAAACTACTAATCAGTCGCAATAAAGACAAATATGCTTGACATCCTTATGTTTCCGCAAAAAAAGGCAAAAGAGATCCATGCACAAGGACATAATGGATTTTATCTCGTTTTGTTGTCTCTTCAATCCAATTTTGGACCCAACTGAACATGAAACCTCATATTTGCAGATGAGTTCATATTCTGCCCCTGAGGATAACTGGTGGAGTGGTGAAGGAGACCTTCATTTTCGAAATGAAAAATCAGTGAAATTATATGTATATACAAATACTCGGTAAAAGGATAATCAAATCAACAGACATGAGAGGATTAATGCCTTTTTAATGGGTTTTGCTGCATTGGTCTCGTTTTTTTTTTTTTTTTTTTTGAGGATGAACAGAAAAGGAGTATTTCTGGGCACTTTTCCAAGTTTCTGCAATGGAAAATGTGATTTGTGGACTTCGTGGTGGCCGTTATACATTCGCCAATTCTATGAAATGAAAAATTTCAGGAACACTGTGGCGGATACGCAACCAAAAAACGGTTTGTTTTATCGCATTCAATTCTGAATTTAGGTTCAAATCCAATTCAATTGTCGGCGGCATACGATAATTGGCGTGCTAATAGAATTTAATTATTTAAGTGGTTGGGGCAAATTAGTTTGTATAATTTTGCTATGCAGTTGTGTAAATAATCTGATGAATTTCATTTTGGGGTTTCTCTATTTATAGTGCATTCATGGGTTTGATTGAATTGAAAATCAAATGAAATATTATTGGCGAGATAGAAATTGACTATATATAGGATGACCAGATAGCAACGATACTTTTTAGAGTTGCTATGTTTCAGCAAATGTCATAGTTACCAATGACATTTAGATGTCAAAATATTCAATAAGGCTTGCCATTTCATCATGCATCGTCTCATGTGAGCTGGACGTGTAAAAATTATTAAAAAATAATATTGAAATTCCGGATCAGTTGTAAAACGTAAAGAGAATTTTGTTAGGGCATGGCATCAGTGGATATGAAATTCGTCGCACGGTGTTAACGTTAACGTTTCAGTCAATCCGACAAAGACCGAGCTTGTCCTGGTCACCAGAAACCATAAAGTCCCTGACTTTAATCTGCCAAAGCTAAGAGGCACCCCCTCGTCCTATCAAATAGTGCAAAATATTAGGGCCTGAAGCTTGACAGCAAGCTCCTTTGCAGAGATAACATAATCGAACGTGCTAGGAAATCTCTAGCTGCCCTAACCAAACATCATGCACTGGCTGTACACATCGGTAATAAAACCGATACTCATGTACGGAGCACAGATCTGGTGGCCAGCCCTGGAGAAGACCTTCAACCTAATGCTAAGGGAAAAAACTCAACGAGTTGCTTGTCTCAGTATTACTGGTGCACTGAGAACCTCTTCCAAAGCAGCGCTCCAAACCATGCTCCACTGACATCGTCAGCAAACAACTGGCTGCCTGCTCAGCAATGAGACTGAGAAGTTCCAAACAATGAAAGCAACAACACACTGGACACGCCAGAATACTATTGATGCATCGCCATTTTCCAAAGGTCACCGATCACTTGACCACTGAACACAACTTCAACATGGGCTACAAATGCTTAATAGCCGTCAGAGCAGAATAGACACAACGGGATGTCCTTCACCATGATTCACTGACAATCTTCACGGTTGGCTCCAAAACCGAAGAAGGAGTCGGTGCTGGTATCTTTTTAAAAGACCTGGACATCCACCTCTCCTTCAGCCTTCGTAGCTACTGCAGCGTTTTCTAAGCCGAAGTCACTGCCATTCGTCAAGCAGCTGGCTGGCGGCTAATGCAGTGTCAGTATCGGATATTGTCATATACATCGACAGCGAAGAGGCCATCAAATCCCTTGGATCCAGCACAACGAGATCCAAGGCAGTGAAGGACAGCCGCGTATCTCTGAACGAGATAGTTAGAGAGTACAACCTCACCCTCTGCTGGGTACCGGGTCACTGTAGTATACCAGGGAATTGCGAAGCTTTCGAACTGGCCCGACGAGGCTCCTCAGGTCTAAACAGCATAAACGTCACCGACATCGAGCCGCCAACGTCCTATGCCAAATTCCTTGTCCATGCCGACGCGGTGAGAGAAACCAACCATCGGTGGCAACAGCTCGGCCACTCTAACACTGCAAGGCTGCTTTGGCCCACGCTAAATGAAACCAGGTCCATCGGACTTCTGAAACGTAAGAGAGAAACCCTCTCCAAAACCGTAAACACCCTCACCGGACACTGTACTATAGGAAGGCATGCCCAAAGATGGGTACACACACTAGGTGAATACCTGTTCAACGATCTAAGTGATCGATCGGGTCGTTTCTGGCGTAATTACCGGCCATTGTGTCATTAGCCTTCACGCAGAGAGACTCGGTGTGCTGCATAATGACTATTGTAGAAGCTGCAGAGACGAAGAAGAAATCGAATCTATTCGTCACCTGCTGTGTGACTGTTCTGTCCTATCTGTTAGAAGAAAGAGAACTCTTGGCAGTCATTTCTTCTCGGAGCTGGAGGACTTAGGCAATGTTGAGCTGGTGGACCTCCTGAGATTCATATTACTATCTGGGTGGTTCTAACAGCGGACCTTTTTACAGCGTTCCCAAGGTTAAACGATTGGGCACAATGGATCCGAATTGTGGGTCTTAGTGAGCAGTGACCTTCTGGTCACAAGGCATCTGACCTGAGTACACTCCTTTGGATCCAAAGCCACCAACGAGACAGATATTGGTGCAAAATGAGGAAAATATAGCTGTCGTAGCGGCGAGTCCTGAAGAAGACCTAGAAATGTCGATTCGTCGGCGATCAGCTGAATTGGGCATCGCTAGAGAGTCAATCCAACTTATTTCAAGGTTGGACTCGACCAATATCCATGAAAGACGATGCTGACGCAATAATTAAAGCCGAACAACCATAAAAAACCCCGTGACCTCGCTTATGACCAAGAATCAATGCATTCACAAAGACTGACTTTCTGGTGCGGTTTTTGGCTTGTCAGCATCATTAGACCTTATTTCTGTTGGCATGATGAAGGGAACACCATTTGCAAGAGCAAGGTTACCCAACTTTCTGTGGATAAAATCAATTTATCTATTTGCTAGCCCAACCGCAGCTCTACCAGAGAACGGGTCAGGAACCTATAGATATGATCATCCAACGACGAAAGTGGCAATGGATTGGTCGGTTTTTATAATCTGCACATGCCAAAGGGGATATGAATACCCTTTTACTGTTTAACAGGGCACGGGCGTTAGTTGGAAGAGAGAAGAAGGGATAAGAAAGAGTTGGTGTAGTGGTATTTGAAACTCAGGTGATATTAGGTTTCAATGTTTATTCTCCATGGGTGGTATCCAATTCGATTGGGGAGAGAGTTGTGTGTGATTTTTGCATTCGTTTGAATTCACAGTATTTTTTTTCGCGTTCATGTTGAAATACACGAAGTGCTTTCTAAGCGAATTATTTAATTTTTAATACTGTGAAAATTGAATGGACTTGGTCGGGAATTGATCACCAAACCTCTCATTCAATGACCGAATACACTACCACTACGCCGTGGCCACCCACAAGCTAACCATGCTATGCAATGGAATCCGTTAACCCAGGATGGCAGAATACCCGGCGGTCAGAGGAGAACACGGCGCAAACGGTCGAGATGGAGACACGGCAGTTGGGAAAAAAGTTGGAAACAACTGACACGCATTTCCAGAAAACGGTACACGATGGCGGCTAGGCGTAATAGAGGTCCTAGGGTCCATGAGAGAATACAGGAGATTTCTCGGAGAGCGGCAAAAATATCGATACAAGCAACTTTGTTCAGAAATGAAGTAAGCGATTGAAGGATGGGCAGCTGTGTGTGGCAGGGAGTCTCTCTCCATTCTGGCCTACGTACCTAACCTTATTCTTTTATGCTATATTATTTATCGTTCTGTTTATAGAAAACATGAAAACCCTCTAACTATGCTTGAGCAATGATAAGCCCCTTATAGAGCCGCGTCTTGTGTGGGTTAAAAATAAAATCGATTTATTTCAGCAACCGCTCTCTCTAAAGCTAGAGAAATGATACTCCAAAAATATATCCTGTCTCATCCTTTCCACCAAAAATTTAATACCAAAAATTATGTAAACTCGCTTATGTATATGTGTCGGTGGTTTAAAAGTAATCACAAAATATACCTTTTCCTCCCAGTGAAACCGTTTCAGTGTCGCGTTTTTTTTTTGTCCCGTTGTAAAAGTTTCTCGTAGAAAGTACAACCCTAGGTGAAACATTTCATTTTGCACATCCAGAGGATTTCCGTCCGACGACGGTGGTAGACTTTAAGTGAGGCAGAAAAAAAGGTCAGCAAATCCCTGCGAAAGTAAGTCAAAATCTCTAGCGAACATTTTTTTGATTTATGCTAAAAATTCTCTCTCTCCTTCGTTTGCTTTTGAAATGGCGTGCTTCGCAAAAATATAAGAGTTTAAAAGCACACACACACACAAAAAAAGGACAAGAGTAAGAGTAGAACTTTTCGTATCCTTTTTTAATTATTTCTTAATTGCACCTGAACAAAGCAATTAAAATTAAGAAGAAAAAAAAAACGAAAGAGAAGTCCTTTGTGTGTTTACCTTTTGGACAATATGTCCACACTTACAAAATAATATAAAAAAGGATACAAGTTTTGCTAGAGCAAGATGATGAGTTAACATTGAATAGCTCTTAAGTTCTGATGCCAGTATTCGATCCATTTTCTGGATTTAATGCCGATGTTCCTCAGGAGATGACAGTCATGTCCTTAAGTGCAAAAATCGATAAAAGGATCCATCATTAAGCGGAACAAAATGGTAGCCGAAATGGTTAACCCCGAGGGAGAATACCACTACTTCAGGATTCCAACGTGTGGTGGTTGATGGCTTTGTGGCAGGATGTTGGCTGTGAGTGCACTAAAAAAAACTACACGAATTTTTTCTCTCTCTATATGAAAATTGAATTTTTACCGGTCCTTCCTGGAGCAGCATGATGACATAAGGAAAAAAAAAAAACAGTGATACGTTGTAAATTGCAGCAGGGTGATCCCTATTAACGTGACAGGAAACGTTAAGAAGGACAGCATCCTGTTGAAGTTGAGAATTTTGGTGCACGTCTCTAGAATGCATCCTTGACTTGTCACATCAGACTGAAGCCATCCAACTCTTGGTTGCGGTTTATTATCCTTCCCGCAAGCACGTATGCTTTTCATACTTAGGAGGGGAGTTGAAATTTCCTTGTGGATTACGTGGTGTATGGTAGGATACTCTCAATAATTAAATGTGCAACGAGGTCTATTACCATCGTTTTTCCCAAATGATATTTATATTTTTCTTTAAGTTCAAATACACTCTCGAGTGGGCAAATATCCTGGTATAGTTTTGTAGCAAACCGAAAAAGGATACACAACAATTAGTTGACAGTACAGTAAAACAAAACAAAACAAATTTCTTTTATTTTTCGCTCGATTTATTACTTCGCTATGTGTGTGCAGTGCAAGGAGCATTGTAAGCCCGCAGGATTGTCCTCCTTCGCCTCCATGAGTGGGTTCATGCATGTTTGACTTTGGACTCGTGGACTGAAAAGAAAACAGTGGATGTAACCTATACATACGCAGGAAGGATGATTTGTGATTCACCCGTATAAAGGACTGTTTGTGCTTAGAAAGGAGGACACCTGCTTAGTGGTGGTGGTAGTCTGTTATTTTTGCTTGCTCAAAAGTTTGTTTACTCCTGGCTCCGCGCCCCCTTCGCCTGGCGGGCATTGGGGAACAGTTTTATAAACTATTGTTGATGCTTTGCATTCTAGATGTTGTTTATGCAAATGTATTTCACATTCGAGGGCTGTTTTGAAGCAAGCTTAAATTGTTATTCAACTGAGGGTTATTTGAAGCTTAGAACTTAGTCAGTCATTTCTAGTGAATGGGCTTGTTGGATTTGTATTCGAACTGAGATTGAACAAAGTCCAATGTCTTGCTACAGTGTTTAGCAAGACAAAATATTCCGTCAAAGCGTGTCCCTTTTCTTCAAGGCTATTGGTCTCAATTTCGGTAAGCAGTCTGGCCCTATCTAGAGCCGGACATTTACAAAGGAAGTGAATGGTAGTTTCCTGTTCGGAAAGCCTATTCTGGCCGCATGAATCCCAATGGGACAGTGACCAGTGCCGATCAAAAGAATTCTTGCAATATCAGCATGGCTTCTATCTAATAGTTCTTTTGTACGCTTGAGTTGGTATTTTGGCCACATCTGCCTAGATATGACACAACTGCGCAACACTCGCCACCTTGTATCAACTTTCGAAGGGTAGAACCCCTCCGCGCTGACTCGTCCGCACGCTCATTGCCCTCGATGTTGCTATGACCAGGCCCCCAAAGAAGATAGATTTTGAGCCTTTGAGCCGCAGCGTTGAGAGCTCCTTTTTGCACTGTTCTACCAGGTTCAAAGATGTGGTGGTGATGTGTATAATAGCCTTCAAAGCCGCCTGGCTGTCAATAAGTATTTGGCTATAGTATTTGGGGCTGAGGAGACTTGGCTAAGTAGACGGCAAACCTCGCGTACAGTAAGTACGCACGAATCCGGAAGCCGGTAAGAAAAGGAGATTCTGAGGGATTCAGAGAAAACCCCCATCCCACACCCGCCCTCACCCCATAGTCCATTTTTGAACCATCGGTGTAAATTGTTGTTGCGAACTCGTTTGTCAAATCACCAAATTCCCACTACTCCCTGGTTGAGAATATAGCCCTGACAATGTAACTAAAGTTCACTTTGGGAACACTATAGTCGGTTAAAGAATCTACCAGATCCATTGGTAGCCGATTCAAAATATTGCTGTGACCATAAGGTTTGATTACGCAGCATCCTGGATCCCTTAGTCTTACTGCACTACAAGAGTATAAAAACGTGACATGAAGGTCTAGAGGTAGCAGATATAACGTTTAAGGCTTCTTTGGAGATGTTCTCATGGCGCCAAGAACCGCCGTTCTCTGCACTTTTCTAATAAGTCTGATGTTATAGTCTTTGCCTAAAGGAGGCCACCAGACTAGCGATCCATATGACCATCTTCGGATGAAGTCGTCACTTCTTGCCGAATGTTTTGCTGCATACATCAAAAGCCACACAGGCCTCCTTAATCCGCCTCTGGATGTTAAGCTTCCAGCTAAGTTTTGAGTCAAGTACCACACCTAGGTACTTTGCGCTGCAGGATAAGGAAAGCAGCTGATTGTTGAGCCGTGGAGGCGTGAAGGTCGGTATTTTGGTTTTAGTGGTAAAGTGTATCAGTTCCGTTTTGCTTGGGTTGACGCTGAGTCCACATCCAGTGGCCCATTTGCTGGTTTTACCCAAGGCACCTTTCATAATCCCACTTATCCCTGGTACCATGATTGCCACGTCATCCGCTTACGGGACAACCTTGACTCCGTCTGTATCAAGTCTGTATAATATTTTGTTGATAACAATAAGCCAAAGAAGAGGAGATATGACCCCGCCCTGTGGAGGTCCTCTAACGATTCCTTAGTAAAACCCAATTTAATATCTTGAGACAGAACCAAGGTACATACATATGTCATCATCGGTACCCAGTTGAAAACTAGAGTACTCTCCTTATTGTGTGAAAATATAAATGCATATGTATCTATATCAGTTTCGATAGACACATAATCCGGATGGAAAAGATACATAAATATCACACCCACACAAGTGTTGACAATTATACTAAAGCATTCATTCGGTGTGAACATTGAAATTCATCGAACTTCTCCACACAGGCCCTGCATTTATTGATCGGACTCCAGTTCCTTTTGCTTTTTTGGTTTTCAACTGAACTGATTTATTTATCCACATTGTCAGCATGTGTAATACCCCACGTCATATGTCCAATTATAAGCCAAAAAAACATCGATATACGAGTATGTATCTGCTACGAAACAGAGATATAAATTAAACTGTCCGCAAAATAATTCCACAACAATAATTCCATCCTGTCGGCAGATAGATCCCTAAAAAACAAAAAAATAAACCCAAACAAACACGAATTTCATTCTTATGCTATCAAGTAACATATTACAGACCAGTATCCGTGCAAAAGAAAATAAAAAACAAAAATTTCTCTCAGAAGTTTCTGCTGATTTATTCGAAAATATTTCGCTGAAAATTCCATAGAGATCCATAATGGTACAGGTCCATTCATTTAAATGTAAATTCCTTTTGTTTTACTTTAAAAAAAAAAAATCTGCAAAATATTATGGAACACCTCTGCATTAATCGTATTGAATTTGAATTTATTTTTTTCCAAACAAAATCCCTGGCGCTACGGCTAAAGTTATTGCCTCGTGTATCCACGAGATACCTTGCTTTTGGTTTGGTTTATTATTTCAATGTCAATACAAGAAAATAAGAATTGGAAATTGCTTTCTCTCTTTTTTTTTTGTAATAGATTGCATTTTTTTTTTTTGGGAATTTTTCAGCCAAGAAAAGAAAACACACGAGAGTTTGTATCTACCATGTGCTAAACTCACAAGTAAGTCGATTTTATTTACTTAACACGTCCAAGATACCAGACACATACTGGCTACATGTAGATATATTTATAATGATGTGCATACAGTACAGAGTATGCATCGACTAGAGAGTGTAAAAGATACACCATATAGGGTGTATCCCTTCCTATCCCGTTCGAGCAAAAGATGTAATAAAGTGCACGACTGGGTCGTACTTACTTGCATCTTTGGGCTGTATTTTTGTATTCATTAAATCTTGCTCATGTTTTGATTTTGATCAAAATCCATTGAATATTAACCGAGAAATGCGCCATATTTCTAAAACCAGTTAATAAGTAAAGTACCGTTATACGCTTTTTTAGTCAAAAACGTGGTACGCCATTTTGTGGCATTTGTATAGACTAGCTTAAATATGAAATTTAGTCAAAATCCTTAGAGCCGTTTTCGAGTAAACCGATTTTTTGTTAAGTTGGCTATGAGTAAAGTACCGTTCAAAGGAATTTTGGCCAAAAACGTAGTACGCTATTTAGACTTCACAAGACTAGCATAAGCATAAAATTTAAACAAAATAGTTAGAGCTGTTTTGGAGCAAATTGGCTAAAACCGCTTGACCCTAAGAAAAGTACCGTTATTATCACTTTTAGCCAAACATTTTGAGCGCCATCTATTAAAATTAGCACAGTTTTATACACACTAAAAATTTAATGAAATCGGTTGACCCGTTTTTTAACAAACCGGCTTTTAACCAAATTGGCCTTAGAAATTGAAAAATTGGCCTTAAGTAAAGTACCGTTAATATTCGGGCTAGAACAAAAATTTCAATTTATTCTCTAGGGATTACCCCACAGACCCTAGATATGAAGTTTGATCAAAATCTGTTTACCCGTTTTGGCTGTAGCCTCGCTTTCAGACAGACAGATAGACAGAATTTTCAGACCCACTTTTTTCGACTTCTTTATAAAGGTAATATCAGAATTAATCAAAATCCCGAGATCGAAAATTTTCACGAATCCAAAACTTACCCTATACTACGTATCGGTGTAAGTAAAAAGGGGGGAATTTAATTAATAACAAGAAGGGGAAGGATGAAATTTCGACAGCGGGTTGTAGTAATTCCGAGCATCACTATTTAAATGGAAGCAGATTTTGATGGTACTTAAACGGGTGTAATGGGGCATAAAAAATGTATGGATTAAAAAATAATGGACTTTAAATGGAGCTAAATAATTGGGATTAGATTAATTAAAATGAATTGTGATAATATTATGAAATTAAATTGCTTATGCGAACTAATTGATGCACTAAAAATGACTAGTCTATGTGAATTTGTTTTATTCTACTTTAGAGTGTTAGTTTAGGGGATGCTACTGTTGGAAACTCATTCTGTTATGGATTTATACTTTGTATATATGCAAGTGTAGGTGAACACTCGGAACTGTGCGAGCACAGCTGGATTAGGCATCTCTTGTTGACCTGAACGTGTACTGCGTCTTAGAAGTCTAACAAGAGCCCTCCGAAGAAGGATGGAAGGCGGATAAATTCTCTGTATGAAGTCAACGGCGGAATCCGTGGATGATTTTTTGGCAGACCCCTCACATGAGCTACTTCGACATATTCGAAGATCAGGCATGTAAGGATATCCATGACTTCATCAGGGTTATTGAATAGAGATAGTGGCGGATGAACCTAAAATGGGTCATTGGCAGCGCTCATATATTTGAAATGAGATACTAATGTCGGTTCTCGAACCGGCTATTCGTCCAATGGGCTAAAACCCATGGAACTGGCCCTTCAGGTGGGGGGTTGTGCCGTCGGGGTAGCTGCCTTACCATGTGAAAAGATACGAGAGATACGAGCCGCTGATGAAATCAATGATCTCCTTCACGGACTACTAATCGACGCAAGGCACGCATCCAACATCTTGGATTTGCACATCTTTCAAGGGGCAAACGTCGACTCTTACCACTATCTTGTTGCGAAGAAGCTGCGAGCCGTGGAAGCTTAACGTTGGACGCCTTATCACGTCAAAAGGAGCCAGAGCCTACAAAGAGCACCTGGTCGAGAAACTCAATGCATTCACCCACCACAAACGCTAACAACCAGTGGACCGAATGCCGCAACATCATCAAAGAGGTAGCCGTGACCACCCTTGGCTCCAAACCACCACCAAGGAGGAGTGCGTTCAACGGAAGAGGGTGACAGAAGCTGCACACAAGAAAGCGCTGCGGCGCAAAATAAGAGCAGCGAGAGAGGAGTACCGGACCAGAAGAAGGGAGGAGAAGAGGATCGTCCATAAAAATAAGCTCCTCAGGTCAATGATATTAGGAAGTCTAGCGAGCGCAACAACATACGGAAATTTTATCGGAGAGTCAAGCAGCTGCCAGCCGTTATGCGGGCTTTTTGAAATAGCGAAGGCCAACTAGTCACCAACGCACAGGGCATTTTTGACTTGCTTAAGGAATACTTCCAGCAGTTGCTTAACGAGCAGCAAATAGAGACAGTGATAGGGCAAGAATAGAACTCACCTGCAGTCTTGAAGAAGTTAATGTAGCCACCAGAAAACTGAAAACAACAAAGCCGCTGGCTCTGATGGGCTTCTAGCTGAAGTCTTTAAATACGGAAGGAATACGGGAGGAAGCACGGCAACTGGGAAAGTGTTGGGGGGAGCTGAGGCATATTTACAGAAATCGCACACGATGGCGCGTAGGCGTTGTAGAGGCCCTAGGACCCACAAGCGGATATAGGATGTAAGTAAGTAAGTAAGTTTTAAGTCGGGGGTGAACCGGTAGTAAACTGCTTTTATTTCTGTTAGGCAAAATTACTGGGTCCAAAACTCCTAACTCGATGGAACAAATCAACAAATCAAATCGAGTTCTGGACGAACTAACGAGCGTTAGAAAGCTGAGTGAATATTGGGCACTTTCAAGCGAAAAATACCTCGTCGGATATTTAGTCCTTTATGTGAGGACGGCAAATGGAAGAGAAGATACAACCGCGAACTCTATGCACTGTAGTCCAGAAAGCCAAGATACGCAGACTACATTGGCTCGCTCACATCGAGCGGATGGACGACAATGCTCCAGCGAAAGAATCTACGAATCACAGCACCCAGGTTCGAGTCGGCGAAGAAGGCTGAACCTCCAATACAAAGACCAAGTTGTCGCAGATGTCAGAGAACTTGGTCTTCGCATCTGAAAGCAATGTGTCCAGGACCACAAAGTTGGAAGGCAGCCATGTCTCAAGCAGAGACTCTACAAGGGTCGGAAGCCCTTTAATGAATGATGATAGAAAGAGATCAATATACCTATGCAGGTACTTCTTTAGTAATCAAGAAGGATTAACAATCAAGAGCCTGGGCGACGTTGTGTAGCTTTCTTTCTGCCATTTATACCCACCCTAGGGATCGCGATGGGACCTCATAACCCTAATTTAACATAACCTAACCTATGTACCGACATTCTATTTCATTGAATTAAAACTCCAAATCCCACACAAAAACCGAGGAACAGCTCCCATCCCATGACATGAAAAAAATATTACAAATTACACTCTGTGAACCCTGAAATTATTATTAAATTTTGAGGAACAGCTATCCCATCTTGCAATTACAGCACCTCAAAAGTTCTCCCCCTTCTCCTTTGCAACAAAAAGTCCCTAATTAATTTTTTACTTTTACTTTACATCACTGTTAACTCGACTAACTCGGTTACAAAGAAACCCTCCTCTCACGCCCTCGTATTAAAGCGATTCTCTAACTTTTCATTCAATAAGAGGGTACCCAGAACAAAGAGAGAAAAGAATGAAACAATAAAACAGATTTTCTACTTCCAAACAAAGTTTTCTTTTCTTAGATTTTTTTTTTTTTTTTTTTTTTAATTAAACCTGAATCCTTGCGACTGGCTTGTAACCCATCTCATTTAAAAAAAGAGAAGAAGAACAAAAAATACACATCACCCTTAACCTTCTGTTAGAAGTGAATACAATGTTGTGGAAGACCTACAATAACAAAGATTTACAACTCATTCAAGCTTAGTGTGTGAGATGCCATTAGAGATGGAACACAAACACACACATACAGAGGAGAGACGTCCTTTTTGGCTACAAAACAGCAGGTGGTTGTGTGCATAAACTTTTACACCTTCCTTTGCTATAAACAACATGCAATCTCCTCTCTTTCATCCTTTTCGGAACAAAAAAAAAAAAGTTACATACATACATATCTATCTATCTATCTAAAAGGAACAAATCTCTTAGTGTGGGTTGAGCTCTCATGTTAATTTGTGTAAAATTGAACAATGGGCCGAGTGTGAGAAATCATTTCCTTCTAATATCCTGTTTGACAGCACACACTCTTCATATCAAGGTGACATGCATTCCATTAACATCATTGTGGTGGGTGGGGATGCCCTGATTGTCAATGATACGCAAAGGATCGTTGAGGATTGCAATCGAATGTGTGACACTCTGTATTTGATGTAAGGACGACGACGTTGTGCTGACTGCATCTAGATGCAGTGACATGTGAAATGTCAAAAGTAAATATCTGCTGTGTTTGCGAAAGATGTTATAGGGGTAGAATCCTTCTTGCCACCCAATCACCTTGGGAATATCGAACGTGTTGATTGGACTGTCTATTGTGTCTCTAACTGTCGATGCGAAGATTGTTAGTTATCTTGATATCGTTCTGCTTGATTGGTCATATTGTTGTCGACACCTGAGGTACATTTATGCCAGACAAATCCTAGGAATTAGGTGGTGCTTTCACAATGGAATGGGGGCTTTAAAGAGACATTCATTTCAACTTGAGCATATGCTCTTTATGATAATTAAATTTCAAAATGTATAAACGAACTTGCAAACTTAACAAAGGAATTATCATCTGAAATTACTCTAGTGACAGTTGAACAACTTTAACATGCCCAATTGCAAACTTCAACCACAACTTCACAATGCAAACTTGTATTTTATAATCTTTGCAAAAGTTTCATTGTATTTTCTTGACAGTCATGCAAGGATGTCAAAAGAAAGTATTTAAGATAGTGAATAGCGTTAAAATGTCCTTTGACAAGAAACCAGTATCACTTAAATGTTTGGCAAGTCAAGTAATTCAAAATGGAATGCTTTTGTCTGAATGAAGATGCTACATGTATATACATATCCACAGGACCGACATTAAAAAGGAATAGGCCGTCTAGGTAGAGGGTTCTACTATGAGCATTGTTGCTGGAGTTTGTTGGGAAACTTTAAAAGGGCTTTACCTTTCCTTTGAATGAACGATGATTGCAGTGGCTTTTAGGCCGAGCTCACGGCCGTTACAAGGACTGCCGAAGCAATACAGTTGACAGAAAGTTTGTTGTCTATATAGACAGCCAGGCGCTCGTTAAGGCTCTAAGTGCTAATTAGATTGAAGCTTGTATGCGACTGTAAATCGTGACGTGACCCTCTGCTGGGTACCGAGGATAACGACAGCATCTATTCGGGTCAAAACCACTGTCATTGGATGCAGACTTAGGTTTATTTCCGGTTTTTAAACGAACGCCTCATGACTATCAGGCTAATTCGCCAAAATTAGCGAACCTCCTCACGAGAAGATGAAAGGCACGACAGAGGATGACTTCTACCAGCTCTTGGACAAGACATATGAGCAGTGTCCTAGGTCATTTTAATACAGAGCTAGGAAAAGAGAACGTCTTCAGCATACGAAGCCACATCCACGTCATGCTATCGCCAAAGGAACTAGGCTCTCTTTTGATCAAAAAACTGTCAAATAAGTCAATCACATTGCAATCGGCGCAAGGCGCTCTTCCTATATTCTGTGTCCTAGGACTTTCCGAGGAGCCAACGTGTCTCCAACCACATCCACTACCTAGTTGTTTCCAAGATGCGGATATCCAGAAGACAGAGAAATCAACGAAATTCTGTGAGGCGGCTTAACGTCGGATGGCTACAATCACAAGAGAACACCAGAGCCTTTGCCGATCGAGTCCCTTTTAATTTGTCCTATGCCACCAGCAGCTAATGCCAAAGTCCAGTGCCAGAATTGCCAACAAGACATTAGATGTACCGGGCTTCTTCCGGGGACCACAAAACACATATAAAGTGGCACTGCGTAGAAGGACGAAAGACTCGCGCCCGCGATCTTTACGAGCAGAGGAGAAAAGAGGAACATTGACTGGTCAGGAAGATGAAAAAGGAGCAAGAGAAGCCCTCATGCGCTCATGCTATTCAACCGAGGCTATGGTAGTCAAGATTTCCGCCAACCCCCTCAGAGGATAACGATATCCCGACTTAAATTCAATAAAGCTGTTGGAGGCGACTTCCTTGCCGGCGAACTTTTCAAAGAAGAAGTGAATGAGCTGGTAAGGAGCATGCTCTAGTTTATCTGCTATCCAGTAAATCTGGTTGGAAGATCCTCAAGAAAGGAGACAGATTTTTAAGAAAAAAGATTCTCTTATTTGCACCAACGACAGAGGTATAGGTCTTCTCGACATCGCCTATAAGATCCTGTCTGCAATACTGGACGATCAATCGTTTTCAGGTCTGTACAACTACTCGCTTAGGCTGAAAGGTTAGGTTAAGTTAGGTAGGTATCATAGTGGTCCCATCGCGATCCCTTTACTAAATCTAAAATGAAAGAAACCTAAAGTCAAAGTCATGTCGCCCAAGCATTATATTGCTATGCTGAAATTGAGTAGGTCCTTCGGTTGGTTACAAAAACCTACCTCTTCCAGTCTACCAGAGAAGTACCTTCCTAGATGTGAAAATCTATTTCTAGAAATAACCTTGTATTCACATAATATGGGAGGAATATCCTCATCACAATATCTACAAATATCAGATTCAGATAGTCCTAATCTACTGGCGTGCTTTCTTAAAAGATAATATCCAGAGCGGATCCCAATCATAGTAGTAACTTGTGATCTCCCTAGCTTGATGATTTTCCCTGATCTTTTGCCACACAGTTTTGAATACCCTATGTCCCTCCAGATTAGCTCATTTACAGTTGGCCAACTTGCGTATACAGTTGGTGGTATTTATTTTGGCAAGACACAGCGGTGCTCTGATGCTGTTGCACACTCCAAGCTGGTTGAAAGTCCTTCCACTTGCTTGCGCGGCCTACCGCGAGGTCGTCTTATACGGCGCCGAAGACGTTCTTAGCTGAAACCCGTCCGCTCTTCATAATCTGAGTCGCATGCGAACTCTTTTGGCCAAGATGATATTCCTTGATGGGAGTTCCGCAGCTTTTTTTTTTGGCATTATAGGAAGAAGCTTCAACTGCTATGCAATAATTCCTCCCCTAACTTAGACGGACACATAAAAATCCTTGAAAGAGTTCCTCTGGTATCCAATCCAGCAGTGTGCCTCTCGGACTTCTTGCCCAAGAGAATCCATCTCCATCACCCTTTTAAGGTCGTTGTCCCTGTTCGGAGTTTCTGGGATAATCAGCCTACTCCCCAAACTTCCTCATCAATAGATAGGCATACTGACGGATCTAAAATGTCAAGTGGGTCTGTAGCTGGAATCTCTGGTCCAAACTATAAATTATCTGTTCCTCTAGGACAAACAACCACTATCTTTCAGGCAGAGGTCCACGCTATTAAGCTCTGTGCCAGAGAATGCATAAGAAGAAACCTCCGAAGATCTCATATCAACATTCTTTCAGACAGCCAAGTAGCACTCAAGGCTCTTAACTCCTACTACTTTAAGTCTAAGCTAGTTGTCCAATCGGACACGTGTCGCCTATTGCTTGAAGATACCGAAACAGCCCACCACATTTTGTGCGAATGTCCTGCCATAGCTCGGCTGAGGCTTAAGTACTTTAACAAAAGCTTCACATCTCCCTCAGCTTCAGCTTTAGATGTATTTAGATTCATAAATGAACTAGACTTTAGCTGAACCACAGAAAAAAAAAACTAATTATATTCAAACCTGCTAGGAAATAGCACAAAAGATCTTCCTGGGTCGTAGTGCTTCATAGGCCTATCGCCTTCTTTTATCTTTCACTATCCTTAAAAAAAAAGGTAACTATTTATATGAGACTAATCATCCCAGGCCTGGTGTATAGCGCAGAGGCATGGACTTTGACAAAATACGAGGGGAAGGCCCTATTTCTTTGGGTAATTTGTTTGTCCAGTCTGCATAGATGTCGAGTGGAGAAGAAGATACAATTCGGCCTATACAAGTACATCGACTTGCCTAAAAGAGTTCGCATACAGCGACTAAGATTATGAAGAGCGGACGTGTTCCAGCTAAGAACGTCTTCGGCGCGGTAGAGGACGACCTGGCGGTAGGTCGCGCAAACAAGTGGAGGGGTTTTCAACCAGCATGGAGTGTGCAACTGGAGTCAGCTCTGTCGTAACCAGGTCGGTGGGAGAGGTTTGTTGGTTGAGCCTTAGGTCGACCTCGCCACCAAAGTAAATAAATAGAAACTGAGTACGAAGTTTTTATTTTCTCGTGAGAGTACAATTCCAACTACTTTTTGACACAAATTACCTAAATATCAATTTTCCCTACATTATAATGTGGAACCATTCTCCACATTTTTAAATGAAAAAAATCGCAAGTCTTTTAAAAGATATTTAGACTTGCTTTTTGAAACTGATAGCCAACCATATAATTGCAAAATCCCCCTCAATTTATAAACAAGAATGAGTTTCCAACACACAGCATATAAATTAAGTATGTATCTTGAAAATAAAGAGCAAAATCCTTAAGGAATTTCTGGTGAATTCTCCAAAGAGATCCTAATTCAATACCATAACTCTAAGCGAAAAAAAAATCAAATAAAAATTAAATGCTCTCAAACTTATTATCTAAATTGTATTGTTGTACGTGTCTTCCTTCGAAAATGAATCTATTGTATGAACATATGTATGTATATCCTGATATGAAACAGACTATTCTATGAACACAATCTGTCATATCTCTGCCTTCAACTGCGAGTGATATAAAACAAGGATATCGAACAAAAAAAACATGATGATGATCATGGGAATGGATAATGAAAAAAAAAGATTTATATACATACTTATATACTTTTTTTACACAGGGGTAGAAGAAGGAAGAAGAAAATAATGCACTCACCTTGAATACCTGGCGGCAGAGGAAGTTCTCCTTAACAGGAAGCAGTCTATAGACATTTGCATTTTTTTAAGATATTAATTTCATGCAGAGGTAGATATTGTATTGTAGATATTTTTTTTCCAATCATGTGGTTGATTATTTTTTGTTTGTGTATTGGTTTTTGTTTTTGTCGAGTTCATAGAAGAGAAAGGAAGACATTAAAATTTAGTTTTTACTCAAGAATTGATTACGAAAATAGTTGAGAGATACTAATTAGCATGTCTACTGCAGGATAACAGTACGAGACAAAAAT
This sequence comes from Chalcosyrphus nemorum, assembly GCA_949716465.1. Lineage (NCBI taxonomy): Eukaryota > Metazoa > Arthropoda > Insecta > Diptera > Syrphidae > Chalcosyrphus > Chalcosyrphus nemorum. Next base: position 7,826,502 of record OX454335.1, read on the forward strand.
AAAAAAAATAAATTCCTGCATAATCATTGTTATCCTGCGAGACACATTTATTTTTCTATTTATAGTCCCTTGCAAGGATGAATCTTACTTCGCCATTTCAGAGAGTTGTAGTCGTCCATCCTTGTTGGCATCGAATACTTGCAGCTGCAAATGGAAGAAAATGCAAAATTATTATACAGAATCTTATAAATATGCAAACAATTTTTGTAATTTGAACATTATTCGGAAAGAGGAAAGGATTTAATAAGTTGTTACCAACAGAGTTTATATTTTTATATCGGAAGAGAAGTAAAGATGAAATATCTCACAAGTGTGGGTCTGTGGGCAGATAGTTGGAGGAGTGAATTTTAAAATCAAAATCGATTAGCATTTCGACAACTTCATGGATGAAGAGGAGATGATTTAAAGCGTAAAACTTACGTCAACTTTCTGCTTACGCAGACTAACAAATCGGGTCCATTGTGCCCAATCATTTAACTCTGGTAACGCTTTAAGAGAAAGTCTGCTATTAGAATCACCCAGGTACTGACATGAATCTAAGTAGGTCCACCAACGTTGCCTGAGTGCCCCAGCTCCGAGAAGAAGTGACTACCAAGAATTGTCTAAAGGATAGAGAAGGACGCGTTCGACTTAAACAAAAACAATTCTAACAAATGGTCCACCCCGCTTTGAGTTGACGATATTAAGCAGGAAAACATCGGAAAGAAGATTGGGAGCTCCTTCTAACTCTTCAAGTTTCCAGGTGCTTATGGTATTATACCAGCCCTACTTCAAAAGGATTTCAAGCAAAATTACCACCGCATCTAGTTAGGATACAGAGCTAATACGGTGACCTTCAGTTGGGTACCAGGGCATATGGATCTCGAAGGAAACGAGCAGACGGATGAGCTTGCTAGGAAAGGGTCGACGCTGCACATATCTTGGGCCCTTCCCTTTGTAGCAGCCCCAGTAAGTTCTTTAAAGAAAAAAGTAGAAGATGATTACATGCGTAATGGCTAGAGCGCTATGGCCGGCCTTTAGCAAAAAGAGATCATCAACTCTGGTTAAACTCAGTCGTCATAACGCACGGGTCGTTTCTGGCGTAATCACCGGCCATTGTGTCATTGGCCTTCACGCAAAGAGACTCGGTGGGCTGAATAATGACTATTGTAGAAGCTGCAGAGACGAAGAAGAAATCGAATCTATTCGTCACCTGCTGTGTGACTGTGCCCTATCTGTTAGAAGAAAGAGAACTCTTGGCAGTCATTTTTTCTCGGAGCTGGAGGACCTAGGCAAGGTTGAGCTGGTGGACCTCTTGAGATTTATATTACTATCTGGGTGGTTCTAACAGCGGACCTTCTTACAGCGTTCCCAGGGTTAAACGATTGGGCACAATGGACCCGAATTGTGGGTCTAAGTAGCAGTGACCTTTTGGTCACAAGGCAGCCATCTACCTGACCTGACCTAAGATACAAAAAAGTAGTCTTGCACTGGGATATATTCCAAAACAGTAAAGAAGAGGGAAAGTTGTGCTTATACCAAAAGTGAGGAAGAAGAACTCAGTACAGTTGGAGTCATACTTAATATCTATATTTCTCAAAGGAAAGAAGAGCACTTCACTAGCGTTAAGATGCATATATCTAGCTTCTTCTCAACTAACGGAGACCATCAAAAGAACTCCTGAAATAAAAGAGGATAGTAGTCTCCATTAAAGGGGCATTTTATACTACTTAGCATGATGCTATCAAGCGAGTCCTGAACAGGAAAAGAGAGTTAGGAAAACAGTATCTCGCTGAGAGCGAGATCAGAAGGAACTACACATCAAATAGAAATATCATGGTCTATACCACAAAAAGATGTCCACAACAAGTAGTGCTACTCTTCACATAGAGCATTAATTTGGTCCGTCGAGCTTGGTGTTTTAACATGACATCGTCTTGTCGCCTGCTCATCAACTGCCGAAAACGCCTCTACCATGGCTTGCCGGGATCTTCCTATGATGTTTATATTGTCTGCGCATCCCAGCAGTTAGACAGATTTGTGAAAGATTGTGCATTCCGTCTTAAATACGGCCAACGAACTATCTGCTCCAACACGATATTAAAGTAGTCACATGATAGCGCATCTCCTTGTCCATAGCATCGCGTGTTTTCCAGCGTAAATTTTGATAGTATCCCCAATTGGGCCATCGCCTGGAAGAGCTCAAGACGATGAATGCTGTCATAGACGGCTTTAAAGTCGATGAAAAGGTGGTGGGTTTCGATTTGAAATTCGTTGGTCTTTTCCAGGATTTGTCTGATTGTAAATTGTCGATCTGTCGGACCGGAAACCACACTGATACGTGCCGATTAGTGTGTTGCAGAAAGGTTTTTAGACGTTCACATAATACGTTGGATACGATTTTGTATGCGACATTTAACAGGGATATGCCTCGGTACTTCTTACAAGACATAGGATCGTGAAGACGGGGGTATATAGAGCTGATACTTCAGTCGTCGGGCATGCGTTTCTCCACCCATACTTGGTTGATGAATTGATGCATGCACTCTACCAAGACATCAATTCCGTATTTAAAGAGTTCAGCTGGAAGCCCATCAGGTCGAAAGCATGAGGGCAAATTCAATGCAGCGGAGATACGCATGACAGCAAGCGTGACAAAGTCCGGCTAACTTAGTTGGTGATGTCATGTCCAAAAGGGAGATCTCACTTCTTCAAAAATCGCATAAAAATCTATTGCCGACGAAGAAGTAACTGGAGCACTATCCTCCATCTAAAATACCTAAAATATTCCTTAAATTTTCCGACTACTGTCTGAAATTAACCAATTCGATTTCTGTTTTATTTGGCAATTATTCTACATCTGCGTTTTCCACTTTTTTTTACATACTAGGGACGTACATATACCTACAACATATGATTCTAAAAGAGAGGAAAAAGCTGCGTTAAAATAAATTCTTATAAAGAAAATCCCTATACAAATTATAACCATTAAACCTGCAAACAGATTGTGTAAATGTGTATACACTGCTCACAAGGACATGGAATAAAAATTTCATGCGAACATTAGTTTGTGTGAAATTCATTTTGAACATCTGTGTACGGCGTATTAAATGGTGTTTTTCTTTTTGAGACTATATCGACATACATATGTATATACATATAGAGAGATAGTTAGTGAAGATAGAATTTAATCCAATGGCACAATTTAATTCCATAAGTTGACCATAAGCCTGGAACATTTTACCTATTTTTAAAGTCAGTTGCATACGTTGGTAATAATGGACCTATCCTTTTTGTGTGAAGTTGGCTTTTGAGTCAGAATATCCGCCAAAAAATATATATATAGTCTATATATATTTGGGGTCGTACTTGTTCGTATTTACCATACTGAGGACATACTGTCTATATTCGACCAATTGTAGCAAACGATATAAAATAATATACCACTAAAAATAAAGTGCACGACTTTGTCGTACAAACTTGCACCTTTAGGTATGTAAAAGGTTTTTGTGCAGATAAGATCCATAAGACCAACGATATACTAATATAAATTTTTAGAGCAAATCTTTGTTAAGTTGACTCTAATTAAAGTGCCATTATTACCAATTTTGTAAAAAGACGTGGTATGCTATCTCGAAGTACAAATCTGGAAAGTAACCAACACTATCTTAGCCGTTTATATGAAAATTGCATTTTGTTAAGTTGGCTATAAGCAAAGTACCATTATTAACAATGTTGGCCAAAAATTTGGTACCCCATTTTATAAAACTTTACTAAATTCGTTTAAATATGAAATAAAAAAAAAATCGTTAGAGCCGTTTTCGAGTAAATTGGCTAAAACCCCTAAATCCTTAAGGAGGTACCATTATTGCCATTTGCGATTTTTCATATAATGTGAGAACTTTAATTAAATCTTTTTATCCGTTTTCATGAAAATCGTTTCTAGCCAAACTGGCCATAAGTACCGTTACAACTACTTTAAGCCAAAATGTGGTAAGTCATCTTATTGCACGTTTCTGTACTAGTCTCAATATAGAATTTGAACGATATCGTTTAAGCTGTTTTCGCGCAAATCGGCGTTTTCAAAAAAATTATAAGTAAAGTACTGTTGTTAACAATTTGGTAAAAAAATGTTTATGTCATCTGATTGGTATTTTTCAATCTTAATTGAATGTATGTTTTAGTCAAAATCGTTAGAGCTGTTTTCGAGAAAATGAAATTTTTGTGAAATTGGCCATAAGTAAAGTAGCGTTAATAATAGGGCTAAAACATAAATTTCAATTTCGCCTCTAGGGATTATTACACAGACTGTACTGTTCAGGCTGTAGCCTCGGGGACATACAAACAGACAGGCAGACAGACAGACGGACAGACAAAATTGGCAGACCTACTTTTTCGAGCTTCTCTATCATCGTAATGTCAGAATTGAATAATATCTCGAGTTCGTATTCTTGCACGAATCCAATACTTGCCCTATAATATAGGTGCAAGTAAAAACAACTAAATTGTTCCAGAAAATAATGCGCGAATTTTTTATTCGAGGAAAACAAAATATTTTGGGAGCAATGAAATACATTTTATAAATTTTAAAACGAATTGAATGCAATATTGCATTTGCTGCACGTGGTACGTTCAATGTTTATGGAATGCGCGACAACAAAATGTTTTTTTTTTTGGTTGTTTGCGCTGTTATTGATTCTATGGTTAGTTTGATAGCACCGAATATCATTCAACGCGACATTCGGGGACATAAACACAGAATAAATGAAGGGAAAAACGTACAAAAGTTGAAGGAAACAAAAGTGTTGTATTCGCATTTGAACACAGTTCAATGTATATCAAGTGGTTTTATGTAACCTATTCAATAAGTTTGGGCACTTTTCCAAAACAGCGAATTTTTACGAAATTTTAGAAAATTTTTACGAAAAGCTGTTTGCATACGCAACCTTTTAGTAGTTCTTTACAGAAGAGAGCACTTACGAAAAAAGGAGAAATTTCCCTACTGATGTTTCAGTGCCCTTAGACCGATCTGGTCATAACTTCGTATCAGCTAAATTCTCTTACGACGACCATTTAGTCAAAGTCACCAAACCTCTAAAAAAAATATTATGTTACGAGATATCCAAAAGCATTTAACCGAGTTTGGCATCAGGGTCTTCTGTTGAAAGTAGGTGCATATGGCATCGATGAGTCTCTGCTTCAATGGGTTAGAAATTATCTTTACAAGTTGTTGGTTGGCCATATAAATGCTGGTATTCCTCAGGGCTCAGTTTTGTCTCCGACTCTTTTTCTCATTTTTATAAACATCCTCTGCCACCACTAATCTAACCCATACCCTCAGTTTTCGAATGTACATCAGTTTATTGTGCTTTCACACACTGACTTTGTTTAAAATTAAACATACATAATTATTTCTTCAAGTTTTAAATCTTTAATATGTTTTGTTTTCTTTTCAGGTAACTTTATTTACTAAATATTGTCAATCAACCAAGTAGACAGTTGAATTAGGCTTTTCTTTCTTTGGAAAGTGTCTTTCGGTCTGTCTTTTTTACTTGCACCTATAATATAGGGCAAGTATTGGATTCGTGAAAAAATTCGAACTCGAGATAACAATGAATTCTGACATCTGTCTGTCTGCCTGTCTGTGTTTTTGTCTGTCTGTCTGCCTGTGTGTATGTACGCTGGATTGCAGCCTAAACGGCTAGGTTTTATTCTTTAATAGTTTCAGTTTTTCAAAAATTGTTTTGACTTTAATGCTCGACTTAAGTTCAAAAGTTTTGAACCATCGGCTCTGGAGAAGATTTTCTTTTACCAGTCAAAGACTTGTTGTAGTCGCTACGATTCGACTCGACTCGTCCTTCTTAAACTTAAGGGGCACTTGCACCCTCGATTTGTTTCTAAGTTATGTCAACAGTAGGATTGAAATTTTCTTTTTCCACTTGCCAAAGGTGACTGATATACAGGGCACAGGCGTTAGCTCAACTGGCAGAGAAAGAAGGGATGGGAAAGACTTGGTGGAGCCATTTTTAAGGTTACTTTTTAGGCAATGTTTATATTTCAATCCTATGTGATTAAGAGCTCTGAGCTGATGTGAAACTCATCAATCAGATGGCATATCCTTTGCCTGTCGAAAGACACCTAATGTCAATATTATATTACATTTTCGCATAAGCGTCATCCATCACATCCTAGAGTGTATTTTGTTTGCGTCAAGCCTGGTCAACTTAGAACCTGACCAACATAGAGTTTGTAGACTTTTTCTAGAATATGTGAGCCAAAAATTTTCAGCAAGTCATTATCAAACCGGGATAATAGACTTTTTATGACCGAAATTGTTAGGTACTTTTGTACTTGTGGGAAATGTGGTTCAACAGGACGGTGTCACCAGCCACCAACCTTCGTTCCGATTTGACGCTGTTTCTTATTTTCTTTGGCATTTACAAAGTCAAAGGAGTGATCTTCTGTGATCTCGGTCAAGCCGCTTCCAGTAGAGAAGATAGAATTCTGTGGCGTCTACGACAACTTGGTCCTTGTACCGGAGGTTCGGTCTTCTTCGCCGTCTCGAAACTGTGGGCTTGGAATCGAAGATCCACTTTGTTGGAGCATCGTCATCCATTCCATCGATGTGGCCGAATCAACGTACGTTAGTTCGAAGAATTTTCGTAGTTCGTTACAGAAGAGAGCACTTGCGAACGAGACAAACATTTCTCCGTGTTACAAATTACGATTATGGCTAACTTGGCCAAAAGTACTCTTACAACATTTTTTGGCCATAATGTAGTACATCATCCTATTGCACGTCTCTGTACTACCCTCCATGTGAAATTTAAACAAAATCGTTTGAGCCATTTTCGTGCAAATCAGCTTTTTGGAAATTTTTTAATAAATAATTTACTGTTGTTACCAATTTTGGTAATCAAATTTATATGCCATCTGACTGCGATGACCCAATCTACAATCAATATGAGATTAAGTCCAAATTTTTAGAGGCATTTTGGCGAAAATCCTATTTAGGTAAAATTGGCCTTAGGTAAAGTACCGTTAATTTAAGGGCTAAAACAAATATTTTAAATTTTCTTCTAGGGAGTACACCACACACCCCGGATATGAAATTTAATCAAAATGCGCCCACCTGTTTAGACTGTAGACAGACTAGAAACTATTTTTCGAATTTCTCTATAACGTCCGAATTCATCAAAATCTCGAGATTGAAAATCTGCAAAAATTCTATACTTATATACCGCAAGTAAAAAACATGTTAAAATGCTTCAATCGGTCTGAAGCGGATGTCTGATACGTTATCTAGTTTCAATACATTTCAATACAGGGAACTTAGACATTAACATGAACTTTCTTCAAAATTGGGCGTGGTAGTGGGCGGATTTTGAAATCTTTATCACTTTTACTGCTTACTTTTCCAAGGATCACGCATACAAAAATTTATCAATCTTGCTCAAAGTGTAAGGATCAAAAAATGAAATTTTGAGCAGAAACTCACCAACGAGTAATATTCAAATAAAATTTTTGGCTACATTCAACCAACCGCTATAATAAAAGTTTTTTGTTTTGTTCTTGGAATACAAAATGCTACAGAGGCTACCCATTAGTCTTTAATTGAGACTGGTACAAGCAAGCAAGTACAAGAGACCGAGTCTTGTACACATTCCACAATTGATACTTCAAAGCATTTCAATTACTCTAACTTTCATATGGTTAGATATATACATATGTACAGATGTATATGAAACTAATTAGCGTATGTAAACCCTTATATGTATTTATGGATACCCATTTTGTTTTGTTAAAGGAAAACATCTTCCATAATCATTACGTAAGTCGAAATTCTCTACTTGAACCTTCCTCAACAAAAAACAACTGTCACTGTGAAGGACCTTTTCTAAGATTCCTTCTTCCCTTGTTTTGTTTTGGTGAATTTTTCATTTGTTCCTTGGGAAATTCCCAACGAGCCTATCTGACGCCTAGGCTGTTTAAAAGTCCTTCGTTGTCCTGAAATTTTCTTAATTTAATATGGACACTTAAAAGCAACTGTCACAGCCTTCAGTTAGTACAAGCACATACATACAAAGGCATAAACCGGCATCTTATCTTATATTTGAAGATTCCCAATGGAACTATATCCATGCTTACTTTATGAAGAAATCCAGAAAATAAACTCCAGAGACGCTATAAATTATGTGTAAAATTTACGCCCTCGACCCTCTTTTCCCTCATCAATTGCTTCCCGGAACAAAAAAAAAAAAAAATGAAAGAAACCGACCTTCCATACGGAAAACATGTGTCAGCATAGGAAAACGTCACTTTGCTTCAATATTGTTACCCCCCAGAGCACATACATACATATGTATATCTGTATCATTTCATTTGATGAAAACTCCGTGACAGAAATTCCAATTGACATTTTATTACCCGAGTCATTGCAGGCGGGGCGGACCGGAACGGAGCGGAATTGTTTCTCTTTTTATCCCACCGCGCGTCGTCTTTAATATTTCCAATGAATTTCCTCTTTTCTTTTTGATGTTTCAACTCTACTTTGTTACATATACCTACAGCACATATAACCTAGAAAGGAAAATACGACGTGACGGGTGTAAAAAGTCAAAAAATGGCTGACGTTGCGACACATGGAAACGGATTACGGTTTGAAATTGAAATATAGTGCCGTATCCGTGCGGAATGACGTCGTTTTCACTAACTAATGATTTTCAATATTTTTTGGCACACAACTTCTTGCAAAAGGCCATGTGAGAAAGAAGGGAAACTACTTTAAATGATTTTTCAATGTCACATTGACATATTGGAATCGAATAGACACCCAGGTGGGAATAGGTAGAAAAGAGATTTGCACAGCAAATAGAATGAAGTTGAATCCGATTAAGGGTAGAATTTTCTGTTTTGTAACAATATAGCTTGGCATATATAAATCGGATAGATTTGTCTGATGAGATTTGTATTAGGAAAGGTTGCGGATAGTAATAGAAGTAGTAAATAGGTATTTTAAGTGGATCAGGTAATTGAAAATAATCTGTTACGTACTGAATTGTATTTAAGAGCCGTGACACAGAATTTAGAATTCAACAATGTACCTACCTCTTGTGGGTGGTAAAAAGCTTCATTCTTTTTTTTTTATCGGGCTTCTAGTCAGTGTTGAAGGATATACTTGAATTAGAGGATTTTAACGGCCAGATTCCTCCTATGAATGATTCGTCTGAGAAATGAATACCTTTTCCAATTCAACCATTGTCATAGTGATGGGAGACTTGAGTGGCAAAGTAGGCAACGACTATGAAGTCGAAGTCATGGATCGACGAAAGATTCGTTGACTTTCGACCTGCAAATATCATAGGAGACACCATATTAGAGCACAAGGTCGACCAACCTACGGCCAAATTGAGAATTTTGCCGTCAGCCGCCGTTTTAGAGGCATTCTTTTGAAAGTCTGGAGCATAGGTTAGGTTAGGTATATGGGTGCCTTTGTTGACAGCAGGTGTCAGCGGCTCACTGAGACCACTATGAGTCCATTGTGCCCAAGGATTGATGGGAACCTAGGTTAGGTAGATGGATGCCCTGTTACCAGAAGGTCACTGCTCACTTAGACCCACAATTCGGGTCCATTTTGCCTAATCATTTTACCCTAGGAACGCCGTAAGAAGATCCGCTGTTAGAACCACCCAGATAGTAATATGAATCTCAGAAGGTCCACCAGCTCAACATTGCCTAGGTCCTGCAGCTCCGAGAAGAAATGACTGCCAAGAGTTCTCTTTCTTGTAACAGATAGAGGAGGACAGTCACACAGCAGGTGACGAATAGATTTGATTTCTTCTTCGTCTCTTCGTCTCTGCAATAGTCATTATGCAGCCCACCGAGTCGCTCTGCCTGAAGACCAATGGCACAATGACCGGTAATTACATCAGAAACGGCCCGTGCGTTATGACGACTGAGTTTAACCAGAGTTGATGATCTCTTCTTGCTAAAGGCCGTTACGCATGTATCCAGATGAATCCAGCGTCTGTTGGCACGATCGATGGCTTCATCTTCTACTTTTTACTTTAAAGAACTGACTGGGGCTGCTACAAAGGGAAGGGCCCACGATATGTGCACCATCGACCCTTTCCTAGCAAGCTCATCCGCTTTCTCGTTTCCTTCGATATCCATATGCCCTGGTACCCAACTGAGAGTCACCGTATTGGCTCTGGATATCTCGTTTAAAAGTGCTTTGCAGGCTCTCACCAGCCTCGACCGAGTTATAGCAGAGTCCAGCGCCTTAATGGCTGCCTAGTTGTCTATATAATGAGAACCTAAAACCCATTTGACCGCTCAGCTAAATCATCCAGACAACTGTATGAATCTCAGGAGTTTGCTGAGCTCTGTGTTTCCTAGATCACCCAGCGCCGGAAAAAAATAACTCCCTATAGTATCTTTCCTTTTCACGGCCAATCACACAGTAGGTGACGAATGGATTCTATTTCCTCTTCGTACCTACAACTTCTACAGAAGTCGTTATGGGGTATACCTAGCCGTTCTGCATGATTGCCTATCACGCAGAGACCTGTCACGACACTTACGACCGTTCGTATATCATTGCGACTCACTTTTATGAGATTAGAGATTAGACTCACTGTCTAAGTCCCTGTGCAGTGTGCTAAGCGATGTGTTGGCCTTAGGAAGGGCCTTCAAGGAGCTTAGATGTCACTGTTCCCTGGCCAGTTCATCCACCTTCTGACCATACTATACTTGGTACAATCAGCACCTCGCTGCCCGCCACCATACAGGATTGATATGTTGTGAAAACTGTTTTTACGTCCAATACTGAGAGGATTAAGAGCTCAGGGAACAAATAGAGGCTGAAGGTGGACGAGCGCAAATAGTGTATGCCTCGAATTTTATCAACTCCAGCAGCAGGAAGGATCGAGCTGGAGTCTATATGTGAGTTTAGTGAGCGACATCAATCAAAGACTAATTATAGTGCTGGCTTCAGAAACAGCAGCCAGGAGCAACAGTACAACGGTTCCTTGAATCAGTAAAAATAGGCCACCGAAGCTTTACTCCACATTCAGTGAAAGGCCAAGACGGTTTGTTGCACCTATCGGATCAGGATCAGTTCAAGAGTTGGAAGGAGCAGTTTGCTTTGTTTTTGAACCAAGTTTTTTCCGGTAATGTTCAACGAAATCAGACTGAGGTGTCCGAATTCACGCCACAATCCCCAGTTAGGATGAGATTATTACTGCGATCAAACCACGGAAACCCAATAAGGCCGCATCTACTACTTGATGGCATATCGATGGAACTTGATCGTGCTGCATTGGCTGAGCTACTGCTCCCACTTGTTGGGAGAACCTAGGAAGCCGAGAGTTTTTCAGATAATTGGTGGAAGGCAAGCTTCTTATATAAGCCTGCCTGCTTACCTCATTCACACACTCGACGTCACTCTGGAGCATCCTGTGTGGACCGCATTATACCCTGCGGATCTTCATCGCTCAGTGCATTAAATATCGCCACTTCACTTTATGTTCAACTACTTCACAAAGAATAGTCTCAATCGGGAATTTATTTAGGGTGCCTTACGAGCGAGAATCTTTCCAGATGTTGACATGGGTCAACAGGTCACATTCTGCACAGAGGAAGACTGTGGATGGAATTTGAAGTCAAAAGTGGTTTTGGTTGGTTGGTTGTTTGAAACGGGCCCTCGATGAGGATGTACTCAGACCAGTAGTTGGTCCATTGTGTGCCGATGTGTAAGGGAGTGTGGGTTACCCTCTTACTCCTTAATATGACTGATAGTCTCCTCTTCTTCTTCATCTCTACAACTTCTACAGAAGTAATTGTAGGAGATAGCCAGTCTTTGGGCATGCCTTCCTATGGCACAGTGTCTGGTCAACGTGTTTACGACTTTGGAGAGGGTTTCTCTCTTACGTTTCCGAAGTCCGATGGACCTGGTTTCATTTATCATGGGCCAGAGCAGCCTTGCAGTGTTACAGTGGTTGAGCTGTTCCCACCGATGGTTGGTTTCTCTTACCGCATCGGCATGGACAATGTATTTGGCATAGGACGTTGGCGCCTCGATGTCGGTGACGTTTATGCTGTCTAGACTTGAGGAGCCTCGTCGGACTAGTTCGTCAGCTTCACAATTCCCGATCGGAGGGATTTGATGGCCGCTTGGCTGTCGATGTATATGATAATATCCGATGCTGATACTGCATAAGCTTGGAAAACGCTGCAGTAGCTAGGAAGGCTGAAGGAGAGGTGTATGCCCAGATCTTTTAAAAAGATACCAACACAGACTCCTTCTTCGGTTTTGGAGCCAACCTTGAAGATTGTCAGCGATTCATGGTGAAGGAAATCCCGTTGTGTCCAATCTGTTCTGTCGGGTATTAAGAATTTGTAGCGCATGTTGAAGTTGTGTTCAGTGGGCAAGTGGTCGGTGACCTTTTAAAGATCCAGTTGTTGCTTCCATTGTTTAAAACTTCCCAGTTTTATTGCTGAGCAGGCAGCCAGTTGTTTTCTGACGCATGACGGATGAGGGGGATGCCCCTTAGCTTTGGGAGGTTAAAGTCGGGGAGTCTATGTTTTCTAGTGAACAGGACTAGCTCGGTCTTCGTCGGATTGACTGAAAGGCCACAGCTTTCAGTCCAAGTGGGGTTCCACAAGGCTGCATTGGTTCACCACTATTGTTTTTATTGGATATTTGCGAGGAGTACGACGGATTTTTACATCTAAACTCCAAAACCTCAAGTAGATCTTCACTAAATGACAGAACGAAGTCATTAATTCATATATACATTGCTTAACAGAAGGTTGACAGAGTACAGAGTTTCCAACTACTTTGGGAACCTTTTTTCAACTGATGGTGGAACATAACTTAGATGTAGACGGCAGAATAGGCAAAGCAAAACCTGCGTTTAGAGCACAATCACCAATTTGGCAAAGTAATGCCAAACGGCTCTTCCGTTTCAACGCTATATCTTAAGGATTATCTCTAACGAACAGCTTTATCAGAGAACTATACGACGGCGAAAGTGACAGTGGATTGGCCACGATTTAATGGTACCCGCCCACTCAAGATGGCACAATAAGTGGATGTCCTCCGATTTTACTGAGAAAATAGAATTACTCATAGTATTTGGTAAATACACATTCATATCTTCCCCGCAATTAGAAGCCACAATTTTCCGCGAAATCAAACCATAAGCAAACATGTCACTTTAAACCCGCCCCACTTTGTTGATATCTTTCGAAAAGGATTCCAATGAATTAGTGTCATCGGTGAACACGAACTCCAACTTGATTTATGATCCCAATAAACTTTAAAAGTTTATCACAGTAACATCCATTCATTCGTAAATTGCCTCATAAACCCTTTTCCATTCTTAATCCCAATCCTTTACCTCTGCCACAGCAGCAGAAACTCATTAAATGGAACTAAACTTTGTATCCTCTTTCGAATTATTATCTCAAAATAAATTCCCAACCACGTTCGAATGAACCCATAGCAAAATGTTCATGTATGACAATTATCCTGCTAGGATCTATCTAGCTACCTTCACCATAACCCATTTCGAAATCCTCAAATGCAAATAAAAGTCAAACTCTAATCACCTTGAGGAGTGAACTATGAGAAACTACCAGTACCAGTACCAGACCATATTCCTGAATTTACAAATTATCCACGTACCACACGTATCCTTACGGGAGATTCATCATCACCTGTGTGTTTGTGTGTGTACCATACAGTTTCATCCCTCTTAGAATGCCTGGTGTAGCGTGAAACACCCCCTGACATGTTTCATTAGTGCACTTGGGACTGAAGGCGGATTTTACGACCACTTGACTTGTAAATTGTTTGTTGTTGTCATAAAGTGACTATGCTACCGCACAATTCTACACCTAACGGTAGCTTGCTACAAGACTAAGTATAGTAAGAAAACTTTTGTTAGGCCGCGTTGCCTCGTCGCTGAATGATGGAAGTTATTTTTGAGGTTAGGTGTGGAATTTTTTTTTTGTGAGAAAAATGTTGAAATGAACAGAATGTGACAAGTGGGCGGAGTGGGTGTTGGTTGATATATTTTTGACGAACCTAGGGAGAAATTAAAAGTTCTCTGAACCCCCCATCCGCCGTCTGCACCCCCCTCTCAGAAGGTTAACAAGGATATCAGTCAAAAAACATGTATTTTTTGAAAAGTTCAGATTTTCCATTAGTTGACTTGCTGGATTAGGCTTTTAATATTTGCAAAAAAAAAAAAAGTTTAAAAACAGATTTGCTTAATGGACAATTGAAGACTTTTTTTTTAAGTTTGGGAAAATTAATTACGTGCTTTATGGGTGAAAGGCGTTTTGAACCTCGTAAAAAGTGTTCCCGCTGATGGAGGAGGTGTAAATGTGCGGTTTACAGAACATTAATTTTTGGGGGGATTTTTTTTTTTTTTTTTTTAAAACTAATAGCCTTTGATGAGTGCCGTCTTAATGGAGGGGGATGTGCGCGCTGGGCCATGTGAGGCGATAAATGCTGGAGTAATGAATTTGAGATATATTTCGAAAACGACTTTGTGTGGGGGTTTTAATAAGTTTTTTTTTTTTTTTTTTTGAGTATCGATAATCATTTGTTCCGTTGTATATCAGTTTTTTTAATGGTGATGGTGGTTGTGAAAGTCTGATGCAGAAGAAAATGAGATCAGATGGTAGTGAATTGAAAGTGCCATCATAAAAAGGTATGAGAGATGGAAAGGTTAATAAGAAAAATGATTGAAACGTACAGACGGGCAGATGCACTGAGACGGCTCTCTACCAGATGACGGAGACAATCGAAAGACCTCTTAAGATAGTAATTAGCGCTTCCCTTGATATCGAAGGGGTATTTGATAATACTGCGCATGAAGCTATCAAGCGAGCCTTAGGAAGGGGGTCGGTGGAACTGTGTAAGTTGCTGAGAACGAGATCAGCAGAAACTCAAACATCAAATAGAATCAAGGAATACTATCTCCTTTAATATGGTGTCTTGTCGTGGACGAACTACTTGAAAGGCTAACAAACCTCGGAATCAATTGTCAAGCTTATGCCGATGACTTAGTGTTTATAGCCAGAGGAAACCCTCTATGACACTATACAAAGGGGGTGAAATGTCACTCTAGAATGGTGCAAAACAGTGGGGCTCAACATAAACCCAGTCAAAACCACAATAGTATCGGTAATTAGGAAAAGTAAAATGGGACTAAGACCAATACGATTGTCGGGCATGATACTGACAGAAGTAAAATAAGTATGGTTATACCCCTATAGTAAACTAATGTGAAAATAACACACGGATGAGGTCACCAGAAAGGCCATCCGTGCTCTAATGATATGCAGAAGCCTAGCGGGTACTGGGGACTCAATCCAAAAATACTTAGATGGATGTACACTGCCGTTGTAAGGGCACTGATCACTTATGGTCACAATGAGGGAGTCACTCACTAAAGTGTAAACACTGTATCCTGTAACCCCTTGTGGGTCCTATGGCCTCTATCGTGTGCGATTTCTGGAAATGTGCCTCAGCTCCCCTTAAGTCTTTCCTAGTTACCGTGCTTCCTTCTCCACAGTTCTGTGCCACGTACTCCTAGGACCGCCGCGTCTTCTGCCATCCTGGGTAAGCGGGTTCCATTGCATCGCTTGGTTAGTTATGGATCTGTCACCCTTTCGGAGAGTGTGACTAATCCACTGCCACTTTCGTCGTCGTATGGTTGTGCCTATAGGTTCATGGCCCGTTCTGTGATAAAGCTGTTCGTTAGAGATACGGTTTGGCCATGGAAGTACTCCTTGAACTCACACTGCTCCACCTTTGCTGATTAATGCTGAGTACAAAAAACAAGTGAAGCAATGAATCCAAAATATATGGACTAAGCAACCACACAATCAAGTGGTACACAGAGGAAGGAGCAGGAGTGTTTGGGCCCAGAAAGTATGGGCAAGAGTACCAGCATCTTTCAGGCTGGAATATCGCAGTGGAGAGGTGCATCCGAATCAATCTCGAAAGAGGATACAGTAACTGCGAAATAGCTTGTCATCAAATCGAGGCTTGTATGGAAAAGGCCTCATAAACTAGGCATGAACAACAAGGTCACACTCTACTAGATCCCTGGATACGTCGGGATTAATGTAAAGAAGAAGCGGACGCCTTGGTAAGACAAGTAGCTGCAGAATCCTTCCCTGGACCTGAGCAACAACACTGAGGACATGGAGCAAGAACCTGGAACAAAACTACAGGCCAGGGCTGTAAAAGGAATGGAATCATTGCGGAATGCATTCACATGAAGTCATAATAAGAATTCACGTAGATTTGTTTCAAATAAGGACTTTTGATTGAAAAAAATAAAACACCATCAATTTTGAAGACATGACTGCAGCAATCGTTTTTAGCATTCAGAATGGTGAAGTCAGAAAGAATGCAATCTTTTTAATTGCTCTGTATTCTTTGAAGTCACTTAAAGTCACTAGCGTTGACTGATTGCGTTCAGTTCCTGAAATCAATGACCGCACTCACTTAGTTTAAGTCTTTTGAAGTCTTTGAAGCCAGTGACTGCATTCACTTAGTTGCTATCTTGTGCAGTCACTTGAAGTCTTTGAAGGCATGGTATACAATACAATCACTGACTTCAACTGACTTCAAGTAATTTTGGGAAGGACCAGGCCATCAGGTGAATGCTATCAGTCGATGTTAACCAATTTCTTTTGGCTCCAAATTGAATGATATGAACACCGACGAAATGTGGTTGCAACAGGACGAGGCTACGTGCCGCAATGGAAACTTTCCACGAGTGATAGCCGAACATGGTTATCTCTGCTGTGAATTGGCCACCAAGATTGTGCTATTTCAGCTTTCTTCAGTCTCAGCTCTACGCCAATAGACCCAAAGCCATCACTGCTCTGATGGTGGCAACGTATTTCTTAAAGTTTAAACGGTAAAGTCTAAAATATAGTCAAAGTCCTTGAATCTGAAGTTAGAGAAAGAAAATCTATAAATTGTGTGCATTTCCCTCAGACAATACAAGCAGCTTCTTTCAATTTAAAACCTTTGTTAGCTTCCATGCAAGCCGATACCCCACAATTCATTTTACGGATCATACTGCAATCTATCAGCAAATCTCCCTACATCTTTCCGTAAAATATATATCAATTTGTGTAGAATGCCAACTAAATCCGGCCATAAGCTCTAGAATAAATTGCTTGCACCAAGCACCTACCCCCACATCCTTATTTCGCTATTCATAGAGCCACATTGAATCAAATTAATTAACATCTAGTTTGTGGAAGAGATCCTTTCAGCTGTTAGCTACACCCTTAACTATTCGGATATTACTCTCTCTTGAAATCCGTCAACAAACAGACACTGCAGCATGTGCACATCCATAACCGAGCTGTTTTAATTAGTTTACACAAGTGTTTGAGAATTTTGAAACATAATTTATAGTCCATTCCTCTTTCCTCTTACCAGCACAGACAGACAGACCACAGTCTGTCCACCAGTCAATCAATGTCACCAATCAATTTTGAACAGAACTCACCATTGTGTCAGTGTATTCAATTAGTTTATCCTCGGAAACGTCGTTGATTTTTTTAGCCTCCTTTAGCAAATCCCTAAGGAAATTCTTAAGCTCATCGGCCTCAATGTATCCACTGTTATCGGTATCGTATTCACGCCAAATCTAAAAGATAAAAAGGAAACAATCCAATTAAAAGATTTCTAAAACATAGACCCGGTTTAATTCAAAATATGATTTAGTTCAAAGAAAGAGGGAGAGATTACCTTCATAAATTCCACACTAGATTCCAGAGGATTATCGAATCGGAAGAGCAAAAGGAAATTCTCCTCCATCGGGAGCAATTGAGCGAGCTGCAAAAAGACAAGTTATACATTTTCTTATTTATTTTTTCTTTAATCTGTTTTATGGACGGGCGATTACAGGACATAAAAAGGACACCCAATTCCGGAAGAATAAATCAGATCACAGACAAATAATTGTTCAAGGATACACGTGTTAGAGCAGCGATATAAATGCGATTGAATTTTATGAAGCGGACGAGTCCATAAATTCACCACAAACAAATATCCTTTAGCCACTTATGCATGTGTAGCATTCGCATTCGTGCGCGATGATATGAAACATTATGTGTGCATGTGCGTCGATTGCAAGAGTTAATGTCAGGAAGTTGCTTCCTTTTCCTGTGTCTTCATGACAAGGCCAAGTTAATGGTTGGTTGGCGATGAGATTGTATGGTTCCATGGAAGGAGAACAACTCGTTTGTTACTGATGAAATTATCGAGATATGACTGCGCAGAAAATTACTTCAGGGTTAGTGGATGCAGCTGACATGTACTATGCAGATGCAGAGTGCACTGCACATTTGTGGTTCCTTCTGCTATTGGATTTTGGAAGAGTTTAAAATTTTCAAATACTTATGGCTTTTTGAGGTGCGGATAATCAGAATTTATAGTCAAGATTTTTTTTCTGCTTTTCGAATTGAGTGTCAGTTTTTTAAGTTTAATAACTCAAACAGGCTTTGAGATATTAGAGCTAAATAGAGTAGAATCTCTATTTTTTGATGTAGGACATGTAAAGCTTTCCAACTCCATATATTAACAGCCTGACTGCATGTATCCATTAAACTAAATTGCTCTTGAAGTTGCCTTGAAGCTCTGTAATCCTAAGTGCCTTTGCCTGTGTTTGATAGTGGTATATACACAGACGGTTCCAAAATTCTGGGTTTTGTTAAGGGCTGCATTTGTAATCACTTCCTGTAGCTAGTAAATCGTATATGGAACAATCTCACCAAAACTGTGTTATATCGAGAAAGACATTGGTTACTTACAATGTAACTAAACCAGTAAATTTTGACCAGATATTGCTAGAATTGTAACTTTTATTACAGGTGATTGGACAGTCAAAGACCACGGAGCAAGCTTCGCATTCAACAGTTTCGGTAGAAGCTGCAAGAACATTTGTCATAACCTCTGCAGTTGTCCGGCTCCGGCAAAGGCCTCCTACTCCTACCTGGTCCCCTTCTATTATCATTGTTAATAAGTAAGTAAGTAAGTATTAGGCCGTAGAGGCAGCCCATAGAGGGCCAAGACCTAGCTTCTCACATCTGTACATGTTGTGCGTGGTATACAGTTCTGCATGTACAGAAGGGACCTACAGTTTTATGCCGTATCCGAAGGGCAGAACCCCTCTGCTTTCTCATGACAATTATACTCTTGAATGTTTGTCAGACACTCGAAAGAGGTGAGGCCGTGAAAAAACTTTTGATGGTATTTTTCTGGATTTGAACTTGGAACCCCTTGCGCAGTAGTCCAACGCACTAACCACTGAGTCACGGCACCCACTACACATTGCTAATACCAAACCTTAATGTCATATTCCAAAAGACTTCGGTAAAATTGAGCTTAAGTTTAGTAGCACTCTGCCCATTGTTATGACTTTCTCTTGACTATTATCTAAGGGGATTAGGAGGTTCGATAAGTTGAACATATACCTTCCCGACTATCGATTTACTTACACAGAAGAAGCCATCACACAGGCTGCTGGAATTATACGCAAGAGTAATATCGCTGGTAAGATGATCACTGGCTATGTAGAGAAATAGGAAGCCATGCCTGCTGTAATTAGGTCGAGATTCTTGAGAACATGCAGATCACTCTTAAACGATATATCCAAAGGCAATACATAGACCCTCAGCTGGGTACCGCAGTGTATATTTATTGAAGGCAACGAAGAAGCTGGCGAGCGAGTAGGAAGAGATCTGGTTAAACTCAGTCGTTATAACTTCCTTCCGGGAAGTGCTCAGTGGATGGGAAGGAAGAAACAAAGTTCTTTAAATTTGGTCTGAGGGTGTCAAATCAGGACAATAGGCGCGAAAGCAAATCCCGCAGTTTTTCCATCGCGAAAGCATCCTTGATGATGATCTTGTCTTGTTTTGTCTTACGAATTTCGGTGGTGGTCGAAGTAATATTCGCCTGTAAATTTGTTGGCCCTTTCAAGTTGAACAATTAAGAGGATCCCTTTCGCATCCCTCATACGCATACGCTGGCCATGACTCTTTCGACAGATGTGATTGACAATCCGAGAACAAATTGAAACTCAATATACGCTGTAACGACACGTGAACGCAGGCGGAAACATACATTTTTACTGATTGGATTTTTCAGTACTCCAACGCAATAACTACTGAGCAATGGTACCCGCAGATGATAAAAATGTTGCTCGTGGGTAGTGCAAAAGCAAGTATTCGAATACACATCCATGGCGAATAAGAATCTCCTGATATGTTACTTGTATTGGGAGGTGCAGAAAAGCCGGCAACTCTCAACAATTGAACTCAATGTAACCTCTTACTGTGCAATTACTAGCCAACAGTTCCCTTGCTGCGGATGAAATCAAAAGTTAACGTGCTTAACGTGTGACATTTGCCTTTACTGGCTAACAAGTTTTCAAAAAAACAAGCCTATAGTCCGGCTGATACAGTGATAGAAAACATTAGACTGACCCAATTCACTGTTAGAAATGGTGGGGAGAGTAACATTCCCTGCTCGTTGCCCCATGATTTAGGTGGATGACCAAGAAAAGAGTAACTTGTTCAGGGCTGAGGATTTGGTACACTTCATTTCCAAATAGCCCTCAAATAAACCTCGTGGGCAATCAAATTGTTCACACCTTACAAAGCATCAAGTGTGAACGAGATATACTCGTATCCTATGATGTAGGCCATTCCATGGGTCAAGAACATCTGTCCAAAATATCAACTTGGACTGAGTTATGTTCCAAAATCTTGATGGGAAATTAGGGCGGTCTTTATACCAACATCGGGTCAAATAAACCAACCAACTGTATCTATGTACATATGTGGCTTAGTTTAGTTGTCAAATATTGGAAGGTAAGGTTACCAGGGCTCAAAATTTGTGGGCATAGTGGCAATATCTGCCAATAAGAGCTACTAAAAGGTTTTCCAATAAGGACTTGACAACTTTTTTTTTTAATAAAACGCAAACCATTTGAGATATTTCTAAAACTTTATTATCGGCTTGAAGTACAATCAAAACATTTATGAATGGAACTCGACTTCGTTCATATGGCCACAGCGGGCACGTTTGAAGCGGTCGATTCGTTGGACCCAATTTTCAACGACTCGGCCACACATTCCGGCCGAAACGGCCACTATTTCGCGTTCAATGTTGGCTTGTTGGCATAAAGCAATGACTTAACGTAGCCCCACAGAAAATAGTCAAGCGGCGTTAAATCGCAAGAACCCAAGTCAATTCGGGACAAAAATAATCGGTAATCATGGCACGATAACGCTTACCATTCACATTAACGTAACGATCGTTATCGTCGACGAAAAAATATGGCCCAATAACGCCGCCGGCATGCAAACCGCACCAAATAGTTATTTTAAGCGGATGAAGTGGTGATTCATGAAGCATATGTGGATTTTCACCTGACCAATAATGCATATTTCGCCCTTGAGCCAAAAATGAGCTGCGTCACTGAAGATTATTTTGCGATGAAAGTCATCATCTTGCCGCTTCTTCTTCAGAACCCAATCGGGTTCAAATGCTCCATCGGCTTCAATTCTCGAGTCAGCTTGATCTTGTATGGGTGTAAGCCAAGATCCTTACGCAAAATACTCCATAATGTGGGCTGGGCGATGCCCAATTCATGAGAACGCCGTGGAGCTGACTGATTTGGATCGTTTTCTACGGATGCCTGAACGGCAGCGATATTTTCGACACTTCGATCAACCCGTTGTCTCACTGACACAGCATCATCACACAACGAAAATTTAGACCCAAATTTTTGCACTAAACTTGTTATTGCCTGTCTACTAGGGCGAGATTTATGACCGAAAATTGGAGTTAACGGTCTTAAAGTTGCGATCACAGACTCCGAATTATGGTAGAACATTTTTTATAATTTGTAGACATTGCTCGTTCGTGTACTCTATCATGATGGAAATGTTGAGTTTATTGAATAAATTGACAGTGACAGTTTGATGGTTATTAAAAGAGGGCGTTCACAAAGTAAGTTCAAAGTTGTCAAGTCCCTATTGGAAAACCCTTTATTTACCTAACCTCATCTACTATATTGACCATTGGGCTGAAACATGTATAAAAAAGATTGTTCTTGCATTATATGAAGTTCTGACATTCAGCTCACAGTAAAGCTTGTGTCTCCTAACAGTGACACCAACAGTGTCCCGATTCTCACCAACTGCCGCGGAGTGCAGGCCTGTAAAAGAATGCAATCATTGCGAAATATATTCTTTCAAGTCATACTTCGAATTTACGTAGATTTTTTCCGATTCAATGGCTTCAACTAAGACTTCAAATTGAAGAAAAAAAATTACCATTCATTCATGAAGTCATGACTGCAGTAATGCATTCTTTGAAGTCACTAGCATTCACTAATTGCATTCAGTTGCTTACAGTCAATGATTGCATTTACTTAGCTGAAGTCTTTGAAGCAGTCATGACTTCAAATGAATGAAGTCATGAAGTTCTTTTAAAGCTCTGCCGTATAATTCGTTATGAAAGTCAAAGAATAATCAAATTTAGTCCTTACAAACGGTAGGAGCTTCTTCTAGACGCCCACTAGACGTATTCCTAGACTTGAAAGACTACCAACCTAATTTGATAATTAAATATAATGAATTGATTACCCACACACTGTACTTGGTTTAATTAAAAACACAACGAGTATTGTTACCAAAAAGGGACCAAAACCCGACACCGAAGCTGCCTGGCCACCGATGTTCTCATCGAAATTAAGTTGCGCAACTTAATCGAAAACTACATACACGTCCTTCACAAATGATGTAATTTCTCTTAGCCTAATCATATTCATGTGTACAGCACACAGACAAGTGTATTCACCCTCATAAAATTATATCCTCAACTAGCTAATTAGGATTAATTACACACTACGCACGTCACAGTGAGTGTATCCTATATTTTACAAATGACAGTCATAAATCACAAGTTAAATAAAAAAGGGTATACGCATTTCAAGCCCCTTTAAATGTGTATCTAACAAATACAAGATTATGATTATATCCATCATTTTGTTACTTGAACTTGACACCTCTACTCGTATCGATTGGGTACGTGTCCAGATAAAAGTCACATAAATCCTTCGCCCCTGAATCGCCTTATTGATTGGGGATCAAGCGCAAAAAATGCAATTTCTTGTGATAAGAATTAATCTTACACAAGATGACCATGAATAAAAGTATTATTACATATTAACTACGTGAGTAGATCCACAGACAGATGTATTTCATCTGCACCATCAATTTTGGGCCAAGCTTACTGGACTCGTAGTGTATCAAAAAATCATAAACCATTTTGTTGAAGTTTGCAAAATTATTTACGGACGAGACTATAAATCATAGAGTCGTACATATAACATTTGCAAGTATCTTTTTTTTTTGCGTTTAGATTTTCCGCATACTTGCACAGTTAGTCAGTGAATAGAGAGAGAGAGAGAGAAAAAAAAAGAGGATTCTACCCATTTTATGGAAATGAACTTCTTTAGTTGTTTCCAGGAACGAATTTGT
Source organism: Chalcosyrphus nemorum (assembly GCA_949716465.1). Lineage (NCBI taxonomy): Eukaryota > Metazoa > Arthropoda > Insecta > Diptera > Syrphidae > Chalcosyrphus > Chalcosyrphus nemorum. Next base: position 7,850,079 of record OX454335.1, read on the forward strand.
AAGAATAATTGGATTATTTTTGCGTGGTGGGTGTAATTTTTATGCATGAAGATACCGAGCGTCTAGGGAAAACATTCCCTCCCTAGCAGAGGGAAAATAATTTCACTGAAACACTTTGTTTTTTAGGAGAACTGTTGTTCTTTCAGATTTTTGATTAATGTTAAATGGTACCTTAGAATGGTCCACCCAGAGGAATGGGAAAAAACTGCGTTCTGTTTAGTTAAAAAAAAAACAAAAAATATTTCAAAAGAACCACTGGTTTTTCCATGGAAATATGACGCCTTGTTTCTGTGACATAAGTAGAATTATATCAAAGAGAATTTTAAAGAGAATAGTCGTGTTTTTTTGAAACTCCTTTAGCCAGTAGTTCATTTGGACAAACCGCAGTGGCTATCGGCAGCTGAATTTATATGCCACTAATTTGGGGCTAAAAGGTGTTCTATATATTGGCTCGATTTATTTGTTGTTCTTGATATCGTTTTGGTACTTCGCAAACCTAAAACCAATTCAGCAATTCATTTGGACAAACCGCAGTGACTAGCGGCAGCAGAATTTGTATGTCCCCAAGTTGGTATGTGTGGCTTCGGTATTATGACACTAGCTCTCGTGCTTGTAATGCCTTAAATTAATAACATAAATCTTATCTTAATGGTAGAACTTTGAGTGTTCTATCAGGTGATTCTATTTACTGCCTTGATTCCTCTTTTGTTCCCAAAGCAACTGGGTTTTATTCCTTTGCAATTGGTGGTGTAAGGGTGCTTTTGGAAAGACGTGGGACTTATAAGAAGACTACCTACCTTTTGATTCAGTTGTTTAGTTGTCACGTAAATACGTCGTTGTGACGAGTGCATATTAGCCAGAGCCATTCCGAGTACTCTGGGTTCTGCTGAATCTCCCTTCTCTTGATATTTATATCATAGGGTGCTCCTTAAAAGCCTTTCACAGACTCAATCGAGAAGGCCACAGTTGAGCTTTGATGATATTGCACAACACCTATTCTATGGATATACCATCTGATGTTATGAGCCCAAGGCTGCAGCGCAAGTATAAGGTGGACTTTCCAGGTATTCAGAACCGGCTACTGCCAGTGTTTTTAGTTCCAAAATCGATCAGTGATCAGCAGCTGGTGTATTTGTGGAAGACGATAACACAAGACTGCATTACTCATTGGGTATGCATGCCTGTGTCTTTCAGGCGATGATCCTAATGGCTTGCAAGTCACATTATTAGGAATAGGTGGAAGGGTAGTTAAGCTACCTCGGAACAAATATTAATCCTACAAATGACACCTCTGACAACAGCGCTCCAGCCAAGAGGATCTTCGAATCGCAGCCCCCAGGTTCAAGACGGAGAAGAAGACCGAACCTCCGGTACAAAGAGCAAGCTATCGCGGATGTCAGAAAACTTGGTTTTCACAGCTGGAAGCAGCGTGCCCGGGACCGAGAGGATGGAAGGCAACGATTTCTCAGGCAGGGACTCAACAGGGGTCGGGAGTCCTTTAAGTAAGTAAGTGGAAGGCTAGTGACAGTAAAGCTGTGCTTAAGGTCTTGTTAAACCTTTTGACCTCATCCAAATCAGTTGGCGATTGCAATGGACCTTTGTACTGTGTTGCAAGATTCAATTTATTGACGCTCATCTGGATGCTAGGTCACACTGGTATTGCGGGAAATGACTTATCCGATGAGACTCTTAGACAACATCAGGCTTCCATTGACTTTAGGCTTTCTTATGAATACAATTGTGTATGCTCCCAAACGTTAGTCAGAGAAATCCGCGGCTGTCTCTTAGCAGAAAAGACTGCAGATAACTTATTGGCGTTCGTACGGGGCTTCGTACTTTAGCTAAGCATTTTAACATGATTGGCTTCTGCGAAACAACTATCTGCCACGCTTCAGGAGAGGGTGACAACACTGTGGAACACCTCTATGTGATGTTTTGCCTTTGTCAGACTTTTCGATTATGCTAAGAGCACAAATCAACAGATTGTATAAGAGTGCGATGCTAACGACCATCATACCATCTGGGGGTATGGTCAAAAGCAACAAAAGAGATGAGTCTTTGCTAAATTTCCTTGTCTTGAAATTTTAAAGAAATGCAATGAGCCTACTTTTGCTAACTCAATCAGACAATAGGTGCTAGATCTAACTCTATCTCTGATCAAAGCAATGACTCAAAACAACTCTCAAAGTCAAAGCTTGTGATGTGCCTTAGTATACAGATGAGTTCGAAACATGGCAAAAGTATCTGTCGTAAGATCCAGCCATGAGGCATGGACAATGTGAGGGAAAGTTAATGCAGTCTTTAAGGTCATCAGGTCCAGCTTTTTTCTCTAGGTAATGGAAAAAAAACATTCAATACTATACCATACCCAATTTTAGTATCAATCTGGGAAATCCACAGTCACAAGCCTAATCCATCTAGTAAGCACTATAGAGGAGTCTCTGTCAAGGAAATAGCCTTTGCTCCTTTCTAGACTCAGTTGCCTTTGACAAATCGACATTTCGTTCCATTCAAGATGCTGCGGATGACAAAGGCATTGGCTTGCAGATTAGCGGATGGATACGCTCTATGCAACTATTGTGCGTATCCGAAGGGCAGAGGGGTTTTTGAGAAGCTTTCTCATGACAGTGAATACTCTTGGATGTTTGTCAGACGCTCGCAAGAGGTGGGGCCGTGAAAAAACTTTTGATGGTATTTATCTGGATTCGAACTTGGAACCCATTGCGCAGTAGTCCAACGCACTAACCACAGAGCCTCGGCACCCACGAAAAGCAACTAATACCTTGGGTAAGTCTAGACCACAAGTTAAACTGGAAACCACACATAGACGGAACCACGACCATAGCCTTCTGTGCCTTCTCCAGGCTTTTCGGTAAAACGTGGTGATTTGAACGAAAATTAATCCACAGCACTGACCGTAATATTGTCATTCCAATAATTACCTATGCATCGCTGGTGGAAAAGGCCAAACAACTGGTATCCCGGTCTGCCCTTCAAAGGACACAACAATTAGAATTTGTAGGAATCAGTGGTGCATTGCGCACCTGCCCGGCGCAGGTTCTCTTAGAGCTTCCACCCCTCCAGATAATCATTATGAAGACTGCAGCTGCTGGTGCTTTAACTTCTATGCAACAAATCTACTCCTAACCTAGCTGACCACATAAAGATGCCACGCCACTGCTACATTCTCCAGCAGAGTATGGTTCTCGGACTTCATACCCAAAAGAATCCAGACCGAAACTCTTGGAACAACCATCAATCTACCTCATTGGATTGGTACGCCAACCGCGACGGCTTGAAGATAAAGATAGGGACTGGAGCTGGAATCTCTGGTTCAAACTACAATTTTTTTATTTCTATATAACAATCAACGATTATCTTTCAGGCAGAAGAATGCCTTAGCAGAAACCGTAGATCATTCCATTACATAGCCAGGCATCTCTTAAAGCTCTCATATCCTTCAACTTGGAGTCAAAGCTGCAATTGTCTTCAAACTCCCGCAGTTTGCTGCATCATCAAAATCATACTAATGTGGATCCCTGGATACAGGAGTACACGACGGGCCAGCTTAATTGTTCATTGATCCAGAACAATACTGTGGTTTACATGTTAACCAGGTAAAGATAGATCTCAATAGTTTGGAACGCTAGTTAGTGATCTCTTACTGGAACTCTTTAATTGACTTGAAAGATTCATTATCGTCTCAAAAACAATATTATATATAAAAGGCATGATTAATGGGACATGATTAATGGGACATTGCTCTCTCAACTATTTTAAGGACTCGATCACAGGAAATGCCACGAAATAAAATACAATGAATTTCTTATATTCCCCATCTTTTGGGTGTGATCTGCGACTTTTTGACGTCTTTCCATTACCTCTTGCTTCTCGATAGTGCAAATGGTTTCCACAAGATGGCATTTCGTTTACTCAAAGCTTACTAAGGGTTTTGCACTTATCTTGTTGGACCTATTCACAATGGATGTGATGGTATGATGACTAGATGAAAATAAAACATTCAAGATCAACGGGAAGTTTATGTTCTGAGTTGTGGTAAAAGCTTTTCGCAGAATGTGACACTTGAAAAGCCCATTAAGCATGAAGTTGGTAATTTTTGGATATCGAAGGGAGATCCTGATAATGGTTATGGTAATGCATGAAAACCAATGATCCATATGGATCAAGGGTGATAACAAAATGCGCCTATTATAACATTCACTTACCATTAGGTAAAGCATTGCAACCCAAATCTAAGTACTAAAACTTTTCCCTACCAAACGCTGTCATCTTGCGTTCCTTACAAAAAACCATATGTAAGCACAAGAGCATCTTCAAGCAGACATTTTGTGCACTCCTAATATCAAACCATGATTACAAAAACAACTGATGTTATATTGATTATCCTCATTCTTAGATATCACCTTCCTCAACGACGTTCAAACTTCCTTTATGTATGAAAATAGATAAACTTTTCAACGTCTAATGAGGACTCTTAACGAAGTCTCTTTCGAAAATTTCGCACAACTTTAACGAGAGCACAAAACTATTTCACAAATATTTGAACAAATCCTTGTCGACACACTCGAGCATAGAATTCCACTCAACTCCATTTTACGAAATTCGTTTTTTTTTTTTCTTCTTTTGCGATGTGTGTCGAACTTGGAATTACAAATATTTGTATCGGAAGCCATACAAAATTATTTCCCACCACATATATTGATTATCCTTTTAAAGTTCTACGAGGGCGGGTGTGGGTAGCAGAAGGAAAAAAAATTCGGAATCATCGACCTTATTCTGTAGATATCGCGCGGAACTGGAGGAAGGACATTGCTTTCATTACTTACCTCTCTGATATCAATTTTTCCATCCTGGTTATCATCGTAAGCTTCCATGAAGCAGGATTTCAGTTCAGCCAACATTGTGTCAGTGACAGCCTGAAAAAGAGTACGAAGAATAGGAATTAGATTAAAATGTGAACTCAATGGCAGGACTAAAGAATTATGTGTTCAATATTTGAAAAAAAAACCATACAAGGATAATATTTTGGGGATTTTCCAAAAGCTGCAGGAAATAATTCTATCTCATAATGATACATACATACATATATAGAAGAGCAGGAGTGAAAGGAGGATAATTAGAATTCCATTATCCTTGAAGTCACGGCATGAATTGATTACTTTATGGAATAGGTAGATAATTACTGCATGTACGTGGGGAATTCGAATGAATAAATGAACAGTTTATAGCGAAGTATGCAGGCAGGAGAAGGAAATTAAATTGTTTAAGAGGATCTCGGTATTCAATAGTATTTATGATATGTGTGTACTGTGTGTACATGTGCGTTAATTCATATTTCATTTGGAAAAAACATGTTATCTTGAGTAAGTTGTTAGGTTCAATTTTGTACTGAAAACGTTTAAAGGAGAATGAGTTTAATTAAAGGGCTGGTTTTTTGAACAATATGTCAACATATATACATTCGTTCGTAAGCAGGGTTATATTTGAATGGTGGATACTATAGTGAGCGGGCTATTCCCAAGGCTTACCAGTATCCGCTTCCCCCAAATAACAATTCCAATAATAACCACCCGGCACAACTGTAGAAGTCCTTAAGTTAGTGGATTCAATCAAGAGTAACAAGGCTCTCTAACTTCGTCCTTAAAAAGGCTATTAAAGCCCAACCAGAGGTTTTGCTAACCTCTATACAGCTTGTCTGATAGAAGGAAAGTTTCTGACTGAGATTGGTATTAATCCTAAAAGGCGACAGGCCTCCAGAGCAACCGTCTGCATATAGACCACTGTGCATGCTAGACACAGTAGGAAAAGTGCTAGAGAAAATAATCCGCGACAGACTGAACCAGTACACCGAAGGAGAAAATGGACTGTCCAACCTACAATACGGTTTCAGAAAGAAACGAAGCACAACCCATGCGATACAAGCAGTTTGCAAGATAGCACGCGCAGCCATATCGGGGACCAGATGGAAAGGAGGAAAAAAAACAGTCTGCGCCATCGTTACCCTCCACGTAAAAAATGCCTTCAACTCAGCCAAATGGAGCTGCATTATGAGAGCGTTGAGGGACATGCGCGTCCCAAACTATCTGCGCCGAATAATAACAGGAGGAGTACCACAGGGATCAGTGTTGGGCCCAGCCTTGTGGAACGTTATGTATGATGGGGTATGTATGCAGCGACGCAACACTGCAAAAACATATTTAAAGATGTTTAAACGTGGCTTTGTTCATCAGGCCTGGAACAAGCAGAACATAAAACGGAGGCTGTCCTCATAAGCAGCCGCAAGAAGTTGAGCGCCTGACAATAGAGGTAGGCGAACACACTATTGAGTCGAAGCTTTACATAAAGTACCTTGGAGTATTGCTTGACCATAGGCTAAACTTTAGAGAACACCTAGTCCATAAAGCGCGAAGACAAATCGGGTGGTTGCCGCAATATCCAGGCTAATGCCCAATATTCGAGGACCAAAGCTGCCTATAAGAAGCCTACTTGCGACAGTTAGCAAGTCAATCCTCATGTATGCAGCCCCCATACGGGAACCGGCTACAGCCATAAACTCATACATGAGGGGGGATAAATTCGGTGAACAGAAGAGTATCTCTCAGAATATGCTCCACATCCAATTAATGTAATAGCAACGTGAATGACCTCTAGGTCAGAATAGCAGCATGCATGCAGAATAACGAGCAAAGAAGCGCCATCAGAGCGACTACAAAAGTAGAATGGCAATGACGATGGAGCACATCAGAAAATGACCGGTGGACCTACAAACTGCTGCCAAATATGGAAGAGTGGACCACAAGAAAACACGAGGAGGTAAACTTCAACCTTACTCAATTCTTAACAGGACATGGAAGTTTTTGGGAATACCTTCACAAATACAATATCGCAGATGATCCTTTCTGCCGGTACTATGGTGAAGGGAAAGTTCAAAACGCGGAACACGTCCTTGTAGATTGAAAAAAATTATGAGCCTGTGAGAAACACTCTAGAAGAAAGATTGGGAATGCGGTAACCCCAAGGAGCCTAATAGGCTACATGCTTCCAAGAAGAGAAGCTTGGGTAATCGCCGACAACATTATCGCAAGCATTATGCAAGAGCTAACGTTGGAAAGCCAAACACAAAGAGCCTAAGAACAGAGCCCTGCAACATAAAGAAGAAGATATGACGTCAAAAACTAGCCACTACGAAGGAATGCCTTGATCGCCAAAATGAGACAAAGACGAAGACGCTAGCACAATAAATTTCTCTCGGGGTCATTCCAGACTCGCAAGTTATCGTGAAGGAGAAATGTAGAAGAAAGAATAAAAACAGGTTTAAACAATCTCTAAACTTGCAAAAGGTCCTTCGGAAAAAGATGGGACTTGCAATGGCATATCATTTACTGGATATACACATCAATTATTATCAGACCTACGGATTTTTCAGCTGGTGGACAGATACACAAATGAAGAGCTTCCTAAATCAACTCTATAAAGTGCAAAGACTGTCAGCATTCTGGATATCTTCTCCCCATGATCATTTTCATTAAATGTATTGCCGTAAAAGGAGCCCTTAGACTGATGAATGCAAAATGTGGAAAAATTACGGCTATGGAGATGCGAAGATACTGAATTAAGTAAAGACAATGGGCAATAAATATAATGCGGAATGCTTCACAGCCACAACGAATTACATATATGATCACCTTCATGGATTTGAATATATGTAGGTACCGGGGCAAGTATTTACTCCTAAAACGATATATTCCAGACTTCATGAGCCAAAAAAACCAAAATGCTGGTAACAGAAATAGCTGCCGTAGGGGTATTTACATATATATCACATTAATAAACGATAGTCACAACCATAGACGAACTAAACTAGACAGTCAACTGGAACTCCCCTGTCCCTTTAGTGCTGCAAATAGGAGGAGCCTAATTACCATGTTTGTAAATAAATGTGAAGTAGGCTAGTGACCAAGACCTAAATATTATTTGATCGAGTCATCTCTTTCATTCCTTTTAAGCAAAATATTTTTTTCCGCTTGTTATTCCATTACCAACAACAAATTGTATGTACAAAATGGCTGCGACCACAGATGTCAAAAAATCGCCAGATTTTGCAATTGTATGTGTGACCTCTGTGAGCTCGCATTTGTTTTTGCTTGAATATCAGAATACAATGACAAAATCTAGCGGATTTCAGCTTGGGGGACCAAATGCATCAAACGAACCGAAGTGATCTGCCTAATTTACTCTGTCTATGGTCACAATCCTCCATCTTTCTAGTTGGCAAGGGTCTGCCATGAACATCACTTAGGCTATCAAATTCATACTGCCATCGATCGGAAAACTGTATTGTATTATTGATAACATAATAGAGAAAATGAACTATGCTTCGGAAATGGTTGAGCATAAAGCTCTAAGTCAATCTATCTGATGCTGTGCTACTGCCTTACAAGAACATTGCCTATAAATTCTAGGCTAAACATTCTTCTCTAGCACTGCAGAGGTGGCAAAATCACGGATAATGCGCCTATTTAGATTCTTTAAAAGCACCAATTGGTTCAAGGGTAGATCCCAGTATGATTATTTCTACCACTCCACTACCAAAGATGAGCCCTTTAGTAGCATCGAGTGCACATGATGAGTTTTCTTTCCATCAATCACCCTCATAACCTAACCTAACCTATGTAAATCGAAGAATAATATTCAGCCGGTCGGATTATGAGACAGATCATAAGCAATTTAGTACATTTTTACTTGCAGCTTTGATAGAGAGTAAGTATTATAGATTCATGAAAAAATGAACTCGAGACATTAATCAATTTTGACATTACGATGATAGAGAAGTGCGAAATAGTAGGTTTGCAAATTTTGTCTGCCTTCCTTTCTGTGTATGCATGAGGGTGCAGCCTGAATGGGGGAGCGGGTTTGGAAAAAACTGCATATCTGTTGGCTGTAGGGTGATTGCTAGAGGCGAAATTGAGATTTATGTTTTAGGCCAAATTTTTAATTTATTTTAAGCCCAATTTTACAAAAAGACAATTTTCTCGAAAATGGTTCAAATGATTGTGCTTATGGAGGGTGACTAGATCAGATAGAAATGATACTTTTTCCAATTGTTGTATGTAGATATTAGGTCCGTTCGCGTACTTTTTGCCCTAAAATTCTTAGACTATCAAATTTCGAAGAGTGGGGGTAAAATTCTCTCAGAGATAGCTAAAATTACGAAAAAGTAAACAAACAGATTGAACGAGAAAATGTTGAAAAAGCACTGCTTAGACAGCTTTGACAGTTTTCATAAAACAGCCTACAGAAATTTCTTAAACTAAAAGTCGTAACATAGGGAAATTTCTTATTTAGCGCTCTTTTCTGTGAAAAACTACGAAAACTCTCCGTACGCGAACAGCTTTTCGTAAAAATTTTTTAGTTTTCGTAAAAATTCGCTGTTTTAGGAGGATAAGCGAACGGACATATTGTGTGGATATTATTAAAAAGCATATTAATACACAACGTGAATTTAGCCGTGAAGTTGGTCGTCATCATGGCTTTAATGTAGAGACAGTTTGTCGTACCGCGGAAGAGCTTGAGCATGACTGCAGTCTTTTGGTCCTTAAGTCACCAACCAAGCAGAGATTGGTGCGAAATTAAAAAAAACATAGCCCCCGTAGCGGCTAGTATCTACGAAGTCCCAGAAATGTTGATTCCGAGACGATCAGCTGAATTAAAATTCGTCAGAGAGTCAATCCTGCTTATTTTGCGGCTGGATTTAGGCCTGCAGCCATATGAGATTGTATTGACACAAGAATTAAAGCCAGGCGACTATGGACAACACCGTGAGTTCACTAATAGGGCCTGAAAATGTTGGCCGTAGATCAGGATTTTGGCCAAATAGATTATCTTCTACGACAAGGATTTATAGATCATCGTGACTTCACCCGTGAATTCAAAGAAAGAAAAGAGTGGAGCGGTCATATCGGATCAGTACAAATCATCAAAAGTACTAGCGACCTGAAAATGCGACCTTCAAAATCTCTATTAACGCACGTTCTGTTGGAACCACATGTCCTCCAGAATCAATACATTTATTTGTGGCAACAAAAACTTGCCGATCATGGTTCTGTATCGCTGACCCGTCACAGTTACCCGATTACCCTTGATATTGTACTCGAGAAAATGAGGCCCGTTGACGCCTCCTGCGTGAATGGCGCTACATGCTATGACTTTAAGTGGATGTCACTTCGTGTCCCAAAAGCGTAAATTTTGTTTGATTTACTTAGCCGTTCAGGTGGAAACTTGCGTCACTCACGATGAATTTCGACTAAAGATTATTAGGTGCTAAGGAGAGTATCGGCGCAGTTTAGGTGCATTTGGCAGTCAGCCAGCAGTCTGCACTTTGTAGGTGTACATCTGCAAGGCTTTTACTAAAATGTGTTCCAGAGATGAACGTGTAGCCAATCTCTCTGGTCTCTTGTCGATTTTGACCACTTATCGGCGACACCTTCAGCTGCAGAGACAAAATAGCACTACGAGCCCTTCCAATGCCTCTTTTGTTCCAGTCTCTTCGAGGTAAGCATCTAAACGGCTTGTTGTTTGGGAAGTCTGCTCCAAAAACACTGACGGATTATTCCGATTCAAGAGAGTAAAGACTATTCCTTGAACTGGAAAAGTATAGCCTTTCTTGTCCGTGTCTTATATATCTATTTACTGCACAAATATCAAAACAAAACTGACAGTTTTGATGTATCCTTATCGCCCTATGCATCATCAATGGGTTCACTTGTAACTTGTTATTACAAATAGGACATAGATACACATTTGTCACCAATAATCGCTACAAGAAGACTAGCGGAAACTATATGAAAAGCTGTTAAATAAAATATCCACAGGACAGGATTACTTTCTTCGCCATTCAAAATGGTTCCTTCTCACTTATTTCTTTCCATTCTATACTCAATCACTTTCAATTGAAAGTAAAGAAACATAAAAACATATCTTTCACGATTGAAATTGTAAAAGATACAGAACCCCTTCTCTATTTAACATCCTTTCCCTATTCACCAAAAATTTCTATCCATTTCATTCATCTTTAATTAGGTTTCAGACCCAATAATCCACCCACTCTACAACTATCGCCGTTTGAATTGAAAGGACATGCATTGTATCCGGACACCTCAGCAGCAATAGCGACTTATTCCCCTTAGAATAAATCCTAAAAATTAACAAATTCCACACACAATAAAGAATAAATCCTGTATCCATACAATACATATTTCTTATCAGCATACACCCAGGTGGATACTCGTATCTGGATCTGAAAATCGTATTATGAAATCTGTTGGGTTGGGAAATATAAAACTACTCCTGCTCCTCGTCAACTCCGAGAAAAGGAAGGTTGATCTCCTTTTATTTCCTTTGAACGCGGCGTAAATTCTCCCTCCCTCTATCGCGTCGAACAAAGGAAAGCTTAGACCACATAATAAATACACATTCACTCGTATATCCTTCGGTGGTTTGATGAGGAACAAAAGAATAACAAGTTGGCAGCACGTCAGAGAAATGGAAAATACTACGAGTACCTACTACACAAGGACTCCCGAGTTTAGACAGGACTTTTTGCCCTCGAAATTGCATTGGAATCTATCTTCTTGAATGGGAGAATGTATATTACCCCAAGGATTTGCCAGATAGAGAACTCAGTAGAGTTATTTATTTTGTTCGCACAAACGGGGATACTATATTCTATATTCTATTTCGTTCTGGATTGTGAATGGGTTGGAGAGATGATCTGTCAGTTAGAACTTAAAGCGAATTGGCTCACATATTTGTTTCTTTAAATAGAAACTGGGGAGCAGTACACCATTGAAGGGGTATATACAGAAGTTAACATATTGGACGATCAAATTGTTTTAAGTTGGGGGCAACTTTGGCGATTGAGATTAACTGACGTATGAAAAAGAATTTTAGTTGGAATCTATTTATGTAAGAACCATTTGGTCCTTCGAGCCGTATAGAAAGACACAGTGATCCAAAACTTCATCATCTGTCTAAACAACACCGCAATACTTCTAACCATTCCCGTAATTACTGCCAACACTGCTCAACTTGTGTATCAAACTCGTGCTCTTCCGGCTAGAAAGATTCCTGTGACTGTTTCAACACCACCAATCTATTACTCTGCTTCCAAGTCATCGACAGTGATAACTCCTTTTGGAACGACATGGACCCTTTCGGATTGAAACAAGTGGCACCCCCCAACTGGCTGATGCTGGGTACAGAAATTTTTTGCCACAAGTTTTCTATCATAATAGATTCCTATGATAAAATCTCTTCACCCAGTTCTCGAAACCTTAGCTGCTTCAAAATTTACATTCCATCCAAATACCAAATACTTCTTTCGACAGTCTCTGATTCCATTAATGCCACCTCAGGCGTTCCTCAAGGCAGTCATCTTGGTCTACTGATCTTTGTCTTAACAATCTTCTACACATCGTGCGACAAAAAGTTCTTAGCACATAACGTCAGTAAATGTCAATCTATAACCTTCTCCTGTAAGCACTCCCCCTCCTCTCAGAACCTATTACTTTCTTCCCATATCTTTTTCCACAGCCACTTTTATACGCGGTTTGGGTATCATTTACGTACATTAGCTTTGTCAAACCTCTCTTTGAGCCAAGTTTGATAAACTTTTCACATCATCCCCTCCTTTAGAATTGAAGCTGAGCAGCGCTGGTTCATACGCTTTGCTTTACGCGGTCTCCCATGGCCCTCCTACGAAGATCTATTAAAATTGATCAACCAGAAAACCCTTGTTAAACGTCACAAAGTCGCTGACATGCTCTTCGTGCACCAGTTATTAACTGACACGAACGAAAATCCTCGCACGGCTGACTAAGGCCAGTGAAACTTCTTGTGATACCAATCGGATCGAGTATGCTCAGTCTATTCATTCAAACCAGCAGGAGCAGACAGCATGACACCTCATCCTTTTCATCAAAGCAGTATCTACAGATGCAGTGTCCTGTAATGACACTTGCTTTTGATTAAAAGTGCACGAGGCAAGAGGCATATTGAGGTTCTCCTCTTCAGAAAAAATTGAGAGTGTTGTGCCATACCTGGCAAGTTCTTCGGGCACAATTCCCCGGCACCCTTATTAGGTGGGTTCAGCCATTGTCCAAACATCCAGGAAATAGGCGCTAATTAAGGACAGTTTTCGAATTCAAAGTGACCAACTCCAGAGCAGCTTGACAATCAGTAGAGATTAGGATATCCCTCGTGGATATGACAATATACATATATAAGGCACCACAAGGCCTCCTTCATAAATATGCTACAGTGATTTGGGATGCGGAAAGAGATATTGAGAGAATACACCTCTCACTACTCCCATGTCCGTTTTGGATTCATCCTTATAGAAGCTGATAATCGGACTACTCTCCCAGTCCGTTCTAGAGGAAATGTGGGTCACGAAATTTTCGTTGAATATGATTTGGAGAAGGATTTAGTCGGTATCTGCCGGGATGCAGTCTAATTGAATAGATGAGTAGTCTGTTGGAAAATTAGTCCAGAAAAGGGTGCCTCTATGCGAAACTGTTGGAGTCATCCTCAGAACTCTACTGATGCAGACGGATTCCATTCCTTGCACAGGACTTAGTTGGTGTGTTGATTGGAAGTGGCTGCCAGCTGAGAACCACGGATACTCGTTAGAACCACTGAAAAAGTCGTTTACGAAAAGGTCTAGTCTTGTTGCGTGCTTACTTATTCGACAGTGTCCAGTGATGCCGATATGCAACCTTTTGAGAGAAATCAAAATCTTAAAGTGCCTTAGAATTAGCCTTACAGTTCTCTGGAATGTCCCTATGTCCCGGCACCCAACGCAGGTGAATGTTGAACAGCAGTCCGGCAGTCCAGGGCCGGAGAGAAGATAGAGAGATGAGTCCAGGGATTTGATGGCAGATTGGAACACGCTAAATAGTTTGGTAGACGGAATGAGAGCTTAAGATTAAGGCTTTCTGAGAAGACACAGCCCCCAGCTATTAGACTTTGAATCGTCAGTGTATAAATAATTATCTTCTAGGAAACCATTCTTACTTCTGGCTGATCTGGAGGGAATGGTAACGAGAAAATTCTTGTTGAAGTTTCAAAGTTCTTGAGGTGGTGTAAGAAATGTTTTCGAGGCTTCCGGAGTACTTCAGAATAGAACGTGGCCCTAGTCTTTCCTTGACCACTGTGAGGTTGCTTTAAGGCACACTCGCTACTATTTGCTTACTGAATGTATCAAGATATAATAGATGGAACATGATGTCCTGTGAAGCAGAGGATGTTGCTTATAGTAGGTGACTTTGTCTAGTGCGGGCCCTCAGACGGTCACACCATATGTTAACCTGACAACAGACAATGTGTAATATCAGGCTGAAGTTTCCATTTACTATTACAAGTGCCTTTTAACATCAGTATAGCGCTTTCTTGACTCTCTCAAGGATGTAAAATTAGACTTAGCCCCTTGGCGGTCCAAGAGAGCGCCATAAAGGTGACGTTTAGGTTCGAAGAGGCAAAGTACGGAATTTTGTACTTCCCTGTGAAGAGGACTAAATCAGTTTTCCTAAAATTGACCGCATTTTTGAGTCCATTTGGAGAATTTACAAAGGGCGGACTGCATGAGATCCCTAAGCGTTTCGAAGTGCAATAGCAACATTGTATCCTTCCCAGGAAGGATTAAGTGGCTCTATGTAGCAATGACTTAATTTTGGGAACATGACAGCAGTCTTCTACTGTTTAGATATTGATTTAGAAAATACCAATCCCATGATAAACTAAGAATAACTTTACCCCATTTTATTCATCAATCCATTAACAAAATAAAATAAGTATCACTTGCTTCACCTGCACTTCAATTGAACTGTCAGTTCTGAAAATCTGCCTAGGACATTTAATAAATTGAAAAAGCCTCAGTAAATTATGCACAATTCAACCTAAATTCTCAATATCCTGTCTCAAACAATTCACCCTTACACCAGTCAAAGTCAATACCATCTTTCGATCCAACCCCCCCACCCCTATCCATTATAAATTTAGAGAAAAAAAAAATAAAATGGTTTCGGCAAACTTTGCACAATTGCCTAACCGAAATAGGCTTCCTTCTCTGTACCTGTGCACTTACTACACCTCTGATCCCTCAAATAATGATTGGGTCGTGCCAATTCAACCGCAAAACAGGAAACTCAAAACGAGTACATTATGATGCAAAGCACAAGGAATTTTTGGCCAACCAATTCACCTTTAGTCGATTTCAATTTGATTTGCTTCAAGGATACGGATGTCCTTGATTTGAATCTGGCTTTCATCTGCATGTATTGTCTTTAAGTAGGTAAACGATTTGTCCTTAGTTTTTTTTTCTTCCTTTCCAGGTCATTGCATTGATTGAATATTAAATAAAAGGTACAACTTTTTATCCTTTTGTGAACAAAAACTCTTGCAAGGGAAGCAATAGTGGTTGCAGGATATTTTCCCTTTATTTCAATTCATTTCGTGCTCCTGTGCTTACTCTACGAATTACGAGAGCACATAATGTCAGGTGTATAACTGCTGTTTTAGTGATGATGTTCGCTGAACGCAACCATCGGAGGGACTTGTTTATTTTGTGCATTCAGACTGTAGCGAATTGTTGTTTATTCGTTTTTGAGAATGATCATAAAATGCTATTGTTTCCCCCTTTTTATTGGGGGGAACATTTTTATTGGAATTCTTCTTCTTTGGGGAGAGTAAGAAAAGGGGTCCACCAAATTAAATACAAACCGATTTGTATTCAGGTGAAGAAAACAAATGACAGCTTGGGGAACCTATAAAAAAGAGCCTACATTGAGAATGTTGTATTTATCAGTGGTTTTGTGGGTCGTAAAATAAGAATCATAAATGTCCTGAGGCTGTGAGTGGGTTTTATTGCAATTTGCAAGAGAATTTTATTTACAGCCGGCACAAAATTGGTGAAAATCTTTTATCGAGACTTGAAATTTGATTGCATTAGGTATAAGGTTTATTTTTAGATTGGCTCTTAAGTTTGTTAGAATTATATGTCAGAGTTATGACAGTTTAAAATTGGCAAAATTAAATGCTAATGAAAATAAATGAAGACTCGTAAAGCTGAGAAATGTCCTGCAATGGGACCTTAGTAATTGAATTTATACTCTTAATAGCTGTGCGCGGACTTCCGTGGCGTAGGATTAAGTGGAACTCACATAGTGTAGACTATCATTGCGACCATTTTCATCAAAATCCGTCGCGTGATACATGCAGGAGTGAGTCTAAAAGGCACCACAACGCCCAAGCACTTGGTTGTTCTACAGTAGTTGAGTAGATCCTTCAATTGGTTCCGTGAAGATTTCTGACCGCTAAAGGAGTAGCTTCTAGAATTGGCCTTATACTCTCAGAGAATATGTTCATTTACAAATGTCCGTTTCTGATAATCCTTATCCGCTGGCGTGCCCCCTCAGAAGACAATTTGCAAAAGTATTCCCATCATGGCTCTAGAGGTGTGATCCTCTTAGGGATCTTATGCAGAATAACCTCTCTAAGCTTTTAAAATGGACTCAGAAATTTGATCTGGGGATTAGTCTTCAAAAGAATTCCTAACTCTGCCCCACCGGCATTAAACGACAGCCCTCTGGTGCTCTCTTGTATCATTTTGAATAAAATACTAAGCTGGAAACCCAATATCTTTACAGAGTCAAGAAAGCCATTACGGCGCTATACTGCTATAAAAGGCACTTGCACTTGGGCGTAAATAGGGACTTTCGCCTCATATTACACATTGGCTCTCTGTATCTGCAGTCAGGCGAATACTTACGTACGTCTGGCGGAGCGTACTAGACGGAGTCCCCTACTATAACCACCTTAGTCGTGTACATAGAACGGCATGCCGTCCAACAGGTTACTCATTTATACTGAAACAATTAGGTAGATACCGACTAAATCCTTCTCCAAATCCTATTAAACGAAAATTTTGAGACCCACATTTCTTCTAGAACGGACTGGGAGGGCATTGAAGAGTTTCACAAACGATTTATCTGCTTCTATAAGGATGGATCCAAAAGGGCCATGGGAGTAGTGAGAGGTGTATTCTCTCAAGATCTCCTTCCGCATCCCAAATTACTGTAGCGGTAACGGAGGCCTTGTGGTGCCTTATACATGTATATTGTCATATCCACGAGGGATATCCCAATCTCTACTGATTGCCAAGCTGCGATTGAATCTCTGGAGTCGGTCACTTTGGATTCGAAAACTGTCCTTAATTGACGCCTATGTCCTTGCTGGCTGATGAAAAATCTACCCAATAAGGGTGCCGGGGAATTGAAACCATAGTAGGTGTTTTCACAGGACACTGCATCATTGGGAAGCATGCAATTAGATTCGGCCTCCCTTCAAAGGATTTTTGTAGACTTGAGACATTTTTTCGATGTTCTAGAGAGATTATGGAGCTCACAATGTCACTATCACCTATAAATTTAAACGCACGCTTCTGGATCCTATCCAGAAAGTGCAAAATAGTCTTGGGTGCACCTGACCAGATGTGGTCGTTGTACTCCAGTTTAGGGCGGATGATTGAGGCCAAATCAGTCGGGGTAAAGTATAAGGAATCCTAGACATTTTGCTGCGTTTTTGGCGACCTCGAATATGTGATATTTCCATCTGAGATGGTTATTGATACGCATACCGAGGATGGCAAGTCTTTCGGTTTCCGCGATGCAAGTACCATTCATGGATAATGGTTGGGAGGTTTGGTTACGCTTGAGTGACAGAAGACAGCATTCTGTTTTGGATGTATTAAATTCCACTCTGTTGGTTAAACCCCATTTGATTATGCTGTCAAGATCGGAATTCAATGAGTTTAACATACGTTCCTCTTCTACGGCCGAAGAGCAGGGACGTGAGTTGGGGAACGAATATGAAAAACTGAGGATACTGTCATCAGCGAAGGAATGAATTGGATCAGAGGTAGCAGACAAGAGGTCAGTTATAAAAATAAGAAAGAGAATCGGAGGCAGAACTTAGCCCTTAGGGACACCAGCATTTATGTGGTGAATAGCAGGCTTGAAGCCATCCAATAAAACTTGTATTGAACGCCCCGAAAGGTAATTTCTAATCCATTGAAGATGAAATCGTCGATACCATATGCACGCATTTTCGACAAAAGATCCTGATGTCAAACTCTGTCAAATACCTTTGAAATATCAAGCACAACTATCTTTGTTTCATATAGAGATTGGTTCCATTTCTCGGTGAGATATGCCATCAAATCACCAGTGAACCTGTTGCTACGAAAATCGTACTGCTGGTCATTGAGAAGTTTTTGCGAATCAAAATATTTCATGAGCCGGCGAATTATCAGCGTTTCCATGACCTTGGAAAGAAGGGACGTAAGTGCTATGGGTCGGTAGTTGGTTGGAGAGGAGGATTCGCCTTTTTTATTGCCAGGCTGGACAAATGTGGTTTTCCATCTACTCGGAAAGAGCCCAGAATAGTAGGACAGACAGAGAAGCCTACATAGAGGTTTTGCCAGCTTGGACGAACACCTCTTCAGAACTACAGGGGGAATATCGTCTGGACCAGTGGATTTGTGTATGTAATTAACGTAGATGACCACTGCCAATGTAGATGGTAATATTCTAATACGGATATTGTGTATGAACATTGTAGCCTACCGTCTAGTGGTATCTTTTGCTTTTTTGTACCAGATCCGTTTTTTATGAGTCGACGTTAAGTCTACAGTTCTTAGCTGAATTTTCAGTACTTGAAAGTGCTGCTTTCATCTTGTCACTTTGAGTATCCCAGAATTCACCTTGGACCATGGTAACAACTTCATCCACATTTGCTGTGATGCTATGTTCCTTTAGAACGTCGTCAATTGCCAGGACCTAGAGAAGTAATGCCCCCAGATCTCATGTATCTGGTATTTAGCATTTTGGTAAGCAAATTGAAATTGATGAAATTCTTAATATTGCACAATTACAGCACCCGTCTTATAGATATTCCATCAACTTTGTTCGAAGCGTCTTTAGTGTCTAGGAAGGCAGCAAGTGTGAATTCTTTCCAATGAAGGTTAGATTCAGGTTTTCTCTACTACATTATGTGAAGCCGTTTCCAATGATTTCCCCAGTTCATTATCTGATCCGAATGCAGAAGTCTTTTGAATATGTTTTTAGTAGAAAATACAAAAGGCCTATGGGTCTGAAATCCTTTGCGTGGTATGCCTAGCTTTGCCTTCCTTAGGTATATAGATCCTACTTCTACTTCCTTTCATTGTGGATGTACGACTGGAAAAAGACCACTAGGTTACGAAATTCATCATCAGTTGATATGACCAGGTCATCTAAGTCCTATTTGTAGTAGAACCATCTGGTGATCTACAGAAAGGAAAGCGAGCATGAACTAGTGAAACTGGGACCAGCGTCCCTTTTTATCGTACAAAGAGGGTAGGAATACCCTTTAACTGATTAAAAGGACACAGACGTTAGTTAATTTTGGAAGAGAGAAGAAGGGATATGAAAGATTTAGTGGGTCCTCCGATTTAGAGGGCTTACCTATTTCAATGGCATAACTTCTGAACTATTACAATTTTGTCAATCACGAAAGTTTTGTTTGTCTACAGGTTCTTCATCGGCAAAATTGGAGTATCAATGGTATCCAATACGCCCGTATTTGCTGATACCGGGTTGGCTGTACCCCACAAAAGGCAAAGACGTTCCGGCGCAGCGGAGGCAGAAGTGGCAAGTGGGATTTCACGTGCTGTAGAACTCCAGCCTACAGCTGAGCTATAAAGTTGCAACTTAATAAAACAATGGTGCGAAGAACTCTTCATTTAAGTCCAGTACAAAATCTACTACCAGGAGTAGCCAGCGGCTACTGCATCAACAAGAAGAGGACGAGCTCTTCGTCAGCAACATTTGGCTCTTATGTACCAGAAACTTCCATAAGTTGCAGCTTTGCAAAACATTTGTCTCTACATAACCCGCCTATAATAGCAATCTCTAGAATCCAATTAAATCCCAGCCTGTATGGCATCTTAGCCCAATTATTACATTTCCCTTTGCACCATCAAGCAAACCTAATCCGCTTTTAAAGACAACTTTATACATCACCAGTTTCGGTCCTACAGCCGACATAAGCCAAAGTACCTCAGATCACAAAATCATATCCATTACACGAATGAATCCATTCAATTCCTTCTGTCAGTATCCAAAAGTACAACAATTAAACTCCCAACTTTCTGGCCCATTTCACTTGAACTTCCCCCAAGCAAATACCATGAGTACCTTTTGCTGTCTTAATTCAATACCAGACAAGAAACTTCAGCTAAATAAAAAACAGGATGTAATCTCATTCTTTATCATTCTCGACAATAATCCTTGAGAATTATTTCACCAAAAACTTTACCGACAACCATCATCGCACACATACAACTCCCTAGGCCACAAAATGTTTCACTCTTTTCTGAATGTTGCAACATTCGTGCAACATTCTTTCACATTAAACTTTTGACTTGGCAAATTGTAATTACATTTACTCAGAAGAGTGAGCGAATAAAAGTAGTTTCCCTCCAACCAGGGTAGAACGCGTATTCTTTTTTATTTTTAGAGGACCGCGCTGAAGTTTTAATTGGAAAAACTTTCCAACTCCAGATGCGAGAAGGACAAAAGTATCTATGATGATGACGATGATGATGATGATGACCACTTGAAAGAAGAGAGAATATTTCCACTGCCCATTCTCATAATGATGGTAAAGTACCTTCGTGAGATAAGTTAAATTCCCAAGAGAGGAAGACTTGTTTCCTTTCAGAGGTTTCATTTCATTATGCCAGAAAGGACGACAAGGATAACAAGCCCAGGAAACAGTTAGATAATTGAAGATTATCCGTGATGATATCTCACGCAAATTGAAAGGAAACGCTCAAGTGCTACAACAGCTCCAAACAACAAGAGATTGCAAATCCAATAAAGGGATATTATATTCAAGGCGACAGATAGAGAGAGAATATCAAATTGGTACTCACTTCCGGACTAATATCCGTTGCATTTGCACTTGACACAAATTCTCGTAAGAACCCATCCAGTTCGGTTCCCTCAATATAGCCATTACCTAAAGGACGACAAAATGCAATTGTGTTAAAGTGCATTCAAGAAAAAAAAGACTAATCCTTACCATCCTTGTCATAGTGACTCCACACATCCATGAATTGGTTGGCGGAGAGCTTCTTTAGTTCACGCGATTCAGGATCCCGATACTGACGCATGAAATTCTGTGCTTTTTCGATTTGTAAACGTTTAGCTGCAGCTGCGGCATCCATTATTACAACTGTGTGATGGAGTGTCCTCTTTGAATTTTCCTTTTCCTCTTCCGGCGTCGGAGATTCTTCTGCAAATAAAGAAAATTGTGTGAGAGAACGATTTTCGTTTCGAAGGAATACACAATCTATTAAATTTGTTTTGTTATCTTTCGTCTTCAATTCAGTTGGTCCATACACAATTCAAGAGGAGATATTATTTTCATTGTATTTCGAAAGGATTTCACATGCAGTTATATGGTATAAAGGAAGCGAATGATATCTCGCACTCGAAGCTGGAAAGGTCTTAGGTTTGGCAGAAAGAAAAGTCTTTAAGTTTTCCAAAGATGCGCTGGTGTCCTGTTGATACTCTATTGGTGATTTATGAGATTAAGGAATGATTACAGGAAATGGATTTTTTTTTTTCTGTTCGTTTAAGGAAAAAGAAGAAAAGCTTAATGTGTTTTTAACGGGAAATTGTAGCCATTCTTTTTTTTGGTGCACAAATGTTTTCAGAGCATGATTTTGTTGTGCAGGATAATAGCTTTTATTTTAACGATCAAACGTGATGTATGAGTATGAGAGGGATTAGTTGTAAGTTATTTTCTTTCATACTTATATTAAAGCTAATGTTGTTTGTTGAAAGGGACGTTTACCTGCAAAAAACACGCCTCAGCAGTTGTTACCTATTTAAGAAAGGAGATGAGTTTTCAAGTTCTTAGAACTTATACTATAGAGCTTGAACCACTTATAAGCCCACTGACACACCATGTACTCACATGGGCCAAAGTCCGGTTGTAATCACTGTTATTCTGGCGCGTTTTCCTTAGTAAGTCGTTTGTCTTGGACATGGGGTAGCTTGGTCATATCTTTCTAGACATGGCACGGTTTGATAACCTAGTCCATTTGAGAATGGCTTTTTTTTAGGAAGATTGAGCAGATATTTGCCTTGACTGTTCCGAGAGGGGTAGGAACTGGCTCCGCGAGTGAGCAATGAAGAGCTCAGCCTTGCCTGGCCAATTTATCTGTACGATCGTTCTCATAAACATAGCTATGCCCTGGAACCCATTCGGGAGACGATAGGATTTTGAGATGTCTAGAAATTCCGAAAACTCGCCTGCAGCGATGCCACAGTTCATTTTTGAACCGTTGTCGGTGAACACACTGAAGTCGGAGTCCCTAATCACATGACCATCTTGCCATTTCATTCTTGTGGAGAATTGAACGTTTGACTGCTTTTGTAAGTTAGTTTGAGGATGGTGTAGTCCATGTAGGGCGCAGCAATTTCTCTCGGTAAAGAGTCTATGATGTTGCTATGTCCGTAAGGTTTGGCTGTCCAGCACCTAGACTCTTTGAGTCTGATTGCGCTGTAGGAGAACCGTAAGAGCATCTATCGTAGTCGACCGAAGGGCTTCTATAGTGCCTATACATGCCGTCCTTTGACTATAATATTGACCCATATGTGAGGATTGGACGAACTACGGCCGCATACATCCAGAGGGTAAATTTTGGTCGGAAACCCTATCGTTTGCCTAAGGTTCTGTTGCATGCGTAGAAGGCTATACATGTCTTCTTTACTTGCTGCCTTATGTTGAGTTCCGCCTAAGTTTGAGGTCTACGATAACACCTAGATATTTAGTACTGGATGATAGGGGGAGTCTCTGGTCGTGAATACGGGTATTTTAGTTCTTGTGGTGAAGAGCATCAGTTCAGTTTTGCTCGGGTTTGAATATGTACCTTAAAGATGAGCATTTTATAATCCCAACATTGGATGACTTTTGTGATGCTATGCGAGGATTTAAATATTTCTCAGTTTTTGATTTGCAGGAGGGGTTTTGGCAACTCGTTTCAAAGGAATTGACAGTATTTAGTACTCCCTTCTAGGTCGTATGAGTATTTTGGTAATTTTACTTTTTTGACTAAGACGGCCCCAGAAAAATTCCAAAAACTGAACTCCAAATATTTTGGTAATTTACCCGGCTCATTTGATTATATAGATGATGTAATTGTAGGCGGTAGGTCAAAGGAAGGACATAATGAAAATTTCAAATTAATGTTAAATTTAATAAAGATAAAGTACAACTTTGTGTAACTAAAGTTAAATATCTAGTCACATTTTCACTGTCAATACAATAAGTCCCGATCCAAGTCGAGTAGAAGCTATAATTCAACTTAAAGAGCCACAAGATAGAAAGCAGTTGGAATGTGTTTTGGGCATGTTCAATTATCTTCGTGCATTTATATAGTATTTTTGTTCCCTATTCATTAATTGACGAGATGTTAAATCTTTAACACAGGTCTCACATGGGAACCTATACTGGCCTTACATGGTCAGGGATATTTAAAATATGATTTTTAGATTATGAGTGTGAAAAATATAGACCAGAAAATAAAAAAACATCCCACATCCCATACATAGTAGTCCTTTCCACAGACTCTGAATCGATTGTCTTGATGTTGGAGGAAAATTATATCTCGTGTCAATCGATCAGTATTCAAAATGGATAGAACTTTATCTAATCGCTGATAAAACGCTGATAAAACCGCCGCAAGTTTAGTACGCATACTGAACAACATTTTTTCAATTCTTGAAATTCCACAGAAAATAGTTTCCGATAATCAAACATTTAACTCCTATGAAAATAGAAATTTTGCTAAAAAATCTAATTTCGACTTTATTTACAGTAGTCTCAGTCCCAGTCCATATTGCAAAATTTATACTTAAGAAAATTAGCACAACTGAGGGTAGCTTAGAAGCAGCTCTACTAGACTATAGGAGTACAGCAATTCCCAGAATTGGGTATTCTCCAGCGGAAATGCTTATGAGCGGTAAGTTACGGACATGGCTTCCAATAAAAGATGAAGATCTGTTACCAAAAATCCCTTTAAATTTGCAGGCATTATTAGGGCAACGTCAGGAAAAAGCAATAAAGTATAATAACCCAGTTTTACCACGCCGCGAAATCGAATTAAAGGACGCGAAAATGTAGTGTACAGGCACAATGGCAAATGGGAACCTGCTAGAGTAGTTTCAAGGCATGATTTGCCAAGGTCATACTGGTTGCGAAATGAAAACAATCAGATAGCTTGTCAAAACACTTTACATTAAGGAAGTCCTTAAGGCCCAAAAACTGGTGACATACGGACGGACGGACATGGCTTAATCGCCTCGGCTATTGATGCTGATCATTTATATACTTTGTTGGGTCTATCTTTAATATTTCTCTATGTTACAAACTATGTGTCAAACTTAATATACCCTTAGGATAGGGTATAAAAAGGAAGATGATGTATAATTGACTGATCACGATTTGTAAATGATCGTAAAGCACTCACTTGATCGTTAA
Organism: Chalcosyrphus nemorum; assembly: GCA_949716465.1. NCBI lineage: Eukaryota > Metazoa > Arthropoda > Insecta > Diptera > Syrphidae > Chalcosyrphus > Chalcosyrphus nemorum. The sequence continues at coordinate 7,874,748 of OX454335.1, forward strand.
CTCATACACACACTAACGTCGAGTGCATCCAACCTAGGAAGGTGGCTAAAGTATCCTTAAGTGGATGTTTCTATTGTTCGTAAAGAGCTGTCTCTGTCTATTGCACTAAAATTTTCAAAATGAAAAACCTTTTTCATGCATTCAAACTGTCAACGTTGGTAATTCAAATTACAGTCAAGTGCCAGAAGTTACACTTGCATAACAGCTATTCTTAATTCGCAATCAAAATAAACTTTTTCACTACCTAAAATCTGTCACTAAGTAAAAGTATTTTTCCTCACGAATAGAACGACGTAGTTTTTACGTCCAGTAAAACTTATCTTTATTATTCCCCCTTTACTCCGTACACAAATGCTTCTAAAGGGCATATGGAGGATAGGAAAACTTTTTTTTGGTTTTTTTTTTCAAATGATTCTTTAACCCCGAACCAAGTATGATACTTTTAACACATTCCTCCAACCTTCAGGCTGTGTAGAAACAACTTTTATGGAAAAGTTTCCTGGCGCTCACATATATTTAACGGTGACAACGTATTTTCTAAAGATCATCTCTGAAATATAGCACTCGTATGGAATTGGTGTCCTTGTGTGCTCCTCACATGTTACCTCACTTGTGGTGTGATGCTGAAGAGCAATATGTACCAAGAACACAAGAAAATATCGCGAATAAAAGTTGTTCCTTTCGGAAACTGATATTTTTCTCTCAGGCTGTGTTGGTGTGGAGCAGCACAAGGAACAGGAAGGAAGCGCCCAGCTACCGCTACTTCCGTGCGAATTAGTTCGCATTAAATTTAATCGAAAATATCCCCGGCAATAAGCAGAAACTTTTGTTTTTTGCTGAGGACCTTTGACTGTAAAAAACTAAGAAAATGGCGTTTTTTTTATCGGGTTTTCAAGTTGTTTTCGAAAAAAAATGTATGAAAAAAAAATGTGTGTTGTCTGAAATTGCCATTGTTGGGTACTTTAACTGTCACAACAAACATTCGGCTGTTGTTTTTGTTATAATTGATGTTTGTTTTGATGGCTGTTTGCGTACACCCAATAAACAAACAGAAAAAACGGGAACTGAGCGATGTATCTTTCCTGTTGTGCACTAATGGGATTGAATATGACAAGCCGTTAGCTGAATATGCATTTTGGCCGAAATTGTTGAATTCATTTTCATTCTTTTTCCTCACTGCTGATTGACAATTAATATTGATGACAGGCACAATTTATTGGTTATAGTCGGCCTATGCGATGCGATAGTATGCTCTAGGATATTGGGGTAATCGCAAAGCAAATGTCGGTTTTAATTGGGAAAATATTTGACCCGTTTGATTGGTAGTTTCTGTACAATTTATTGATGGCAAAAAAGCGTACATGTGTTTTAATTTGAATTCGATTTTAATTTATTACTCCAAGGAATGGAAACTGAAGAATAAAGAACGATTAGCTGGTTTGAGAGTTCAAATATGAGACGTTAACTGGCAAATTACAAACTGGATTGAGAACATGCTTAATAGCAGAATCATCAACTCAGCCGCAGGACCTAGTTCCGTGAGAAAACTGACATTGAGGGACACCACAAGGAGGGGTACTCTCTCTGACGTTATGGCTTCTCACCGTCAATAAGATTCTCAAGACCGTCGACGAGAAAATAATTAATATCGTAGCGTATGCGGATGACCTAGTGACAGTAATTGAAGGCAAATTTCTGCCAACAATCAGTGAACTCATGGAATCTGCTTTAAAAGAACTTTCTAGATGGGCGTACCAAAAAGGTTTAGGAGTTGATCCGCGTTAGACCGAACTGGTCCTGTTCACCAAGAAAAAATAAGATACTTAGCTTCACACTGCCAAAGCTAGAAGGCACCACAATAAGCCTCTTTCCGAGGCGATATCTCGGGGTTATTCTAGACTCTAAGTTATCGTGGAGAAGGAATATAGGAGAAAGAATGAAAAAGGGTCTGACTGATGGGGATTGCAACCGCGTATCATTCACTGGATGTCCACAGCAATCAACAGACAATGATCACCTACGGGTCCTTTGTCTGGTGGACAGCAACCGAAATAAAGAGCTATCTAAACGAACTCTACAAAGTGCAAAGACTGGCAACATTCTACACAGGAGTAATGAGAAGTACATCACAGGCAGGGCTTGACATGATTCTCCATCTCCTCCCCCTGAAATTGTTCATTATAGGCAGTGCCGCAAAGGGAGCCCTTAGACTAAAAGAATCCAACATGTGGATACAAGCCGCCTATGGACAGGATAATATACTGAACGTAGTAAAGAAAATGGGAAAAAAAGCCTCGGATTATATGATCCCATGTAATGACTTCAACATGACTGTCCTATACCCAACTCATGAAGACTGGGAGTCAAAAAAGGTGAATGGATCCCAAATGGATATAGGCACCGGAGCTGGTTTCTACTCAGAAGTAATACAAAAACAGACTTCCAAGGCATGTAGTCTCTTCAAGCCGAAATCCTGGCAATAGAAAAAGCCGCCGTATCTATTCAAGAAATTCACATCCCTCCGTCGGATATAACAATCTTTGTAGATAGTCTAGCGGCTCTGAAATCAATAACTTCCAATATAATCAAATCAAAGGCGGTTAAGAAGTGCTGAGACTCACTGATCACCATCAGTCACCACAAGGACAAACTCTGCTGGGTATCTGGACACAGCAATGTGGGTGGGAACGAAAAAGCGGATGAACTGTCAAGGCGGGCGTTTGCTATGAACATTAGTGAGGCCGACACATCCATACTGAGAATGAGGCCAAAGCCTCCTGGTCATCCAGGAAGGACTGCACTATTTCACGTGCCCTATTGTCAAAACTGAATAGAAAGAAAACAAAGACCCTATAAACAATGGCTCGAACTTCTATCCGCGTGCTCACTGGAGTAATCACAGGACTATGTGCCATAGGAGCAATGCTCCACAAATGGAACGCAGAGTCCAGCGATTTATGCAGAAGCTGTGGAAACGAAGAGGAGGTAGAGTCAATCCAACACATGCTGTGCCACTGCTCTGCCCTTCAAGAATAACGCCTTCGAATTTTAGGCCACAGATTCTTTGATAGCTTTGCAGAGGTTACATAGTCCTACTTAGATGCGTTAATAGTACCAACTGCGTCCCAACGTCCTTTTAACTACTTTTAAAGGGTACGCATAATGGACCTTTTAGTGTCTCCGATTGCAAGTGATGTGTCCAGGGCAACTTGACAAGTCAGCCGCTGAGATCATACTTGTGTGTGTGAGTTCCCATTTTATTTAGGTAGAACGACAAAATACAAGTATAAAAATAATTAGTTTTTAGCTTTGGCGAGCGGATCTGTCAAACGACCTGAAGAAGGCTGTTTAGTTTAGTTCGTCTATAATCGATGCAAATATATGAAACAAATACACAATGACGCGAGACTCGTTCTATCGCAACGCGTTCTTTTCGAAAAATTGAAAAACTCTTTGAGACTTTGTGAAGTAGTCATGGTCAAAAGGAACAAGTGTTCGGTTGTATCACTGCAACTAATAACGTGAGTAATATCCTCTTCCAATTGCTCAATGGTACCCAGCTTGTCCATGTAGACTTTACATAGTCCTGAAGAAAAAAGTCTAGATGTATGACATCACAAGATTTAGGTGCATAATTCACCGGTCTGAAGCTCTACTGCAACCAGCTCTCCGGCCTAGCTCTCTTTCGCCGCCTGTTGTGTTGCTTAGCATTTTTCTTCTGGATTCTTTCAATATTGTCTCCTACCTGCTCTGGAACTTTATCCCTCTTTTGCCATTGCTCCGTCACGCTGTCTTGACTGAGTATCGCTCCTATGTCTGGTCTAGGTGTTCTCAATAAGGATTTTAAATGGGGATTGCTCGTACTCCTCGGGGCCCTACTGTTTATAGCTTGCTCCACCCGCTCAAATTTGTTCTACCAACATGTAGGGTCTTCTATTCCCAGTTTCGTTAATATTAGAATCAGAATCCGGTGTATCCTCTCACCTTTTCCGTTGTCACCTGGGACTCCCGAAGCAAATGCGTAATTTATTTCCCATTACAATTCTACTCAAATGCGCCTAACGTGAAAGTAGTACTCTGTATGTTTTGATGCTTCTTGGATTTCCAAATGTCGATATCTGCTTCCTCAACCGGTGAATCCCTTTTTCGCTTTTTGTACCCTTGGTAGGGTACATGGGGCCAAGAAATTCAAGCTGGACTTCCTTTTTGTTTAATATCATTGCGAATACCTTGCAGTCTGTCGCTATCGTAATTGCCTTACGCAACAAATAGATCCTCCAGCCTTTGAGGGCCTTAATTACCGCTAACACCTCCAGTTAGTGTGATTGATATTTCTGCTCCTGTGGTATTGATTATATATTAGCACGACTCATACATCGTCTGTCAAAAAATCCATAAACAAAAAAGTACCTCCAAATGAATCATACTTTTTTTCATCTATTAAATCAGACAAAGAATCCCTTCGCATGCACTGCATAATAGCTATCTCTCTGGAATAATATTAAGCTACTCAGCTTATCCGAGTAAAAACAACTACCACCGGGCTCTAATACCCATTTAATGAGTCCATAAAGTGCTCCTTACATCCCCACAGGATTTTTGCTACCACTAATCTATTGGGACCCCGCTAAACACAAATCATATCCACACACACAAAAACACCAATTTTAAATAAACACACTAAAAACTCTCGTTCCAATTACCTTTATTTGAAATCATACAGGAAACAGAAAACAAATTTATGCCATCGGACATCCTGTGTCGGTGTGTAAATAACCAATTATTCACCACAATCCTCGCGCTCGTATGAACAAAGAAAAAATAGAAGGAAATGAGAAAAAATGTACCACCTCCAGCTACCAGCCGACACAAAACAACTTAATTCAAGATAAATAAATAAATACAGGACGACTGAACCTTAATAGCCGCCTCTAACCTAATTCTTATTTCTTATCGTGATGCGGTTAAAACATTTTTACTTTTTTTTTATGTTATCCTTGCTCCAGCCAGTTATACATATCTCTTGGTGGTAGTTGACAACAGTATCTTGTCATTAGGTGAGACCGCGCCATATAAAATGGGACTAGAGTCCTTCTGACAGCTCGAGGATATACATCACTAAATGTGACAAACAACTGGGTAGACAGAGTATAGAGAGGTTGGTTAAGCCGCACCTAACAATGCTACTGTCGTGGCGCATCATTTTTAACGTTGTGCTCTTCAAGGAAGGAGTTTTTTTTTTTCTTTTTATGGCATGATGACACCAACATCTTATCCTTGCTGAGGTGATGCAGAATGTGGATTGTTGTGTGGTTATATTTTTTCTCTGTCGTCCCATCGTCTCAGAACGTCTCAGAACGTCTATGATAAATTATCCTTAATAAGGACACACTTTCGCTCTTGTTTTGGAGGTTTTTATTCTTTATTTCGTGCTGTTGGTTAGGAATGCCATTGCGGGGTGGATACCTATTTCTTTTTGCAATTTATATTCATTTGTACACTTGACGGGAGGCTATTATTGTGACGGTTCGCAGATGACAAATGGTTGGTTAATATTATTATAAAACGGCAGGCAATTACGAGAGTATTTTTCGAGGCAACTAATTTGAAAGTCTATTTTCTCGCTGAGGAATTGTCAAACGAAAAGCAGGAGGAATTCGTTTAAAATTTTCAGGTGAAAGGAGACTTTAATCATTAGTTCGACTTTTTGATGTGAAATATAAATAAGTAGCTTCCAATTGATAGTAATTTGTCGACAGGATCATCTGAGTCATTTCGCCGATCACTGCTCCATTCTGAGTGATTTCACAATTTCAAAAATCTCGAGTAATTTCCGCTGTCCTGAGGAGCTTGGAGCATTGTCTGGTGTCAGCTAGATTCTTATACTTCAGTTAACAGTAGATACCCTTTAGGAGAATAATTAGGCAATGCGAGAATGCCGATTGGATTCGTTCTTCAGGGCTTTTACCCAGTGTCTATGCTTCCTCGATAGAAATGTAAATGCCGCTACTGACATGATCAATACTTGGTTCAACTTGGAATGCAATCTTCCATCTCGAGTAAAACTGCTAGTATTGAGCCAAAACATCGAATAGAAGGATAAGTTATGACGCCGAACAACTCCTGAGAAAGCGAAGTATCTGCAAATGGGCTAGAAATGTAGCTCAATTTTAAAGCGTAACCAAATATTGAGGAAAATACTGCATTGTCGTACTCCCAGCTCTTCAACGATCAAAGTATCACTGATTCCCAAGAGAAAGCTTATCACTTGGCTATATTCGCCGTGAATTCCACCATTTACAACCAATGGTTGTGTACCCCGTGGCAGCCGCACGGTGATAACATTTTAAGGACCAGATTCCAGGCGAGAGTACGTCGCGTCACCATTATACAGTGTTACGTCCGCACGGATGGTTCATCTGAGGAAGAAAAGGAGACCTTTTACAACCAGTTGGGAGCTGTTTATAATGCAACACCCAACGGCGACATTCTCATTGTGAAGGGGGACCTGAATGCAGAGGTAGCAACGAGGTAGACAACGAGCGGCTCAAACATGTTATGGGACGGCACGGATTATGCAACCGCAATGACGAGATCACCATCTTATGATAGCTACTGTCCAATTACGCACTGCTGCCGTTCGAAGACCTAACGACACAAGAATACCTAGGTTCAACGTAGACCGGTTGAGAGTTCCACAGTGCGCCAAGAACTAAGCGACAATCTCTCACGTGGAGTGGAAACAAACAGTAGCTCATTGCCAGCCACCATCCAAGACCATTGGGGTGCTGTGAAAACTGTTTTCACATCAGGTGCTGAAAGGACTATCGGTCGATCGCAGGGAACCATTCTCCATACCTGAAGAAGAATCAACAGCAGCAGAGAGGATCGAGCTAGAGTATCTCATGAAGATGAGAGAAGTGCAGCGTAGCGTGAGACGTGATAAGCGTAATTACATCAACGCGCTGGCCACGCAAGCAGAAGAAGCAGCAGCAAGGTGCGACAGCAGAACCGTTTATAGAATCACCAAAGAGCTTTTAGATTGCCGAAGCTCTACTCAACATCAAGTGAATGGGTTATACGGTTCTTTGCAAATATCTGATCAGGAACAACTGAAGAGATGGAAGGAGCATTTTGCTTCAGTTCTAAACCGAGTATTTGCCAGCAATATGCACCCAAGTCAGACTGAAGTGTCCGTAGAAAGACCACCACAATCCCCAGTAAGGAAGAGATTATTACTGTGATCAAAGCACAGAAAACCAACAAGGCAGTAGGACTTGACGGCATACCCGCGCAACTTTTTCAAGCTGCGCCAACAGAATCGGCTGATCTACTGTTTCCACTTGTCGGGAGAATATGGCAAGCCGAGAGTTTTTCGGATGAGTGGAAGAAGGGAATGATCGTCAAGCTCCCTAAAAAAGGTAATCTAATGCAGTGTGAAAACTGGATCCTCCTATGTCGACCACATCAACATCCTGCGGATTATCATCAAGCAATGTGTTGAATATCGATCACCACTTCCCCGCTGTTCATCGATTTGAAAGTTGTTGGATAGTGTCAATCCGGAATTTCTTTGGCGTGCCTTGCGCAGGAGAGGCATAATAGCAACTATCAAGGCTACGTATGATGGGTCCACATGTCACGTCTTGCACAGAGGAAGGCTGTATGAGGAATCCGAATTACAAAGTGGGGCTCAGCAAGGTTGCATACTTTCACCAATAATGGTTCTATTGGGGACTAGCGATTTGCTTAATGCCGCCTTATCAACAGGAAATGGAGGAATTCGAAGGACTCTTACATCTGAACTCAAACACTTCAATTACGCCGACGATGCATGCCTACAATCTCACAGAATAAAGGACCTCCACAAAATGACAGCAAATGTGGAGAGGGAAGCAGACGTCGTTGAGCTGAAAATTAACTCGGCAAAAACAAAAAATGATCAGTCTAGGACCGAACTCATCAACTCATATATCGATTGATTGCCGGCCAAATAGTTGAGAGAATAGAGAGCTTCCAAAAGCTGGGAAGTATTGCCCCAACCTATGGCGGAACGGAATTGGATATAGCCAGCCGAATAGGCCAAGTTAAATCTGCTATTGGGACGCTATCCACCGTTTGGCGAAGTAACGAATTAGCGACTGTTCCATTCCAACATTGCATCCGTGCTGATACATATGTATATGGATGTGGTACCTGGAGGGTGACCTTCACTATCAGGAGGAAGCTGCAGCGGTTTGTTAATAGGTGTCTAAGCTACATCTTAAGGATATTCTGGCCAAACCGTATCTCTAACGAACTGCTTTATCAGAGAACGGGCCATGAATCTAAAGGCACTACCATATGACGAAGTGGCAGTGGACTGGTCTCCTCCAAAGGGTGACAATTTCATAGCTCACTAAGCAATGCAATGAAACCCGCAGGATTCGCGATGGTTCTAGGAGTAGGTATGTGGCGCAGAACAGTGGAGAAGTCAGCATTGTGAAAGAGAATTGGGAAAGAGTTGGGGTGAGCTGAGGCACCTTTCCAGAAATCACACACGAGGACACGTTGGCATTGTAAAAGCCATAGAACCCAGAAGGGGATACAGTACATAAGTAAGTAAGTTTCTTAATACCTTCTTACATCTTCAATCGGTTTGCCGATAAAAACCGTTTCCTCAACCGAAACGAAATAACATTCTAAACATGGTAATGCTCAAGTTGTCTTTCGTACAAATAATATTTGAATGTTTATTCTAACCAAATACATGTTTTTCAACAACACATTACCATCAACAAAGATGTCCTTGCAAGACATCTGCATACAGCTGCAACTACTAACTGAAACTTAAACAGTAACTGACACATGCACTTGCAAAGTTATTGCATAAAATCCACCCGGCATACCAAGCAACTTTGCGCCTTCCGTACGTGTGCACTTACACCCACCCGTACACACATCCTTTATTCGAAAGGAACGAAACTTGCATAAATAATGTCTCTACAACAAATCTACCATACGTTGCTCTATATCCTTTATATTATACACTTTCAAGTGTGAAGGATATAAATGAGAATTTATATCTCACGATGAATAAGCACAGGAGTGACTGAGAATTTTTAAGTTAATCCTTAGGTTAAATACTTTTTAAGTTACGTATACGCCACCGAGAAACCATTACCGCCGACTTTACATTGTGTGTACAGTTTTTTTCTTTCTCTTTGTTCCTTGTTTAAATAAATGGAAAGGCGCGGCACTATAAGGACTGTGGAATTTCTAATTATGCTCACTTTTCAAAAGAATTGCAAATTGTTTGCAATTGCAAGGTTGTGTGCATCAGAGTTGAAACAACGGATAATATGACAAGAAAGGACTCTCGTTTAGTCAACATTGTATTGTAACTGACTGTCGTCAGCAGAATTGTTATCAATAATTGTGTGTAGTGACTCTGAGAATGTTCCTCTTTCTAGGTAGGGGGGAAAAAGGTATGCTGGTTGGGACTTTTAATTGCAATTGTTGAGGTAGGCTAGAGATGCGCTGGCAGGAGTTAAATGGAATGTTACGAATGTTTGCTGGAACAGAAGGGTACACTGTTGTAGTACGGTAATGGGCTTGTGGTTAATGGAGCTAAGATGAGTTGTTGTAGGTTAATGGATACACGTTGGTCGGTGACTGTGGAAACCTAGTCAACAATACGTATTGTCCATAGTTAGGGCGAACATTTGATGTCACAAATTAGGCGTAAACTCTGGTTGCGATCTTGTAATTGATACTGCATTCGACATAAGGATACGATACTAAGATAATTGCGAAGGTGAGCTGTCTTGAAATTGCCTGTACAAAACCACCGTTTAGTGTCAATAGTACAGAGACTATATCACCAGAATATCTAGCTTGTAGGCATATCAGGAAGGATGTTGTAACTTACGCGAGGCTGGTTATTTGCCGCTTCGGATCTCCAACCAGTCGTCATGATTTATAAGGAGCATCTACACTGGAACATAACGTCTTATCCTTCTTCCTCCTGTCATGGGTATTCCGTATTGTTCCACCAATGCCTTGTACCAAAATGTTGCCTTTTCTTCATCCTCCGTTGATATGGGATAAGCCTAATGTAAACCTTTTTACTATATTTAGATGATCACTTTAGTTTCGGTCTCAGTTGAGCTACCAGTGGAGCTTTCAATTAAACTGACTGAGACTGAAGCTGATTGATCGTCAGTTCTCAGTTCAGGTGCCAGTTAAAGTTATTTGTTAACAAGTTTCCGTTTAGTTGTCATTTCTCTTACACCATCTTTGCACTTGTGTTTTTTGTGTTCCGGACCTCAAAAGGAAGAGGGAACACTTATGCGTTTGATGCTGTATCTATCTGTTTGTCAGTCTGTCACACCTGTGTAACTTTTGAACAGTTAGACGTAGACAGCTGAAACTTTCACTACATACCTATACATTATGTGAAAGCTTGCACAAAATGGTGATGGTTTTGTGGGCACTTTTTGGGGCACCTTGTACGAAGGGCAAAAAAAAATATTTTGGTTCCTGTCATATGGCATATCAAATTTAAGAGCATTTTGCAAGGGCTCTAGGTTAGGTTAGGTTAGGTTGTTGGTTGTCAGAGGAAAACGAAATACCTCCGCCATTGTGTTACCCATAGAGGGGCTTAGAAAAAGTACTGTCCGACGTAGTACCTTTAGCAGCAGAGTAGAACCTTGTGCTGTATTCCAAGAACGTTAAGCTCTTCGCGACAGCACTTCACAAGCTTGGATTTTATTTCAATGGCGGTAATTGATTTTATAGATGCCTGGCTGTCGATAAAGAAAGTGATACCTCCTGGCGGTATTGTTCTTACGGCAGGCTCGCAGGCAGCTGTTGTCCCTGCCAGGACGACTCTGGGAGTCGTATAGATCTTTATATACCCAGTGATTCGGAGAAGATTCCGGATCCTACACCGGTGTCCATTTTTGATCCATCAGTGTAAATAGCTATGGATTCGGCATTTGGTATGTGGCTGTCTTTCCACTTTTCTCTGCTAGGGTAAGCTGATGTAAATGGTATTTTGAAGTTTTGAAGGCAGGTTGAGAATAGCCTCAAGACCCGCCGTTGGAGTAGTTCTCATCGCACAAGTGTAACCAATGCACGCTAATCTTTGTACATTAGTGAGATCCTTCAGGTAGGTGGATTTGTTTAAAGCTGGCCACCATACTAGGCTGTCAGGATGTCAGGATTGGTCTTATTATAGCCGTGTACATCCAAAGAATTGTTTTTGGAGAGGGTCCCCAGGTCTTCCCAACCATTCTTCTGCACGTGTAGAAGGCTTTGTTGGCCTTCTTAACTCTTTCATTTATGATTAGCTTCCAGGTGAGTTTTTTGTCCAATATTATACCCATTAGGATGCCATCAATGTTGAGAATGCTCAACATTATTAAAAGCTCCTTCAATGTCGAGGAAAGCGGCGAGCGTGTGTTCTTTTTCTTTAAGCGATTTCTCAATTAAGCTGACGATACTGTGTAGCGCTATCTCTACGCTTTTCCCTCTGCAGCTCTACATATGTACGTAGGAGACATTTATTTTCTGAAAAAAGCTTGACAAGTATTTGGAAAAGAATTTGAAGAGGCACTAAGAAATATAAACAAGTGGTTGGCTTTTAGATTAAACTGAGTTGTTTTCACTTGCTTACTTGGTTTACTACTTTTCATAGAAATAACAATTGGTGCTATAACAGTATATAATGAAGGCCTTCCTCGCAAAAAACTGGTAAAATCCAGTCTATTTTTTGTCCTAGGGGCTGCTGGATTCCTTAGCGAGAAATCTGTCACCTTGAAGTTTTGGGAACGCGATCAATGTCTTGAGTTGCATATATTTCAGAGTTTCGATACTTTCCTGGTGTTATGACACAAATAAAAATGGATTAAGGTTTTCCTGGCTTCAGATCACTCCTGTTGTGCATCTTAATCTCGGCTGCTCTTGTAAATACTTTTTCGTACAATGTTTAACATTAGGAACCTATGCGAGCGCCGGAAGTGCAACTGCGATGTGACGCCTTCCTTTTCGCTGAGAAGACATTTTTCTTTTGTTTTTTCTATCACAAGATATCAGAGTTTTTCTGCTAGTTCACACCCTTCATTTACGCGATTTCGCTTTTAAAATTGAATGAAATTGTAAAAATTAAATTTTAAACATAAAGACAAGTCCTACTTAAATATCCATTCCCACTCCTCAAACTTTGAACAGCACTCTCAAGAGCCCCCGGGATTCAGTAGCCAGCTCTTCTGGGTGTATTCAATATAATTTTCCAACTAAATTAGCAATAAAACTGAATTATTACACCCGGAGATAATCCCCAGAGCCATTATATCTCTATTCAAACAATGAACATCGAACATAAACGGTACGATGCATATTTTCATAACCTCTCGAAGCGGTTTTCTTAAGAAAAAAAAAATCACTCAAACCATAAATGTGTTCTATGTAGTGTTAGCATAAAATTTTGCTAACCAAACCTACCGCCTGAAGGATACAGTACATACATTATAACAGCTCGTAACAGGCTCACTAAATCCTAACTTAAGGCAAGTCATCTCTAAAAGGAATGTAAGCATCGTAAAATGTACAAAAAGGAAAGAAAATATACACATGTATGTATGGATGTATATTGCCACCCTTAAGGACAATCAGTATAACACGGTTTTATTACACTTTACAATGTGCAAAAGTCCTTTAAATCCTATGGAAAACACAAATTACTTTGGAATTATTGTATTTTTTTTTTTTGCTCACCATCTTCGTCTTCTTTGATTACACAAAAGGAGCTCAATTCATTTTTCATTTGCCTTTAATTTAGTTCTCTACCATTACCATCACCCACAAAAGATTGCCTGCGCTTTGGTTGTGTTTAAAAATATCCTTTCAATTGATTTTGTGTCCTTTGGAATTACTCAATTATTAGCAACATCAGGCCGGAAGGGAGGACAAAAGTCAAAGTCAACGTAGGGATAGGCAGTAAGGAGGACAAAGAAAAAAAAAAGAAATTCAAATAAAGCAAAGGACGTGTTTCTGTTTCTGTTTTTTTTTTGCTTTTGGTTTTGCCTCATTTGGCAAATGACTGTGGGGACTAGAAGGGGTGCCAGATAAGTTAAATTTGTATGTATAAACATTTGATTCTTCCTAAGTTAATCTAGATCTGGCCAATCTTAGATCATTAGGTACATTTTCTGGAGCCTTTACTGTATATATAACGCTTAATTGTAATTTATAAAGGTTTTTTTTTCGAAAAATTTGTAGAATGATCAGCAAATTTCATTTCACGATGGATGAACGATTTATACTGTTAAACAAAGCTTACAAATTTGTAACTATCCTCCTCCATCATCAGGACTTCATCAGATCTTCTCACTTTGCCGTCTGTGTGGGTACAATTTTTAGTGCATGTTCTGCCGCTTTTGCAAGATTTATATTCATCACAAGTTTATCTTATCCTCAAACCACCCTACATAATTTTCACCAACCACTTCATCGAGCCGAGTTTTTGGTTGCAGTACTCGCTCTAAGCACTAACCGAGCTGCCACATCAGCGAAAATGTCTACTTGTGGATCTAGTGTTTGCACCCTCTCTGCGAATACGCCTGATATGATTAAATGTAGTGGAATTTGTGATAAAGTTTTTCACACCATTTGTACTGGCCTAAGTAGAACCGCAAAAGCCCATCTCCATGGATACATAAACACATTCTGTTTTTACTGCGAAGAGTGCAAAAAAATTCTTTAGCGCATTTAATGTTGGCTATTAAATGCAACAGTAAACAAATATCCGCGCTATGTAATTCTATCGCTGATATTAAATCTGAGCTTCGCCACAACTCCAGTAAAACATTCGGGCTCATTGCTGACAACTGTGACTCTTCCAACAACGCCACTGAAAATTGTGCGTCAGAACTTAAGCCGGCGTTACAGAATATACACGAGGCAGTTATGAGGAATTCGAAAAGTCTAGAGTATCTTTTCAAGCTTGAAAGCTCAATTTCTGCAACACTCGATAAATTAATTAATCGTAAACCCGATAGTGATGACAACCCCAAGTGCTCTATCTATTCACCACTTCTAGAGACGATTAATTGCAACATTTCATCTTTATCCGAAGCTGTCTCCGCCAATTCATCTGCACTCAAATCTCTTTCCACAAGAGTTGCTAACCACAAAGAACATATAGAAGAGATGCTGCTTTCCATGACCTCACTTCTCTATCAAGGTCCATTTTAAACAGGTTATCTGAAGAGATCGAGACACTAAGAAGGTTAACCCTTCTAGCAGTGATTAGAGATAACATAATATGGGCAGGAGTATTCTTGGAGGAGTTCTCGTGGATGTCCTCGAGATGCCTACGTATATGTATCAAGCCTTAAGAAATAAGAAGAAAATGCTTTGCAATAAGTAAGGTGAACAAATAATGAGATGTTCTCGTGGTAATAGGAACTCAATCATAGGCTGTGATCCTAACGCCCATCGTACTATTTGGGTTAGTCCAAATGCATATAGCGGAGGCAAGATTTCACTCAATTTTTTACAAACTAACAAGCATGGGGTGCCGGTCCAAGCAACTACGGGAGTACGACAGGGTTATACCTTGAGTATGCTCCTATTTGTCTGATTTTTGGATGATATTGTGGACTATATGAACACAGGAATTGAGGTTAATAATGTTAAAATGAAAATATCAGTGTATGCGGATGGCACCGCAAAAGTAGCTACAAAATATCATATTTTCAAGGCAACTGCACAGTCTGTTATGTTGTATACTGCTCACATATGGGGATACGATAACAAGAACGATATAGTCGAGTAGTTTTTACGTTTCTTTCTCAAGGGGATATTTCGACTGCCGTTGACCTATCCCTCTATATGGTATAGAAATAGGACTACCGGCAATGTATATAAAGACCTTTACAATCCACTTCGATTACTTGATAGGAGTTTTTAATATGGAACTAAGTGACATACCGAGGATAGTAACAGAATACGCTATGACTAGAGGAGCGTTCTGTTTTGGAGCACTTATTCTTCTGCTGTACACCAATGATGCCAATATCCACAACTCATTTGTAGAGGAAGCCTGAAATTCTGTGCATAGAGAAATATACCCCAAGCTTACACATGACCTCAATTTGACAGCAGACTTCGATAAGATGGTTGATGTTCTTACCTAGGTTTACTGGTACGATCCTTTTGAAGGGCTTGTCCTATGAGCTGTGGTACCCGAAGGAGGAAACTGTCAACACATAGAGAAAACGTAAGTCCTCTAAAAAAATAAAATAAATAAAATTCGTTAAGAAAAATTCTTGGACAAATTTTTGCGGCTCGAATGAATGCACTGCGAATGAAGCCC
This sequence comes from Chalcosyrphus nemorum, assembly GCA_949716465.1. Taxonomy (NCBI): domain Eukaryota; kingdom Metazoa; phylum Arthropoda; class Insecta; order Diptera; family Syrphidae; genus Chalcosyrphus; species Chalcosyrphus nemorum. The sequence goes on from OX454335.1 coordinate 7,890,109, forward strand.
ATCTTAGATTAGTTCTTTTAACGGCTCAAGACCTGGAACAGCAGTTGGTTAGACTATTATGAGAATACACTGGAAACTCGATCAGAGTTGAGGGTACATCTATGGGTGGTCTCTCAGAATGGGTCATATTCCAAATTAGACAACACTAGTGTCAAAGCTTAGCACAAACAAAATCAACTCCACTCTAGGAGCTGTAAATAGCAGAATGAATGTGAAGCGGGATACCAGCCAAACACAGTGATTTCTTCACTTACATACATATGTATATGAATGCAGTAGTAAAGTAATGGTTTCAACATATGACCCTACGATGTTGTTCTTGCATACAGAAAGGGTTCCCTGCTCATTTGCGTCTTTGCATAGGAAAATATTCCTTGAGTCCAACTTGTTGATGGGAAAAGATACTTTCGTTATAGTTGAATGGATTTCGTCAATCTACTTTAAAAACAGATATGCAGATCTCATGAAACTAAGCAGCAGTAATTTACGAACTACAGCCGATGGGATGATGGGGCCTTGAGTGACCACAGTACGACTAGGAATACGTCATAACGACTTCTGTAGAAGTAGTAGAAAGGAAGTTCAAATAGAATGCATTCCTCACCTACTGTGTGATTGTGCAGTCTAGTCGTGAATGAAGGAAAAAATACTCTAGGCCTTAGGGAGTTATTTCTTTTCTTCGAACTGAATAATTCAAGAAATATTGAACTAAACAAATCAAATAATCTTTTGGGGTACAATAGACTCACTCTAGGTGAGACACTGACAATCTCTGTCAACAAAGCCATTAGATCTCCTTACCCGTTTTTGATTCGAGTCAGTAGTTTTAATTTGCCTTATGATGAAGCAACAAGACGATTGAAATCTGTTAGAAGTAAACACTTCCAAGATTCCTTCTTTTAATAGGAAAGAGTGTGAAAGAGTGAGTGGTTGGCGTCATAATAGAAACGACATTTCCGGTGTACACCAGAGAACTGCATGAATCTATTCATCTGCCATTGTGAATCATTTGCCAAAAAACGAGTCTTTCGCAGTCTCACGCACACAGAAAACAAGAATCATGTACAAAATGAAAACGAATCATCATGGTGTTGATATTCATGAATGCTTAAGTGCGTAGTAGGCTCACATTCAAAGTATTCATTCAATAAAACTATTCACCAAAGCTGTGAAATGTTTAAATGATTCACGAGCCTTTGAATGGTTCAAAAAGTAGGTAGAAAACTCAGAACGCTGCTAGTAGTTATATACAAAAAAGGCGATTCATTTTGTAATGAATGTGAGTTAATACTTAAAAATCATTGTATATTTTGAATGGCTCACAAGCCGAGCCACTTGTTGCAGGTCTCTGGTCTTTACCATTTCTAGATTATTTGTATAAAAAAAGTGTCGGGAAATATATAAGAAGAAAGATTCCACTCGGGCGAAACTATGACACACCATTCTCTTTCTTGTGAGCACTCTAACCTGATTTAAATCAGTAATCACAGAGTGAGTCTGTAGCCATAATCCTAAAACGAATCAAATGTTGTAATGTTGTTAAAAACCATTACCCAAGGACCGCCATCTCCAATTACTTGAATCCCCTGACCATCACCACTGTTACGCTCCACATTCCCATTATCCCAATAAATAATCGATTTTTTGATTAAACAAAAGCAAACTCCAACGACAACGTCCATTATACCACCAAGTCTGCAAAGTACACGCCATCTCTCTATCGTCCGCCCTTCATCCTGCCACCATACACAGCAGAAAACATCTTTGGAATTAATTGAAGTGCACTAGTCCAATCAGAGTGGACCATCATTGACCACCACACAAGTATCCAGCCGTATCCAATACGTTTTGGGTTAGCTTTTAAGCAAATTAATTGAAAGGACATTCGAACTGATGTGTCTCTCTGTCAAATCAGTATGATTGCATTTCTGTGTTGGCTGTTGATCTACAACTTCAAGTCCAACTTCTTAATTAGGAAATCTCATTATCTAAGGTTCAGCCTCTAAGGATCTGCTGTGCGTGCGTATAAGTGTAAGCATTCCAATCCCTCAATTAAGGATTTCCCTACATTTCCTTTGGCAAAAATGTGCCTCATCCCATTAGACTAAATGATTCTGAGAAATTCCATCTCATCGCTAGGAAGTAATTTAATTCACGTTCCTACCATAAAATATAAACAGCCACCATGTCACTGAACCACCACCACCACCACCCTTTTGAGAGCACTGTTTTCTTGTTTATCGTCTCTGTATACTGTATATGATAAAAACAGACGACACGTTCCAGTAGATATCGATATTAAGCCCATGGAATGTTTGATAACCAAAAGAGAAAACGCCAAACGGAGACAGGGACAGAATGGAGAAACTCTCGACGGCATTGCCTAGGTTATGAAATTTTCTACAAAAAAAAATTCAAAAGAAAACAAAACCGGAAGGATATGAGCTAGAGCGGGTGGTTGTATGTCCTTTAGATATCGATTTTACATTGACATAAATAACGGTGTTTTATAGGAAAATAGGCAAAAACCTAGTTGTGATAGAAGGGTTAGACAAAGAGAAAAAGGACAAAAAAAAAAAGCGCATGGCTCTATCCTTTCGTTTTCGGTCTGAGTGTCAGGGAAGTGTGTTGACCTCCGCTTGGTTTTTAAAATAAATAAAATAGAAAAAATCCATTTTTATTGGTATGGCCAACTCTTGACTGTGATTCTGATTTTGATAAATCAATATTTGGCTAAATGACGCTAAAAGGACAAAGGATATTGTGTATGGAAGGTCAAGGTGGTGTCTCATGATGAAACGAGTGAGTGAACTCATGACTATGGATGTTTGCCTTTGAAAGTAGGATTGCAGGTGACAAGTTTGCGTCTGTGGTCTATGTCGCCAACTACTAGTTGTAACCACAAATTTGTGCTTGTGGATTTTGTGGCTATGTTCCGCAGCGTGCGGTTGTAAAGCACGAAGAATCTAAATTATGGTAAAAATTTTGTGTGAAAAGGACTTTAAAGGAGGAGAGGAAAGATAGACAAGGTAAACTTGGTGCCCGAACCACAGCTCGTTTGTTATTTAAGGACTCTTTCCAAAAAAAAACAAGGTTAAGGCAGCGAAAGTAGTCATGAATGGTTAATATACATGACCTGTTGGGAAAAAACTAAATTGATGTTACATGTGAACTGTTTGAGTCTGAAATGAGTTCGGTTATGAGCTGCGTAGAGCAAGTTTGGGGTTGTCACCATTCGAAGAATAAAAATATTTCCAGTGTCTGGAAATGCACCACCATTCTGTGCAAGTACGACCCAATCATGCGTCTTTCAGATAAGCATTCATTGTTCCTCAGAAAAATACATCGAATAGTATAAGGTCTAAAGCGTCGATCTGAACAGAGCTGTCAGTTTGCAGAAAAGGAAATCTTAGCAACGAAATATCATCCCTCACCTGCCTTACAGTTGCGCTGGAAACCTTTCAACACTACGTAGGTATAACTATTATGACCACTCCTGCTGTTAGGGCACTAAAGCTTCAACTTTCATGCAGCAACACTATAAACATATATCAATCTAGCGGACATCGCCAGTGATTTGCTCCTAATTCGTCCTTTAAAAGTATGATACCGAATCGCAGTCCTCCTCTCTGTAACCATATCTTCACTTGATTGGTATACGACGCGACGCAACTGGTGTCTTCGGTCCGAAATACAAATTCTTCACTTGATTTTGACAATCCTTTACCATCTTCCAAGCAGACGTCTATGAAATCTAGCTATGCGGCAGAAAGTGCATCAGAAGGAACCTCCGTACATCCAACATGCCCACATATAAAATATCTAATGTCAGATAGCCAAGCACTTCTTAACGCTTTAATGTCCTTTAACTTTGAGTTCAAGCTAATTGGGAACTGGCAAGAAGTACTAAGTACAAGTCACTCTTGGCTGGGTCCCTGGGCATGAGAAAATTGCCAACGATAATTTCGCTGGTAAATTTGTCAGATTAGGAGCCCAATCTCTGTTCATGGGACCCGAACCTTTCTCTTGCCTACCTTTCAACCGGATAAAGATAGAGCTCAACCAATGGGATCGCCAAGAAATCATTTCTCACTGGCTTACGAAATTGCAAGAAATTTATTAATTCCTCAAAAAAACACATGGAAATGCTACAATCCGCCAGGAGCGGATCGTGTGGTACCCTATCCCTTCCCTATATACAGATAAACATATGTAGCTCCTTTCACCAATAACTTGCATACATTTGTATTTCAATATTTTTTTTTATAAAACTACTTCAACACAATTTTTTCCGTAAAGTGGGCGTGGTAGTGGGTGGATTTTAAACTTTTTTACTGCTTCTAAGGATTGATATTATTTGATTGAAATCGAAGAAAAACTGGTATATTTTTTATAAAATCACCCCTAAAAAGTGGGCGTGGTCATATATAATGTATGGGAGATTTGTAGCGTACGTGAATATCTACATATGTGCATAAGTAAGTTTTCTCGAGTTTCATATAAAAATACAGAATAAAATGATTTTTTCGATAAGTGGGCGTGTCAATTGGGGGATTTTAAAACTTTTTACACTTACTATTGCTTACTTTACCAAGGACCTACGAGTATACAACATTTCATCAACCTAACTCAAAATTTAAGTCACAAAAACTGGTGACATACAGAGGGACAAACGGACAGACGGACGGTTGAACGGACATGGCTAAATCAATTCGGCTAGTGATGCTGATCATTTTTTATATATATATTATGGGGTCTATCTTTTGGCAAGAGCTGCGACGTCGATGATGCTCTACAGTTCACAAATATAGGCTGGGGCAATAAGCACCAAATTGTACAGTAGAAAGATAGCAGCACTGAGAGTATGGAGCACCTTCCGCATGCGTATTGGCATGGTGCCAATAGACCTCTTCGTTAAAGAAGCCGCATGGAAATATCGTGCCAACAGAAGTAATGAAGAATGACAAGAAAGATGGAACTCTTAATCCACAATATAGACCATTAGATCAACATGGAACATGGAGAGCTGAACTGCTACCTGACGCAGATGCTTACTGGTCAAGGACGTTTCAGACCATACCTCCACAGATCTGGGCATGAAGACAACTCTTATTGTCCAATGAAGCACATAATGTTCCACTGTCCTCGATATCGTGAGGGAGGTAATCTGTTACCAACTGGGTGTGGACTATATCCAAGAGAACAACATCAGACTGATGCTCAGCACACAAGTGACTTGGGAAGCAGTAAGTGAAACTGTGGCTACCATCATGAAGGAGCAACGAGGTCAGAAAGGATAACGAAATACAGCGCAGGTAGCTACCAATACGGTTGAGCCGACTATGTAAGGCTAAAGTCCCCACACACTGCTTGACGGCAGTGCCGTGAGGATCAGGGGTATAAGGGGAGATGAAAAAAAAAGACATCGTGTTGATTGAAGCCCAGAACATCAACTTATTGCTCTGTCAGATTATTGTGCTTTAAAAATTTAAATCTTTGTGCCCTCCCATCTCCTTCAATCGAGTCATTGACACATTTATCATCCTTGCTTAAGACTCACTTATAAAGGCTTGTACTCGTTTGTTTGTCTAAGAATTTTATTTTATTTTTCAATATGACTGTCGTCACTCCATTGGAATTGACTGCCTACGAGTATGTATATAAAAATATGGAAAAATGTTTTCTCGTTTGCGCAAGATTTTTTTCTATTTATTCCATTCGTTCTTCTTTTATGCCTTTTGGTGCTTATACACAATAAATGTGGCGCCTTCAATTCTTACACAATAATTATAATCAAGGCCACAGTCACAGTCTTTCACGCAATCACAGTCCGCTCGAGTGGGTCAGATAACAAGGAGAATCAAATGTCTTGATTGAAAAATTCCTTCAAATACATTGTTGCAATCTCCTTTTCTCATTATACAACTAATCTATAATCTATTGTAAATGTGCGTTATTTCAAGTTCAACAATCGATGAGACGAATGACTGTCACTCGAACGAGGAGTGTGCGGCTGGCAACAAGTTTAGCTGGCTCAGGGACATTGCACAGTATGATAGTGCGTTGCTAGTAAGCCGATAATAGGGTTAAGCAATTCCCAATCTACCCCCTTATCGAGAAATTGATTTTAATTTCATTATATTTAGAAACTGCCACAAAATCGATAGTCTTTGTCGGTCAACCACTATCGCATGGAGTCATTGTCAGCCATTAGTTGAGGGTTAAAGGGGGTGTGGCAGTGGTGCTGTGTTCTCACTCGTCTTTAGTTGGCTTAAACGAATTTTAATTCTTTCGCATTTGTCAAGCGCGACCGTAATGGAGGGCCAGTCTGGCGTTGGACCTCAATTAAACGCAACCGCTGACGCAGTAATCCGATAAGCTCCTGTCATGGTGTCCATTATTTTTTGTTGCGAATTTCAGCTGAAAGCAGATAGTTTTTTTTTTTGAGCGTGTAATTTATAGAATTTGCAAATTAGCATACGGGAAACGGGTGCTTAACATTCTGCGGCGCGGTTTCGGATCATCGAAGGTCTATCGATGTAGATAACCAGAATGACAGCGTGGTTAAGCTGCTTCCTGTCTAATTATTCAACAATTAACGGACTGTATTTAAAATTAAATTGTTGCAAGCGAGAATGTATGCAGTATGACTTTTTCTGTTTAAACGATTTGATGAAATATCACTGTCATAATCATGACTATAAACTTTTCGCTGGAAGCAAACAATGCGGAGTGCAAGACCTAAGAAATCCATTAGAACTGGCGTATCTTTTACCCGTCGTGACTTGGACTTATGTACGAGTATGTGTATAATATGTGAGTGGTAGTAACGCCCGCGGAATCCTTATTGTGAGTGATAGTAGAGCTTTTTTTTCTGTACATATACACATGTGAAAATGCACGTATTGTTTAATGTGGCAGATGAGAATACAGCAGATGGAAATGTGATGCGAATGTGATGTTTTATTATAATCGTACCCTGGGGCATGACATTGACAGTGGCAGTGACAATGCATTGCATTGTTGGCTGCGAAATGGAACGAAAGGTTATGTGTCGTCGTTGCAAGGGAATTCGCGTTTTATGGACATATATGAGTGTAATTGATGTTGCATAATTAAAAATGTCTATATTATGTGTAATAGCTTAGAATAAAGAAAGTTTAGAATGTCAGGGACATACATTAGTGCCAGAATACAGTACAGAACACAGAAAGTGTTACATTTTTTTTTTTAATTTGGGATCCATTCATCAGAAAGCTGGAACTCCTCTACAAAATTATACTCGAGGAATGTAGTTGTAGCGAACTACTTAACACACAAATTAATAGCTGTGCTAGATTGTCACTTTCCTTACATAATTGCTTGAATTTCGTTACCAATCAGAGAACATAGGGCATCAGCAACACTTGCTGATAGGTGTTGTCTTCGGGCAGATGTTTGCTGTTACTTCTGCTCTGCTTCGAGAGCAAATCAACAAGACAAGTCTTAAACATTTAAATATAATGGCGACAAAGGAAGCCCTATCGTGGCTAAGGTATAATGTAATATCCATAAGGAATATCACCATCTTTACTGACAGGCAAGGCGCGGTTAAATTCCTAGAGTCGGTCGCATTCAACTCCAAAAGTGCCCTCAATTACCGCATATCTTTTAACGAAATGGCTGAACAATTTACAATTCCGAGGGCAACTGTAAGGCTAATGAGCTCGCCAGCATGGCACAATTCTACCCGAAAAGCGAAATCTCAACGTGCCTCTCTCAAACTCGATCAACGCTACTAATCGCAAGTGGTCGAACTGTACTACTTGCTCGATTGCAAAGCAGATCTGGCCTAAGCTGGATCAAAAGCGTTCCCACAACCTAATAAAGCTAAATAACTCTCGTATTAGTACTATGGTAGGTGTCATCACGGGACACTGTATTATTGGGAGATACGCAGCAAGACTGGGCCTCTCTTCTAACGACTTCTGCGCTACATGGACGAAGAGGAGGAGGAAACTATTCCCCCATCTTCTGTGTAGCTGTCAATCCGAGGGAGGTTGCATTTAGGTGAATACTTCTTGGACAATTTAGGCGAACTCGCTGAATCAGACATAAGCTCCTGTTGGTTTTAAATGGAGACTGACTGAGGATACTCGATCCCATCGGTATCACAATGGGCCTTCCTGGCCTAATTGTGGCTGCAGCAACTGCAACCAGCCGTTCTAAGCTAACCTAACCTAACGAGGCTGAATAGGTTCTTCAACAAGCAAATTTTCCATATTGCAATGTATCTAGAGAAAGTCGCTGTTTAGTGTGGACTTCTACTGACGGTATCATCGGTCCATACTTCTTTAAGAACGACGCGACGTTAGCCAGGTCATCACTGTCAATGGTCGATGATAATCAATTTCTTTTACCGACGATATGTGGTTTCAACAGATCCATGTACATATGCCATTTATGTCTTCTAAATAAGTACTAAGTTTGAACGATATCTCACTCACAGTTAGATAGGTAGGAACCCTTTTAAGAGGTGGATATGACGAAGATAAGAAATTTAAAGTTAAGGGTTCGTGAAAAACGCCCCTTAAATGTAGGCGTGGCTTGACACAATGTGTGGGAGATATGTTGATTAAAAGAATATCTACATATTTGCTCTAGTAAATTTTGTCAAGTTTCATGTAAATTTACTAAAACAAAGTGTATTTAACGAAAAGTGGGCGGATTTTGAAAAAATTTGCATTGTTCTGTCCCGATATCCAAAGACAAAGTAAGTATACAAAGTTTCAAAATTTAAGGCCCAAAAACTGGTGATAGACAGACGGACAGACGGACGTATATACATAACTACTTTGTAATTGGGTCTGTCTGCAATATTTTTCAAGATGTATCAAACTTAATATACCCTTAGGATAAGGTATAACAATAATCTTCATAGTGACATTACTAAACAAATTTTGTTCGGGTACCATTGAACATATTTTTATTTAAACTTTTTGTTGGTCCAAATATGGGACTATTCTCTTATTTTAATTTATTAAAACAAAAAAATATTAAAAATTATTTAGTGGTTGCTAAAAAAAACTATAGTCATAATGGGTTGAATAGAAAGACATATTTTAGTAAGCACACATATTTTATCTTGGAGTTATAAAATGTTCAAACAAAAAGGTTGTTTTAATCAGGATACCACAAACTCAGTTAAAAAATTATGTAAAAGCCGCAGCAATGATTGGAAAAAGTGTAATCCTGGAAGCGATTAATCCAATTAAAATTGGCGTCAAAGGACACTTTTCTGTCCGCTATTTTTAATCATTCACTTTGACTACTAACGAGGACCTTGTTTCGGTTTAATATATTGTATCTATATTTTATTTTTATTAATTTTTTAGGAGAAAAGAAAAAAAGGCAAAATTGTTAAAAGGATCTTAATATTTTAATTTTTAATAAATCAGTTTTAAATGCAGAATCCTTTTGATCAAATAACACGCATAAGGGGAAAGTAAAATCAAAATTATAGTTTTTTATATGTATGTTTCGCTCTTATACCATTTATAGTGACTGCACTCATTTACTGACATTTTAAGTAAGCAATATACTTGCCGAATTCCCGTGAAACAAGGATGCGTTCTGAGCACGTTGCTGTTCATCTTATTCATAAGCGGCATAACAGATCAAAATTCCAGCGCTAATGCTCGCAGACGATATTGTCTTTCTAGCTGATTCTGTGAATACAATCCAGATCATGGTTAAGAAGCTCGAGAGTTACTGCAAAACTTGGAACCTGACTGTAAACCTATCGAAGCCAAAGATGATGATATTCAGGGATGGCGGTGGCAGGTACGCTCTCATCCAGAAGTCAGAAGTCTCTATAGGAGACCCTTTATAAGCGATCTCAAACTCAAAATATTTTAACCTGGACCTATGACTAGTCTAAGCGTGTTGTCGGTTAGCAACTGGCACATTCAACCAAACCAAATCAAACCGAGTAAGCCTTGCCCTAAGACATTTGATTATCCTTCCGAAATCCTTTTCAAACAGATATCCTTTTATTCATGAAGCAATCTCATTATATTCGCAATTTTATTTATTTAAATTCCCCCCAAACAAAGACCATTTAAATCGAAACATCCTGAATAGCCTACTTGCTATAAATGGACAAAAAAAAGACCAACCCTGAAGCACATATCAACTGCATTTGTTTACCATACAGCTTTCTGCAATTAGTGCAATAATACAGAGCGCATTCAATTAAACGGCACTCTAAAGGATAATGGACATAATTAAGACCGACGGACGTCGGCTCGTCTCAATGCTTTTAATTGCTGGATCGGATCGTCCTTTCAGTGAGTGACATGTATACGGTATAAGTTTAAATTCGGTGCCAATACATATTATTTTGAGTTTACATTTCGTCCTTTTTTTCACAAACTGCAAATAGAATTTGTATGCACAGGACATGTGCATTGGGTTTAAAAAAAATATCAATCACGAGGTTCGTATCCTTTGGGACGTAAAATATATAATTTAAAATCTAATTGATGGCTTGACCAACTGTACATGGTGAGCCCCGATAGGCTTTTCACACAGGCAAAGTCCTGCGGGTAGAATCAAATTGCATTTACGTGTCTGCAGGTTAATTACGAGAAATTGTAATTGAGTGAGAAAATACGTTCTAATGGTTATTTAATAGCCAACGGGAGGAGATCTCGGCCAGTGACATTTCGTGCTTGGTGTTATACTGTGGCCAGAGAAAGGGGAATCCTGCTTCCTGCAAGTTGTGAGGACAAAGTGGGCGGTAGACTACAATTGACAGTAAATACTGGTTGAACGAGCACGCAGAGCATTTCTGGGGAAAATGGTTCGATTAGTGTGATATGCGTTTCAATTTATTTGCATTCAACTTGCATGTTCCTTACTGATTTAATTATTTTGTGAGATTTCATTTCGAAATGATTACTCGGAATTGTACATTCAATGCACATATATACATAATACTGGCGTGGATACTTTCTGTTGGCAAATAGCTGAAATTGGTAATTTGGGTATATTTCGTGTCTAGAAGGGGTGTCTACCTATACATATGGATCCGGATGTGTATGGAATTGTGGTGATCTTTGGCCCATCGGCATAGAGGGCCAATGCCGAGCTTCTCACAAATTAGAATTCGAATGCCCTTGGTTGTTTTAAAAGAAACGTTCTTTAAGCTATCGTTGGTCCCGTCAATGCCAAACTATATAGCCTTTACAAAGATATCGTCTCAGCCCGAAGAGTTCTTATACAGCGACAGAGATGGCTGAGTCATATGGAGCTCAACGTTCCAGCTAAGAAGGGCTTCGAATCCACCCTAAATGGACGGCGCAGTAGAAGACAATTTCGTGGTAGGTGGCACAACTAAGTGGAATGAGACCTCAACCAGTTTGACGTGTGCAATTGGAGGGAGCTGGGTCCTAACCGCTCTGAAGAAGTTTGTTGGTTGAGGCCCAGATCCCCATTTCTGACCGTGTCAGTGAGTACATATCTCGGTTTGTGGACGATGTTGTTTTAGCTTTTCAAATATTAAAGAATGGACTTAAAAGTGTGCAAATAAAACACATTTCATACAATTAAACACGAAAGCAGTGTAAAAAGTTTCGACGCAGAATATGAAGATTACTTGCCCAGCTGAATTCAAACGTAGTCGTACAAGCTTGGCTGATGATAAGCGAACGAGAGAGTAGTCGAACGGACTAACCACTGAACCACAGTGCCAACATTGTACATTGCTTGGTGGGACTCTTGTGATATAAAAATTTTCATCTGGTAGCCGAATAGACAACGATAACTAAAATGCAGATTCCCCTCAGAAATGACTGTCTTTGTATTATACGTTCCATATGTAGGTACCTTGAGTACACATTAGAAATTGGGCTAAAACCTCTGTCAAAAGATGACAACTAGGCGACCCTGCGCGTCCCCAGAGATCGGATAGGGGAGGGCCACGTAGTGTGGCAGTGGTTTAGTACCACCGCAGACCAAGAGTATACATGTCCTTACTATACTTTAAAATAGTAACAGTATGATGGTCAAACTCAGAAGCTCTCTATCCGAGGCCCTAGGTAGAAAAAGCTGGAATGAGGAAGAAAGTGGCGGAAAGGTTATACCGATTACGTTTAATCTCTCTAGGTCATTGCACTGGTCATAATACTGTCCCTGATGGTTTGACATGTGATGCCTATATGGCAGAACGGGCTCCGAACGTGACACAGAACGATGTGTCGAGGCCTTACGAAAGAGAAAGTGGCGGAAAGGTTACACCGGGTACGTCTAATCTCACTCCAGGACAGGTGCGCAGACTTTGTCCACGAGCCATTCTGAGTCTACACCTTTGATGTTTACTCTGATTAATTTGCACCATTCTAGGGCTGCGACTAATCTTATATGTAGTCATCAATGCTGATGAATAGGCCATTGGTGGTGGAAGCGGAGTAGGGCCAATATGTACTGCCTGGGGTAGGCAAGGGCTGTCCACAGGGTGGTGTCTTGGCTCCCCTGTTATGGTGCATGGTGGTGGACTCTCTGCTGACAACTCTCAATAGTTCTGGCATCTACGCGCAGGCATATGCAGAGGACGTCACCGTGCTCTCTGTTGGTTCATACTTAAGAACTGTCTATGCTAATGTGCAGATAGCATTGGACATGATCGATGAGTGGTGTACTAGGAATAGGCTTTCGGTCAATTCTCAAGACGAAAGTGGTTCTCTTCACGAGAAGGAGGATCATGACCGGTCTGACTCAGCAAGTACCAAAAGGTGTCACCATCTCGCTCTCAGATGAAGTCAAATATCTAGGAGTAATTCTGGATAAAAAGCTTCTCTGGTCAAAACATATAGAATCAATAACATCCAAGTTGCTCTCAGTTTTCTGGCAGTGTAATGCCTCCGAGGCTTCAGTTGCGGCGCAAGTATGAGGTCGACTTTCCAGGTATTCAAGACTGCCTACCGCCAGCTTCTGAACCAGGAATGGGGTGTAGTCGTATTTTCACGGATGGTTCCAAACCGATCAAGGTTCAGGGGACGGTGTATTTGTGGAAGACGATACGAGACAAGACTCCAATTCTCATTGGGTAAGCATGCATCTGTCTTCCAGGCGGAGATTTATGCAATCCTAATGGCTACAACTCACATCGTTGGGAATAGGTGGAAGTAGTAAAAGGTCGTAGTATCTGTGTCTGTAATGACAGTCAAGCTGCGCTTAAGGCCTTGCTTAACCCTTTAACCTCATCCAAACTAGTTGGTGACTGTAGAAAGCTTTGATTCAATTTATTGACTCTCATATGGGTGCCAGGTCACACAATCCGATGAGATTGCTAGACAAGGCTCAGAGGAGAGCTTCTCAGGACCCGAAACTGCGTTAGGTCTTCCTGCATCTACGGTCAGGGCTTCCATAGATAGGATTTCTTATGAACACAATTGTGTGTAGCATGACTCTCCAGGATGTAGACTGACTAAACGGATGCTCCCAGACGTCAGTGAGAAATCCGCGGCATTCTTGCTATCTCTCAGCAGAAAACTTATTGGCGTTCTTACGGGGCACTTCGCTTTTGCTAAGCATCTTTATATGATTCGCTTAAGTAAAACATCTGTCTGCGACGCTTGTGGAGATTGTGACGACACTGCGCAACACTTCCTTTGTGATTGTCCTGCCTTTGCTCGTATCAGGCGGTAGATTCTAGGTGCGGATGTGGTGAGTGCTGTCAATGTAAGCTCCTCGTCATTGAAGCGCCTACTCGAATTCATTAATAAAACGAACAAATTCATACAGTAAAAGGGGGCGTAATGGGATGCTTTCTGGTAGTACAATCGACAAGTTGATGTCTGACTGCTTCAGCAGTCTATCCCAACAAAAAAAAAATTATTTATATGGGTAAACCTATGACACTCGTATATCAAAGCTTTTGATGTGCTGTTGCGAAGAACTCAAGGCTCTTGGTACACAGCAGAAGATTAAAGTGTGCTGGATTCATGAATACGAGGAATACCGGGAAATGAGAGGGCTGGAGAATTGGCAAGCAGTGGCTCAGAATCGACCACAAAACCAACTCACATAAAGGCTTTGCCTTGTTTGTTACCATCAGTTTCCATCCAGTAATGATGCACTTTTTTTTAAGCCAATTTTTGACGCTGCTTTTGCTTTTGCTGATAGAGAACCCGCAGAATGGTCTAGTCATTATGAAGGTAGATGCCGATCTTGTTCTGGCTAGCTCCTTCGTTTTCTGTGATGAACTCTGTTTGTCTTGGCTAGCGCTTTTAGAAGCTGAAGGCAGTCTCTAACTATCTTGGACCTTCATTTGTTTTGGATCCATCTGTGTACCATACATACGAATAACTGCTAAGTTTGGTTTTTCCTACTACCAGTTATGACGATCTGAAAATGTAACCTTAAAATTTTGACTAAATTTTTACTTCAGTAGACATTTATCTGAAATTGTTATTCCTAGCAGTTCATCATTGCTAAGTTCTCGGGCAATATCTGAATGGACTGACTTGGATGAGCGTAAAGGCGTTAACCATATCGTGAATATGAAGTTGATGTTCAAACCCAAGCTAGTCTTGGGTAGCTCTCTGTTAAGTCTTTTGCCTCCATACCGGTGCTCCGTAGGTGACAATTCATTCAATTCAAGAAGTCGATTTACTACATTCTCTATGTATCTCTGAATGTGTAAACCCCTGTCGCTAAAAATATCCTCCTGTAGATTTTGGGGAAAAAAAATATAAATATTGCAATATAAATTGGTTAGCCATGATTTGAAAGATTGAAAAGAACCCATCCCCACGTCGTTCGTATCTGACATCGAAAATACGATACCTGCTCTGAATGTTTACAATTTTGAAATTCGTGTCAAAATGCCTCGTGGCAATTTTTTTTGTATTTCTTCTCAGACCTCTCGGATGTCACAAGGTTTTTCTCTTCCTTTGTCAAATCACATGACAATTAAGGTTTATGTTGCCTGCCAACGTCTACACAAAAGTTGAAACGTCCTGACAGTTACACAAATCATTTCACGTGACTAAGTGTGAACAATTTCACCCAAGAAACAGCAGCAGCAGCAGTAGAGAAGAGAATTTTTAGATTTAATACACGGTATACAGCATAATGTCAGTGGAATTCCTAAAAATAGACTTCGCCACGCCACCAAGGTCATACATAGAACATGAAACAAAACAGCCTGCACGTCATGCAAACCTTCACTTTGACTGCGGCATGAACTTGGACTGGAAATCCCATATTGAGCTCTAATTAGCAGGAGCCATTGAAAAAACTACCTCCTGTCAACGTTTTGTGAAAACGGATATGCATACTTTGTTGATGCCACGACGACGCACTCAAAGGTGTCAACAGGATCACATCTTTCTAAGTCCACAAAGCGCGCTTCATGTTTGGTTTGTATGGTCTTGCTGGGATTTTTTTCTCACCTCTTTTAATTTATGCGGTCAAGGCTGAGTAACAGGTAAACAGCGCCAATGGGGGTGGATGACATTTACATTCAGCGAGTTGTGTGAGATCCTGTAAAAATCCTTTTCACTGGAACACTGACGTAGTTTCTTTTTTTTTCCTGCAGTCATTTCTTTATTTAGTAGGACTTTAGAGTACGGGAAGTTGGGGTTTTACCTCGGTCGTTCTGTTAATATATGAATCTTTTTCATCCCGTTTTTATGCAAAATTACGGAACCATAACAAAAGGTTTTTCTTTTTTTATTTTGCTTTCCTTCTTCGCATCTCTTTTGGTTTTGAAGCCCTTGAGTACAGGTTACTGTTCGTTGAAAGCAGAACCATTAGGGGGTCGGGGTATGGGAGGTAACATATGCGTGCTTTCGATACGGAAATACGATGTGCGGGTATTTTATGGCTTTAGAGCAGATTTATGGGGGCCATTTTATGTGTGTATAAATAAGTGGCAGGTGTTTTTTTGGAATTTGAAAAGGGTTTGCATTTGAAGTTGATTGTCTTTTTCCTTAATTAGGACACGTTATTATAAATTGAAGCCCGCTGGCAAAACAATCAGGCTGACAATTATTAAAAAGGTTATAAAGTCAAGGGTATACACCTTAAAGGGCACATCAACAAAACTTTTTTTAAATGCTAAAACCTTTTCTTTTCAAAAACAATGTCAACTTTGTTGTTTCCCTCGAAGCATTTCGTACGGAAAGCTACTTTTTGACACTTGAAATTGGATGATTTCGGATTGCTTTTAGGTAGTTTATAAAACATGATGATCATTGTGCATTTATACTCCATTTTTGATTAGAAACCTTGTAGGCCTGCATTCTCATATGTTTTGCTGAAAGGGTAGTTACTTCAACGTAAAATGTTAAAATATTATC
The DNA here is from genome assembly GCA_949716465.1 of Chalcosyrphus nemorum. Taxonomy (NCBI): domain Eukaryota; kingdom Metazoa; phylum Arthropoda; class Insecta; order Diptera; family Syrphidae; genus Chalcosyrphus; species Chalcosyrphus nemorum. Next base: position 7,906,455 of record OX454335.1, read on the forward strand.
GCTCGTTCATCGCACTATGGTGGTGCGTCCTATACTTATGACTCACTAATATGTTGGCTAGTGTTACAGAAAAACTACAACATAAAATTTATCAATAAAGGGCAAAGGACTACGGCTCTAGACCAGGGTTGCCGAAGGTATTACTACTAAGGGTTGAATGAGCCATCAAACACTGGTGCAATTACCTCGGGGTAAAACTGACTTTATAAAGAGAAGAGAGAGCGATGAAGTGTGAAGTAAGAAACGAGGTAAAATCTTCATCCATTGTTGAAGCAGCTGAACAGCGGGGCAAAACTAAGACAGACACAAGTTTTCAATTTTGTGGTAAAAAAAAAATACTACTATAATGAAAGTCAATTAATTTTACCCCGCAATGAGCCAGTGTGAAAAGAGAGTAAGAGATACATTGGGGTTACCCTAGGGTAAAATTGTTCCAGCGTGTAATGGTCCAACGAGTCCATATTGCAAGTTCGAACATAATTGCATTAAATAAAGAACAAGGCGGCGTTGTATATCTTGTTAACTCCAAAGTGAAAAATTAAGCAGAAAAAAAGTTTAATAGACAGACTATACTCCTGTACTCCCCTCAGACACAAAATACTCCCCTGTAACCTTCTAAAATACAGCCTTTCGAGATTGACAAACGGCATCCCTGCTCTAGACGCAGCGGTGACAATGAGGACCACTCCTACTGAAGCCCTGAACGCGATACATACTGCAACTTTTACTTAAAGAGAATTTTTCCAATAGGGATTTCTAGACTTTGACAGGTGATTGCGGCCATATTGATAAAGCTACATCCGTTAAATTGGCCGTCATTCATACTGCGTTCAACAACATGTTGCAGGCATTAAATTGTTGGGTTGAGTGCAGCGCAACATTTCGCGCTCTTCGAACATTTTAAGGTAGCCATAATCGTCATTCAGAGAGGACTATTCGTAACGATTGCACTTTGAATAAATAGTAAAGGTAACCGAAATGGAAGAAGGCAGGATACCTAAGCTGGTGGTGAATCATAGTATGTCAAGAGGAGATCACCTTTATCAAAATTGGGAACATTTAGCGTCTGAATGCGTTTTCAATCTTGAAATAACACTATTGTCATCAACCGGATGAAATAGATACAAGAGATGTGTAACCGAAGCTCGAAGTTCCCAACATGGAACTTACCTCTAACAATTTAGATATGATCTACAAGATGAAACCTACTTTTTGAACAGCAACTCAACCGATAACATAAGCCTACTATCGAAAGTTAGAGGTGAGTTAGTCGCACTTAATTTTATCTCGTATCGTCCAGAGCTACCAATACTTTGCACTATGTGTAACAGGGCAAGAGTTCCACTTTTTAGCGGTTTACCCTATTTTAAAAGAATACCGCTCTGAGATACTTCGGGGTGACTGTGCTAGACAAAGAGGGAACACTGAGCATTCTAAATCTACTACGAAGGCGCTACTGTACAGAAAATGTATAATGGAGGAAAGTTTTTAAAATAGAATTGTCAATATAGCTTGTTTTGCAATTCCCAATTCATTAATGTTTAAAGCTTATAATTTAATATGTAAGTAAACTCATATTTTATGTAGGGAGCGTTAATGTGAATCTGATAAAACGGTCAATAATGACGAAACCTAAATAGACTTGAAAACTAGGTACGAACATGTATCAAACTACTTTTTATGAAATAAAAGTCTTGACATATCATATATCATTCATATCATGGTTATGTCATTATGAAGTACAGTCAGTCTAAGAGAGGCAGGAAGCCTCTCAGCTCAGAGGCAGTGGAAAAAAATGCTCGGGTAATGAGTTCAGAATCAGTCTCCTTTGTGTTCCGATCGAACCGATCTTCCCTTGATGCTTCCCTTGCAAAGGGAGTGTATTTCCCACTGGGGTCACTCAAGGGTAAGATACTTTATCTGCTAAATGGTAATAGTAGATGGGAGGGGGTCTTTTCACGGTTAAACTGGAACAGAACACAAGAATTGTTAAACAGAAATCGCGCAAATATGGCAAGACTTCTGGTAATTAGTACCAGACTGGCCCACGGAAGTCCTTCGGCGAGATCAAGCATCATGCTTAATGCACATTGTCGCAGTCCTAATATGAAAGTGTTCGACTATAAGCAGGGCCAAACAGCACACTCTAATGTACCTATTGTAACTGAACAAAAGGAGTTCATGGTATGACATTTATAAAGGAAAGCCACAAAGTAACATATGTACAGAAAGAAAGATATTGAATTTATTTTAACCGATTTCCTACTTTCTCTTAAATTGTGTCAATGTCGCAGGTATAAATACCACACTAGATTTTTTAGCAAAGTTTTTTGAATCTGTATATTCAAAGCCCAATATACCTACTTTTGTACCCTACTACAGAATGCAGAATTGATATTGCCCTCGTTCAACTAAATCTTCATGATATTATCTTGGCTCTTGATAGTCTCAAGCTCAATTCAAGTCATTTTAAAAATGGGTTCTCAAGCAATTTGCAATCCTCTTTGAAAATTTTCAATTTATCGCTATCATCTGGCATTTTTCTGGATAAATGGAAAACATATTTTCTTACTCCAATTTTTAAATCGGGAGTTAAGAACGATATTGAAAATAGTAGAGGAATTTGCAAATTATCTGCTAATATTGCCATTATTTGATGTACGCTGATGACTTAAAGTTGTTCCTTAAAATTGGTACCTCAGTTGGTTGTCCCTGAACTGGGATTTTGAAATTCCTTATCAAATTCGATGTCATTTCAACACTAAGAAGAAAAGCTCATGTCATCATGTTGGTAAGGTACTTGTTATGCCATCATATTAAATGCCCAACTCTTTTAGCCTCAGTTCCAATCTGTGCCCCGGCTAGACCTTTAAGGGAAACAAATCTTCGACCTGTTTATAGAAAGAACTAACTACGGCCATAATGAGTCTGTAACAACGTAGACTTACATTTTTCTCGTGATAGCTTCAAAAATATTTTACTAACTTTGTCTTATTAAAAAAATCATTAACAGACTTTCTGAGATGTTTCTCATCAACATCCTATACCGAACGCTTTTTATTGCTTAAAACTTCGTCTAACTTCGAAAAAAAAATTCAAATTTTTTATACAACAGCAGCAAGTAGTTGGCAGCTTAAGACATGTGTACGTACATACATATGTATGTATGTTAATAACTGACTTTCTAATATATTACTCCACCGAAAATGTATGAAGACATCTGCCGTAACATGGCACATTCTACGTAAACTCACCTGTGATGTTGTGTGACTTGTGTTCTACGTTTTGGCAATCTGTAAGTAAAAATAAAAATAAAAAATATTAGAAAATAAGATCACCATATTTCTTAGCTTTAGTTAAATTCACTTTTGAAACTATTATAAGCGATGTGAGATTAAGCAGAACATAAAACGGAGGCCGTCCTTATAAGCAGCCGCAAGAAAGTTGAGCGCCTGACATTAGAGGTAGGCGAACACACTATTGAGTCAAAACCTTACATAAAGTACCTTGGAGTATTGCTTGACCATAGGCTAAACCTTAGAAAACACCTAGCCCATACAAGCGCAAGGCAAATATTGGTTGTCGCAATATTCAGGCTTATGCCCAAAATTGGAGGACCAAAGCATTCTATAAGAAGCCTACTGCCATGTATGCAGACCCCATATAGGAACCGGCTACAGCCATAAACTCATACATGTAGGGGATAAATTCGGTGAACAGAAGAGCATCTCTCAGAATATGCTCCGCATATAGGACAGCATCGGGGGATGCAATCAAGGTAATAGCAGCGCGAATGCCTATCCACCTAAAGGAAGCACTGCAATGGCGGCGACGATGGAGCATGTCAGAAAATGGCCGATGTTCCTAGAAACGGCTGCCAAATATCGAAGAGTGGACCACAAGAAAACACGGGGAGGTAAACTTCTACTTCACTCAATTCTTAACAGGACATGGAAGTTTTCGGGGATACCTTCACAAGTACAATATCGCAGATGATCCTTTCTGCCGGTACTGTGAAGGGAAAGTTCAAAACGCGGAACACGTCCTTGTAGACTGCAAAAAGTATGAGCCTGCGAGAAACACTCTAGAAAGAGAGATTGGAAATGCAGATTATGGAGGAGCTACGATGACCGTTGGTCAGATATAAGGACCAGCAAAATCAGGTTCCCTTCTCTACGTCAAGTGTGTTGAATCAGACTTTCAAAGTGAAACGAAAGTGGTCTTCTGCTGAAGGTTCTCCATTATGACTTCTCAATCAGTATTGTATCTCTTTTGCAGCAATCACTAGCTCCGTTCGCGTACCCTCCTGAAACAGCGAATTTTTACGAAAATTCACCAATTTTTACGAAAAGCTGTTCGCGTACGGAGAGTTTGAGTAAAAAAATTTACCCATGATGCGAATTTTAGTGCAAGAAATTTCTGTCGGCTGGTTTATGAAAACTGTCAAAGCTGTCAACCAGTGTCAACCAGTGCAAAAAGTACGCGAACGGACCTACTAACGAATGAAGTAAGGTGACTCATTACGACGGAAGCCTGCTAGAGTCTTTTTTTTTCAACTGGACAATAAACTCTTTACCTCTCCTGTGACTAATTAACAACTTCCATAAAAAAAAAAGTGTCCACAAAAGCGATAAAAGCTTGTGACCATTATTTTATAGCACTCATGATTGTAACCGTAAATTGAGATATAAAGTATCTGACACCCTTCATCGCTTCAATCTAAATCAAACTGAAAAATCGATTTAGTACTCATAACTGTAAAATGTTCGTATAACTTTCATCTTTTATTCCCGTTTGTTTTTTGTTTTTTTTCTTGTGCTGCCTCTATTATCGTCCTTTTTCAAAACGCGGGTACATTTTTAGAAAGCAATATAATATCCGACAGTCAATATTTCCCCCTCTCTCTCTCGGCGCACCACATCCAAATTCAATAAACGATTGAATGAAAAAGCGCAAAATATCGAACGACATCTGGAATGGACACTAAAAACACATCGAATCAGCAGTTTGAACAGTGAAATAAAAAAGGACACCGCCAGTGGAACTGTTTGCCACTGCCATACACACACTCTCACCCAAACAGTTTGTCACTTTGTAATCGCTGTCGCCACATGGCTAACATAAAATGTTTTTGTTTCGATTCCTTTCCTTTTTCAAATTCAAAAGGACTCACAGGGAAAAAATAACCTTTTTTTTTCAATCCAGAAGGAAACCAATAAAAAGCATCTACTTGGCAGTTTTTCTGCGTCAGCACACACAAGGATTGCTGTAATTTTTTTTTTCTTTTTTGTTCTCGATTCCTGGCTAAGCCATGTCCTGTATAAATCCGGTTGATATATTCGTATAGACTCCTTTATCTTAATCCCTGCCGTTTAAATACTTTCGCAGAGAGATAAAAGGCATCTCGAGCATTAATTACGCGCACACAGCCTGGTCATGTATCCTGTGCTATTCCTATTCATTTGCCATCAGACGAACACAGAGTAGCAGCGGCTTTTCAGTGACGTGGGAGTGGGTGTGGTAAGATAATTTATTGCATCTTGCATCCGAGAATATTGCATCCGTAAATTTTGGAGTACGTAACGTTATCTGGCGTTTCCTTGAACAGCAGGAGAAGAATACAATTTGCAATAAAGCTGTCTCATGATCTTCACTCGTGATAGGAACGAGGACGAGGAAAAAATCTGTTCTGCGGGAGGATAATAGGTAAGGACATTTGGCTATAGTAAATCGCATCTGGTTACATGAAAAATTCACAGGGAGTTTCCCCAAATCTCTGTCTGTGTGTGTCTGTCTCAGCAACCACACCCAAGTTTCCTGCCACATAAAGGCAGCTAATTGGTAACTAAGTACCAGTGGCGTAGATGTCCCCACAAGGACTACCAGCAGTTATAGTGTTGTCCCTCGAAAAAGTTTTTTTTTCTTTTTTTTTTGGATACGAAGTGAACAGAGGTGCATTCAGAAAGAAAATCAAATAACGATGTCGCCCCCAAAATACCAGAGTGGGTGTTGGGTGGGGGAAAAAATACCACAAAAGGAGTCGTATGAAGAAATTAGCATTTGATACACGTATCCTTTGCACACACATAGGGAGCGAAGGTATCCTTTACCTGGTTAGTATGCCACCGTGGTAGGAAAGTACACAAATGGAAGGTTGTACATATACATAAATGACATTAGATTAGATTTGGCAAAGGTGTATATGTACAGAAACAGGGAGGATATTTACTCTGCAGTTTACAGTGGGTCTTGGGGTGTCTTCTACATCTGGTACGTAAGCACCTTAAGCATGTGTGGGGGCGCTGGGAAATAAATATTGATTTAACATTGATTTCAAGTATTAATCGGATTGATGTTAAATAGTGGCATTCGGTGTAAGGGAATTCCCAGTGCTGGTTAATATATAATGGTATTTTAATTGGCTATTAGGGTTTGATTTAGTTTAACTTGAGCAGTTCCGGATGAAAGATGCAATGGTGAATGCCATCGAAATCATTTCGTGCCACATTGGTTGACCTTAAATAATGAAATTCTTCAAGTGACACGACTTTCGTTCCACAAACTCAAATGAAGAAATTAGTAGTGCTAAACCGCAAGTAAAATGAGACATGAAACAGTTTGAGAGATGCTATCTGGTTGGCCTTGAGAGGTATCGCAGGTTTGCCCTTGGCAAACGTGGCGCAGAACAGTCGAGGAGGAATCGAGCTCTTTAGGAATGAGTTGGATAGAGCTCAAACGCGTTGCAGAAGTACGAACAAGATGGCACGCAGGCGTTGTTGACGCCCTATGCCTTCCGAGGGGTTAAAGGACCCGTAAGTAAATAGTAACTACAGCTGGTGTACCAAAGTTTGTGAGAATTGTTTGCTAATTGGCAACCGAACATAGTTCCCTATTCGTCCTGTTCGCTAAACGGGGAATATTGCAGCTGTTGCCGAAAGTTGGCTTCTAATCCCGAGAACATTAAGGTGCTACATTTCTCAGCACTAGCCTTAGAAGAATTTTGCATAACGATCTTGGATTATTCGCTAACAAGCTCCAACTGACTGAGTAACTGAAGCAAGTTGATCATCAACTTGGGCTTTAGAGCATGTCTAATCTGACGATCAGAAAATCGTATTTTTAGTTGCGACTCATTTTCATCACCTATAAAGGCCAAATTACCGTATATGGGATTCGATTTTTTTTTTAATGATAGTGAGGGATAAGAAAAGGCGATAGGCCTATGAAGCACTACGACCCATGAAGATCTTTTGTGCTATTCCCTACCATTTTTGAATATAATTAGTTTTTTTTTTAGTTCAGCAGAAGTCTAGTTCATTTATGAATCTAAAGACATCAATAGCTGAAGCTGAGGAGACATCAGAGGGAGATGTGAAGCCTTTGTTAAAAAGTCTCAGCCGAGCTATGGCAGGACATTCGTACAAAATGTGGTGGGCTGTTTCGTTGACCAGTTAGCAAACTGGTATTTGCTCATAGAGAGGATATCTTTTGTTCTCTTTTTTGAGAAGTTGATGAATTGTTTGGCGTGTTTTAAGCCATTTTGAGAGTTCCAGTAGGAGAGCGATTCTTGTCGTTCCCATCTGCTGAGCTCTATTCTGATTTGATTAGTTTGTGGGCCACAAAAAGGTGCAGGACCAATGAAAGGAGCCTGAGCACCTTGTCTGGCAAACTCATCGGCGGCTTCGTTGCCTGGGATGCCCCTGTGTCCAGGGACCCAAGTTAGTGTAATATTATTGTGTGCAGCAAGCAGCAAGATGGATTGGAGACAGTTCCAAACTAGCTTAGACCCAAAGTTATAGGAGCTGAGAGCCTTGATTGCTGCATGGCTGTCTGAAAGAATGTTGATATAAAATCTTCGAAGGTTTTTTCTAATGCATTCTCTGGCACAGAGCTCAATAGCGTGGACCTCTGCCTGAAAGATAGTGGTTTTTTGTCCTAGAGGAATAGATAATTTGTACTTTGGGCCAGAGATTCCAGCTCCAGACCCACTTGACATTTTAGAACCAGTCAGTCAGTGCTCAATCATACCAAGTGGAGAGCTCAAATATAATTCAACGTCGTCGGCATACATGTGAAACGAGCAGTATTTTGTAACAGATGGGAGCTCATTTACATAATATCGAAAATAAAAGTGAGCCTAAGTTTAACCCTTGTGGCAACCCTGAAGTTGTTAGAAGAAAATCTAGCAGGGTAACATTGAGTTTTACAAATAGAAAGAGAGAGAGAGAGATCAGCAGTCTCGAATGCTTTTGAGAAATCAAGAAGCGCTAAAAATTTTAATTTACCTTCATGTTGGGCTTGACGTAGATAATAATTAACGCCGTAATGCAGGTGCTAACAGATTTGTGTTATTTAGATACAGGCTTTGATTTTGGAGAATCTTCTCTGTTATCTGTTTCTTTGGAAGCCGTAATAGTCTTATTTTATCGCTGGGATGCAGGAGGAGGCAGAGCTATTTATTCTTTTAACGAAGGATCAAGAAGATTTACTGCCCTTAAGGCATTGCACTGTCTCCAAGATCAACGAATTGGAACTTTGTAGACAAGGACTCAGCTCTAGAACATTATATCCTTGTAGAAATCAAGAATTTTTACCAGAAATTTTCACAAAAGTAATTGAAAGTGATGTAGAACGATCTCTGTTGAGTATCAATTCCACGTTTAGTCACAGGATAGACATTAATTTCGCAGCCCAAGGAAAAAAATTAACACAAAAACATAATAAAACAACTTTCAGTATTTACAAGCTATGATACTGCCTTAGTAACGCATTCTCCATCACTTTGCACCTTAATATTCACATAAAATAGTAGTAGTAATTATTTTCCATATGAATATACCTCTTTTCAGTGAAAAATTCTTCCAAAATACACTGTCATTAGTCTTTTAAGTTTGACGATAAAAGTTTGTTTGAAAGTTACTCTTTGTTTTGTCAAAGGATACTTCTTGTAGGTGTGCATTATAAATGTGAAAAAAGTTTGTCGATTTTTTGCCCTCTTAACAAGCACCTACCCTTAAAACCAAGAAGATTTATTTCAAAGCTCTATGTTAGCACAGGTGTCCTTAGAAGTTGCTGATTGAATTAGAAAGTCAAATGTTTTTCACATGTAAACGTGTCAGTCAATAACATGTGACCATCAACGTCAGAAACTTAATCTTTAAGAAATGTTGAATTCGCTTTCGAAAAACTGATAGAAATAAGCTTAAAGCTGAAACCTATAAGTTCATGTAAATACGTATGGATTAGTGTACATATGTTTGTATGCATATCCATTAAGCTCAGAGTAAAGTTTAGAACTACTTATTCGCTCACAGACACGCCCACTTTTCAGAAAAATACACTCTTTATTTTGTGCCTGAGGGGAGTACAGGAGTACCGTTTGTGGTTTAAACTATTTTTTCTGCTTACTTTTCCATTTCAAAGCTTACAAGACGCTTTAACGCTTTATCTCATAGCTTTCAAGGACAGATACAAGCCCTAGGGGTAACCCCGAGTAAATTCTCCTAAATTGGCAGCTCGCAAAGAAAAGAAAAAATGTATAAGTTTTACCCCGCCTTTCAACTGCTTCAACACTGGATGAAGATTTTACCCTGTTTCTTACTTTACACCTCATCTTCCTCTTCTAAAAAGCCAGTCTTACCCCGGGGTAATTGCACCAGTTTGTGATGGCACATTCAGTGAAATAAAGGTGACAATATACAAAACACAATTAGAGTTACATTATAATACTATTTTGTGGAAAAAACCGAAATGTTTTAAAGGGAGTAAAATCTGAACGAGGAGAGTACGGGAGACAGTCTAAAAGAAGGGAGTACGAATACTCCCTTAGTAGTACATTTGACAACCCTGATCAAAGCCCTCAGGTTCGAGACCAAGTGATCGCGGATGCCAAAAAACTTGGTCGTCGCATCTGAAAGCAGCGCAGAGGATGGAAGGCAGCCGTGTCTTAGACAGAGACTCTTCAAGTCCCAAAGAAAATTATAAAAATGTGCGCTCATTTGAGAGTAAGAACCATGGGCAAACTAAGGGGTTTTCCATTAAGCATTTCCAATCTTTAAATTTGAATAAAATAAATTGTGAGTCAGATATCATTGGAATTTGTCCTTTATTTAGAAGGTCCATGTGTGCCATTATATATGCAATATAACATCATTCAAATGGAATCCGTGATTTCGCTGGATGGCGCCCCCCCTAAACGTCCAATTTTAAGTAAGGCTGAATTTCACTTATAGCTTTGATTATATTAGCTTTCAGGGCAGTGGTTTTTTGGATAGCTTCGTGACTGAAGAAACTACACAAGAAGAAGTCTAACAGGATCAAAACGCACGATCTCGGTGGCCAATTTAAATCCTCTCCGCGTAAAGCAACAATATTCGGAATGTCTCTTGTACAACGTAGCGCTGTTCTGTTGAAACCACATCTCGGCAATGTCCATAGCATTCAATTGGATTTCATCAACCGATAAAACTTGACGTAAACGGTGATGGTCTGACCCAATGTTGTTCTCAAAGACGTATGGACCTATGCATGATGCCAGCCAATCCACAACACCAAACAGTCTCTTTCTCTGGATCCATTGCAATTTGTAGGATCTCGTGTGGATTGCAATCATCCCATATTTCGTCAATCCAGAAATCCACTACGTAACGAGTATATTGGTCAGGCGTGTCTACATTTCCGTGTTCCCGCATTAGGTTCTTAAAATAAGCGGAATGTGAATTATCCTTTTTGTGAACAAATGGTTAGACCAGGGTCTAATCTTGTCTTCAAAAATTATGTATGTATTTCCCTTCCCGTCTTTTAAAATCTTAGAAAATTGTCATCGTTAAATATTTCAATGGACTATAAATTATCCCATCATTTTTTCCCATAAAGTTCGCATAAACTGAAATTTAATTTCACCTAATAGAGCCAATACACCCAAAGGCCACTGCTATTTTTTGTTTTTATTAAAATTAAATGCACATCCGAAAACCTCCTTGCGGCTATATAACCTTAAACGTCCATGGTTCTCAAATAGTACTTATTTTCCGCATTATGACATTTCATCCCAAAAATAAGTTCTTGCACAGCAAAGAATCTTTCTCCATCCATTTAAATTCAAATCACAACTCAAGAAAACAGTCAACGTTAAAAAAATATATCTCTACAAGTTCGTCCTTTACTTCTTTGGCTCCTGCAACAGTTTACCCTTCAGCATTTTGTGAAAAAAAAAAACCATCATGCAGTCTAGTGTAAGGCCCACTTTTACCAGTTCGTTGCCAGAATCTCATATTTCCGATGTCACAATAGGTCATGTAGAAAATTGAGTCCAAAGCGTTTTGAATACATAATCATGCATCACAGCGTATCGGCACAAGGACACACAGCATACCCTCTCTGGTTTATCAATGGCAGACGGGTATGTTCTGTCATAGCGACCATTGCGCCATAAATTCATCTCGTCAACCTGCAGAGGATGGCAGCTACTCCAACCCAATGCCAATGGGTGAAAAGTTGAAAAGCAATAAGAATATCGTCGTTTCAAGAACAAAAAAAAAGAGAAAGGACACAATCTGCAGAGGCTTCGCCTTTGTCGTTATTGCATATTCTATGAATGCTGTCCTTTCTAGCATAAACGAGAAATTTTTCATATGGAATTTGACTTGGCTTTTTGCTCTTTGAAGGCCTAGTAAATTCCTTCCTTCTTCCATGCCATTTCGCTTTAATCACATTCTGCCAAAGGATGAGAGGTTATGTTCCTTCGTTTCCACTTGAATGTCTAATGATTTGGATGATTTGACTCTTTTAGCGAAAACAAATTCCAACAACTTTGCGTTCAGAAAACTAATGATTGGCCTTATCCTTTGTGGGTGCTGCGTGTGCTCGTAATGGCTTTATAAAATACTCCTGATTGACGTATATAAAGAGTACAATTTATTATCGTTGCCTTTGCTGGACAGGTTGCTACCTCAACACCATTGAAAGTTTGGTTTCCACATAATTAGACTTATTGAAAAGCCTCTCCAAACACACGAGCTGGATCTATTGAGTAAATCTCCTCATTGCGGATATCCTTGAGTAGGTGGTGATGGAGAACAAGGCTCTTTTGATGGATTATTTTCTCGTTCATTACGTGATATGATGATTTGTATAAAGTTTTAGTGACGTCAACAGAAACAAGAGTTAGATAGACTGACACCTTTGCATCAAGGACAATGTCTCCGACTCCAAAGGCGATCTTGATGTAAATTTTACCTTAATTAAGACAAATTAGTGTGACGTTTCAAGCGACAACAGAAACAAATGATTAGAGACGCCTTTTGGGAGATTGCATGCATCTAAAAGAATATCGAGCCTATCACGTCGCGCCAGAAGCCAAATATACCACAAACCAGTATCTGTGGATCTGTGTTTTTTCTGAACTAACAAGGATGCTGTGGTATGCTTTTTTTTTTAAACAGCGAACAAGAGGAGTAGTGGAATCTGGCAGATTAAGTGGTTCTGGGTGGGAATTTTCCTTAATTAAAGACAAATAATTGGGCTGAGGACGAAATTATGTACATTTTTTTTTTTTTTTTTGGGTTAACGCCTTTGGGGGTGCTTTTCTCAATTTTCTGGAGGGCTCTTGTAATTTCAGATTTTCTGAATTGGAGTATTACTTTCGTGGGTTGTTGCTGGAAGGTTGTTTGTAGAGTTGTGAGTTGAGATGTTGTCTTTTAATTTTATTTGATTTTTTGTTGCAAGGTTTTGAACTCTTCAATTAATTCCGAATTAAGACTTTGAGTGTAAAATTAAATTTTCTTTTTTAAGTTGATAAGTTTGTTTTTTGATGGAATTATTTGAACAGGCCTAATTGCGTGGAACATTAATTGGGTTTTGTATACCCCTTGAGTAGTATGCGAATAATTTTGCACAAATTCAATCCTTTTTAGTGAATATCGATTCAAAAAGTTTGTTTATTGTTTCTAAATAAAAATCAAGTGAATGTTAATCTAGTTTTTGAGCTAAAAAATATCAAAGGATTTTTAAAATCTTTTTGTCATTTTGGACATAAAAGTAGAACACGGGTGCATAGTTTTAGGTGTTATCACTTTCGAAATGCTTAACTCTATTTTTTAAAGCATACTTTTGGAACTTTCTTGCCGGGATAGGAAAACCTTCTCTAAACATCAATTAGTCCATTGAACTACCACAAGACACCCCATTTTCTTGTATAAATTCTCTCGTCTTAATGAATTCGAGTAGGCGCTTCAGTGATTAGGAGCTTACATTAACAGTATTCAACACATGAGCACTTAAAATACGAGCACAGGCAGTACAATCACATAGAAAGTATTCCGCAGTATTTCTCCACAAGCAGTGCGGATCTACGTTTTGCTTAAGCACAGCATTGTAAGATACTTAGCAAAAGAGACAGCATTCGCTTAGGCAGGCTACGCCCAGAAGAGTTAAGCCACATATAATTAGGTTCAGAAAACCCAACTATCACTAGAAGCTCTAACCGTAGATGCATCAAGGCTCAACGCATGTTCAGGGCTGAAGAAATTCTCCTCATCGGGTATTTCGTTTCCCGTGATAGCAAAATAAAGAGAGTTGTCCAATAGTTTGGAAGTAGCTAAAGGGTTAAGCAAGGCTTTAAGTGCAGCTTGACTGTCCCAACAGATGGAGAAACTACGACCCTTCCACCTAGTCCTAACGTTGTAGCTCGCAGGCATTAAGATTGGAAAGATCTCCGCCTGAAAGACAGAGGAATGCTTGCCCAATAAGTATTGTGGTCTAACGTTGTCGCCTTGTGCAAATACACCAGCTCCTGACCCTTGACCGACAACATCTATCAAAATAATACTACACTCTATTACCGGCCCAGACTCTGTCCGAAGTCAGTCCTAAGTACTTTGAAAGTTGACCTTAAGTGGAGCTCGCTGTCAAGCATCAGACGGCATATCCATAAGATGCAAAGTCATCACAGCTCCAGTGCGGCTCAAACGTTATGAAATCAGTAAAAACTTAAGAAAAAATAAACTGTATGCTTCAAAATTTATTAGTTATCTCCATTTCAACAAATATTTAAGCCTTAACCCTTTCTTATCACTCTGTATTTTAAGTTCTTAATCTTGATCTTCTTCTTCTTTGGCGTTGGAGTGCAGTTGGCAATTAAGACTCCAGTTTTATCGTCTACACAATCACCATTGACATCAGTTGTACCGTCGACACTGGTCCATAATGCCAGTGAGGCCATTAAAAAGAGCAACCAGAAATGGAACTGCATTTTTTGGATTTCTCTTCTATATTTCGTTGAAAGCTAGATACTAATTGGAAAGGTGAAAATCGATCTTTTTTATACAAAATTTTCAGGCCAAAATAAGGAAGTTCCAATCAGCTGTACAAACTGAAAATTTTATTTTCTCTTGTGCCTATTTTAATGGGTTTATTTACAGTAGAATAAATAAAGTTTTATAATTAGTAATTGATTGAGATTTATCAGAAATCATCTGGGCAAACAGGAAATTGAGCGTTTGAGCGTAATGAGGTCAAGTCAAATAAAATGTATTGTTTTGGCTATAAAGCACTATGTACATAATTATTAAGTTATGTATTTAGAGATCAAGATTTTGGATACTGAAATTTGGTTCTGGTTGCGCTTAATAGTTCAAGAATCTTTTTACGGAAAACATTAAAAAATCTGTCTGATTTTTGAAACTAACATACCTAAACTAATTAGTGTTCCGGACAATAAAAGGAAAGACGCTTGTCCGTCACAGCCCAGTAACTTTTGAACCGTTAAAGATAGAGAGCTGCAACTTTCGCTTTGTATACAATATGTGTGAAAAGCTGTCTGAATCTGGTATATGCCCCCAAATTATGGACAGAAGTTAAGGTAGTCTTCATACACAAAGCTGGCAAATGCTCTCACATTAATCCAAAAAATTTAAGACCTAGTCGTAGACGGCATTACACTCACTAGTAAGTAATATCGAATACTCCATGGTTGTTAAGGAGTACACGATGGTTGCATTCCTTTATATAGAAGGCGCATTCAATAATGTCAATGCATTGGCGATAGCAGATGCACTATCCGCTCTGAAGGTTGACATCTCACTTGGCGATTTAATAAATATAATATATATATATATATATATACATTATAAATATTTAATATATATAATACTGCTCAATGGTCGGATTATTAGCTCCAAGCTGGGTGAGACGTCCACCAGAAGATCTATTAATAGAGGCACTCCGCAAGGAGGTGTTCCATCCCCCCTTCTTTGGAATTCGGTGGTTAATAAACTATTGATAATCCTGGCAGGGCTCGGATGTAGAGCGATAGCAGATCACAGTGCAGGTAAGCACCTAAATACTATTAAAGAAATCCTTCAATACGCTTTAAACAAGCTTACTAGAGGCCAATCATAGAGGTTTGGGTATTAACCCTCATAAAACTGAATAGGTGCTTTTCACCAGAAAGTACAAAACTCTGACAATTGACCCTCCCTCTCTAAACGGCATCAGCCTATCTTTTTCAGACGAAGCTAAATATTTGGGACTCATTCTGGATAAGAAGCTAAGCTGGATACCAAATATACAAGAAAGAGTTAAGAATCGTCAGCAAACAATACAGTAGCACTCTTCTCTTGCAAAGAAGCTATCGGGAACAAATGAGGCTTACAACCTCGAATAACTCATTGGCTCTATACTTCGGTCATAAGATCGATATTCATTTATGAGGTAATTGTCTGGTGGACGGCACTAGAGAAAGCAATAAATTGCAATCTTCTAAGCAAGGTCTAGCGCTCAGCCTGTATGTGGATAAGTGGTGCACTACGCCTTGAAGCAACCACACAGTGGTCAAGAAAGAACTATGGCCACGCATCTATTCTGAATGATTGCAGAACCTCCCCAGAAAATACTGATTACACCACCCCATGCCTAAACTTTGACAAGAATTTTTTCCTCCAGATCAAACTGGAGTCAGAATGGTTTCATAGAAGATAAGGTGATAGATACACTTCTATACTGACGGTTCAAATACTAAGGATGAAGTGGAGTGCGGTATCTTCTTAGAAAGCCTTAATCTTAAGCTCTCATTCCATCTACCAAACCATTGTAGGGTGTTATGGCGATCAAAGAAATCTTATCGTGGCTCAAGAAAAACGTGATATCCGCTAAATATATCCATTTTTTTTCAGATAGCCATGCTGACATTAAATCCCAGGACTCTATCTCTATATTTTCATTTGTAGCCCTCGATTGCCGATCGCCAGAATAGGAACAACCTTACCCATGTTACCAGAAAAGGGCACCATAGGTATACCAATCGCTACATGTAAATAAAAATTCAATCTGGACGGAGATTACAAATCTAAGGTGGACAAGTGGTATAACATGTCTAGCGACTAAACAAATTTGGCCTAAGCTGGATTTGAAACGTTTTAAGACTTCCAACTGACATCGTCAGCAAACAACTGCCTGCCTGCTCAGCAATAAGACTGAGTAGTTCCAAACAATGAAAGCAATAACACACTGGATACGCCAGAATACTTTTGATGCACCGCCATCTTCCAAAGGTCACCGACCACTTGCCCACTGAACACAACTTCAACATGAGCTACAAATGCTTAATACCCGAAAGAACAGAATGAACACAACGGGATGTTCTTCACCATGAATCGCTGACAATCTTCACGCACGGCTTCAAAACCGAAGAAGGAGTCGGTGCTGGAATCTTTTCAAAAGATCTGGACATCCACCAGCCTTCCTAGCTACCTTCAGCCTTTCCAAGCCGAAGTCACTGCCATTCGTCAAGCAGCTGACTGGCTGGCGGCTAATGCAGTATCAGTATCAGATATTGTCATATACATCGACAGCCAAGCGGCCATCAAATCCCTCGAATCCAGCACGACGAGATCCAAGGCAGTGAAGGACTGCCGCGTATCTCTGAACGAAATAGTTGGACAGTGCAACCTCAACCTCTGCTGGGTGCCGGGTCACTGTTATATGCCAGGGAATTGTTAAACTGGCGAATTGGTCCGACGAGGCTCCTCAGATCTAATAGTATAAACGTCACCGACATCGAGGCGCCAACGTCCTATGCTAAATACCTTGTCCATGCCGATGCGGTCAGAGAAGCTAACCATCGGTGGCAACAGCTCGGCCACTGTAACACTTTAAGACGATTCTGTTGACATCACAAGGGTATAGAAGTATAGGTAAAAAGGTATAAAGGATGTTGCGGTTATCTTTGATCAATCATTGACATTCTCTGACCCTACGGACTATATAACGTCAAAAGCCAATACAGCTGAGTTTTCCAACCTCCACACTCTTAGAATTGTTGCAATTCGAAGAAATAGCAAGAGTCTAATGACATCAAATCGAATGCCAATTCGAATCCCTAAATTACGTATAAGCAGTTGTCGTTTGTTTCAATTCCACTGATTTATAGGCACTTCCAAAGAGTCATTAACAGAAAACGTCGCCTTGCATACATATAACCCTGAGTGGAAAAGCTTTATTCATCCTCAATGCCCTACTCCTCTCCCGCTCTTCAGCTCTTCAGCAACAATGCATACATAATGAAATGAGAATAAAAAAATAAAAATTCTTCATGGAAACCATCCAAACTTGTTGATGTTAGCCACTTGAGTGTAAGCGTGGTGTTCTTCACCACTTTAGATACACGAAATACAAGCTGAATTCTTTCATGCTTTCAAAAATCCACTAAAGACACTTTCACTTTTGTTAAACCCCGAGCATTTTAACTCAAAAATTTTATATTACCAACTTGCCATGCAAATGCTCCAAGTGTTAAAAGACAGAGAGAGATCTGATTTGCATATTTTTCATTAGAGAAGGGTGTATGCCTCCTTGGAAATATCCTCATCAAGCGCGACGAGTGGGTGCTTGAGGTCTCCGTATAGACGGTTTGTGTATCTTAATTCAGCAATTGAGTACACAGTCAACTAAAAATCTAACATTAGCATAAATCAACTTAAACAGGGTTAAAATTTCCTTCTTCTTTTGCGCGAAGGATAATGTAGCCATCATTTTGCTTATAGAACAGGAGCCTACAAGACTACATTACGAAAGCATTCCCTTGCTTGGTTAATTCAAAATTCTGTCCATAAACCGAAAGGCAGTATCTCGGCGAAAGTTTCGACAAAATTTATGAATATTACGACAGAGGGTGGCGCATAAACGATTCTAAGAGTCTGTAATTAAAACCCAAATATTAATCTATGTGAAAAGTTTCAGAACCTAACCGCGAGCTGTTTCTAAGGACACAAGGGAGTTTTTTTTTTTTTGAAAATTTGACACGACTCTTGGGCTTTTGGCCCTATATAGATTGGTTTCTCTGATGACGGTTATTATGAAACGATACGCGAGAAAGAAGAGAAGAATTCCCCATCGAAGTATTGAATATCATCCTTTTAAAGAGGAATACAATTCTGAACACGTTCAACGATTGTGTCTCATCTTGCATGTGGTGTGCCGATTGGAAATAAAATTTAAGCTCCTTTTGATAATCAAAGAAATGAAAGGACGACGACGACGAGGACGACGGCAAGCTTAAGAATGTGTGAATAACCAATATAATCAACAAAACGAAAGGTGGCACATTTATAACTAACGATTATTGCAGATATAATCATTTGAGGTAATGGTTATGTTCACAACGGTATCGTAGGTAGAAGAATAATATAAATTATTCAGTAAATTAGGATATCGGATTGCCCCATTCATGGTGGAAATTATTTTCAGTCCTAATTGGGAAGAATGTCTTAAGTTCTCCTGAGTATAGTATATCCACTTTGCGAAATGGTTGAAGGTTAGATGGGGTACTTTATTGGTTAGGTTTGTGAAAGTAAGACATATCCTTAACGAATGAACAATTTAGGAGCAGGTTCTTGTGACAGATACTTTACTATGGCAGTGTTAATTTGGTTGAGGTTTTGTTGGGTAAAGAAACCATGATAGAGGGAGGAGAAGTGCTCAAAGTTGTTCAATGTTCACCCTTTATATGTATTGCTTTTGCAAAACATATTTAAAAACCAACTTCCTTTACTATTTATTTGGGCTAGTTCTTGAATACAACATCAATCAAGTGGCCGACCAAAGCAAAATGTGCCTTTGTTGCTGCGTTTTCCATCACTTCTTCGAGCATCTCGGATGGCATAGCGATGATTTCAGCATGAATGCTTGAGCTCATCAATTGCCTGAGGCTTACTTGCACAAAAGAAGCCTAAATGAGCCAAATATGGAGATCTTAGTGGCCAGTCAGTGTCGCTATTATTTGACAGCACTCATCCAGGGAATTTTCGCTGCAGAAACTGCATTATTTGATTCGCAGTCTGACTATTGATTGTAGAAACCAGTAACCGTCCAGACCTTTTATGGGCAAACATGATGAGCCAATATCAACCAATATAGATTAATTGTTTCAAAAAGTTCTCATTAGAATTAAATACTTTTTTTTGTAAATTTATTCCACAAGTTATTTTGATACCAATTAAGGCTAATATTGTACGCTAAGTTGTCTTAAAATCGGAAATCAAAAAGTTGAATGATAGCTATAATTGGCCCCTAACCATTGTGCTTAAAATCGAACCGGTCACAAAGTAAATAGGATTTCACAGATGACAGCCAGTAGCTGTCAAACGCGCACAAAAGTAGAGAGTAGCTTTACTTAGAGGTTGAGTTGGACTTTACGATATCTACGATCTAAAGCGCTAGGCCGCTTGAAGTAGGTTAGCTTAGTAAATTGTGAATAATTGTGAATAATTGTGAATTGGGCATAAGCCTTAAACAAACAACGAGTAGGATCACAGTGGTTCACTGTTCATTGGTTGCAACATTTAAGTTCGACAGCCTGACGAAACTTCGTCGAGACAACCTTCGATTAACGTCATTGATTGAGTGATTTGCTTCCACGTGCTTTCGGCGATGATTGCGATTTTTGTTTGGGCGACTTTCATGTTCGTGCCTTTTGGATCGTTGTCGCGACTTCACGTGACAAGCAGTTTGGACATGCAATAGTTACTTATGTATGTATGTATGTGTCCTTGTCGCGGACAATTATTGCAAACTGAGTTGAAGTGTTTGCAGTGGACTCGATCGTGATTCTACTTACTTGGATAGTGCTGGTTACATTTATGAGGTCAGGCGAGGTCGGTTAGTATAAATGCGCTATCCTGGTATGTCGGCTCTGCCAGGACGGACACATCCCTCCGGACTTACTCGTGAGACCAAAATTTTAATGGACCTTACAAACATTAAAAAGAAAATGAAAAAAAAGATAGAATGGAAGTGGGGACGTCCGACATTGGTTCCTCATTGGAAGACGAGCTATTGGCCTCCAGTCAGGAGTTGTCAGTCTCCCCTAGCCGCAGCAAGTACGAGTAATACTATCTCTAGCGTACAGAGGGCGGCTCAACAATCCACACCAGTTTTAACAACAAAAACGGCAACCCAGGCAACTAAGGTTAGTGGACTGTGGTGTGGGGGCGGTGGTTTTCTCAAAATCCCTCTAAATTTCCATTTCCTACCGGCTTCCGGATTCGTGCAGCACCTTCCAGGCTGAAGTACTTGCTACTTAGCCAAATCTCCTCACCCCCAAATACTATAGCCATCCTTACTGACAACCGGCTATCAATGCTATTATACATATCTGCCACCACATCTTCTAAGCTGGTAGAACAGTACAAAAAGGAGCTCTCGACGCTGGCTGAATGATTCAATATCTGTCTTGTTTGGGTGCCTGGTCATAGCAACATCGAGGGCAATGAGCGAGCGGACGAGCTATCGCGGAGGGGTTCTACCCTTGACGGCTCCCTCGCGGAAACGTTGTGCGTCCCAATTGCTGTCACCAGGGGAAACATTCTGGAGTACCTCATTGACATAGTTTTCACAGGTTAACAAGAACCTTCTCTAAACTGTTCTCTTCAACAGCGTTCACCCTGATGATTTTGGTCGAGGCAGGGAATGACTTGTGTCTGTGCCAAAATATTAGCTCACATCAAAAATAGAAATAAATTCTCTTATCCCAATTAGAATTAATATGAATGCGTAAACACAGTCCTAAATTCCCAGTTCGCTTCTGAACAAACACAAATTGTAACAGCACACAAAGTAACACATCCTCCTAACACTCCTTTTCTATGTTGCTCCAGTGTTCATTCATCTCATATTGTTCTATTGTCTTCCTTTTTCATGTTATCCAACTGTTCTGACAGTCTGCACGTTTCCATTTCATGACATGTTGGTCACACTCCACGTAGGTGTCTTGTATATGGATACCTACTTCAAAATACGTTAGGTATGTCAACCCAACCCCTCATGGAATGTAGTCTCGCACGCGGGCCTGTTTGCTACTTCCATTAACTACCAAGTCAACATTCGAGAGGAGAATACACAACTTTTTAATTTGCTCTGAATCGATGATGCAAACACTGTGTACACAGAGAATTGACGAGACGATATCCTTTCGGATTCGGATTTTACTTTGCCATGCTCGTTGAATTGAGAATTTTCAAATTGAATTGCATTTCCCATTCTATTCTTCCAACGGCACCATCATTATCACGACGTACACTGATTTAAAATGCGAAATAAAGAAGCGCTCTTCATACTGAAAATTCTGATATTCCCCTTGTTTATTCAGGACATACTGAAATCTAATAACAATCTAGAGAAAAAAAAACCCTGTCGTTGCTCCTTTGCAACGATCTACATACTTGTATAAGGAAGGATTAAATATATTTAATTTCACTTTTTAGCCTTAGAAGTCGTATCGTATTCTGTCACTTACAGTTTTTGTGTTGACCTATATCCTGACTTAGACATTCCTCGTGGCATGTAATGTTTTTCCTTTTTATGTCGAGTACAAAAAGGAGTGCTGTTCCATGCTCACTGTTATGACACACTCGTTTATTATAAACACAAATAGCCTCCTCGATGTGCGCATGGACCAAGAGTTGATTTAGTGGACAGCCAAACATTACAAATACTATTGCTTACATACGATATAGATGTAGAGGACGAATAGGTCCTTATACTCGTCGTAGTAGGAGAATAAATGAATAAGAAATGAACGAACGACAACAGTTTGCCAATTCAATTTGTGTTCGGGGATAAATTGGAATAATATTTGCTTTTTCGGTGAAGCAATTAGACGGTGACTACATACGTACGTTCATTTAACATAGTGTCCTGGAAAGGAAGAATGCACTTTATTTTGTCAATAAAATGAATGTAATGGTCTTGATAGATTAAGGAAATTGTACTCTAATCGTCGACCATCAGGTAATTGTCAGGCAAGTTTATTGGTCATAATAGAGCTAATTCTATTTTAGGGTGTCCTTATTGCGTGCTGAGGTACTCTGCAGGTCGCATTGGGATTAGTATTCATTGTTAAATGGCCTAATTTAGGGCCAACTGCGATTTAATGATGAACACGTAAATAAGCTCATCACGGAAATTCTATTTTTAGTGCATAGAAGGGATTTATGGTAACCTTATTATGTTAAGCAGAGGGCACAGCGAAAGTTAATGTTTAGCAATTACTTATGTCCCATACTAATAGAGCCTGTCTAGACAAACGGTTTTTTTTTTGTATTTAAAGGATAAGTCAGAAATATATGCATCAAAACTTTTAGCTTTTCTTGAGGAAATAATTTTTATTTATGCTCTTTAGTCCCTCCTGTGTTTGAACTTCTGCAACGCGTTTGAACTGTCTCCATTTCCATTCCTCTTTGACTTTTCTTACGAGAGAGGCAAACCTGAGATGGAATTCCCTAGAAATTTGCAAAACTGCAAAACAATTATGGCCAGCTTTTGACAAAGACAGACGTTCACTGTCCATGCTTGTGGGAATACCCACGGGTCACAGTACCACCTAAAGAAACTGCGTCGGACGGAAGGAGAACTCTGCAGAGGATACGGCGATGAGGATGTTATAGAGTACACTATCCACTTCCTGTGCCACTGCCCTGGACTCCAACATTCCAGGTACAATCTCTTCGGCAAGCATTTCTTTCAGGATCTAGGAGAACTCTCCAACGCCAACACCGACATGTTATTGAACTTCATCAGAACATAAGAATGGTTTGTTGCATGAGTAACGAGTAAGTACAACAATGGGTAGTTGTTACAGATGTTTATGGGTTAGATGGGCAATGGGTACTTTTCTAAACTCGCCTATGGGTGACACAATGGGTCAGTTCAGATCTGAGTGCGGCGGAGGTATTTCGATTCGTCTGGCAACCCACAAACCTAAAACCTATTCTTTCTATGCCACGTTCGTCTATTACAGTGAATCACAGTATTACAATTCAATATACAGTTCTCCATAGTCATGAGTCCATGGGGAAAAGATATGGAAACCTGATACGCAATCCAGACTCAATGCGGTGACCCTCTGTTGGGTATATGAATATTGAAAACAAAAAACGAAAAGGCTGACGAGTTTGAGGAGTTTGAGGAGAAAGTGTCGCCGTTGCAGTCAAATTCAGCTCTTTAGAGAAAAAATTAGAAGATCAAGGTACCATCTAGACACTTATGCAATGATCATGGCACTAAGCACGAAGAGATATTTCTCTATTGAAGTTAGTCCTCTCCGATATAATTACTGGGGCACTCTGCTATTGGTATTCATGCTCAATGCCTCGGTGTACTGCACGGCTATTGCTACAGAAGTTTCAGGGATATTGAATCTTTCCGACAGGTGCTATGTCATTTTTCTGCTCTATCTACCAGAAGAACGAGGAATGAGGAAGATGCTTGCCTGAGTCAGGAAGCCAGTAAGACAAACAATTATTGGGGGAGTATCGCCCTTACCACACAGTCCAATTTTAAACTATCGCGGCCCTTAAAACTTAACCACCCTTTAGATTACACTATACCTAGACTTCGCGGGACTGTTCTCTTGCATCTACCCCAACAGATGCACAATCCATAGCTGATTACAGAGATGGCTCCAAAATTGACCTGGATAGGTTTTGATACTTTCTGTCAATAGCTAGGAGTTGCGCGGTCAATTTGGGTCCCAAACTACAACAGTAAATTCCAAGCGGAGGTCCTGGCAGTGACAACAGTAGCCCCTAATTTTTCTGCTTGTTTACTTCCGAAGGGTATTGCCGTCTTTATTGGCAACCACCCTACTATAAAACCAATTATTGCCGTAGAAACAAAATAGGAGCTTGTGATGTGATATCAGACTTTCAATACGCAGTACAAGACAGGTTCACGGATACGAAGGAATACCGTGATATGAGAGAGTTGACAAACTGACAATAAGTGGCTCAGCATCGACCACACAAATCTGTATAGGTATATCCCGCTTTAACCAATAAGCTTTAAGCAGCGAAAAAGCGACGAGAGAGGCAGATTATAGATGGACATTCATAGAATGTGACCCACGCTTGACAAATCAAGAACCCTGAGACTTGTTCAGAAAGATAGAAAATACATTTCATATGAAGAAGCTACGACTGACGGAGAAGGAGCTCTGCACTGATGAGGAAGCTATTGAGGGGACAACCTAAATCTATACCACTGCCACTGCTCTGAGGAAAATCATCTTTCCGCCAGCCTGCATATCTAACATAACCTATCATAAGCCAAAGAAGAGGTGATATGACCCCACCATGAGTAGTTCATCTTACTATTGACATGGTGGAACTAAAACCACCTTATGCTTCCAAGAACTAGGTGCCGCGGTTCAGTGGCAAGTGCGTAAGACTACTGGCGCTGCTGGGGTTCCAAGTTCAAATAACTTGCACAGAATCCCACCTCTTATAAGCGTCTGACAAATTCTCCAGGAGTATCACTGTCATAATCATAAGAAGCTTCTCAAAAAAATCCCTTTGCTCGTTGGATACGGCATAAGGCTGTAGGTCCCTTGTGAGAACCTACGCCGTGGCCCTCTATGCATATAGCAAGTACCTTTTTTGCAATCTTCTAATCCCTCTTTTCCGCTCATCACATCCACCAAAGAGAACATGATTTTAATTTGTAAATAAAGACATCTATCAAGCTACATATGTTCAACCACAACCTTCTCAAATTGCCAGCGATTTAAAAAATAAATGTCCTTTGCCCACGCGTTTCTGCACGAAGGTGGCGGAAATAGATGAGATTAACCAATTGACATAAATCAGATAAAATCGTTTCAAAAATGCGAGACTCACGTTGACATTCGAAGATAAGGCCACACGTGTGAAATAAATCCATCACCTCAACCTCTATCACCTTTTTCCGTTCCGAACATCACAAATAGAAACAAGCAATTCCAAATCGTTGACAGACGGATCTTGATTAATGCCTCGACTCTCAAGTTGAATACTTTGCATAGAACAGATATAAAACTTATCATTCTCGTTGGGAATCTGAATAAAAACTTATGTCTTGGAATTGTTGTCTCTAATCCATAATAATTCGTGTTGTTGGATTTTCCAATTCAAAGAGTTCGCGCTAAAGGATCCTTCTGAGTCTCGAAGACAAAAATGCGTTCCTTATTTTTCGCCACACAGTCAAAGTTTTCTCATTAAATTACCGCTCCCTTTTCTATCCTGTTTATTTTCGCCATTTTTTTTTACTAACTTCCTAACCAAGGACGATTTTTATCCATCTTGATTCTTGTTCTTTCTCAACTACTGGAGTGGGACTCCATTCAAGCAGCAAAAGAAGAAAAGATAAAAGTATTATCCAGGACAAAGAACATTTTTAGATTCCTCCAATCCTCAAGAGTCGACCAAAAGACCTTCTTCTTCTTCTTCTTCTTCTTTTCTGATCAAGGACAAACGATAAAGGCAAAGTATCCTCAAAAGGAATACACACCTTCAAAAGATGAGCTTTTACTTCTGCTTACCTCTGGTAAGCAATTCCATTAACATACATAAGGACCACCATCCGATATCAATCGAACCGAACTTAACCTGTTGCCCCCTTACCAAAAAAACCGAAAAGAAAAAAAAAGAAAACCGAAAAAAGGACTTCTATGTTGTTGTTGTTTTCTCTGGTTTCAAAGATTTTATAGGATTAGGTATTAGGTACAACTGCTGCTGGTGAGAATTTCGTCCTTTATGATGTTTTGGGCTCACACTAAAACTTTCCATTTATGGAGAGTTTTATATTCAACGCTATACATTATTTATGGATGTGTGTTAGAGAACAGGAAAGCCGTATATCCTGCGGCTGAAGATTTATAGTCGTAGATTTATGACTGTTTTGTGTAGTGTCCCTGGGACAGATCCTAAATAAATATAAAATACAAATTCAATTGCAAGGAAAGAGCGATGTTGTCTCGTGTAATGGTATTTTATAACGGAATTTACGATATAATCAGGGATAACTGAAGTATGTTCTGCTAACATACTCTTTCCCTCTTTTTTTATTGACAGGAGTTGAAACTATTTCGACAATGTCATCATCCGAAAGCTTTTGGGAAATTTAAACCGCAGTAATCAGCATTAAAATAAAATTTTCAGGATTAGGAGGAAAAGTTATGCCAATTCGAAGGAATTGTGCCGCCAATGAGGCTCTCTGAGGGGATAAGCTCCTAATCGTTTTTATTTTGTTCTTCTAAATGCCAACGGGACAGAAAATATAAGTTGGTTAAGGATTTGATGGGTAAAAGTACTTACCGATGACCAGTTATCAGCAGTTGTTTAGTGATCTGAAAAATGGGAAAAAATATGTAAGCTAAAAATTTTCTAATCGAGTTTTGTATATCATTTTAAATTGTCTTGGAATTGGAAAAGATTAGGGGACAAATCATAGAGATCCCGATGGCCCCTTTTAGACATCAATACGTCAATAAAAATCTTTATATTTGCGTTTCTGACGACCGCTGTTTAATTTAGAAGAAATATGCCACGAAAAATGCTGCTGAGACAAAAAGACGGATTACCTTAAAAAAAAAGCCACCCGGAGAAAAATAAATTGACTTATGAGAGTTCATTAACAATTCCCAAGTCCAGCTTCTTGTGGAAGACAACTAAATTCTCCACATATGGCTACAGTGTTGCCAATGACTTTTAAACGAACATTTTTCCGAGTATATTTTCCAAGAGCCGCTCCTAACCTCGACGAAGTGTCCGACATCGCTATGCTGAAGAAGTTAGGAACGCGGTTAAATAGTCAAACAAAACGAAGAACAATTGGGCCAGGCGCGATATCATCATCGTCCAAATGGGTCATGATTATCATCTCCGAACATATATAGCGGTGGTTCAATGTCTAATCAGTGGAAGAAATGTTATCTTCTGTTCTTCTGTAAGAGATAAGTTCGTACGGCTGTCTGATGACCAGTCTGATGAAGTATAAGAGTCGTAATGGGAAAACATCGTCATTTCAAATAAACTCTTTATAGACAACCAAGATTTGTATCTGATATGGATGGCTTAGGCAACGATGAGTTCTAGAAACCTACATGTACATGAGAGTGGTGGTAAATTCATGGGCAGGATGCCAAAGAGTTCCCAAGGTGTAAAGGTGTACACCACCAGGGCAGCTCCCTCAGTCCTTAGCTTTTTGTTGCAGTCTTAGATTAACTGCTTGAAGAAAAAGTGAAGGACTCCAAACAACATCAGTTATTCTTTTCTGATAATCGCGATATCCTAAGTGATGATCAAATTGATGTTTTAGAGGGAAATGGGTTCCTTGATTCACATCACTAAAGAAGAAACTGGTGGTGATGATATCAATCATATCCCAAGCGTAGAGTGGATGAAGTGGTGGGAAAACACTGCTACATTACAAGCAAGATAGTTTTCAATCGAAGGAGAGATCCTTCCGAAATCGATAAGCTTGCCGGTACTTTCCAAGAGAACTTCCAGTTATCAAACCGGCGACGAAGTAGAGTACAGCTCTACGAAGGCGCTGAGGTCGAGTTTCGGACATACATGATCTAAAGCATTCGAAACTGTCTGTCTGAGGTAACATTTCGGATAAGAAATCATGGTTTCTTTTTAACACATCCAAGCCCGAACGCTCGAGTGCAACATTGTGATTTGGCTATTAATTCCTCCTCCACTCCACGAATACGCCTCCTTGTAGTGGATATGATTCTACTATTAATGAAGGAGAACAGCTTTATCGCGACGGCATATGCCGACAATGTGGTTATTCTGGTTTCAAGGAAATTTCTTCCAGGCTTAGTAAAAGGCTCAGCTTCGCACTGTAGATAGTGGATAACTGAATCACCAGCAAAGGATTGGGAGTGAACCCTCACAGACCGAGGTTGTTCCTTTGACTAATAAGAGGTCAATTCCTACCTTCAGATTTCCAAATATCGGTAGCGTTAAACTAAACATATCAACTCCAGATAGATACCTGGGATTCAAAACTAAACTGGAACTGGAACTGGCTTCAAATCAACAGTAGTATACTGAGTATATCTCTCCCCATCCGCACTTATGATTCACTAGTATGGTAGATAGTACCTGTGAAACAATACCAGCTTTCAAACCGTACCAAAATCCAGAAGGTGGCGTGGATAAGAATCATGGGATCACCTACAGAGAGGCAAGCAAAACCATGCTTCGTTTCATTACTCTTGACACTTACTGCAGTAGTCTGACGGCCAAAACTGTTATAAGGCTGAGGGGAGGCCGATTGTCTGATTCGCCACAGTTCCATTCAGCCTCGATGGGAAACTGATCACATGAATGCGATGCTAGCATTTGAAAGGAGACTTATTCATGGCAGAATTTACTGGAAGAACTGAAGAACCAAGAAGGAGAAGGAATCCATTGTGAAGCCCTATGAATAAACCACTCCTTTAGAACAAACAACAACTACTTCTTTACAGTCACAGCCATCACACAGGTTGCTGAATTTATACGAGAGAGTAATATCGTTGGAAGGATGATCCAGGATCTGGACTCTCCTATAATTAGCTCTTAAGTAAATGAGACATCCAGAGAGTTGAGAGATGTACTCAGTTGGGTACCAGGACATATCCAAGGAAAAGAAAAGGCTGACAAGTTCACTAGGAAAGGGTAGATGCTGCACCTACCGCGGGCCCTTTCCCTTGTATTAGCCACCGATAGAGCAAACAAACTCTATGTCCATATAGAGAGACTACCGAAACGGCCAGATCGCTATGGCCGGCTTTAATCATCAACTCTAGTTAAACTCAGTCGCTAAAATCTTTGGGTCCTTTCTGTCGTAATTACTGGCCATTATGCCATTGGCATTCACGCGGAGCGACTCTGTAAATCTCCGTCACCTGTTGTGTAATTATCCTGCTTTATCCGTCAGAAGAATGAGAAACACTTGGTAGTCATTTCTTCTCTGAGCTGGAGAACTTAGGCAACGTTGAGCTAATAGACCTCTGAGATCACTATCTGGGTGGTTCTAATAGCAGATAGTTCCCTAACACGTCTCCAGGGTTAAAAATGATTGCCCAGTGGGCATAATGGATCCGATTTGTTGGTTTACATGAGCAGTGACTTTTTTGTCATAAGGCATATATCTACCTAAAATAACCTATACATTCTTTATGTACATACATAATCCTTTGCAAAACTTATCCAATTATTCGCATTTAATTTGAAAATGTGCAAGAGTTTCCATTAGAGAAAATAATCCATTTATCCAACAACATATTACCAATTGGTAGCAAAGCAATTCAAATAAATAAACAATCTATTCAAGCAATTACTTAGATTTCTTTTTTTGAAAACTCATCAAAAATCCTTGGCCAAATCTAATGCTTCCACTCGTTCAGGTTCGATTTCATTTCCAAATCCCAGCAACCAATCAACATTTTCAAATTCCCTTTGAAGTGGTTTATCGCCTTCAGAGAATTAAATCCCCACACACATACCGATTGTGTGCAAATATTAATAAATTGCTTCGATCTGTATCTGGTTGATTGTATCTGGCGGCACACCCAACCAACGATTTGTGAAAATTCAATTTACATATGTATTTCGAGGCCATTCTTTACCTCTAGTCAAAACATCCATCCTTGACCATCAACACCACAGAAATGCAAGCTCCGAGTGCTAGTTGCTGCCGACAACAACGACAACGACGACGACGACGACGACGGTATCCGTATCTAATTAAAGTGCAATTTTGCAAAGTCATGCACACCACGGTGGTGGTGGTGGTGATGCATTTTCAATCATCCCCAATGGCCTGCATAAATGATTTTTAATTTTTCGAGGGGGCGAGCGGGAAGGACGTCCAACAATTAATGGGCAAGGTTAAGATAAATTTTCTGCCGCTGTCCGTGTCACCACTAAGCCTTATTAAATCATTATTCTCACCCAAAGTGGATAATTTATTATACTCTCAAGCACTGATACATCATTCGGAGGTACCAGTTACCAGCCCTCAGGGGAACGATAAACCTTGCGAGAATCATCCTAATCCACAGCTGAAACCAGCATCGATGTATTTAATTGACCGAAACAAATCGATCGAATCCTTTAAAGGGGATGAATCTTCCCCAAAAAAAAAAAAGATAGGGAAATTATGTCGCTCTACACCTAGACACTCAAGTGTCAACAAAAGTTTGGTGTAATTATGTGAAGTGAAAATGGCATGTTACTGTCGTGTCGGACACAAGAACACATCCCTTATAGAGCTGATGCCATCGCATTGTCATTCGGAAAAGACATGGCTGGCGTTGTATCTATCTTCTTCTCCTTGGGATGGCATTTATTTATTGAGTCGTGATTTAGGGGCCATGAAATGCAATTTTGATGAAATAATTGCTGCAGTGGGGGCACCAATTTAACAACGATACTATCTGTTGGCTACACGCCAGCATCATAATGAGTTAAAGTTGCATCATGTCTCTCGGCGCGATGGCGATGATTTCCCAACATTCATGTTTTTTTGAATACTCAGTGCACTCGAGTGTAATTGGAAGCGAACAGTTTTGGTTGTTCATGGTGTAGTCATGTCTGTATTTTCATTTAGATATAATATGACCACATTAATCGGAATAGGAGGGATATTCTATAGTATTGCATACACAAGAATGTGTGGCTTGTGGCAGCAACATATCCATTGAATGGAAGTGAATATTTAATTAGAATTTTGGTTGCAAATACTTCCAATGGGTGGGCGGGTTTTAGGAAATTAATTGAAATTATTGGAAATGCCCAGAAATGTTGACGATGGAGAGAGACCTGTGCAACTAGTGGGATGCTCATCCCTGAACAAACGTTGAGACCTTATATTTTATTTGAATTATTTTAACCTGGATGATGAGTCCAGGTGGCCATGGTTATTTTATTTCACAAATACGTCCAACTGCTGGGACTCGCAGACGATATTGATATCATCGGAAGATCCAGGCAAGCCGCCGTAGAGGCGTCTACGGCTATTGATGAGTAGGCGAAACCAGTTGGTCTGGAAGTGAACGAGGACAAGACGAAATACATGTTATCAACTAACAAACATTTATCTGTTCAAAACATTTGGCAGAACGTCACTGTTGATAACTATAACTTCGAGGTAGTTAAGGAGTTCACCTACGTCGGAACAAATATCAATTCTACAAATGACACCTGTATAGAGATCCGACGAAGTTTGGCAAAACAACTCGGTTCAAAACTTTTAACTCGACAGTCCAAATTAATGCTCTATAGAACGCTCATCTTACCAGTACTGCTGTATGGAGCCGAGTAAGTAAGTAAGAAATCTGAGCAAATATTGGGCACCTTTGAGCGAAAAATACTTCGTCGGACATTAGGTCCTTTGTGCGAAAAGGGCGAATGGAGGAGAAGATATAACCGTGAGTTCTATGAGCTGTACCAGGATGTGGATGTAGTCCAAAAAGCCAAGATACGCCGACTACATGGGCTCGTCCACATCGAGCGAATGGACAACAATGCTCCAGCCAAGAAGATCTTCGAATCCCAGCCCCCAGGTTCGAGGCGGCGAAGAAGACCGAACCTCCGGTACAAAGACCAAGCTGTCGCGGATGCCAAAAAACTTGGTCTTCACAACTGGAAGCAGCGTGCTCGGGACCGCAGAGGTAGGAAGGCAACGATGTCTCAGGCAGGGACTCTACAAGGGTCGGGAGCCCTGTAAGTAAGGTTATTTTAGGCCACACTTAGGCCAGAGAGACCCATTGTACTACCTCAGTCCACCCATGAAAACTAGTAGGAGCTCAGTATAAGGCGAGTTCCTCTACTGCGTCGTCATTCCGTGTTTAATTCGAAGACTCTGCTGGACGCAGCGTTGGTGTCCATTCGCTGGAGATGTCCTAGCCATCTTATAGGTCCAATACGCAGTTTTTTGACTAGGTCGATGTCGCTGTAAAGATCGTATAACTCGTCGTTGAATCTTGTCCTCCAAAACCCGTCAACGTTAACTGAGCCGATAATCTTGTGACGAAGAGACCAAGGATATCTTCATCCGCCAAAGAAACATGTTAGTGGTAAGCTAAAAGAGGGATAGGGGGAAGGATAACGCCTTTTAGGATTAGTCAATGTCCTCTTCATCCTCCATGGAAGCAGTAGCGGTGATTTCTGCACGAATGTTTGTACTGAGCAGTGGTGGGACACAAAAACAAGTTTGGAGGCTTCAAATCTTAAGATCAGGGTAAGCAGTCAGTGTCGCATTTTTTCACAGCACACGTCCAGTGAATTGTGGCATAGCGTACTGTCTTGTTGAAACCATTATTCATTGACTGTTTCGAAGAAAAAAATTCGAGCGACTGTTTGGCCATATTCCAAGCGACATGGATCTGTCAGCAATATTCTTTGAGTTATTTACACTCTATACGGAAACAAATAATCATCGTTCAAAATGTGCCACAAGATGGTTCCAGTGACGCCAAAATGCTGAGCGCCATCCGAACGCTTATTTACAATGACATTCCAGCTGTCAGCTCCTTAGAAAGCCAATCTGATAGCTGCACAATTCGCAGCTAACTTCACACTGCAAGTAGTGCTATGTCTGTCCCTGTGTTTGAGAGCATCGATTCTTCTATAACAAGATAACTTTCGCACTCGCACAGTTGCAGGTGTCCTTAAAGGTCCTAACATACACAAATTCACTGGTCGGTATTCTCCCTATTGTTCTGAAGACATGTTCTTCCACGCTGGCAATCTGCGTAAGCTTTTCTGTCTGTCCTATTATTCTGGGCTCTTTCCGCGTAGATAGAAAACAGCATTTGTCCAGCCTGTCCCTGAAAAAGGCGATTACAATTACCGACTTACGTCCCTTCTTTCCAAGGTCACGAAACGCTGATAAATCGTCAGCTCATGAAATATATTGATTCACGAAAACTCCTCAATGACCGGCAGTACGGTTTTCATAGCAACAGCTACACTGGTGATATGATGGCATATCTCAACAAGAAGTAGAACCAATCTCTTCATCACTTTCACAGAGTTTGACATCAGGATCTTTTGTCAAAAATGCGTGCATATGGTATCGACGAGTCTCTTCTTCAATGGATTAGAAATTACCTTTCGGGGCTTTCAATACAAGTTGTATTGGATGGCTTCAAGTCTGCTATTCACCACGTAAATGCTGGTGTCCCACAGGGCTCAGTTCAGTCTCCGACTCTCTTTCTTATTTTTATAAATGACCTCTTGTCTGCTACCTCTAATCCAATTTATTCCTTCGATGATGACAGTACCATTAGTTTTTTAGCATAATGCTCTTCAATGGAACAGAACACATTGACCACAGCAACAGCAACTTCAACGTTAGACCTAAGTCCTAAATCTGCTGTTGAAGTTGAGGTTGTTGTTGGTGTTATCGTGCTCAGTCTGTTGTGTTGCATTGGAAAACACGTTGTGTGCTGTTGTCGTTGCTGTGTGTAATGTGTTTCAGAGCACAGCATCGGTCTTTTTGTGTGTGCTGTTGAAGTTGCTGCTAGCTGTTGCTGTCTCAATGTGTTTCTACTATTAATTTTATATCATATGTCTCGGATATTGATCAGAGATTCGTGAGAATTGAATCACGCACTACTTTTTGCAACGCGTAGTGGAGGACGAACTCTGTTTGCATTTTTCTTCTCGCTTCTTTGACCTCCCAATGCCAAGGTCTTTTCTACCATTTTTGGTAAACAGTACACACAAAAAAGAACTGAGATTCTTTCAATCAAATTGATTGTTTCCATCATTCCATCACTAGAATCGCCTTCTCACTTGATATACTGCCTCGCAATTGAAAAACTCAATAAACACACACTCGAAAGCGTCTCAATAAATTTCTGCTTAATTACTGTTCGCTTATTTTACGATGAATTCAATTCGCAAATAAATATCCAAACCAAATCGGCATTTTCGATTGAAATTCTCTATACAAAAACAATCTTTCCTGCCGGATATAGACCCAGTTAAATGGAAAGATGTGTATTCCATGTACAAATTACTACATCAACGTGGTGTGCAAAGAAGAACAATTTTTATGGTCTTTCACAGACATAATTTGTTCACAATGTTTACATTTGGATATTTTGTTGGGAAAAAAAAGAATCCAATCCACCTGAAAGCCGTATCAACTCGAGATCGTGCAATAAAACCATAGGCATAACGAGTTTAATGGATATAGCCACAGCAGCGCTCATCAACCCTCAGGGAAAAAAAATTAAAAATAATAAACGAACGAAACAAAATTATGAAAATATTTTGATCTTCTCGTACGAATTTTCGTTCGTCGTACTTTTTTCCCACTTTTCCATCTGAACAAATAGAAAAATTCCGTTTTTGGTTACCAACAAAAGTGTATAGATACAAATGTACGAGTAGTGTTAGTCGGAATCCATTTCGGCTGCTTATTTATTTTGCCAATTGATATTGGTTGCCGCTTTGATTCTGGTTTTTTATGTGCCGTTTGGGGATTTTTTCAAGGGCTTATCGGTTAGACCGCTGATTTGTTTAGTTAATTCTTAAAAAATCGCTAAGTTCAACAGAAGAGATGAAAAAACGTATTTTATCACCTGAAAGCTTAGGAAATCGGAAATTGAGATTTTTAAACAGCGGGATACGTTATACATATGTATTTTTGTAATACAAAAAATTGCTTTGTGGCGAGTATAGGAGGCAGTACTTTATTTTAATAACTAAAGAAAATGTTTTGGGAGAAATTTAATATGTAATCATTTGTTGGGCTATTTACTATCACCTTCCCGGAAATAACGCACAGCTATAGCTACGTGGAAATACCTATATAAAGTACTCCATTTTACTGCAAAATGATTAGAAATCCCATTGGATTCGTTTAGTAGAACTTTTTTGACAGAAGACACATAATCGCATTCGGACAGAGTTCTCTGTGTATGGGGACCTGGGATCACGCTTCTTCAGTCGCCTGATCAATCGTATAGTTATGCGCCTACTGTGTCTAAGTGGTGTAGTCAATTCCCTAGTCCTTTCTTGTCGAGGCACGCACCGGAGAGAAAGTTCCCGGACCGAGTTTACCAGAGCTGACTACTGCTGCTTAACTACAACTGGTGGTGTTCCTGTTGCCAGCAGTTGCACTTTTATCAGGCAATATACAATAGACAGCGATGAACTTACTTGCAGAGACGAGCTATGAATTGTTTCCTTGAAATCATCCGCCCTTGCCTATTTAACTTTCTGAGTTTCCTCCTTGATCTTGGACTTCTTCTAGTTTAGTTGATAAAGATGCATCTTTAGCCGATACCTATGGCATCACTGAAAGAGTTGCGAACTTTAAGTTTATCGGTGTGATCGCCACAGATTCCGACTGGCAAGTTGTTGTCCTTCATACAAGTCACTCCCAGAGGCAGGCATCTTCAGAGTGCTACCAGGTGTCTTACAAGCCTGTCTCTGTTCTTTTAAGCTAGTTGATTCGTAAAAGAGAGATGATGGCTGGTGATGGAGCCAGTGTTACTAGATTCCAGAAAGAAAAGATTCACGTCAATCACTTCAACGCTTTCATCACCAGAAGTTAAAAGAACTGCTTCTTCTTCTTGCGTTGGATCGGTTTCTAAAGAGCAAGGAGCGCCCAACCGGCTTAACCTCTTCGTTTAAGATTTGATGAAATAATTTGTTGAAATTTGGGTGTCACAAGTAATGGAGAAGAAGATGTCCGCCTGCACTCATCCCCTGTAAGCAGGTAAGGGGAATTCGATTGAAACTTGAAGTCCCTAGGGTAAGATGATGCCATTCATCGATGATGCTAGTCATCGACACCTCGTGAAGGATGTGGGTCTTCACTACGTACAAATGGTCATTCAGAAGGAGTATATTTATACCGCTGGTCCCTTTGTCTGAAAACCTTGCTCACATGGAAAGGCATAGCCCGGCATAGCGTCGTGTATCACCGCATATATGTATACTGGCCTCTGGGGAATGACTTTTACTGTGATCACCAGTGATACCCTGGAAGCCAACGTGTTAAAGCAAACATTTTGTTTAGCGATGAGGCTCATTTCTGGTTGAGTCTTTAGGGGCTATGTAAAGTCAAAACTCTACATGGACAAACTAAAGCATGGATAAAATTGGAAGCCAACATTACTCGGGTTATTCGCGAAATACCACATTTCATGTATCATGTCATGATTCTTGGAACTTTTGAATGGACCATGTTAACCACAGTTACGGCCAACAACTGAAAGAAAAAATCATTGAAAAACAATTCTTTGGCTCGATACCCGATGATAATCCGACAAAATAGACTTTTTTATCTATTTCTACTTTCAAAAAAGAAGAACATCTAAATGAATCACCCTTAACATATCTTCATAGCAATCCAACGTCGGTGAATCTCAAGTATTTTTTCTATCCTTTTTAGAAGAAACGAGGATTACTAAGGGACCAGAAACTCTTAAGAGGGGAATGTTTGCTCTGGGGAATGGATAAAAGACAGAGCAATGAAATTATGAATTTTGCAAAGCTTGCAGCAATACGTTAAGACCCTGTTGCAGCATATCTAGGTAGATAAGGTTAGGTTTGTGGGTTGGCAGAGGAACAAAATACCTCCGCCGCACTCTGGTCAGTACTGACTCATTGTGTCACCCATAGTGGGCTTAGAAAAAGTAGCCCTTGCCCATTTAACCCATAAATATCTGTAACAACTGCCCATGGTTGTACTTACTCGTTACCCGTGTATACAAACCATCCTGATATTCTGATGAAGTTCAATAACATGTCGGTGTTCTCCTAGATCCTGAAAGAAGTGTTTGCCGAGGAGTTTGTACCTGGAATGTTGGAGTCCAGGGCACTGGCATAGGAAGTGGGTAGTGTCATCTATAACATCTTCATCGCCCCATCCTCTACAGAGCTCTTATTCCGTCAGACGCAGTTTCTTTAGGTGGTACCGCAGAGTGTTGTGACCCATGAGTATACCCACAAGCATGGACAGTGAACGTGTCTCTCGGTCCTTACTTTGTCAAAAGTTGCCCATAATTGCTTTGCACTTTTGCAAGTATCTAGGGACTTCCATCTCAAGTTCGCCTCTCTCGTAGTCAGTTTACCTGCTTCAAGCCTGAGAACGCAGACCGCGGGGCTTATGGAGAGGTCAGTCAGTTCAATTGGTTCCGATGAAGCTTTCCTTGCTAATCCATCTGCCTTTTTATTTCTCAGGACGCAATCATGCCCAACCTTGTGCTGTGTTCCATGAACCTTAAGCTCTTCGCGACAGCACTTCAAGCTTAAATTTTATTTCTATGGCGGTATTTGCTTTGATAGCTGCCTGCCTGTCGACAAAGAAAATGATACCTTCTGGCGGTATTGTTCTTACGGCAGA
The DNA here is from genome assembly GCA_949716465.1 of Chalcosyrphus nemorum. Taxonomy (NCBI): domain Eukaryota; kingdom Metazoa; phylum Arthropoda; class Insecta; order Diptera; family Syrphidae; genus Chalcosyrphus; species Chalcosyrphus nemorum. Next base: position 7,944,132 of record OX454335.1, read on the forward strand.
TTCACGGGCAGCTGTTGTCACTGCCAGGACCTCCGCTTAGAAAACACTGCTGTGGTCTGGGAGTTCTATATCTAGGTATATTCCATTGGACTTAAAACAGTTAAATAATACCACAGCATTTTAATTTTCATTTCCTGTTTCTATTAAACACTTCACTGATTAGTACCAACACACGATCTTAATCAGAAAGTCTATCCAGAATCAAAAATAAAACAAAAACCCACTCAAGTACTTGTACATATTCTTTTATTTATCATCCCTTTTACTAGGTTGTTAATTAAAAGCAAACAACGGATGTAACGCAAGAGGAAAAAATAATTCATTTTCCTTTCGTCTCAAGTCCACTTCAGATACTCACTCTTAAAAATTTCATTTTGATATTTAATAAAATATTCCAAAGGAAGTAGAAGCTAATGTTTATTCAACGCTTCCAAAAAAAAAAATTAAGATGAACTTCAAAACATGAAGCAAAACCTTTTCCTTTTTTGAAGGTATAATCAAAACTCGGGTGTAAATTAGATGGATAAGGGGATGTTAATCATATTACTTCATCAGCTTATATCTTATGTAGATACCAGTAGTAGACCAGTATAGGTCTATCTTAGGTTAATTAAAACTTACTCCACAGAAGAAATAGAAGGTAATCTTTATGAAACGATGTGATCTTTAAAATTGTTGGGGAGAGAAGTAGGCCAGGAAATCTTTTTCTAATGAGTATCTCGAATATTAGAGTAAATTGTAGAAGATTGTGGAACAAAGGCCGCATAGGTGTTGCTCTGCTAAGTAACGACAAAGAGCGACTGCAGTCGTTAATCTAGCAGCTCTGCTTCCACCTCCCCGTGATAGGATTTGGGAATTTCTTCGGACAAACAAGTGGGAGGCTTCCTGCACCACAAAATAGAATTAGTGTCCATTGGTCTGCGGTCTAGCGACGCTAAACAGTTAAAATTCAAAATACTCCGAAACGAAATTCAACATCGGATAACTTGTTGACCATAAAGAGACAACTGTTGGATTCTGAAACGTTAAAACCCATCTGGACTCACTTCAGGAAGTTGCTTGTAGCGCTAGATATCACCAAATGGAACACGAGTGCGCACGATATAAAAGAGATATCTTGGAATTGCGCGAAGTACTAAAATGGTTCGATGCTGGGGAATACGTCTTAGGTCTTCGCACTGCATCTGTCAACAGCAACCATTCAAACTTGCTAAACAGCACCGGTTTCAATACCAATAGAATCAAGATTCCCCAAGTGCGCCAACAGTTTACCTTGCCTAACGATTAGAAGCAATCACCAGCTCACTGCAGGAGAGCATGGCTGACCACTGGAACTCTGTAAAAAATGCTCTTCCGAACGGAGCAAGCACCTATGTACGTCAATAAGAGGCAGATACACCATGCTCCTGGAGATGGACAGAATATCGTAGATCAATTAAGGCTCGGATTGCAGCTGCCTAAGCAGTGGAGAAATCGGAGCTAGAAACCCAATACGTGCGAAGAAAAAAGAAGTGCAGGAAGCGTGCAGCATATCGACACATTGGCTTCAAGGGCCGAAGAAGCAGCGAGCATGTGGATTAGAACTCCCAACAACACCCGGTGAAGAGTCTAGACGGCAGGCTTCTTATTTCGGATGAGGATCAGTTTGTTTAGGTGATATCGGTATATTCTTAAATTTGACTGAGTATTCCGTAGCACTTCCCAACAAAGCAGAAATCATATCAAGTCCATGATTATTGGTGGCATCCCTGCCGAACTATTCTTAGCGGCGCCAAATACATCAACAGTTTTGTTGCATTCGCTAATACAAAGAGCTTGGGATACCAAATAGTTTCCGGGGAGTAGCAAAGTGAAATGCTAATTAAACTTTCGAAAACGAAGCCGTCGCCAAAATAATATCAAAAATAATTCTGGAAAGAATCAATAAGCAATTAGATCTAACTATCAACGTCGAACAGGAAGGCTTTCGTGTTGGATGCTTCTGCGTCGACCTCCTACTCGTAAACATCTTGCGGATCATAATCGGACAATGCATTGCGTATAGATCTATTGCCTTCAAGAAGCCTTTCGACAGAATAACAATGCTATCTGGTTGGCCTTATGCAGGAGTGGCATCCCAGTAAAACTCATAGCTATTTTCAAGATTACATACGAAGACGAATTTGAAGACGTCAAGGATGCATACTGTCACTACTATTGTTCTGGTCGTTCAAAGTGGTAAAACTTTGGAATTTGTTGGATTATGACCTCTTGCCTTAAACATCTAGACTACGCTGTCGTTGATTTTGTTTACTTTCACACCGAATAATAGCCCTCTGCCTTATGACTCACAATCTAAAAGCTGAGAGAATAGAGTGGTGCTCAAAACTACCACAGCCAAATAAAAGCCCTGAACACTTCAAATACGACCAGCACCCAACTAAATAGGACGTCGAAAATCTTGGCGGAGACAGAAGTGTGATTTGAACTAACTGCGGTGGCATCAAATTGGATGTGTGCAGCAGTATTAGGCCAAACCCACCTTCGGAGTGATATATCCACAATTTGCAAAAGTAATGTTATCAGCTTAGGAATCAGGCTGCTACTGCTCCACTCAAATGTAGTTCAAACTGAATCGGCGTTCCTTTATGGATGCAGCACCTGAAAGCTGGACATCGTAAGGATTTTTTGGTCGAACCGTATCTACAACGAACAGCTTTATGTGTGAATACGCCAAGAACCAATAAATACTATCAAACGAAGGAGAAGAAAACTCCAAAATATGCTGAATCCAATCAGCCAAGCTAGGGCCATCCTAGGCAGAACAGTCGAGGAGGAATTCAGTTGGAACCAGCTCAAACGTTTTGCAGAAGTTCGAACAAATGGCACATCGGGGGCTGCTAATGCCCTTTGCCTCAGAGGAGTTAAAGGATTTTAATAATTAATTAAGTGAATTTTGGAAAACAAAACTGAAAAGTGAGCGTTTCGTTTCCAAACTTTAACCTATCAAAAAAATATAATTCACGCTGATTTTATAACAGCAGATAGCAAAAGACCTCATAAAGGCCATGTAAATCTTCAAATCTTCTTCAATTGCTCAGGTTGGAAAATACTCCGGTTAAAGTTTAAAAACTATTATCTATTATTAAAAGTTTTTCAAGTGCATGGGGAAAAGAGCTCTTTTGTACCATGCACTTAGAGTCCATAATTTAAAATTTCAGATGTTCTCTTTCACTCTTCTTTCGAAAACAGAAAATTGTTCACCAAACTGTAAAAATTTGGACCATTACCAAGATTACAAGTGAAAATTCAAAACGAAATCCTCTTAAACATTATTTTTAAGTTTTCCCCCTTATAAGTCCTGCACAACTATATGTACATATATACCAATGGCTAACCAGTCTAATAGGATGTATACGTAACATAAATTGCAAACAAGCAAACACTTTAATTGCTTCCTGGCTCTAGAGAGGAGTCGTTTTTTTTCTACTTTTCTCTCGCCTTTTTCTTTCTCTCCAACAACAAAAAAAACAGACCGAAGTACATATTTTCCACAACGAAACATACATTTTCTACAGGACATACAGGACGAAAAGCTGGCGTAAAATAAAAGCCTTTTTTGAAGAAATTTTCTTTTATGATAAAAGTTTTCCATTTAAAAGCCCACAAAGACAGTGAGAGAAGGGACAAAAAGAAAAACAAATTAAAAAACTATAGCCGCGCGACCAAGGACTAAAAGGGACACTTGAGAGCAAAATAAGGAGAATTATAATCCTCATCTGGGATTTATATTAAAAGTGAAAATCGTTTGCCAAAAACTCATTTGAAAGTGCAGCATTATTGAGACGCTTAAGAGTCCTAAATGTCAATAGACTTTGTTTGACAGAATTTTACACTTTTACCTTGTTATAATGAGACGGAGAATGTGCCAAAGGATCATACTTTAGTCGAACCGGAGCAGGGGGAGGACGAGCAGATTCCATTGGAAGGATATGTCCTTGTTTCCTGGTTAAACTTTGAATAAAGGTGGGTGTTCAAGCATTTTTATTTTGCTGATGAGCATCAGAAAAAGTCCTTTTAAGTGGGGAACACAGCAACAGAAAAAAAAAATAAACAATTTCCCATATTTTATGATTAAGAACGTTTAATGGGATTTTTTACCTTTGATTCAGGCGGAGAGAGGAAGAGATGAGGCGCAATAATATTTTATTTGCATACAAGCCCATCAATTATAGCTGTTTGTCTGCCGTTAGCGCATCGTGGGCAAATTTTACAAAAAAAGGAGTCATAAAAATAAATATAAATTCCTTGACGTTGACGATAATTTAACACCCGCAGGGGGAGTAAAAGGTTTTTTTTTTTGGGGGGGAGCCTTTCGCTCACTTTGTCATGGAGGTCATGAAAAGTGAGGTTCCACAGGTGCTTGGTTATATTGATGGAATTTCACGCATTGGTTAATAAAGTCGCAGGAATATATGGGAGTTGGTTATATACTGCTGAGTTGTTAAATTTGGAGGAATTTCAGTTGAAGAGCTTTAAGGAATTATGCTTACGTGTCTTGAACGCTATGCCACCCGATTTTAGGTTTGAGGGACATAGATATCTCAAGCGCATCTCGCTAGATTATAAACTCGCATCTACTAAGGCAAAGCAATGATGAGCATGATGTACGGCCACAACTGATCAAGGGATATCTAGAAAGCTTCTTCCATCCTTTATTAAGTTGAATAGGGATTTACACGTAATCAGCAGAGATATGCTGGCAACCATTATCGTTGAAATAAGTGGTGTTAAAAAGGTACTTGTACTTGTACTACTGTACACCTTGATCTAGAGGGATCTCATGCAGAATGCCCTCTCGAAACTCTCGAAATGGACCCAAAAAGCGGTCTGGAGTGGAGGTAAATCCTCAGAAAACAGAATTAGTCCTCTTCACCAGGAAGTACAAGATTCCTGACTTTTTCCCTCCGACCATAAATGGCACCCCTTTGGTGCTTTCAAGTACGACCAAATTCTCATATTAGCTAAGAAACTAAGCTGGAAACCCAACATCCTCGAAAGAATCAAAAAAAGTCACTACGGTGCTATACTGCTGCAAAAAGGCTCTTGGATGCAAGTGGGGGCTCCAGCCTCATATTACACACTGGATGTATGTGTCTGTAGTCAGACCAATACTCGAGGGAAACTGCAGGGCTGATGAACTCGCCAAGCAACTCTTCTGATTCTACTCGAAAAGGAGAATCTCATCATGCCTCTCACTACATGAACACTTTTAATTAAACAAAACGCGATCAACGCTACTAATGGACAAACTGTACTTCTTGCTCCATTGCAAAGCACATCTGGATCCAAAGCATTCCCACAACTTAATAAAGCTAAATAGGTCTCATATTAGTACTATGGCCTCCCTTCTAACGTCTTTTGCAGGAGCTGCATGGAGAAAGAGGAGGGGGAAACTATCCCCCATCTTCTGTGCGGCTGCCAAGCGCTCTAAATCCGAGGGAGGTTGCATCAGAGAACAGGAAGTACAAATACTCTGTCTTACCCCCTTTATCTCCAAAATATCCACACATATGTACATCAAGCGCTCGATGATTTTCATGTATGACAATTCCATCATTGGCAGGGAATATACCTATATATGATGCACCTCTCTTTTCCTTCTTACCCGACAGTAAAAGATTTAAGACGGTTTCCTAGTGCACACCGTGTAGAGTAGAGTTCTCGAACTTTTCCATTCCTTGGCTGTCTATTAAAGACTGTTTCAATATCAACGTACACCATTACGCCTTAAGAAATCAAGACGTCTTTGCAGTATGACCGTTTGGACAGTATTTGGCCAACTCGCATTAATCTTCAGATAGCTGTGCAACAATCTCCAAGTTATCTTAAGTGCTTGAAAATCTTAGAGAATAGCTTCCCCTCTATTAACTAGGCATTGGATCTCATCTCATGAGCTTGGAGGTTAGAATTGTGAATCAACGCGATGTCTTCCACCCTTCTTCAAAACTCAAACGGTAACTCGTAATACTTGTCAAGCCCTTGTTGCAGCAGGATCCAGGTGCCACGTATTTGGTCATCGTTTAAAAAGTACGATGATCAAGTTCCAACCTATTCTATTCTATATATATTCAATTTTCACAGTAACAATATTAATTAATTTCGCCAGAAAGATGTCTGTGTATTTCAACACATATAAAGGGTTATCCAAAAAGGGACTTGACAACTTTAAATTTCAATTTGTGAACGCACTCTTTCACTAATCATCAAACTGTTACTGTCACTTTATTCAGTAAACTCAACATTTTCATCATGGTAAAGTACACGAACGAGCAACGTCGACAATTATAAAAATTTTCTACCGAAATTCGGAGTCGGTGATCGCAACTTTAACAGTATTAACTCCAATTTTCGGTCGTAATTCCGCCCTAGGAGACAGGCAACAACAAGTTTAGAGCAAAAATTTGAGTCTACATATTCGTTGTGTGATGTTGCCGTGCCAGTGAGACAACGGGTTGGTCGAAGTGTCGAAAATATCGCTGCCGTTCAGGCATCCGTAGAAAACGATCCAAATCAGTCAATTCCACGGCGTTCTCAAGAATTGGGCATCGCTCAGACCACATAATGGCATATTTTGCGTAAGGATCTTGGTTTACACCCATACAAGATCATGTTGACTCAATAATTGAAGCCCATGCACCATTTGAAGGGACGTACGTTCTCCGATTGGGTTCTGGAGAAGAGGCGCCAAGATGATGAATTTCATCGCAAAATCATCTTCAGTGATGAAGCTAGTTTTTGGCTCAATGGGTTCTTCAATAAACAAAATATGCGTTATTGGTCGGGTGAAAATTCACATGTGCTTTATAAATCACCACTTCATCCACTAAAAATAACTGTTTGCTGCGGGTTACATGCCGGCGGCGTTCTTGGCCCTTATTTTTTCGTCGACAATTTCGTCACGTTACTGTGAATGGTCAGAAGAAATAAATATATAGAAAGAAGAAGAAAGAAATATATATACCTAATATCCCTTCTTCTCTCCTTCACTTTACCCTTCATCCGTGCTTTGTATATCTGTAAAAGGGTAATCCATTTGGTACGTGGTGATCTTAAAAATTGATCATTTGAAATTGTGCACATAATTCCGGTGAAATTAACATTTGTTTAATTCCCAACTCACTCAAAACGATTAAAAGTGTAATCCAGAACAAAAAATCTGCTATTAGTTTAAATTTTTAACAACTGTGTTGCACGAATGCTCAGATTAACTCCCATTAATTGCTTGTGGGAGGCTTAAACGTGAAAAAAATTTAAAATATATTCAATTTACATGAGGTAAACAGTGATTTCATGCACCTAATGTCACATAGCGTGCATGCATAATTAATATATTTGATAAAATCACGTTTCACTACAAATTAACATATTAGTGGAAAACAAAAGAAAACACTGCTGCAAATCTCCGTTGATTATTAACTAATTTAAGTAGTAGTGTATGACTATTATTTGAACATCATGAATATTTATAAACTGATTTGGAATATTAATTTTAAAAAGAATTGTGATGACTGATATTTCCTACTTTAAGCTTTTAAACAATAAAGTATTCAATTGTACAGGATTTAAACCTTCGTGTAACTCAAAGCATTGTTTTTACCATTTTTTTGTTTTACCTTAAATGGATTTTGTCACCATTACATTTATAGAAGTTTACAAAAGTGTGTTTATCGATTCTAACTGCTAATTACACTGGTCAACAAAAAAAATATATATTTTTTACTCGGAGATAAAATTATGTGATTCGTAATCGTTGGAGTTTATAGAATCAGGAAAACTATATGAAATAGCCAGGTCACATCGAGATTTCATTAGAAAACGCCTTTTTCAATTTAAGAATTTAACCAAAAATACTACCGAAAAATGTTAATTCTTGTAAAATTTTGTTGTTTTTTTTTTTGAAGCATCTGCATTCCGTTTATAAGAAGACGTTCGGAGTCTCTCTTATAAGCGACCAGCAGTAATCTGCCAACATTGATGGCTCCCATTTTCCTTGGTACCGTTGCTCTATTGCAGCAATGTCTTGGTGGAATCTCTCCCCGTGCTCATCGCTTACATCACCCATATTTGCAGGAAAGAAATTCAGATGAGAAAATGAAAAAATGAAGTTTTAGCGACATGCTGCATCCCATATTATGATAAGCATCCAGCATTTTCTTTACATCATCTGCATAACCTGGAGTCTTATTGTTTCCTAGGAAGCTTTCTACTACTTTCACAAATGAACACCAGGCCTGTTTTTCTAATGAATCCAGAGTAGGAATGAAAGCTTATAAGCTTTCTAATGTCTGGACCCACAAAAACACCTTCTTTAATTTTTGCTTCGCTTAGTGATGGGTTTCAAAAAATTGAAGCCAGGTTGGTCTTTCTTCATCGCCTTCACAAAGTTTTTTATAAGACCCAATTTGATATGTAATGGTGGTAGAATAACACGCTGTGGTTCGATCATTGAAGGATTCCTTATATTTTTTTCTCCACAAATAAAGTTTGTTCTTATAGGCCAATCTACTCTCACAAAGTGCTCCGATCGTGCTCTACTATCCCACTCACATAAAAAACAACAAAATTTGATGTAACCTAGTTGTAGTCCAAGAAGTAGAGCAACAACTTTTAAATCCGAACATATCGACCAGTTATATTTTTTATATTCAATTTTTTCTAATATAAATTTCATAACATCGTAGGTTTCTTTTAAATTCACACCATGCGCTAGAGGTATTGAAGGAAACTTATTACCATTATGAAGCAATACAGCTTTCAATCTAGCCTTTGATGCGTCGATGAACAGCCGCCATTCTTCGGTCTTGTGCTCATAGCCTAGTGATAGCATTAAGCCATTAATATCATTACAATGCACTAAGTTATCGGCTTTCGAAAAATAAGGAACAAATTCACTTTGTCGCGTACGGTATTCTGTAATTTTTACCCCAGGCTTGAGCAGATTCCACTGCTTTAACCTTGAGCTCAGTATTTCAGACTTTTGTTTTGACAAATTCAAGTCTCTGACGAGGTCATTAAGCTCAATCTGACTGATGAGATGTGATGCATCAGAAGATGTAGGGAGCTCAAATTCGGGATCATCCATGATTTCTTCTGAACAATATGACGAACTTAGTTCTGTGACACTTTGAGAGATCGAACTTTCCGTCACTAAAAGTTGATAACACAGTCCTACCTGAGTAATGGGTTATTGAATTTAAAACATAATAATAAATAGGAAAACAACTTTCCCTCAGTAGAGGGAACAGCATGGCAGCAGTCATGCAACAGTGGGCATAAGTGAACTAAACTAGACAATCATCTTGCACTTCCTTGTCTGCTCAATAGTTACGTAAAGGGTAGGCCATCTAGTGGTTTCTTCTTAAATCATAGGCTATTTTGACACTGACAGCTGTTTCCCGGTCAAAATCTTGACAGAAAGCCAGTATCATATATCCGCGGAACGAAAAAAGTCGCTGAGTCGGAAATGAAGCATCTGCCACGCCTGCTGTACACAAGTTTGTGCAAAAATTTTGTAAGACTGGTATGCTAGTGGACAGACGCACAGACCAGAATGTAGCTGCTGTAACCGAAAGAAATAGCGAGGCTGGGAACAACGTTTCGGTCAACAGTGGGCGTTACAGAGCCGTGTTATTTTGGATTTGGACGTCCTCTGGCTCATGCACTCAGTCCATGCCACAATCAACCTTTTGCGAACCAAATTCCAAAACAGTGTGATCAGCCGTCTTGGCGATGTCAGTTGGCAGCCTCGGAGCATCGATTTGACTCCTTTGGACTTTTTTTTGTGGGGAACCGTGAAAGACCGATGCTATGCCAACGTCCATTATACAGCCCGATAACATCAACAAGGTTTTGGAAAATTGAAGTTACGGAATGGACTGGTGTGAAGCCAGCCGAGGCAGCCACTTAAACGACGCTGTGTTTCATAAATAATGGGAATATTTGCCTTACTAATAAAGCCACAATACATGTTTTTTTTTTTTTTAAGAAACTTGTTCCCCGGTTAACTTTGCCCCGCACAACGTTGTTTCGCTACAACGTCGGAAACGAATTGCTATCATACCTAGCTTAACGTTGCGTGTCTTCGCTGTAACGTCGTTTTAGCCTTTACTTTTCTTTTCTTTGTTTTCTAGGAACGCATTAACGACGTTAACCGCGCTATGCCTGTATTTGAACGAGCATGTATATGAGCAAAATAAAAAGATTTTTGGCTAATTCATTTCTAGTTGAAGAAAATATATTCAAAATAGGCCAATTTTTTTTCAATATTCTAGCTTCAGAAAGGGGAAAATATACGTATGCAGCCAGTGTTGCCGCAAGAGTTTGAAGAAAATTATTTCCACAGAGAGAAAAAAGTATTAACAGGTATTATAATAGGAATTATGAGTCAAATTGCCATTAAACATTACAAAATGACAGAACAATAACTTACAATTCAGGGGATAAGGGGATTGATTGAAGTATCACGTCGAACTAAAGACTTCTATCACTTTTGATAATTTGGTATCATTGTGGCAACACTGATGCAACTCTCCGTTCCAAGCGGATTCTAGTACATTAATCATACATTTTCATTGGACATTCCACTTACATGATATCACAGCGCTGTGCTACTCTACGTACGAGTACATAAACTTATTAAGCGTCCCATAAAATAAAACCTATTTAACTTAAAACACTCCACTGGTCATTCAAAAGGATTCACTTAACCACATAAACATTGGCATTACCATGTGCAGAACCATTTCGCTAATGAATTTTTAAGCGGATATTATAAATTGCGATACTTTTCGTAAAAGCCGCAAAATAAATTCAATCCAATAACCACGAAATAGAAAACATTCAATTTTAATTTTTTTCATCTTCCCACACGCAAATAAATTTATATTTCATGCAAGAACGTGGTTTGTATCGAAATTACTTTTGAAACTTTTTTTTTAATCTTTTTAATTTCCTGCTTAAAATTTTAAATTTTCAATTCTACTGAATAAAAATTCACAGTCGCATTTACTTATGTATGACATAAGGATAAGTGTGAGGATAAATAAATATTTTGTTGATAATTTATCTAAATTATCCAACGATGCGTGTACACACCGTTCGGATGGTGGCAGATGGCACTCACACGACTGGTTGAAAGACAGTTCATATTGTGTTTCCCACCAAAAAAAACGGATTCTGACTGTTTATTTTGCAATGAAATACATTAAATGGCATTCAACCAAAAATACACTGACTGTCAGTTAAAGTTACGCATCACTTGGTTTTTACTGTCCAAAACGGGAAGGATGATGGCAGCGGATGGTAACTCAATTTCGGGATTACTTTTTTTGTGAATTGAATTGTCATACATTAGAAGGTTCTAAAATTCGATTTTCCAATCGATTTAATAGAAAGCTGGATACTTTACAAAATTAAATCACAACACTCCCCAAAAAAATTTATAAATTTTACCCTACTGCATGAAAATAAAGTTTGTCAAACTCTCATATCAATTAATACGAATTAATTGTAGTTTTCATTTAGTTATTTCGGAAATTAAAACTAATAGCGCATACCAAATGGACGACTCTGTTCGAGTTTTCGCTGTGGGTGTTTCAATTCGAAATAAAACACAAACTTTGACACTGGTGACAATTCGCATTTAACTTTTTTTTGTTGAATTATGTGGCAAAATTTTAAATTAATCCCAGTATGCTGAAATAATGGAATTGATTCTATAACAAATACACTCTGTGATTACATGCATGCACGATGGTGTATTTTGTATCTAATTATGAAAAAGTATTAAATTAGTATGATTAATAAATAGAGGTTTCATTTTGAATGTCGTAAGAATGTTTGACCCATTTATTAACAATATACACCAAACCAACAATTTGTATCTAAATCTTAATCTGAATCGCAGTTTGTTTACTGCTTTATGCATCAAACTCGTTCTGGGCCCAGTATCTGATCACATTCTTTTCCTTCCACTAAGCCCACAGAAGGTTTTTTAATCGACCCAAATATTAGACTATAGATAAATGAAAACAACATTACTTAATGATTATCCGCCACAGAAGCGCCACATCTTTGACAAAGTCGTTCAGAGCATCCTGTAAAGTAAAAATGGGCGTACAAATGTCATTAAAAAGCCATTTTCCTCATTTATATTTCGATAATTTACACCCATAAGTATGTAGTATCCTCATGTATGTCAAATCTTGTTTTTGTGCAAATTGTCTACCTAGGATTTTAATGAAGTTCGACATCATTAAATCGAAAATAGTGGATCTGCCAATATAGTCTGTGTGTGAGGGTATAATGTTATCAGATTTCGATCAAACTTCATGTCTAAAGGGCTCTCAAATCACTCTATATCTTTACGTGTTAGTTCTCAGGCCTATACTAATGTATAGGGTGTACATATGGTGGAGCGTCCACGATAAAGACGGTTTCTCTGTATTGTAAAAGTAACCAACAAAATGAAAGTTAAGGTCACGCCAAATTAAGAGCGCTTACTCAAATTTTGCATACAATAGTGTATGATTTCGAGTGAAGATATATACTATTGAATATTCCTCTGTCAATGCGACAATAGAGCCGTCGAAGTACCAAAAAAATCGCAGCCATAAATGGGTTAGTTGAAAATGAGTTAAATCAGTCGATTCTAAATCGCTCACATTATTGGAAATTCATCAGTCTACATTGCGAAAGGTCTTGGCCTATACCCTTAGTTTTGATGCATTCGTGAAAAACTTATATTATTTTCCCTTATGGGTGGTTTCACTGCTAGGATATACTAACCACTATGCCATTAACTCCTAAGTCACCTGATTCGCATCGAACTTAAGTTTTGCACCCAATTATCTCATAATGGATAGAATCACTCGTGGATCTTTAGGGTGTTCTACTGCCGGTAATGTTGGTGTTCTTTTCCTTTCATTATGTTTTAAGTATACAGTCTAAAAAGAAACACTTTCTATACTTAACGATTTATCTTTTGCCTAATTCATAGCTCAAATTATAGATCGAATTTCATTCTTTACAAAATTTAGACTCTTTTCACCAGATCATGGCAATTTGTAGGCAAGTTTTGAAGCTAAAAATTGAAATATGATATTTCATCCGTGGTAACCTAACATGTATATTAAAACATCATGGATTTGATGTTGCGAAAAAAAGTTGAACATATGTAGATAAAGTTGTGTAGCAACTTGTACTTCCTATGCATATGTACATGGTCAATGTCGTTTCAAGTACCTCGTGTTGAACCACTTTCAGTTTCTCATACTTTTTATTTCAATACAGCAGCAAAGAAAACAGTTCAGTCGAACGCAATGAATCTCACAACGTCTGATATATTTTTCTTAAACACTCATCCACCAATCCCGTGAACTGACCATTTTTAAACTTAGCTCGTCATCACAAACAGTATTATCAGATCAGCTGCCTAGTAATGAAATTGTCGGAATTTAGGGCAAAATTGGACTGAAAATTCAATATTAAGAGATATTAGGTCCGCTCGCGTACCCTCCTAAAACAGCAAATTTTTACGAAAATTTACGAATTTTTACGAAAATCTGTTCGCGTACGGAGAATTTTAATTTGGACTCAAATTCATTGTACCAACGAGAAAATGTTTTGCTATCTCGTGAGCTCTACGGATTTTAAACATGAGAAAACAGGAATTCAAGATTATTCGTAAAATTTCGTATTTCAGTGCGTGAACTGACTTAATGTCCATTGAAATTGATTTTTTTTTATCGAAAGGGTATGATGTCTTGCTTAAATTTATGAGAAAGGGGGTAGGGGAATTGGAGAAGGAAGAGAAGGAAGAGAAGAGCTGGCATCCAAACGAATACGTCTATTCGTTTCTATTAAAAGAGCCCATGAGTTGATAAAAATCATATTTGAAGACTATTTGTCATTCTTCAAATATGAGAGATATTCCAAAGTTAATTCCACTACGTTAACTCAGTACATTTTTAGTATTTCGCTTTTAACTTATGAAACACTCATTAATATGATAATGCAGGCTATCATCATTCTTGAGCAGGAGTTGCATACAAAACTGATTATCTGTATCTGATACTTTTTTTTTGGGTTCATTAGCACTGTAACACACATTGCTTGGAAACTAACATAACAAATGACTCGGTCTTATTCCAATATTGGCAAGACCCAATTCAGCGGAATATGCATTACAAATAGTAGTAGTAGTGGCAACCGCGTGGGCGGAGTTCAAACCAAAGACCGCATATGGTAGTGAGATCTTTTAATTCATATTTGAATGCATGAACAGCCGCTCTGAACTTTTCCAATGTCGTCGGCTTGTTATCATAAAGTAATGACTTAACATAGCCCCACAGAAAATAGTCAAGCGACGTTAAATCGCACGAACGAGACGGCCAATCGACTGGCCCATTTCTTGAGATAACACGCCCACCATACTTACTCTTCAATGAATCGATTGTAACGTGTGCTGTGTGGCTTGTGGCACCATCCTGGTGAAACCATATGCCGTTCATGTCCATATTTTCCAATTCGGGCCAAAAATAATCGGTAATCATAGCGCGATAACGCTGACCATTCACAGTAACGTAACGATCGTTATCGTCGACGAAAAAATATGGCCCAATAACGCCGCTGGTATGCAAAACCGCACCAAACAGTTATTTTTAGTGGATGAAGTGGTGATTCATGAGGTACATGTAGATTTTCAACCGAACAATAACGCATATTTTGCTTATTGACGAACCCATTGAGCCAAAAACTAGCTTTGTCACTGAAGATGATTTTGCGATGAAATGCATCATCTTGGCGCCTCTTCTCCAGAACCCAATCGGAGAACGTACGTCGCTTCAAATGGTCCACCGGCTTCAATTCTAGAGTCAGCTTGATCTTGTGTGGGTGTAAACTAAGATCCTTACGCAAATGTGGTCTAAGTGATGCCAAATTCTTGAGAGCGCCGCCGTAGAATTGACTGATTTGGATCGTTTTCTACGGACGGCAGCGATATTTTCGACACTTCGACCAACCCGCTGTCTCACTGACATGGCAACATCATACAACGAATATGTAGACTCAAATTTTGTGCACTTAACTTGTTATTGCCTGTCTACTAGGGCGAAAATTACGACCGAAAATTGGAGTTAACGCTCTTAAAGTTGCGATCACAGACTCCGAATTTCTGTAGAAATTTTTGGATAATTTGTAGACGTTGCTCATTCGTGTACTTTACCATGATGAAAATGTTGAGTTTACTGAATAAATTGACAGTGACAGTTTGATGATTATTGAAAGAGTGCGTTCACAAATTGAAATTCAAAGTTGTCAAGTCCCTTTTGGAAAACCCTTATCTGAAAAATTCTTACATAAGAATGCCTTCCAAACTAAGCTTATAACAGTTACTTGAACACTAAAAACATGTTCACAGCGAAATTCTCCATTTTTATTTCTCTAAATTCGAAATGCCTTTCAATTTAATAATATAAATTCTAGTCCTGAATAAAAGACATTTCCCGTCCTCCCCTCACGATAGTGTAGTAGATATAATACCGTAAATTATTTGCATTCCGTTCAAGGAATTTGCTACTCTTTCAAAGAGGTAATAAATAAAATTATCTTAAAATTAGGTCAGTTAAAGTGGATAGTCATGTTAAAATTTAGGAACAGAAATACGGAATTCGAAATGAAGAATATTTTCTGAATTACAATTGTAATGTATGGCAGAAAGTGTGAAAAAGGTGAAATATCTAAAAAGGGTTTATACTCAGGAGTATTATGTGAAATTATCAGCATTTTAACATTGTTATAGTAATGCAAAACATAGATTAACATTTTATATTCAATAAAGATATATTTTCTGCAAAATGTCAACTAAAATAAGAAGAATTTCTTCGTCTTAACTTACCCCGGCAGCAAAATATTCAGTTACACTTTTCACTTAAAATGTAATGTCCTTCAAAATAATTGTTTTACTTCTCAGTATATTCGATTACACGACGCGATAGAGATTTATTACTTTACTCAAAGGACTTAAAATGAAAAAATTGAATTAAACTTTTTTAAAAAAATTAAAATTATATGAGCCTGATATTTTATTTAATGGATTCTTCTTCATTAAAAGTGTTTGAGTATAGCTATTGCTCGCAATTCAATTGCCTTAGACTATACCACAATTGTAGGCAAAGAGAATAATAAATCATCCTAACTGAAAAGGATATTCCCACAAAAGTCATCAATCATCGACTGATATCTGTATCTGGTATGATACGAAAAAGGACGAATCTAGTATGATGCAGAACTGAATACTCAGTGAAAGAAGGAGGTATGTACATACACATCTCACGGGAAACAGATTTTCTCAAAGAGTTCTGCGTATTCACAAGACCATAAGTCCTTTGAATGAAATATTTAAAAGACATATACTAGCACACAAAGTATAAGAGACAGATATCAACTCAACATCGACACTTATTTCCTCCCAACTTCAACATTATTCTCTTCTACCCTCAATCTAATAAAAGACGATATCAATTTCATTGAATATCATCGAATTGTCATTACTCCAAATGCGGGTTTTCAGTAGCCATGCAAACAAAGGATAACAAAATGGTAAAACAAAACAAAAAATGCCTTAAAATGAAAGCACTTCTGTGCGTCATACTCAAGAGCACAAAAACTTTATACGTTTTAGAGCACTTTTATTTCAAAAACATTTTTTTAAAACACAACCTTTAAAAATCACCTTTCTTGTGAAATTAATAACTTTTCGGAAAAACACTTTTTCAATACTCAGAATTTTTCCAAGTTGAGCACACGAATTCGGTTTCGGATTGCTGACGAAAGAAGCGACTTCAATGAGAATCCTGAACTGACTGTTCGATTCGGTTGTTGATATCAGGGTTTTTACTCGAAATACTTTATGAATGTAGTGGGAATGTCGTGTTTTTTTTTTACAAAAGGGATGAGTTTTCCTCCTCTTAATATGTGTACGTATGTATTAGTTTCAGTGGAAATGAAATTTTCCCCAAGTTTTACGCACTCAATGGTGCAAGTGTATCTGAATTGCTGGTGTTATGAATGAATTTTGTACCTTGGCAATATGTTTAGGGCAACTTGTTGATTGGAATGTTGAAAGAAATGAAGGGGAAATTTAAATTTCCCATTGGAAAGGGAAATGTTGTTATTACACATTGACGGTGGCGTATACGCAACATTTTATTTTTCTTTGCTTTCTATGAAATATTTTGTATATGTGGTATATTGTTGCACGAAAAAAAGTGTAACTTGATTTTCTAATTCAACACCATGCTTTGTTGTTAATCTATTTTTGTATTTTATAGGAGAAATATTATTTTCGCTAATAAAAGTCATTAATTCTAATCTACCAGTTCGCAAAATAAAGGAAAACTGTAAGAAGGTGTGAAATTAAAACTGTTCACTTTCAATCACTGACAGGTAAGCAATAGCTCCAGCCAATATCTTGTGAAAGACTTAAACAGTTCATTACTTCTTTTTGATTCAGAACTGCACAATATATGAAATGAACATACATGTCTTGAATGATTTAATTACTACACGCAAATGTCCCAAATCAAATTGCGCTATCCAGGGCAATAAATATTTATCTACCAGTATCTTCAGTAGCTTACTTACTTAAAGGGCTGACGCAACCCAACCTTGTAGAGGGGCACGCTGCTTCCAATTGCGGAGACCAGGTGTTCTGGCATCCTCCACAACTAGGTCTTTGTACCGGTTCGGTCTTCTTTGTCGTTTCGAACCTGGGGGGTTGGGAATCGAAGATCCTCTTGGCTGGATTCCATTCGCTCGATGTGGCTGAGACAATGCGTCTGCGGCGTTTTGACTCCATCCACATCCTGGTACAGCTCATAGATTTCGCGGTTGTATCTTCTCCCCCCATTCGCCCTCCTCATATAAGGGACTTAATATCCTACAGAGTATTTTCCGCTCGAAGGTGCCCAATATTTGGTCAGCTTTCTTACTTATCGTCTAGCACTCGGCTCTATACAGCAAGACTGGTAAGATGAGCATTAATTTGTCCGACGAGTTAGGAGTTTGGAACCCAGTTGTTTTGCCAAGCCAAAGTAGCAGCGGTTTCCTATGGTTATTCTTCGTCGCATCTCTACAAAGGTGTCATTTGGAGGACTTATATTTGTTCCGAGGTAGGTGAACTCCTCAACTAATATTTGAATTCCTCCGTAAGGCTTTCGCAGGGACATAATGTCTGTTGGTCTGATGAAACTGCCACTCCAGGTTTTGGTGGCCTCGATTTATTCTCATTCCGCTCACTTACAATGACATTCCAACTGTTAGCTCCTTAGACAAAGCCAATCTGCTAGCTACAGAATTCGCAGCTAACTCCACACTGCACGATAGTGCAATGTCTGTCCCTGTGCTTGAGAGCGTCGATTCTTCTATAACAAGATAACTTTCGCACTCGCACAGTTGCAGGAGCCCTTAAAGGTTCTAACATCCACAAATCCACTGGTCCAGACGATATTCTCCCTATTGTTCTGAAGAGGTGTTCTTCCACGCTGGCAAAACTTGTCTGTCTGTTCTGTCTGTCCTACTTTTCTGGGCTCTTTCCGAGTAGATGGAAAACAGCACTTGTCCAGCCTGTCCCTAAAAAAGGCAAATCCTCCTCTCCATCCAATTACCGACCCATTGCACTTACGTCCCTTCTTTCCAAGGTCATGGAAACGCTGATGCTCATGAAATATATTGCTTCACGAAAACGCCTCAATGATTGGCAGTACGGTTTTCGTAGCAACAGATCCACTGGTGGTTTGATGGCATATCTCACCGAGAAGTGGAACCCATCTCTTTATCAATTCGGCGAAATAAAGATATTTGGGCTTGATATTTCAAAGGCATTTGACAGAGTTTGGCAGTATATATTGTATAGATGAGTTTCTTCTTCATTGGATTAGAAATTACCTTTCGGGGCGTTCAATACAAGTTGTATTGGATGGCTTCAAGTCTGCTTTTCACCCACCACGTGTCCCCCAGGGCCCAGTTCTGCCTCCGACTCTCTTTCTTATTTTTATAAATGACCTCTTGTCTGCCACCTCTAATCCAATTTATTCCTTCGCAGTTTTTCATATTCGTTCTATAACTCACGTCCCTGCTCTTCAGCCGTAGGAGAGGAACGGCAACGTATGTTTAACTTATTAAATTCCGATTTGGACAGCATAATCAAATGGGGATTTAGTGCACCCAAAACCACAATTCTGTCGCCTGTCACTTAAGCGTAGCCAAACCCCCAATCATTATCCATGAATGGTACTTGCATCGCGAAAACCGAAAGACTTGCCATCCTAGGTACATATATGTATCAATAACCATCTCAAATGGAACGATCACATATTCTTGGTTGCCAAAAGCGCAGCAAAATGTCTAGGATTCCTTAAGCCGTGCAAGAAATACTTTACCCCGACTTATTTGGACTCAATCTATAAAGCCCTTAACTGGAGTACAACGCCAACATCTGATCAGGTGTACCCAAGACTGTTTTGCACTTTCTGGATAGGATCCAGAAGCGTGCGTTAAAATTTCTAAGTGATCGTGATAGTGACATTGTAAGCTCCATAGTCTCACCAAAACATCGAAGATATGTCTCATGTCTTTCGCTGTTTTATCGCTTTATTCATCAAAAATGCTCCAGCGAAATAGCCAACTGCATTCCCCCCTTCAAAATTTCACCCGCAATACGCGTCACGCTTTAACTGCACATCAGTTTACCCTCAAGCCCAACTTCGGACATACTGTCAAGTACAGAGATTCATTCATTAGCCGAGCAACACGTATGTGAAACGAACTTCCAAGCTCTGTGTTTCCTCATCATTACAGCCTTGAAGCATTTAAAGCCAACAGGTACCTCCTCTGTTCTTCTTCTCCCTTTTCCATTAACGTCCGCGCCCTGAATCATCAGTATAAGGGTATTCATATCCCCTTTGGTGCGCGCAAATTATTAAAAAAAAAACAAATAATGTCGTCTATAGCGATGACGTCATCGATGTCCTTGACCACAAGAACAGTCTGGTGCATAAGTAATTTTACGTTCGCGTGCTCAGCTACTAATATAATAAAAATGCGACTCTGTGCGTGTGTTTCAATAATACAAATAATTATAATTATTTTTATACACTTAATAAACTCAGTGTCGCCGATTTCATTTGAAAAAAAGAATTAAATTAAAATTAAACAAATATTTACTTATTCTCTTTATTTGCTTTTGATTTGAATAATTTGTATAAATAATTAATGAATTTTTAACATTTAAAGCAAATAGTTCGTAAATTATTTAAACAACCCAAATATTTGCTTATTCATTGAGTTTTTCATATTTTTTTCTGTTGAACTTTGTTCAATATATCTCAGCTGTTTGCAAGCAAAAATAAACATTAAGGTCTGTTTGTATCTATTATTTATATAAAGATAAAAATGTTGGTCTCAAACATGAATGGCTTTTAAATATACATATTACCATTGTATATAAATCTAATAGTAGTATTACTTGAGGAAATCGACACTAGCGCCTCTAGGTTTTCTCGAAATCATTTTCTCAATTTCTCTTATAATCCCAGATACCAAGTGGGAAGAGAAAAGATATTAAAGAGAGAGCCGAAAACATAGCAAAAAATATTAAAGAGAGAACAAAAAAAAAATACCAATGCCAATTGCAAGTGGAAAGCGAGAAAAAAATTGTATGATCGTTCTGCCGTGTAAAGTTTCAACCACGCTATGATGTGTATTGTGTGCAGCTTTGTCTGTACATATACACTTATGTATGTACATCCTTTTATTTTTCATGGTTGCGGCGGTTAAGGGTTATTTACAGTCACATAAAATGCTCAGTCAATGATCTTGGGAAGATTTTTGTTTGCGCGAAGGAAAACCTGGGGGTTGAGAGTACGTATGTGTAGGAGTTCCACAGGGTAATGCACCACTTCTTCCATATTTCCTACTGTTTCCTTAAAGTTGTATGTGTAAGGTGTATCGTAAAGTTTTCTACCATATGATGTCTATGCGTGTTGTGTGGGGCCTTTACAGGTGCAAACATACATATGTAAATGCTTTTGGCGGAAAAGAATAGGTCACAGTATTGCCTAACATCAAATTAAAAAATAATATCCCGGAAAAGAATCAGAATACATGTAGATTTGTTTGACTGGCAATTATCATATTGTACGTTGTAAGAAAGTTCATTTTTATGCAGTGAGTAGAACAGTGCAGTGATTGGAATAAAAGTGGTACATTTTGTAGTGCATTTGATTAAGATTGCTGCTTATTTGTTGTGCTTTTTGTCGATAAGTATAATTTTTTGATTTATTTTATTTATTTATACATACGCATATACGTATGTATCGTGAATGTTCACACGGACATACATATTTTTTATTTGACTAAGTTTATTAGTAGGTATATGTTCCTTTTACCATTTTAAGTATATAAATAAGAACAGATTTTATAAGTATGGCTGTCAGATGTTCGTACACGGATTGTAACAACGTCAAAAAACCGTTTTCTTTGTCATTTTTTCGAATTCCGAATGACCAGCGAAAGGAAATATGGTTAAAGCATTCTCGACGAACGGCTTTGAACAAAGCTGCCCTTTTTTGTGAGGAGCATTTTTATCTAAAAGACATAAAGGAAACGGCATTACGAAAATGCCTTACTAAAAATGCAGTTCCCAAATCTTGCATAACGGTGTGCAAATGCAGTGATGCAGTAATTGACGATACCTGCTTTAGAACTATGAATTCTGTAGCAAGCACAGTTGATAAAAAAAGAACCATTCTGAAAGTTGCAACTGCAATAAAGGAGGTTCAAAATGATTCACCTCCATTAACAGTAAATAAATCGACTGATGCAATTACATATATAAGGGATTATGACCTACCCCAACATGAATATGACATTGGAATTTCTCCCTCACAGTTTCCTTCGCCCCATCGACAAAAAACATACAAAAAAATGGAAACAAATACAATTAAGACCATTCCTCGATCCTTATTTGATACGCCAAAAAGACTAAAGGAAAATGAGGGATATAATTTGGAAAAAAATGTGGAATGCCAATTAGAACATAAACAACCAGATGTAAAAACTTTTGTGAATATGCAACTGTTCCACAAACACAATGCACATTGGAACAACGAAGAAAAAGACATGTGCTTGAAATTTTTTTACAAATCTCCATCTCTGTATTCCCATATGCTGAATACTGGATTTAGTATGCCAACAATAAGCACAATCTATCGCTGGCATTCTGCAATAAGCCTACCGACAGGATTCTCCAAGCAAATTACCATGTTGCTAAAAATGAAAGCGGAAACAATGACGGACATGGAAAAAAAATGTGTTTTGCTCTTCGACGAGATGGCAATAAAGCCAGAACTCGAATATAATTCAAAAACTGACTTGGTGTACGGGTTTACGGACCTTGGTGAGCTCGGTAGGCGCTCTACAGTGGCCTCCAAAGTAATGGTATCTAGTATTTTACCCCAGTGGGTGATGTGGAAAAAAATACAGTAATATTGTACCTAGGTGAGGCAAACATCACAAAATACAAAAACAAAACACGAAAGTTTCAATGAGATCAGACATTATGTCTCAGAAACCAACATAATCCTCCCGTCTCAGTCCATCACGATACTATCATTCAAAACGAATACAAATTCATTCATTAGTAAGGCAAACACCAAAAAAAAACAAAAACAAAATACGAAAGTTTTAATGAGACATAACTAACTAGACATAACGATACTATCCTATCACACAAAACGAATACGTATGCACATGAATCGAAGAGAGTTTTTTTTAATATTCTTTGCCGTTGTATATCCAGACGATTATCTCTCTTTCTCAATACTCTCTTACGTGAAAGAGAAATTACTTTACTTTGGCGACGCAGCGCCACCTGGGTACGTCAAGGAATAAATAAAAAAAATCGTCAAGTGATAATACTATTAGATTTATATACAATGATATTACTGATCATTTAAAGTTGTCAGAAAATTTGGTAGACGCTTTTCGATTTGGTTTAGTTTACAGTTTGTGTTATTTCCTCATTCTACCATTGAAATAAATTAAAAAAACATGGCTGTTCCTACTTATGGCGATAAGCCAGTTAGCTTTCAACTCGAAGAAGGCGGGGAATACTACTATGTGGGCTCGGAAGTCAGAAATTATTTACGGCTGTTTCGTGGTATATTCTACAAAAAGTTTCCGGAATGACGAGAATTGTTCTGTCAAACGATGAAGGGATGCGCCTTTCCGTTGCTGGACTTAGTAACCACATTCTGGCCAGTTCGGTATCACTCTTAAAGGCGTCAGAAGTTGACGAAATCATCGCCGGGAACGAATATCGAGCCATTTCAGTGAATACATCGGAACCCCCACTGCCGAGAGAAAGCAAATCGAAAAAGCCGCCACAATGGGTATCAACTATGCCTAACTCGAGTCACTTGGACGCTGTACCACAGCCGACACCGATAAATCGTAATCGTGGGCAAACGAAAAAGGTCCGCACCTTTCCTATGTGCTTTGACGACACCGATCCAACGGCCAGCATGGCGAATGCAGCACAGCGTGAGTACTTGGTCCCGATTCGTTTGGATATGGAACTAGAGAGGCAAAAACTTAGGGATGCATTCACTGAGAATAAAAACGAAACGTGATAACACCAGAACAATTTACCCAGGTACTATGTGACGATTTAGACCTTAATCCGGTGCCATTTGTGCCGGCCATAGCGCAAGCTATACGGCAACAAATCGAAGCCTTCCCTAACGAACCACCGATACTAGAAGAAAGCTGTGACCCACGTGTCATTGTGAAACTGAACATTCATGTTGGTAACACCAGGTGGAATGGGATATGTCTGAAAAGAATAACAATCCCGAGGAATTTGCAATGAAGCTTTGTGCTGAACTGGGTCTTGGTGGGGAATTCGTCACCGCGATTACATAGTCAGTTCGCGGACATTTACGAACGTAAGCATTTTCGAAAGTACCACTCTCAACAATCGATGTAACATTCAGAAATCCCAGCAATGCTGACGCATGGGCTCCATTCCTGGAAACCCTTACCGATAGAGACAGAAATACGAAAAGAATGCTTGGTTTGGCGAATACTACGACCGGGTGGTAGTTGTATGACAATGATAATAAGTAACTTTGGCGTTGTCTCTGGCCATTAGCTTTGAGCTCCTGGGTCAGCTGAATCTTGTTGTACGGGTGTAGGGCCAAGTCATGTCTTGGAAGATCTTGGGTTTCGTTGACGTACGGGTTTTGGCTGTTTGTTGACTGAACTGGTCTACATAAACGTATCCACCACGTCCTCGAGGAAGGACGATTATGGCGACCGTCAAATAGGAAAAGTGCCCGAAATGTTGTTAGCACAGAAGACCCAGTTAATGCAATTAAATCATTTGCGCATGTTGCTGAACAAAAAAAAACATTTGTTGGTTGATTGGTTGGTTGGTTGAAACCAGCCCTCGGTGAGGATGCTCTTAGACCGGGAATAGGTCCATTGTGCTGCCAATGTGTAAGGTGGGTGTGTCACCCTCTTACTCAGGGAACCATTTACTTCTTAGTATGAAGGAGCCAATTTTAGCCGTGCAGGCATTGTTGAGATCACTTAGATCGTTGAACAGGTATTCACCTAGTTTGGCGGGGCACTTGCATAGGAGGTGCCCAATAGTCTCCTCTTCTTCTTCATCTCTACAACTTCTACAGAAGTCATTACAGGGGATGCCCAGTCATTGGGCATGGTGAAGGTATTTAGCATAGGACGTTGGCGCCTCGATGTCGGTGACGTTTATGCTATTTAGACCTGAGGAGCCTCGTCGGGCCAGTACATCAGGTTCACAATTCCCTGGTATATTACAGTGACCCGGCACCCA
This sequence comes from Chalcosyrphus nemorum, assembly GCA_949716465.1. NCBI lineage: Eukaryota > Metazoa > Arthropoda > Insecta > Diptera > Syrphidae > Chalcosyrphus > Chalcosyrphus nemorum. The sequence continues at coordinate 7,969,090 of OX454335.1, forward strand.
GCAAAGGGTGAGGTTGTACTGTCTAACTATCTTGTTCAGATATACGCGGCAGTTCTTCACTGCCTTGGATCTCGTTGTGCTGGATCCGAGGGATTTGATCGCCGCTTGGCTGTTAATGTGTACGAGTATAACAAAATCTGATACTGATACCGCATTAGCCGCCAGCCAGTCTCTGCCGCTGCTTGACGAATGGCAGTGACTTCGGCTTAGAAAACGCTGCAGTAACTAGGTAAGCTGAAGGAGAGGTGGATGTCAAGATCTTTTGAAAAGATAGAAGCACCGACTCCTTCTTCAGTTTTTGAGCCATCCGTGAAGATTGTCAGCGATTCATGGTGAAGGACATCCCGTTGTGTCCATTCTGTTCTGTGGGGTATTAAGCATTTGTAGCCCATGTTGAAGTTGTGTTCAGTGGGCAAGTGGTCGGTGACCCTTGGAAGTGTGTTGTTGTTTCCATTGTTTGGAACTTCTCAGTCTTATTGCTGAGCAGGCAGCCAGTTGTTTGCTGACGATGTCAGTTGGAAGTAGGTGGAGCATGGTTTGGGGCGCTGCGGTGGGAGAGGTTCTCAGTGCACCAGTAACACTGAGAGAAGCGACTCGTTGAGTTTTTTCCGTTAGGATTCGGTTGGAGATTTTCTCCAGGGCAGGCCACCAGACCAGTGCTCCAAAAAGCTCTTTATTTACTTATTTTTCTGCAATCAGGAATCGCACTGAATATCTGGATCGTATAAAAGTTACATATTTTTAATAACATGCATTTTTCACAACCAATAACCAAGGTTGGTAATTTTTTTTTGTGGGAGGACTTTTCAATTTGCCGTGTAGGGGCATACGGTGGAAAAGGTTGCGAACCACTGCTCTACAAGCTGCTTATGGCCTTTTATTTTGATTATATCTACTTATGAATACCAAGTGAACATAGCTTAGCAGCAACTTTTATTGAAAATGAACAATAACTGCTCTTATTGCTCACTTAAAATCTACCATTACCTACTCTCAACCTCAGTCAATTTCCTATGAAATTTCAATCGGATATCAATGACTTAGTTGATAAATTATTTCTAGGTAAATAATTAAAAAATCATTATCAACATATTTAAGAGCTTCCATCACAAGGACCTACCACTCAGTGAAAATAAATCAAAGCGAACAAATCGCCCATAACTACGGCTATAAACCAACCGCCATCCACTACCGGCTTTATGTATTCCCATTCAACTTAAATTAATCAAAACAATAGAATTCATTTAAGTGTTTTCCTAATGAATTACTTCGCCTCTGACCGACCGTGCACCCACCATACTCCCTAGGCATCTCGTCATTAAATGTTTTCATCCCCTAGACGGGGATACCCTCCCCGCAATTGATTTATGCTCGAACATAAAAATGTAAATGTAGGCCTGACCTTGGACCATCAGAATCCATCCCAGAATTACCGTGTTTCCAATTCATTAGACCAACGCGCCCTGATGAATTAGCAACAACAACAACAAGAAAAAGTTAAGCGCTAGTAAATATATCCAGAGGCGCTATATCACCCCAAAGGCGCGTATGGAACTATCTGCAGAGCATCCGCGCATTGGGTTGGAATTTTCTTTCCCAATTAACCTGGGTACTCAGCCACCTTTGGTCGAGGGAAATTTTTCACCTTGAATTTTCTCCAGGCTACCGCATAGTAGGGAAATTATTTTTCTGTAACTGATGGTGTCTGTTCAGGTAAAAGATGGAGGGGGAACAATTCATTCAGAAGTCGGCAGTGGACTAACGCCCAATTGGGCGGTGAAAAGACATCAGCTGGGCTTTGTACAAATAATTTCAGAGGGGGGCCAGTGGGACTGAGAGAAAGAGAGGGTAGAGACACTTTAGGTGCTATTTTCAAACGTCCAACAGATTGTTTTATCAGATATTCTTGTGTGAGGGTGGATACGAGAACTTGAGCTTTTTTCTTGTTCAAATACCTACATCTGATGGTGATTGCTGTGCGCAGGTATTTATAAAATGTATGATTGTGTTAAAAATAGGGGAATTGTTGCTGGTCATATTGTAAAAAATGGAAAACATTTGTTTTGTTGCGAAAGGCCAGGGCAACAAGTTGTGTATAAAGAGTTATTGGCTTACAAAAATTGCTACTAAAAGTCAGATACATTTCTTAACAATGATTTTTGAACTATTAAGCGCGATCACAACCAAACTCCACCATTTATACCCTAGCCAAAGCGAAAGATTTTGTTTGACTTGACCTCATTACCGTAAAATGGGCAATTTCCTGTTTACCCAGATGATTTCTGATAAATCTCATCTCAAACTGAAATTCTACACAATTGATGTTCGCTGAATAAACTCGTTAAAATAGGCACAAGACAAAAATAAAATGTTCAGTTTGTACAGCTGATTAGAACTTCCTTATTTCGGCCACAAAATCTTGTATAAAAAAGATCGATTTTCACCTTTCCAATTAGTATCTAGCTTTCAACGAAATATAGAAGAGAAATCCAAAAAATGCAATTCCATTTCTGGTTGCTCTTTTTAATGGCCTCACTGGCATTATGGACCAGTGTCGAAGGTACAACTGATGTCAATGGTGATTGTTTAGACGATAAAACTGGAGTCCTAATAGCCAACTGCACTCCAACGCCTAAGAAGAAGAAGATCAAGATTAAGAATCTAAAATACAGAGTGATAAGGAGGGGTTAAGGCTTAAATATTTGTTGAAATGGAGATAACTAATAAATTTTGAGCATACAGTTAATTTTTCTTTTCTTTTTAAGCTTTTAATTATTTCATAACGTACATATGAGCCGAACTGAGGCTTTGATGATTGTGCAGGACCTGTAGCGTGGGTGCCAGGTCACACTGGTATCATGGGTATCAAAGAAGAACTTCTCACGCCTGAACCTACGTTAGGTGTTCCTGTATCAACGGTCAGGGCTTCTTTCTATACATGCCTTTGCTTGTATCAGGCTGCAGATTCTAGATGATGCTACGAATGCAAGCTCCTCATCACTAAAACACCTTCTCGAGTTCAAGAGAGAATTTTGGCTGGAGCATCTTACACCCAAGAAAGATCGTCAGTCTTTCGAGGTTAAGATCCATTTTAAGTCATATTTAGTACATTCGGAACATTTATCACCAAGAGAGTACCAGACTACCTACAAATGATAATGTTGGAATACTTTACAAATAGAATATTGCACTACGACTCCGAGGACGTAGTAAGGCCGTATAATGTCACAGGCCCAGGTCCACTACTGTGGAATCTTATGTACGACGTCGTCCTCAAACTACGAATCCCAAGGTGCTGGAAAATAATTGGCTTCGCCGACGATATAGCGATCATTGTGTTGACTAAACTTGAAAAATGTTTTCACATGCTGATAGGATTGTCGGTCGAGCGCAGGAAAGCCATAGGGTGTGGCTTTCCGAGGATACCTAGGGAAGGATCAACGATTAAAAAAAGAGAGATCGAATTGTAGCAACTCCAGCAGCAGGGAGGATTGAGCTAGAGTCCCTATCGTATCGTATGAAGATGTGAGAAGTGCAGCGTAGCGTGAGACGTGACAAGCGTAATTACATCACTAGCTACGGAAGCAGAGGAAGCAGCAGCGAGGTGCGACAGCAGAACCGTTTATAGAATCACCAAAGAGCTTATAGGTGGCCAACGTTCTACTTAACATCCAGTGAATGGCTTAGACGGTTCTTTGCTAATATTGGGTGAGGATGAAAGAAGCATTATGCGTCGGTTCTAAACCGAGTAGTCACCAGCAATATGCACCCTAGTCAAACTGAAGACTGAAAAAGAATCCCGAATTCGCACCACAACCCCCAGTAAGGATGAGATTATTACCGCAATCATTATTAAGGCGGTAGGACTTGACGGCATAACCGCGGAGCTTTTTCAAGCTGCGCTAGCAGCATCGGCCGAGCTACTGTTCCCACTTGTCGGGAGAACATGGGAAGCCGAGAGTTTTCCGGATGAGTGGAAGAAGGGAATGATCGTCAAGCTCCCTAAGAAAGGCTATCTAATGAAGTGCAAAAATTGGAAAGGTATCTGCGTGCTGCCTGCTATAGCCAAGATAATAGCTAGAATCATCCTGGAGCGAATCAAAGACTAGCTTGAAGACACACTCGACGCCGAACAAGCAGGTTTCCGATCTGGATCCTCCTGTGTCGACCACATCAACACCTTGCGGAGCATCATCCAGTAGTGTGTTGAATATCGATCACCACTTCACCCGCTGTTCATCGATTTTGAAAAGGCGTTTGATAGTGTCAATCGGGAATTTATTTGGCGTGCCTTGCGCAGGAGAGGCGTTCCTGATAAATTAATAGCAATTATCAAGGCTACGTTTGATGGGTCCACATGTCACGTTTTGCACAGAAGAAGGCTGTCTGAGGAATTCAAAGTCCAAAGTGGGGTTTGGCTAGGCTGCATACTTTCACCAATACTGTTTTTATTGGTGATTAGCGATGTGTTGAATGCGGCCTTATCAACAGGAAATTGAAGAATTCGGTGGACTCTTACATGTGAATTCAAACAACTCGACTACGCCGATGATGTATGCCTTCTTTCCTACAGAATAATGGACCTTCACCAAATGACAGCAAATGTGGAGATGGAAGCAGACGTCGTTGGACTAAAAATTAACTCGGCAAAAACAAAAATGATCAGGCTATGAAAGTTTCCAATCCATTGGGAGTATTGTCTCAACTGATGGCGAAACCGAACTGGATATAGAGAGCCAAAAAGGCCAAGCCAAATCTGGGTTTGGGATGCTGTTTAGCAAACTTATGCAATTAGCTTAAACACCAAACTACGACTGTTCCGTTCCAATGTTGTATCCGTGCTGCTATATGGATGTGAGAGTGACCGTCACTATCACGAGGAAGCTGCAAAGGTTTGTCAATAGATGCCTATGCTACATCTTAAGGATGTTCTGGCCGCCAAACCGTGTCACAACGTAAGTGGCAGTTGATTTGTCACATTCTTCGAAAGGGTCACTGGTCCATAGCTAACCAAGGAATGCAATGGAACCCGCTTACCTAGGATGGCAAGATACGCGGCGTTCCTAGGAGTACATGGCGCAGAACAGTTGAGAACGAACCACAACAACTGGGAAAGATTTGTGAAGAGCTGAGGCACATTTCCAGAAATCGCATTCGATGGCACGTTGTAAAGGCCCTAATACCCACAAGGGGCTATAGGACATAAGTAAAATGTAAGTATTGGCCAAACTTCTTGAAGACTTATGACATGACTGCCATGAAGCCATCGGGGTGGTACAGGACTGGCTAGAAAGTGTGAACTTACGACTAGCACAAGAAAAAACGGATGTAATACTAATCAGTAGAAGGGGTGTTATGGAGACTCTAAGACATGGGTGATCACGTCGTGGTGTCTAAAAAATTTAAGTACCTTGGGGTTATTATAGATACAAAGTTAACTTTCAAACGATGATGCTCTACAGCACTCAAATATTGACTGAGGCAATGAGCACCAAATCATACAGTATAAAGATAGAAGCATCATACAGAATGAATGCATTGAGAGTATACAGCGCTTCCCGAACAACCTAATATACCGCAGAGTATGTAGTGGCTGGAAAAATGCCAATAGACCTCCCCGTTGATGATGAAGCAGCACAAAGAACAAACCTGAAAGAATGGTAGGAAAGATGGAACTCTTCTGACAAAGGTAGATTGACGCAGATGTTGATCACCAATATAGTCCTTTTCAATCCAAAGGAAACTTGGAGAGCTAAATTTCTACCTGACGCAGATGCTTACTGGTCATGGATGTTGCTGAGCATACTGCCACAGATTTAAGCATGAAGACAACCCTTATATCCAATGTGCTAAGAAGCAGTGGAAAACATATTGAGATATTTGTCGAATATTAATTTATTTGAACATAAAATACGGCTAATGTAAAACCAGAAGGCAGTTACAAAAACGACCGGAACTATTACACGAGGCCCTTATTAGACTGGCGTCCTGTTAAATGAAATATACTGATCGTTGATTCCTTATCCATATGTACATTTCCTATGATATAATATACATATCTACATATCTATACCATCATCAAACTAGATCTATTTTCTAAATTTTGCTCTGGTAATAACTGCATATGAGTAATGCGTGTCACCTGAACGCTAATGTGCGCATTTTCATGTTTACCCAGATGATTTATTGATAAACTAAACACGTACATTCTACACATTTCGTATTCCGCAAATAGTACCACAATACAATAGAATTCTTTCAGTTTGCACAACTGATTATAACTTGATAATTTTTGGCATGAAATTTAGCATATAAAAGGTCGATTTTCACCCTCTAAATTACTCTACCTATCAACGAAGTTTAGAAGAGAAATCCAAAAATGCAGTTCCATTTCTGGTTGCTCTTTTTAATCGTCTCCTTGGCATTATGGACCAATGTCTGTCACTGTGCATCATCACCTGATGTGAATGGAGATTGCCTAAACGATGACACTGGAGCTTTAATAGCCGACTGCACTCCATCGCCAAAGAAAATAAAGGTCACGATTAAGAATTTACATTACAAAGTCACAAAAACGGTTACAGGTTAAACACATGATAAAATGGAGATAACTAATAAATTTCAAATTATGAAGTATTTATTATTTTTTTTTTCTTAACTTTTACTGATTTAATTAGGTATGTGCATTCAACTCATTCGAAGCAGATAGGTCCCTGCAAATTTTTCTTTGCTTTAAAAACTACTTAAAAACCAAATAAATACTTATTTGAATGGAGTTATTTATAGATATGAAAAATGAATGGTAAATAGAAAATAGATGGTATATTGTACCATAGGTCAATACTTTGGCCTCTCAGTAATTTTCGGGCAGGGTTTAGGACTGAGACTCCACTGTGGATCAAATTTTTGTTCTGACGAGTATTGCGGGAAGGTTTTTAAGCAGAAAACAAAAGTTATATGCTTCCTTCGTAGACTACAGGGCTGCTTTTGTCACTGTTAACAAAAACTCATTACAGTACAAACTCTCTCTACTAATTTCATCAGCTAAGTTCATTAAAGTATATAGGCATTTAATATCAAATACTTTGGCATCAGTGTGCAACGGTAGCGTTCTGTGCCAACACTTTGGGACTGAAACTGGTGTTCCTCAGGGATGTATTCTGAGCCCTATTCTATTCCGTCTTTACATCGATGATATAATTAATGCTCTGCCTGGTGGTGTCAAGTAAGGCCGAACGGAGATAAAGGTTCTTTTTTTATTCTCTCTCATTAGAAGAGGCCAATTCAATTCTAAATGGAAATATGGGATGACATGAACTCTTCCTTTACTGTATTTATGTCCTCAACTACCGAAATAGCTACATTAATAATTGAATTTAAAGATGCAAATATTGAGATTCTTCCAGTTTGCACAAAGTGGAGTAGTCCTTAATGTTTTGAGTATTCTTTAGTGGTTGGCGTTGCTGAATGCAGGACATATGTACGACTAATATAACTTTACATGCTAAAATGAAATGGCAATCGCGTTTCTAAAGCGGCAGCTGTCAGTTGCCATACAAATAATCTTAGGGCACGTACTATGTACAAACAGCGTATCTTCTATAATTATGCACCTGAATTTCGTCAAATTCTTGAATCATGCACTGATCCTGGCCACTGGACATGAACACTTGTGAAACATTCCCGATCATTCCAAGTGTCCTGTACATTCAATGAAACAAAAAAAACATTGCGATTCAAGTACTTATCACCATGTTAATGAGACTTTAACATTTCAATCGACAGCGCCAAATGCACTGGGAAAACAATACTTGGATCGCCATTCTTTTTCAGCTTCTCCCATTTCCTCGATCGATGTAGGAAATTTGATCCACAGATTTGCGTTTGCACATATGTATAGCACAACACACTTGCCAAACCGTTTTCGATACAGTTGTCATTGTATTAGTCCCAATGTCTTCACTAACTCCAGCTCGAAGTCCTAGGTCGCCAATGTATTGTAGGAAGATTTTTATCTTCCCAACTCTTGGTATGGCACCATCACGGGTTTCTTCAGCAATATCGGAAATGAGTTGATTGTTTTACCATTCCATGTTATGAAACTCCAATCTATACAGGATCTTGAAATTATGCCCTGTGTCACCGACAGTGAATTACAGTTTTTTCTTTTTTTGCATTTGTATGTTTAAAAACATTATTGCAAATTTATATTTTCTTACGCGCTAACTTTTGTTAGCTAAATTCTAAAGTGAGAAACATAATCAACATTTGGCTGCATATGCACGCAGATATAAACCCACGAATACACACAATTTTATGAGCCAACACATAATAAGCGCAGCACATTAGAGAGATCGCTCTTAACCGCACATTGCATATGCGAATTTGACAGTTGGTTACACCTTTATGTGTTTACATTAATGATTTCTCTCATATTTGCTTACGTTTTATATTTGGAAATGTTCGGATGATTATTGCTTACATTCTCGTTTTATCAAATTTCTGCTTCTATCCATTTTTAACGCGAAAAATAAAACTTAAAAACCAACAACGAGAGATAAAAAAATTGTAGATTCTGTTGACGGGTGGCTATGCGGGCAAAAGTATTATGGTCAGTGGTTGAAATTGACAGAACATAAGGATGCATTTCGATCAGTTATGACATTAGCTTACACTTCCCAATGTTGATTATGACCCTGAAGAATGTTGATAAATCTCCACTATAGTTTTCAAACTTCAACTTGAGGGGAAAAACCTACTTAGAGGAATTTTTTTATTCACACCAAATTGAGTGTTTCCTTTAACGAAAACAGTTCACCCATGAATGTTCATTTGGAGTGTTCCCTTAGTTTTTATTCTCTTCACCCAATATATGAACAGTTTAAGGTTCATGAGTCATCAGTTTGTAAGGTCAAAAACGCCTTGGAAAACAAATAATTGATAGGATCGAAAATAATTTCTAAAACCAGTTAAAAAACAAAGTAACAAGGTTACATTTTACCAATCTTTTAGCACTTGCTTAGACTTACTCATATGTTTTTATGTATATGAAATTTATTCAAAAAAGTTATAAAACCTAAACTGAAGATTAGAAACCGTACAGAATTTTACCGAAAGAATTTTCTAATGTCTAACAACAATGCTCAAAAAATGTTCATAAGACGTTGTAGAATAAATCAAAAATCTTCAAAGCCCGCGCTAAGACTACATATTTACTAAGAAAATACAAGATAAATGACTTGATCAAAAAACGTTTGTATTGCGTCCACCTTATTATCTTAAGGTCCATGCACAGCTCAGTGGCCTGTACGACCAGTAGACCCACTTTTACCATTCCATCATTTTTGGATCATCTTAATGTCAGAATTCATTGTTATCTCGAGTTCGATTTTTTCCACGAATCCAATACCTGCAATACAAAGGGCTTTCCTATAGGGACTTGACAACTTTGAATTTAATTTGTGTACGCATTCTTTCACTAATCATCAAACTCTCACTGTCAATTTATTCAGTAAACTCAACATTTTCATCCTGGCAAAGTACACGAACGAGCAACGTCTATAAATTATAAAACTTTTCTTCCGAAATTTGGAGTCTGTGATCGCAACTTTAAGAGCGTTAACTCCAATTTTTGGTCGTAATTCTCGCCCTAGTAGACAGGCAATAACAAATTTAGTGCACAAATTTGAGTCTACATATTCGTGATGTTGCCGTGTCAGTGAGACAACGGGTTGGTCGAAGTGTCGAAAATATCGCTGCCGTTCAGGCGTCGTAGAAAACGATCAAAATCAGTCAATTCCACGGTTCCAAGTAGTTCAAAATCTAATACTTAGTCTAACGAACATATATGTACATAGTATGAATATAAGCTCAACATATAATATGTAAGTGGTTCAAGAGTCTTAAGAACATAGACGCACTCTGGATTTTTATAAATGTTACCGACAAAGTATACGGGGTATTTTTCGAAAGACGGAAAACCTCGAATGTTGATTCTTGGCTTCCGAGTGCTCAATTGTTAACTGGAGTGCTGTTAAAAACTTGTATTTCTTAGAGCAAGTTCCCTACTCTAAATTTTTGATATCGGCGTGATAACTGCACTTACGTAATGACTAATGCGTGTCAACTAAACGCAAATGTGCGCGTTTTCTTGTTTACCCAAACGATTGTTGATAAACAAAAATAAACACTAATTTTAAAACACTACATCGATCTACTACATGTCAAATAATACCTAATAATAGGCACAAAGCAAAAGAATATTTTCGGTTTGCACAACTGATTAGGACTGGCTAAATTTAGCCTGGAAATTTTGCATATAAAAGGTCGATTTTCATCTTCTAAATTACTCTACCTTTCAACGAAGTATAGAAGAGAAATCCAAAAATGCAGTTCCATTTCTGGTTGCTCTTTTTTATTGCCTCCTTGGCATTATGGACCACTGTCAGTGCAGCTTCACCTGATGTAAATGGTGATTGCCTAAACGATACCACTGGTGCCCTAATACCCAACTGCACTCCGTCGCCTAAGAAGAAGAAGATCAAGATTAAGAATCTAAAATACAAAGTCAAAAGAAGGGTTAAAGGTTAAACATTTGTTAAAATGAAGAAAACTTATAAACTTTGAAGCATACAATTTATTTGTCTTTTTTTTGATCTTAGAAAACGTATTTGCATCAAAAAAGCGTTAACAAAGTGTTCTTTAAGGTTACTGCAAAAGCTATTTGTTCAAAAATGCGCTGCGGTGCTTACGATATAATCAAAAAGTGTAGGCCTTGACAACATTCACCCAGACTTCATTAAAATTCTTTTTTCCTATATATACTTCGCCATATTACTTACATTTTGAACACGATTATCACTTTTTTGTCCTATCATAATCTATGGAAGCAATCAAAAATCATCCCCCTTCGATAGAAAGGAGCTACCTCGGAATGCCGGACCAATTCCTGTTCTTCCTTTAAGAATATAAGAAATTATATTGTATATAGGACGATATCCGGCAAGCTTTTGACGAAAATAAAATTACGCTTGTTACTTTACTGGACTTCTCTAAGGCATTTGATTCTATCAATCCCCTCTTGCTTTCTAGGAAACTCATCGCATATTTTAATTTTTCAAACTCCGTAAGTAATCTGATACTCTCATATCTACGTAACCGTGCCCAAGCTGTCTCAGCGAATTCTATGTTGTCTTCTCTCCTACCTTTAAATATTGGTGTTCCTCAATGCTCTATAATTGGCCCACTATTGTTCTCTATATTCATAAATGGCATCCTTTCTGTCCTTAGAAACTGCCAGTTTCACATATATGCGGACGATGTTCAATTGTATATAAGCTCCTTATCAGACCAAATCTCCGATGCCATAGAATCCATAGCGCAATGGTCCACTCATAACAACTTGCTATTGAATCCTTCTAAAACGAAAGTCATCCCGTTTTTCAAAAGCCATTTGAGCGTCATCGAACTCGCCCCTATTTACCTCGGCACTTCTCGTGTTGAAATGACATCTAAAACTTAAAATTTAGAAATTATATTTAACAGCAGACTATCTTGGAATGATCATATAAATAATATCGTATCTAAAATGTATGGGTGTATCAGAACCTTATCCATAACTCGAGTCTTTCTCACGATCGATGTAAAATTAAAGTTGGTCAAAGCTTTGATCATCCCTATAATCACCTCTGGCTTTGAACTCCTTGCAGATGTTGATACTTATTCTCTGCGCAAACGGAAGGTTGCTCTAAACTTGTCTGGCAGATATATTTTTTACTTTCACTGTCACGACCACGTAACTTCTTACACCACACGAATTCTTGGATGCAGTTTAACGAGCTTCTTGAAATACAGGTCCTTTGTCATGCTTCTTAACATTATTCGTAAAAAACAGCTTGAGTACCTTTACAACAAACTTACCTTCTCGCAATCCACTCGCGCCCTCTCTATTCTTATAGGTTTATGGAATCATCTACCAATGTCAGTAAGGATAAAAGTCGAACACAAGGATTTCTTAAATATTCTTTTTTCTTATCTCTCTTCTGTATACTGAACTTTCTCTATTGAATTCCTTTTTATTTTGTTCTTTTAATTTTTTTCATGCTTTCTTTTCACCTTTATTTATATTAATTTTTATTTGTGTAACTTATATGTATATATGCCTCTTATTTCACCCGTATTACTTAAAAGATTATATATTATTTCAGTACAAGGATTATTACAGAAAAACAAAAACAAATACAAACAACGCAAACACTGACTTGAACTGTATGATCAAAGCATGTGTGCGAAAAAGAAAAAGGATTTATGTAAGTGCCTGGAATAGCTTACTAGTACGAGAGATGAACAGTAAAGGGAAAAGGTATTTTAACGTAGAGGTGCCAATATGTCTGGTTATTGCGTTGGAACTTTGTGCAAGGAGTTCCAAGTTCGAATCACAGAAAATACCATAAAGGTCCCTTCCGTAAGCGCAAAAATGTATACCGCGCACAACAGTTACCGCTGTGAGAAGCTATGCCTTGGCCTAATATTTCTTATTGTTCAAAAAAATGGGTAATTGGCTTTTTGAAATGGACAATTTAAACACAAATGCAGAAATAAACAGGCGAAACATACAATCTGAACTCGCGACCGATGATGATGGCTGCCAAAGCCGCCGCAATTGACGAAAGTACTTTATGTTTTAAATCCTTCTGATGCGTCTTGATTCTTCCCTCAGTCGTATAACATTTTTTGCCACCAGGATACGACGAACTACGGGGTTAAAATAGGTTTGCTTTTTACTATATTGACTGTATATTCATATATTTAAGTTTACACATTCACATGTTGAAGCTGACGCAGTAAAAAATTGAGAATACGCATTTTCATTGGTAGAAGCAGGAGAATAGAGAGAAACTGTCATCGCCTTTGACAATTAGCTGATTGATGTGACGGAATCTATGGGACTGTTCTATCCGACAATACGTCAGCTTGAATATAAACGATCAACGGAGCGACGGATCACTGGATTCAACGGGTTGGAACATATATGAGATTATATAACGATCGTGTATACCACAGCTGGTGTGAAGCTGAATGAATTAAATTAAGGCCATAAGCAGCCCATAGATGGCCAAGGCTTAGTTTCTCACAACCTTACGTGTTTTGCGTGGTATCCTTTTCTTCACATACAGAAGAGATCTACAGTTTTATGCCATATCCGAAGAGCAGAGGGATTTTAGAATACTTCTCCTGACAGAAACGCTCTAAATAGTTTTGTCAGACGCTCTTGAAAAACTTTGATAGTATTTTCTGGTATGGTATAACTTGGTGCCACGCACAGCAGTCCAACATACAGAGCCATATGGAATTTGCTCAGACAGGCAAAAAATTAGAAGAACTGGATATTTACACCCACAATATTCGGCGAAAAAACTTTTGTATTGCTGAAATTAAAATTAGGAGAGGGAAGTCACATGCAAAAATGCCTTAGCTCCTTGTTTTGGTTAAAAATCCCGAAAAAGTCGAGCAATTATTGCATGTTTGCGAAAATTAACGAAAAACATTAAAAGATAAAATTACCTACATTAGAGAAGGCTTTATCAATAATGACTTCTTATAATCTTTGAAAGGGAAAATACCAAGTACCACAGTGCTAACATCACAAGGCAGGAGCTGTCTTGTTCTATTACAAAATCCAATTGGTTAAAACTTATTGTTATAGAGAATAATAAAGAATCAATAATATGTACTTAATGAAGTAGAAGCCCAAATCAATCTTCAAAGAATTTTGAAATCAAAATTTCATCCAAAATCATTGGAATTGGCGTCTAAGGCACATTCACCGCTGAGCGACCAGCGAATGGGCGAACCGCGAACAAATCATTTTTAGCACATTTAAAGCCAAACAATTGACAATTTTACTATTCCCAAGGAATAAAGCTTAATTTATCTATCGTTTTATAGAAAAAAAGTTGAACAGTAATTAATTTCTGCGAAGAAATCATCAATTCGCAAATTTTTCAGCGAATAGAATACGCGAATACTTTTTGCGAACTGTCAAATTTTATTCACATTCCACAATCCAGGGAGTTTAACCTCAAAAATTTATTTTTCTTTGTAAAATGCCAAATGAAATTCGTCAAATGTCGCCAAATGTAGAGACTAGATAAAAAAGTTGCTGTGAATGAAATGTCAAAACTGGCGAATATTCGCTCGTTCTTGTTCGCAGTTCGCTGAGCTATGAATAGACCTTTAGTGTTTAAAACTGCTGTCATTGCCCAAATTATTTCCTTGAGAATGAAAATCAATACAGTTCCTTTCCTAATGAGACAGTCGTTCTGTTTGTGTTTTTGTACCTATGGCACTATCTGCCAGCAACTGTCTAAGCAGTTTTAATCTCTGAAGAGTTGGAAAGCATACACCAAAAAAAAAAGCGCTGTAGATTTTACAATTGAAGGCAGTAGATTTAACAATTCCTTGTAGATTTGTGTATTTAACAGCGAATCCGGTTAAATTAACATTTTTTTGTAGATTTTACAGCGAATGCAGTCATTTCTACAGCAAAATTGTTAAATCAACTACAACCCCCAATTGTAAAATCAACAGCGCGTTGTCAATTTCGGCTGTTAAATCTACAGATATAATTTGTAAAATCTACATCAAAATGTTGTAGAATCTACAGCTATTTACTGTAGTAACTACAGCACGAGCTGTAGAAATTACAACAAGTTGTAGATTCAGCACCTATTACGAAAACGTAAAAAGTAGATATCATTTGAGAATATTCGTATGGTAATTTTCAGAGGCCATGGCGTTGGTAGTGTATGCAGTCGCCGAGTAAGAGGTTCCAAGTTCAACCCCAGCCAGATCCAAACATTTTTCACATTTTGTAAGTAAATTAAATTATATAATTCGGTTTAAACACACACTAAGTATTTCTTGGACACGAACCATCTAATTGGATTGTAAAAGCTATTTCCACCCCATTTCTCGCACCATACCAATAAATTAGAACTTTAAGCTTATGTGGTGCTCTGAAAGCGATTTTTTTTTACATGCAAATTGTTGTTGTTTCTACAGCTGTTCGACGGCAAAGTGCTGTGAAATCTACAATTTTAGCTGTTATTTTCACAACTAGATTGTTAAATTTACAACCACCCCTCTGTAAAATTTACAACGAAAATTGTCGGGTCGATTCTGACAATGAATGCAGTAGAATCTACAGCGTTTTACTCTATTTTTACAGCACCTTTTTTTTGGGTGTAGAAAACTCGATATAAGTACTATGCGCTTGATTGGATTGGAATTCAATCTAGGCTTTCGCTGTTTTGGATTGAAGGATCGAGTTAGCGACGAATTGAAATCGGGTCATATATGACAATTCTTTCTTATACTCAGAGATACGTTTCCCAAACAATTCACCCTCAATCGCCATGTCAGTTTTATGACGCCACACACATCATTCTCTTTATGCCAAACTCGATCTTCCTATCTCGGATAACATGGAAAATTTAAATCCGATCTCAGTAAGTTTTGTGATCAGATCGAGTCAATCGTATTTCAATCCAATTGATTGAATTGCATTGAATTTAACTATATGAATTCAAATTCGATTCCCCCATTTTGTATGTATGTATAAGTTATCTAATCATTTCAAACATAAAGCTAAAATAGTCAGTAAACTCTTATAGTAAGCTTTTTTGAAAAGCGCTTAGAATAGGAAAGATTGTAGATCATCGTTAAACTAATGCTAGTAAATTAATAACTTATACAAGCCGATTTTAAATATGTATCCTATCCAGCACGATTTAATCAATAAAACAACCTTTAGGCATAACTACATTCGGCAAAAAGTAAAAAGTGAAAAAAGTAATAATTACACGCATATGCTGGCGCCACCTTTTGTTGAATAGATCTTTGATATTTCAAAGAAAAGTTTTATTTTATATTTAAAAGCTAAAGAAATATATATCAAAAACTCGAAGAAAATCCTAACTTTCATTATTTTTATCTTAAAACATCTAAGGAACCACAAAAAATCAGTCAAAAAATTGTCATAAATTGGTGTTTTGTGTCAAAAAAAAGGTTTGTTTGATAAATTCATCGTATCACAGAGCCATCTGTTGCAGAAAAGATGAAAACTTTTTCATATATGTGTTGGTTTTCTGAGCTTGCAAAAAGTAAAAGCTCAGGCTACCTGCAGCTTCTAAAATATTTACTTTTTCAAATGAAACGAAATGATATAAAATATTTTATGACAAGAAGTGAGAAAGACGATATTTTTCAGACTTTTTTTTAATTTTTTGTACTTTTTGCCGAATGTAGTTATCCCTTTAGAAGCCCATTTATCGCTGTTTATGTGGATTGAATTTATTGACTTTTTTAGTTTCGACTGCAGCTGCTACAAAAATAAAAGCCAAAAACTACTCGATCGATTTTCCTTATATTTTGTTCACAGTGGGTCCTCTAGATTTAAATAAACACCACTGTAAAAATCACACTCCGCTGGTACTTAAAAATACAATACAAAACAATCTGCTAAATTTTTAGCGAAATCTGTGAAGTAGTTTTGAGCTCATTGGCGACAAGTAACCCTCTGGGTGATTTTGTTTGAAGACTCATCATAGAATTGCATCTTTTGTCAGCTGTCGCACAGAAGTAACGTTCATACAGTCAATTAATTCAATTACAGTCAATTTCAGCTGTTTTGTGATGCGAAAATATAAATCAAAATTATTCTCACCATAAAATAAGATTTACGTTTAAATCACCAAATTGGCCTAAATCAATCGTAGGGAAATGAACAATTAACAAATATGTCCTTGCTTTCAATTACATGTGTTTCTTTTTATTGTAACAAATTAACCCGAAACTTTCCTCTTAACGGTATATTTTAGGCCTTTAATCTTTACAATTTTCTTCTTTGGCGATGGAGTACAATTTGGTATTAGAGCGTGTGTAGTGTCATCAAGACAATCGCCATTGGCATCAGTTGTGGCACTAACAGTAGTCCACAAGGCTAGGAATCCAAATAAGAAAAGCAACCAAATATAAGACTTCATTTTTGGATCTCAATTCTATTCTTCGCAGCAACGGATAGCAATTTGAACTTAGTTGCGCAAAGATTTCCTTTTATACAGAAATTTGGTAGTTACGAATAGGTACACAACTTAATATTGGCACAGTTGTACAAATTTAAAATTGCGAATTTTCTACATTTATTTTAAGATCACAAGTAAAAAAAAAACAAATATAACTTTTTTATAAATATGAGTCGGTTATTTACTTTAAGACTTATAGAAAGAAAGTTATGTCAAATCATCTGCACAAACACGAACTTGAAGTCGTCATCATAATTTAAATATTTGCTATAAAATTTTAATTGACGTGTGTACACTCGGAGGCAATATTTGGCAAAAATAGATTTTCTGCAAAAATATACAACGCAAATTAATTGTATGTAGATTGGAACTGAATTGAATTTTAATTGTCATATACATACATACATGCACATAAACAGAACTTATATGTTTAGCTATACAGAGTGGGGTACAAGGAACTCCCATTTTTAAATTTTTAGAGTTAAAGTTAGAACAACGACAGAATTTTACTTCATGTCATTATACATATGTATGTATATGTTATGTTTTAAGTGAAATAACATATGAAAATGCTACAATCCGTCTGGAGCAGATCGTGTAGTACCCTATCCCTTTCCTTATCTTCCCAATAAGTAGGCGTGGTAGTGGATGAACCAAAAGTCGAGCTTAATTCTATGCAAGTTTGCATTGTATGCGTAAGAAATAGACATTATTCTTTTATATCTCCTCTATTTATTGTTTAAATAGAATCGTGAAGAAAATACAGAACTAAATGCATCACTCAAGACGCCTTATGTGCTTGAAATGGAAGTCGATCGCTTCGTTGAAGTGATACAGTGCGCCGCTTGGAATAATACTCCAGCACTAAGGCAAACGAGAGAAAACTACGCCCTTAAATATCCTCCGGAGATTAAAGAAATGGTGAAAGAGAAAATGAAAGCGCGGAAAACATGGCAACAAACTCGCTGTCCGCAACATAAAGCGCATGTAAATCGTTTATGTAACCTGCTGAAGAAAACTATAAAGGATTTTAGAAACCGTAAAATAAAAATTTACCTCGAAAATCTTACCGCGGAAAAAGACTCCAGTTAATGGGCTAGAGATGATAAGGAAAAAGGAGAATTATTTGCAACCCACCCAGAAGAAACCTTTAAGGCGTTTGATGGTCAACCGCTCATTGAAAACATCAATGCGTCGAATATAACATTTGACAACTACATATAAGCAAGTGTAACGTAAGTCCCTTCTGTACGTACAGAAAAATGTATACCACGCACAATACGTACAGTTGTGAAAAGCTAGGCCTTGGCCCTCTATGGGCTGCTTACGGCCTAATATTTATTTATTTATTTTTAAAATTGCAACCATTGAATAGGGGGAATGCATGGACACAAGTTTGGCGTATTGCGCTCAACGAAACTAAATTTTACGTATAGAAAATTTACCTATACTTAGTTGCAGTAATCAGAAATATATTAAAGGGAGGGTTTTTAGTGGGTAAAAATCTCACACTACTATTAGCACGCGTTTGCATATAGTCTTTTTTGAAGATTTTTCACCTACCCTCGGTAAAAAAAAAAGTTACGTTTTCATCTCAAATTTCACCGAATTGGCAAAGAAGTATAAGCAACGTTAAGAGCACAAAGCGAGAAGTATTAGGGATCGTCATGGCAGTCTTCGATCCGTCATGGCTGATATCCTCATTTGTTCCAAAATGCTTCTTTAAAATACATGGAAGGCTGTGATCGGATGGGATGATCCACTGCCACGGATCGTGGCTCATAGGATAGGACAGAGAGCTATTAACCTCCGAAATTCATCAAAAATAGTTAAAAGGAGCAGCATTCCTTCGCCTTCCCCAACAACTATGGCCCTATGGTTCTGAGGCTCCCATTTCAGAAACACTTGATGAAGAATTGAGCCCGAAGCAAGCGTCTTTGATACCGATCGGATTCAAAACGAGACGACAGCAAGCGGCATAGAGTAGAAATTCATATGTCCGTTGAACCCCAGTGAGGGAGGCGCATGGGAACGTATGGTTCAATCCGTCAAGAAAATACTTAAAGTAACGTTGCGGGAGGAAGCACCTCGTATTGAGACCCTGCGAAGCCTCTTAATAGAACCGGAGAATATTATCAATTCCAGACCATTGACAGAGTTGCCAGTAAGATCAGATTAGGACGAACCACTCACTCCAAACTATTTCCTGGTCGGATGCGCGAATTCCACCCAAACGCCTAGCTTAAATGATTCACCGATTTGTTGCCGAAAGCAGTGGAAGATAGTGCAACAATTAAAGAACAGATTTTGGAAGAGGTGGGTTTTGGAGTACCTTCCAATGCTGACAAGAAAAACAAGTGGCATGCAGTTGTACCACATCTCAAGGTTGATGATTTGGTGATTATATGTGATGCAGGACAACGCGTGAGAAGCAGGTGGTAACGCGGGAGGATAACGAAGGTATTTCCGGCAAAAGATAGCCAAGTAGGTACGGAGCGCTAAAGTGAAGACAATAAATGGAACCTTTCACCGTCCTGCCTCCAAGCTAGCTGTCTTACAAATATGTGGTGAACCTCTACGAGGATTCATGGAGGGGGGGTTGTCGTCGTAGGACCTCTATGGGCGATATTTTCTTCTACTACTATTCACCCCCGATGGCGTGCAACCACAATAGATAAAACGATATGATAAAACGAAGCATTGTTCTATACTGGGAATCAAGCAAAGGAATACCCAATGCATTATTAGGGAGGGATCTTTTGAGAAGGGAAGGCAGCGGAGGTAGAAATTATAATCTGGCTCAACTTATAGTTACACAGTGATTGGCAGTAGGATATTGTACTAGATTTACATACAAAATCCTACTTCATAAAAGATTAAAAGACTTCGCCGAATAGGCCCAAATATCCTTTATAACAAGGTTCTACGTATTAACTTCAAATAGAAAAAAAATTAAAGAATATTATGCTTTATAGTTTATTAGTTGACATAATCAAATAACCAAGTTCATATATTTTCTCAACCAACAACCCTCCTCTTTACAGTGTACTTCAAATTTTTGATTTTAACTATCTTCTTTACGGGTTTTGGAGTACAAGGAACTATCAATGCCCCAGTGGCGTCATCTAGGCAATCGCCATTTACATCAGTTGCAGCTGTGGCTGTGTCCCACAAGGCAAGGAAGCCGAACAAAAAGAGCAACCAGAAACAGACCTTCATCTTTGGATTTCTCTTCGAATATTCGTAGTTGACTGAGTTAAGTTGATCAGAGTTTGTCTTTTTATAGGACTTATTCGGACTTGAATTTAATTTATTAGGAAATATTTATTTTAATACTGCTGTGTAAATTTACGCAAATTGTCTAAACATCACAATTATAGAATTTACCCAAGACTTTTAGCAAAGCAAGTAAATACTCTTATTAAACACTTCTTTTCTAAAAAAATAAGTATGTATGTTATACAATATTGGCAAACTTGTGCATGATTATTTATTGTGTACTCAAATAGATTTAGTACGCAACAGTGTTTTCCAAGCGGAGGTCCTGGCAGTGACAACAGCTGCCCGTGAGTCTGCCGTAAGAACAATACCGCCAGAAGGTATCACTTTCTTTATCGACCTCCAGGCAGCTATCAAAGCTATCAAATAAAATCCAAACTTGTGACTATAAGGGGCTAACTTGAGATGGAAGTCCCTAGATACTTGCAAAACTGCCAACTTTTGACAAAGCAAAAACCGAGATAATTATTCGCAAGGACAGACGTTCACTGTCCATGCTACTCACTCCACGGTACCACATAAAGAAACTGCGTCGGACGGAAGAAGAACTCTGCAGAGGATGCGGCGATGGGGATGTTATAGAGGACACTACCCACTTCCTCTGCCAGTGCAAACTGTGCTTACTGTATTTCGTTTCTTTGATTTTTGTAGGAGCTATATGGATGAGAAAGAAGAGGAAGCTTTCCATGAGGCCACGGAACTTTGTACAATGTTTTCCACTGATTGCTGTGGTAATGTCGTCCACATGGCCTAACTAACTTTGTATCCTTCCATTTCTAACGTACATATATCAAGCGGCCAATTTTGTCGAAATACCCATTTCCTGCACTTTGTAAATTAATGCTTTCCGTAATGAATGAATATCAAAAAATTAGGTCCGCTAATTCACTCTGTCTGTCTGTCTATTCTTCTGATTGTTTGCGCTCATTTATTGGACTGCAGCCTAAACGTTTCAATTACTTCGGTTCAAAATTCCTATGTAAGGTATTTTTGATGTTCCCTAGAAGCATTTTGCAATGAGAAGACTAGTCTGGAAGATTTTTTGCCATTCTCTTCTTAAATCTCTTGTCCAATTTACACGAGGAAACTTTGCAGATTTTTTTTTCTTCGTCTCTTTTGATTTGGCATTCGCTTGAGAAGTGAACCACGCTTTTCTTTATCTTTATTATTATTATTTTGTATTGTTCTTTGAATTGTTTAAATTTGTTCATTTTGAGTACAAAAATAATAATATAATTGAAATTTGCACAAATTTGAGAATAAAATTTAAATTTAAAACATTATGTTTATATTAAAGTGACGGTGAAGGAAATGAAGAAACACGTTAAAAAGCTTTATTATTATAATCCTATGCACATTGTGGATCATGCAAAAAAATTAACAAATGATCAATAAACTTACATTTTACCAAAAACTGAAGTCTACTTTCTGGCAGTTATTTTTATAGACTATCTATATAAAATCCGATCAGCCTATTGTTTCCATATGGACACATGTGGTTTTGTTCATTTCACTTTTCTTGTATAAATAATTTTCATTGAACCTACCCAGAGTGATCATATGGACACACCCCACGCCTTGATTCATAATAGGTTGAAACCAGAGCTGTAAAATTTCAAGTACAAGTACCAGTACCAGTACCAGTACCGGGACTTGTACTTGTACTTCAGTACTCGGATACTGGTACTTGAAAAAGTCAAGTACCAGTATTTTTCAAGTACTTCGTCGCAAGTACCAAGTATCGCGTACTTAAGTACCAAAGTACTTGAGCAGTACTTCCAAGTACTTGACCATTACTTTCAAGTACTTGATCAGTTCTTCGATTCAAAGTACTTTATTTTAGTCTTTTGCACAATTTTTCTATATAGAAATGTTAACATTTTTTTTGCGAATTCGGGAAAAAACATTGTTTGTGTCCAACTGTTTCAAATTTTTTTTATTAATTATTTTTGGTTATTAATTTTTAAAAAAGTCGAGTTAGCTTTTAACAAAACTAATTTCTGAAAATGTTGATCAGTAAGGGCATGACGTCTTGGAGAATTAACCAGACCAGCGAATGAGAAAAGTCTTTCTACAGGCGCTGAGGAAGTCAGCGGCGTATTCAACTTCAAAGACAATTTTTTCAGATAGGAATATTTGTCCAGCATAGTCATTCCAGTTTCAACGCTCGGATCATTTATATAGGTCGAATATTCATACTCAATTTTTCTGGACAGCGACAAATTACTACTTGATGTGGCAGTTGGCAATGAAGTAGAATCTGAAAAAAATTTCATAGAGTTTATACATACATAAATGCAGGGTGATTCCATTTCGGATGACCAAATTTTGAAATTGTATTTTTTTTTTAAATTTGCGCTCGTTCAAAGAGTCAAGGATATCCTGAAAGTGTTTCTGAACGGAAATAGACCCCGCCTTATATTTAGTATTTTTGTTCTTTCTTTCTTATATGACCTACCACAATCCAAAGTTTGATCATCTGACAGGGATTGACCTCAATAGTGATCTAATTCACACAAACACTAACCGTCATCAAAATCATAAAAATCTTCTTTTTGGCGGGGAACACCGCCTACCGCAGTTTCAGTATAAAGCCCCTCATCGCCTTCTAAACTTCCAGTTACTTCGGCCTCTTGCTCAGCTTTACTCCGTACTAATGCATGAATGTCATCGATGGTACGATGATGAGGTATATCGTTAAATACTTTAAACCATTTAGTCTTAATTTTGGGACATAAAACAGCTGCAACTATGGCATCATTTGCCTCAGGTTTCAAATAAAAATAGGCGCTGAATCGGTTAATTAGATTTTCCTCTAATAGTAGAACTGTAGGCCCCAATATCATTAGGTTTTAGGACAAACGGACCTTCTTTAATTTAGTTTTCAATGATGCTAAAGCAGGAATTAAGTCTCCAAACACAATATTTTTTTCTTTCTGTAGATGGTCCAATAATTCTGCTAATGGCTTCATGACTATACAATACTCTTTCAAATATTGAACGTCATTTTCCGAAAACTCATCAACTGATAGTTTATTGCACAAATCGTTTAGTTTATTAGAATGTAATAAAATATTGGATACCGCATCATATGTTGAATTCCAACGGGTTACTACTGGGGTAATAAGCGATTGGCTCAGAGTATTCACTATAACCTCAGATGATTTTGGCCAGCTGGCTTTTTTCCAGAGATTATTGCAATTTTTAAAAGCCTTTAAAATTCCATTTTTAACAATGCGATAAATAATAAAACTTATAAATTACCTGTAAATGCCTATTGTATAAACTTTTGTCACTTTTCACAATTTTTAAATAGTCAGTAGTTGCAAGCAAGTTAAGTGTGTGACTAGCACACCGAACATGTTTTGGTAAAACTCTCAATGAATCCACACAACTAAATTCTGGGAACTCTTCATCATCAAATTCAAAATTATCAATGCCGAAATCTTTGAATGCCTTCACAAAGTTTGAACCGTTATCGGTAATTGTAGCAACGATATTGCGATGGTTTAAATGGAACTTTGCATTAATTTCAGAAATGAGGTCTGCTATTCGTTCTGCAGAATGAGTCCCGGAAAATCTCCTACATGCAAGTGCAACAGACTGTCTTTGAAAATCGTTGTCAAGCCAATGACAAGTATATCCCAGAAAACTGCGATGCGATGCAGACCAAACGTCAGCAGTTGTGCAAAAGTACTTGCTGGATTTCATGACTGATGTGATTAAATGAAACATTTCGTCATATGCATTATTTAATAAATCCATTATCTTTGGTCTACTTCTCACAGTAAGTCCAGTTCCTTTAAATAGCTTGATGAAGGATTCCCTTTCTACAATGGACAGCGGTGAGATTGTATCCACAATAAAATCTATCAAACGTTTGTCAAACATCGCCTGTCTGCTTTGATTGCCTATATTGGCACCAACGCTGATATTACTACAGTCGCTATTTGATTTCTTTAAGGCAACGTACTGATTATAGCTCTCAGAATGCATTTTCTTCAAATGTTTTGTGAAATTTGATGTCACATGAACAGAGCCCTTTATTATTTTTTTGCACTCTTGAGCTTGACAAACGGCAGATAAATGGTCTTTTGAATTCAGCTACATACATACACAGATAATTAAAAAAAAAAGAATTTGCGTAATTCATTTCATTTTTTTTGCAAAATATTGTTGTTTTATATACATATATTACTGTGCATACCTGCTTCACTTCACTATAAAAAGTGCCATTAAACAGAATCTTTTTTTCTCGTAATTCATCCAACTTCATCCGTTTTGTGCATTCACTTGAAGTACTTTGGGAAAGTGGTCTCTTTCTTGATTTCACATTAAATTTTGAAGGTGAAAACGATGGATCAGTAATGGAATCTTCGGACGAAAAGTCGACATCTATTGAATCTTCCTTTCTATTGCTGAGATAGCTGTTTTCTTCCATATCCATTGCCTTCCTAATAAGCAATGTAAATTATACTTGTTTTTTTTTTAGATTTTAAATTCGAATATAACCACACTTACCAAGTTCTCGAAACAAGCCGTAATAATTTACACGATTTAAACAAAGCACTCTTATGTACGAGAAAACTGAACAAGAATTAATATGTTACACTTGTGACCTGTTACGCATAAGTTCTCATTCAATTCAAATTATACATATATATGTATGTAAGTAAGTGGAGAAAAATATGTACATACATATATGTAATTGAGAGGAAACGTGATGGCAAATGTTAATTCCCATTTTCTGCATACAGTTACTAACGTATAACATGGCTAAAGAAAATACAAGCGCGATGAAAACATTCATTATTAACTGTAACAACAATTTTTTTAGCTGTTTAATTGTATACAGTTTAGCAATTGTATAAAGAGTCTCTATTAGAGACTAAGTGATTAATGAATTACCGGAATGTGTACCTTTCTTGTAGAATACATAGCAAACAGTTTTGAAGAACAAGAAATGAATGCATTTATAGGTATATATGAATGGTTCGAAATTAATCGATCACCATAAAAAGTGTTTTGGATCAGAAATTGGGTAAGCTTCACTTCGCTCGCTAGCTCATGGGTTTTAAAATTTCGAATAGATTATTTTCCGGCAAGTCGCTCGCTTATGATTGCTATTGCTACAACCGGACTTACAGTTTATGGTCTGCTGATCAAAAAAACACTTTCTTCTGATGAAATACATAATAATTTTCCTTTATAAATTGACGTTGAAACAAACATTACTCAATAGGCTAGAAAATACTGGTCAAGTACTTGAAGTACTGGTCAAGTACTTGAAGTACTTGTCAAGTACTTAGAAGTACTTCTCAAGTACTTTGGTACTTAAGTACGTGATACTTGGTACTTGTACCCAAATACTTGAAAAATACTGGTACTTGCCTTTTTTCAAGTACCAGTACCATGGTACTGAAGTACAAGTACCAGTACCTAATACTTGTACTTGAGAGGACTGAAGTCCTGAAATACTTAAGTACTTTACAGGTCTGATTGGTGCTAGCACATTCCACAATTCTTCGCAGAGTTGTTGTAGAATTTTGCCAACCGTTGTTTTGACATCTATTCTACAGAGAATGTAAATGTTCATTCTCTCATAAATTTATTTGGTTTAAGCAATAAGAACACAAAATTTTAATATGTGCTATTTTTCAGTCGCGGTGTGTAGTTACATACAAATATAAAATTTTTAATAAAAATATTAACAGCTGTGACAATTTTTTTTACAACAAACGTTAAGACAAATCCTAAATTCCGGTGGGGACAGCCCACTTAAATCTAAATCTTTTTTTCGATTAATCCTGGATTTACTTTTGGTGGAGACACAGTAAAAAAAAAATTGCGGATCCCTAAATTTTCGGGGACTCTAATCTATATAAAAAAGGAGACGGGATTCAATTATTTTTATTTGTTAAGCCCATACACACCACACTTGTGCGCACACACATGTCGGTACACATTATATGGAAGCCCGCCCAAGATGATGGCAATGAATTTCATTTTATGGGCACTTTTGTAGAGTTTCTTAGCATTTCATCTTTCATATTTATATTTCATATTTCATCAAACCAGTATACAGTATTGGCTCCCATAAGAGCAAAACTACCACCGATTTTGAATGGATTCTGACGTTTCCGGCAAAATCAAATCGAAACTCAAGCACACATTTGCAATCGGCGGTAGTTTTCGTTTTGTTCTTAATTGAAAATGTGGTGTGCAAAAGGAAATAAAGAAACACTACGTATATTTTTATAGTTTTTTTGAAATTATTACACAATTTTTTTAAAATTAAAAACCTACTTTTTTAGTTTGAATTCATATGTTTTTGATACAAATCAAATGATTACCATAAAAGAAAGTAGTATTCAGCTGTTGTTTTGACAGTTTCGTAGCAGATTCTAATTAGATTCTGGTTTTCGAAGTTCCATAACAGAGTTTTATAAAATTTCGAAACACGGAATACAAATTATAAAACATCTTTTACAAACAATGTCTCTTACGATTCATAACAGGAAATTCATAACAGAATAACAGATTTGCCCGAATAAGCCTAAATAACACAACAGTACAAAAAAAGAAACTGAGTAAAAATAAATGTCAGCCACAATGAATAAGTAATTACTCCTCACATTAACTTCTATAGTATGGCATCCCTATCAGAACTCGGCCAATTGAGTTTGGCATCACTCTCGCTTCAAACATTCGCACAAAAGAGGAATCGAAAAAACAAAGAAGATGAAGCGAAAAGGAAGGTTTCATTTTTTCTAATCGGTCGTCACGAATTTATTTCCATTCGAGAATTTGTGTCATTAGGTAGTTCAGCGCGCTTAAAAGTTATTATTTAATATAAATTATTTTTCTACGTAGTATTAGTGTCTGTTTTTCGATAAAGTGTTCATATATTTGGTAAGTCGATAAGTATTATCTTTGTACACACATTACAAGTAGTGTTGCGATAATAAGTATCTACTATTTGTCTGTCTGAATGGGCCTCTATCCAAGTCTTTTGTTTAAAAACATTATTGCGTCATACAATTTACGCGTCTTTTTAAGAAACAATTTATGTATTGTTGAAATATGGTAATTTGATTGGTCACTTTGATTTTCTTTGTTTGGAAAAACATTTCTTTGGTGACATTGTACCCTAAGCTTTATGAATTACTGTAAAATGGCATGATGGTGAGATGCGATATAAAATAACAATTCCTAGAGAAAAATTACTGATAACCCTGAATGATTATTAGGGGATTTCCAAAGTACATATATCAGCATACAAAGCCTACCAGATGGTGGTAAAGAAAAAAACTTGTTTTAATTTCTCTACAAGGTAAACTTTCATATAAACTTTCTAATTTGGTGAAAGATGCTACTCAAATTAATATATATTTTTTTTTACAAAATTCCTTTGACACATGTGCCCTTCATTTGCGGTATTTAATAAACGGTATTAACAATAAGCCGTTATGTTTAGTATTAGTGCACCGCTAGTTAACTGTAGGTAAAGAGTCATGTGATGCATACAGTTAATGTCAAAAGTTTTGCTTCCACTTATACAAGAAAAGATTTTTTATTTAAACAAATTAAACATTTTTATATTCTATAACCATTTTTAAATATTTATAATAATTATGTCGAGAGGTCGATTTCAGTGTTGAGCATTATTTAAAATAGCTTCTTTCTTTTATCGTATTTGAGATTATTTTGTCGCTTTTTTTTGTTTAATCTCCGAAATAGACATTTAAATTAAAAACAAATCTTAACATCTATAGATTAATTCAAACTAAAGGGACAAATTATAATAATCTAGCTTCTAGCTTCTCGAATCGAATGTCTTTTTTTTGGTTAGTTTTCAAAATAATGTTTAAACATGGTTGATTTCACTTTGTCGCAAATATTAACCCGTACTACATGAAACTAAATGTTTCTTCAATCGATGTTTTGTACTCGTTCAAACCTAAAACTATTACATTGAATTTATTTCGGACAATGGTCAGTGCACAGTTTGTTTAACATTTATTCGAAATTTACCTCTTGCTTTCAATGCATTTACATATTGTCATGGTACGGTGTTGTAATTTACGTGTTGCACGTGATTTTGGTCGACGAATTGAATGTCTCATCAGTCACGTTTCGAAGTTATATATACGCCTTTTTTGTAATGAGTTTAGATTGTAAAAATGTTTAATCTGCAGAAAATGGCAAACAATACTCCTGTACCTACATATTTGCCCATGGCAGACAAAGAATCAGAAAGGATTATTACCAAGCATCTCAAGTCTCCTTTAGGGCATACGACTGCAGACTGCTGAGGTCTCAGAAAATTGAAGGAAGATGAAGGATATACTTGACGAAAAATGTCTGCTTTCTGCATCGCTTTCCTATCATGTTACAACATATTGCGATTGTATTTGATTGTAGATCCTCTCCTTGCATCGGTTTTACAGCAATTCTAAACAACAAATATGTTTAATGTGCAAAAATGACTGATAACGCCAATTCCTCAATATAACAGACGGATCTGGTGACTTGTTATCGTTGGTGCAGCATTGAACGGATGTACTGTTTTCCGCCGACAATTATTTAAATCAAGCATGAGCCTGGTTACTTATTTATTTTATCTTTTATGAATTTAAAATCACAACGAAAAACGCTTCGATTGTACCTGGCTATGGAGTTTTTACAAAAAAAAAATCCAGAAAGCAAACATATCTCCTAACTTACTTAGCCCAACGACCTTAGGGCTGTTTAAATGAAGTCATTCTTTTTTTTTCTGGTTTGAATTTCTATGTCAAATCAAAATTTGTCCTACAGCAAAGTATGTATCTACCCCACTGTTTTTATAATTACCCTTGTCGTGGTAGAATAACTTCGCCGGTAGTAATCATTAAAAAATATAAATTTTTCTATCACCACCCTTACATTGATGCAAAATTATCTTTTTATTTGTGTTTTTATTAATTTTTACAGATCTCTAGCAATAGCCATGCGTGCTTTAGTTGTATTGGTTAGCTTGATAGTCGCAGCAAGCGCCGTATCATTCGTCGATATCGTTAAAGAAGAATGGCACACATTTAAGGTAAGTTATTTACGTCTAACATATGCATTTAGTATTCTTTTTTATCAGAATTTTTTCAACAAAATATAATACTAAAATGACTCAGCGTACTTAACCAAGGGAATGAAAGAACATTTAAATATTTGTGTGGCGAACTGTTTCTCTTTATCGTTTAAACATTAAACACCATTGGGTGTATCAATTGCAATGTTATATGCCTTGAATAAATGATTCATATACTTATTTTGCTGATACGAGCTTCGGTAAGTTCGTTTGTTATGACAGCACAAAGATATATGTATATGTTTATGAGAAACAGATAACGCTTTTTAACTGCCAATCATCTTTACATCTCGCAGTGTGCTTCATTGTACATTCAGCAAAGCTTATCAAGAGTCTACTAATGAATTTGTGTCTTGCGCATTTGAGACGACTTGAAGCCGCTTCCATTTGCCTTATTGTTTATTTACGATGCAAAAGGCTAAGAGATAACGTTTCATTGGAAATAATTTTTATTTGTTTTGCGGTTAAATGTAGGGTAGTCGATTTTTCTAATCAAAATCGTATACAGACGCTATAGGTCATTGATTTACTGCGGAAATATGAACAAATAATTATAAAAAAAATTACCAAGCCAAGTACCGATAAGTATAAAAAAAAACATTTGGGTAGCCTTTCCTTTGTTTTGCAAGTAACAATCTGAATAGATATGAATTAGTCATTAGAGTTCAAAAACTGGTTTCATTTTTAGTGTTAATTTTCCATTAGAAATGCTTTAGTAAGCTACAAAGGCTTTAATTTCACGTGATTCAATTGCTAAACAATCTAAACATGTTGTATTGGGTTTAGTAATTAGTTTTGAAAATAATTTAATGAAATATCTATTAGGATCTAATAACCTATCAAATAGACCGTGTTTTTTTCTGATGCCTATATAGGATACTATGGTTTATTCAGTGTTTGGAACTAGAGAACTTTTTTGTTTATGTAGGTTGCTTAAAGGATTCTTTTTTAATTACTCTTGTATAACTGTTGTTCAGTATATAGTCCCAAACGAAATGTGTTTCCGAATGCTTCATTTAGATATAAAAGTACTTAAGATAAGATAAAATCTATTCTACGTTACTTCTACTCTACTAGTATGTATTATCAGGAAACCTTGAGATCATTTAAATGAAAAACCAACATTTGTATTCAATACTTATGAGATGAATCTGTATGGAATTCTCTAAAGGTGCATTATTTCTACTTCTATTTTATTGTAGGATCATTCAAGACAAGAAATTATTTAATTTCACCACTTTTAATATAGCTTATACACGTTGTAATCGATACCGATATGATTAGCAACACTTCGTCGAATAGCGTTCTTATATTCGTGGTTCCATATATAAAGAGACTAATTGAGTCATCACTTTTCTGTCAATGTGAATTTTATACTAGTATGGACAGGTTATTTTCTTCGTTCCAAAAGAACCTTAATTAATAAATTGAAACTCACTATTAGGTCTATAGGAAAAAATACAAATTCATTGGTTTACAAAGTCTTAAAGCACTTAGTAAGCTAACCTTTTGAAATAAGCGCAATACTTCGCTAACTATACACTATAAAGCATAATAAGAATGTTCTAATTATAAACATAAAGATAAGATTAAAGACAGTGTTTAGTTGGAACATATTAACATATTTAAATTGCTCCCAAAGTTCCAAGAAACACTTGTGACAAACACCAATCGTCAATCCAAACTCTGATATCAATGGTTGCCTTGTTTCATTTTATTATTTTGATTAGTAAACGCCTTTTGCGATAAATTGCCTGTGTTCATGTGAAGAATACAAGTTGAAGTTACTGCCCATTTTTTGATTTCGAAAAAAACAAGAGATAAGTAAAATAAAAAAAATGCATATAAATATGTAGATGTGAAAATGACTAACAAACAGGCGTTTGTTTTGGAATTTTTTTGTGTCATTACCAAATTGCAGGACACACCGACCGAATAAGTATAAAAACATTTGTATAGGTACTGAATGAGAGCCATTCAATAGTTTTTTGTTTTTTAATTTTCTGCCATTGTTTGTTATCAGTTAAAGTAGATCCGTAAATTTTTTTTAAATGCTACATTCTAAGCGAGTGCTTACGCAATCGCATGTGCAGTATGTAATCATATGAGAACTTAAAAAACAATGATTCATTTGGTATGGAAGCCATTTTCGTCCAGTAAAAGCTACACGTCTTTTTTTTGCCATTTACGGTGAGGTTATGATACGGACTAGAAGGGTAACAACTCACCCACTTCATTGTATTCCTTCTATTCCGCTTGTAGTTTTTAAAAGCAACACTCATACAATAATATATTTAAAGCAATCGATACACTGAATTGGACGAGCATGATGATGTCTGGATATACAAAAGCACTATCGGCTGCACTTGTCATTGTTTTTTTCAATAACAGCACAAATATTAGCATAGTTTTTATATATTAATAGTTCATGATGCCCTCTTCTGTCAAGCCCCACTGAAATCGTTCATTTTGTATTGAAAGTTTTATCGAAATTAGATATACATAAATTTTTTTATACATCCATATAGTATACTCGAGACATGATCCAATAACTAAAAAAATCTTCGTGGATAGATTGAATTTTTTGGGTTGCATTTTAAGAATTGATTAAAACCTATGCAACCAAAATTATTAAATGAACTCAGATTTTAACTCATGCTTATTTACTATCCTAAAACTATGACAATCGAACAGAGTCTATTTAAAATATAAAACACGTATGTATGAATCGACTAACCAGAGCATTTGTTTATTTCCAGCTTACACATGGCAAACAATATAAAAGTGATACAGAGGAGAAGTTCCGCATGAAGATCTTCATGGAGAATAAGCATAAAATCGCAAAACACAATCAGAAATACGCACAAGGTTTGGTATCATACAAACTAGGTGTCAACAAATACGCTGATCTGTTGCATCATGAATTCAACAATTTGTTGAATGGTTACAATCGTAGCTTTTCCGAAGGGTAGGTCCATTCATGCAGAGAATAGACTTTTTGAAAATATAAATAAATAATTAATTTATAGAACTATGGGTTTAAACGAAGTTCGCAAGGACAGGGGTGTCAGCTTCATTAGTCCAGCTAATGTTAAACTGCCAAAATTGGTCGATTGGAGGAACAAGGGTGCCGTAACACCAGTAAAGGATCAAGGTAAAAACGCAAAAATACTATAAATCATACTCTTAACTTATGAGACATACAATTTTTTGTTTTAAAGGTCACTGTGGATCATGCTGGGCATTTTCCAGTACTGGCGCCTTAGAAGGTCAACACTTCCGTCGCACCGGCATCTTGGTTTCTCTGTCCGAACAAAATTTGGTTGATTGTTCAGCTGCTTATGGAAATAACGGTTGCAATGGCGGTCTTATGGATCAAGCATTCAGCTACATCAAGGATAATGGCGGTGTTGATACAGAGATATCTTATCCATACGAAGGAGTTGATGATACTTGCCGTTTCGATAAGACTAAGGTTGGTGCAACCGATAAGGGCTATGTGGATATTCCCGAGGGTGATGAAGTTAAAATGATGGAAGCTGTTGCCACTGTTGGTCCAGTAGCAGTCGCCATTGATGCTTCACATGAATCATTCCAATTCTACAATGAGGGTGTTTACGACGAACCACAATGTGATTCGCAACAACTTGATCATGGTGTCTTGGCTGTTGGTTATGGTACCGAAGAAGATGGCACAGATTATTGGTTAGTGAAGAACTCATGGGGCACCACCTGGGGTGATAAGGGATATATTAAGATGGCCCGTAACAAGGACAATCAATGTGGCATTGCAACTGCTGCCAGCTACCCATTGGTGTAAATGGTTTGCCTGAATGTGTTGTATGTTATGTATGTTTGTCTCCAGAAAGACTGTTTGTAGACCAATAAAAAAAAAAAGAATTTGTAAAATAAATAGTATTTTCATTAATTGATTCCTGTTAGATAAAGTTGAAGTGAGTGCTAGCTAAAGGGACAGACAAACAAAATATGTGTGTCTTTTTGTTACGGTTTCACGGCTAAGGCGTTTAGTTTAATGAAACTTGGTTTGAAGATACCTAAGGTCTAACAATTTCAAAATCCGTCCACTGACACCCCGTTTTTAAATTAACTTGAAAGAAACTTATTAAAGCAAAAAAAAACATTCACTTTATATTTATATTCATCCATACATTATGTACACAATCACCAATTTTTGTCGATCTTCGTGGAGAAATATTAGTTATTAGAAGTCAGATACAATACACACCTTATATCATGGACAGTTGGGCTCTGAATTTAGCTGCAACAAGATAGTGGCCAGAGTCGATATATGATCCTCGAAAAGTACACATATCCAAGAAGTTGAGGTGTGCCTTGTGTCGATTTGGTTGCGTGTTCGACCGTGAAATGAGTGCTAATTTGCTGTGTTGATTCTTAGCCTAGGAATTGCTATTCATCACCGTATTACGATCTGCTGGAAAGTCGATTATTCGGAAATCGTAGTCGTCGTGTCGTAGAGGCTATGTTTACCGACTAACCTGCCGAAGATTTTCGTGTTCAAGTCTCCGAGTATGATTTTTACACCGTAGTCCGGGAAGACTCCGTCTAAGAGTTCATAGAAAAAGACAGTTCGAAAAAGCGGGACTAGTATCTGAAGTTGAAGGTACGAGCGCTTCCGTTGACCCATTTCCGTGCAGCTGATGAAATTTTGGAAAACGAAAATGCTCTCTGTCATCCAGCTTAAAACTAGTCAGACACTCACTGAACGTTTTTGACATGAATTAATAACTTGAACTTAAATTATTCAAATGAATTCCATAATAACGGAATGAAAATATTTATTTCTTAGATTTCTTTCGCCTATCTAACAACTCTATTTGGTCAGCTGTATGAAACTTGAATTGCATTCAAACACCTGACTTTGACTTTGACGTTTTACGTTCCCTGTGCACACGAAAAAAAAAAATGCACACGCAGCCGGTTGCCGAATTATATTACTCGTGAAGAAAATTAAATGAAGAGAAAGAAAAATCGTTCGTATTAAAGGGAAAACCATACAGAAATACTCATCGAATTTATTCAATAGCCGTTTGACAGGTAACCTTTTTTCTTCAACTTAAATGACGTTTTTTTTATCGTCCCCCTCCCACAGGTAGCCTCAACAAGCGAGTCATGAGTGAAAAGGTCACCAAACTAGCTCTGGCTAGTCGTCTAATAGTGCTCAGCGTTCAGTTAATATCAGATGCTCTAATCCCAGACCATAATGCTGATGTTTTCCGCTCGCCTAAAGCGCCTAACGTCGGAGACTCGTTCCTCGATCGAACACTAAATTTTTGTTTCGGAGGATTACGTCGATGGGATGCCGAATACTTCCTACACATTGCCGAACATGGCTATAGTTACGAGAATACTTTGGCCTTTTACCCACTGTACCCGACTATAGTGGGACTTCTGGCGAAGTGTGTGCATTGGCTCGGAATTGGCATATCTCTGAGGACGGCAACTCTAGTCATTGCAGTCATTCTGAACGTGTATTTCTTCTGTCGGGCAGCAAATTGTCTGTACGAGTTAACACAGAGGATCTTCGGGGATCTGAACAAATCTTGGAATGCGGCTGTCATCTTTTGTTTCAATCCGGCATCGGTGTTCTTTACGGCACCATACTCGGAGGCACTCTTTTGTTGGCTTTCGTTTAGCCTGATGTTGGAGTGCGTTGGACAGGTTTCCATCTTTACCACCTCACTGGCGCTTGCCCTAGGTATTGTTTGTCGTTCCAATGGCCTCATTAATCTTGGATTCCCTATTTACTTCATCTTTCGAAAGATTTTTCTCAAACAATCCAAATGGCTGGCTATCAAACTACTCGCTATTCTCCTTGTGTCCCTTATTCCACTTACCTTTTTCTGCTTCTACGCATTCCACCAGTTTTGCGCAACTGGCGAGGGCATTACTCACTCAAGTGAAATTATACACTACGCAGTGGAACGTAATTATGTCCTTGCTGGTGATAGGATTCGTCCTAACTCACCTTGGTGCGACCAGTCATTCCCCTTTCCTTATTCCTACATTCAAACCCACTACTGGAATGTGGGTTTCCTCAAGTACTACGAATGGCGGCAGCTTCCAAACTTCATTCTCGCCGCTCCGATCATTGGTTTTGTCCTCTACCAGAGCTTCTTATACATCCGCTCTTTGTGCAACTTCCTCCAGGTGTCCACCATTCAGCAAGCCATTACGGAGTGGAAATCGATGCCATTCATCCTTCATTCCTTATTTCTGACCATCTTTTGCACCTTCTTCACCCATGTGCAGATCACCACCCGACTTATCTGCTCCTCCACTCCCGTCCTCTATTGGTTTGCCGTCAACCACTTGCCAAAGACATTCGATCGCATCGAATGGAAGTCAGCCAATTCGGTGGTACTTCTCTGGTTTGGTGGATACTATCTCATTGGAACCACGTTGTTTAGTAATTTCCTGCCATGGACGTAAGCTACTGAAAATGGGTTGCTTGGGTTCTTTCCTATTTTTCCTGAGATAAGACTGCTCCTCCTCCCTCGTAATTTATGTATAAAAAAAATTCCATTTATTGATGTAATAATATTGTGTGCTGTGCGCGCGAATGAAGGAAGAAAGGAAGGACAAATAAATTGGACTTGCTTGTTGTTTTTGTTTATCTAATTTTTTAGTAAAAAATTATTATTATTTTTTTTTTGTTTACCTTTGTTTTTCAATTATAATTATTGTACAAATTAATTAAGTGAGGGTTTATTTGTAAGCATTCTTTATATTCTTTGAAATTGATTTGTGTGCAAAATAAAAACAAAAGATATTGTTTCTGTGGATAAGAAATTTGAATTTCTTTAATTTTATTCATCTAGCACTGCTAGAATCAAAGGTTAGTCATTGCATGATATGACTAGCCAGCTCGCAGTTAATTAACCCACCTATTTCACCCGACGAGGTGATAAAGTTGAGATTACATTGCTTGTTTTTCTGGGCCTGGAATACCTACCAGATAATTGTCATATTCAAGTCTTTTTGCAGCAGTCCTCACATTCTCATATCTCGACTAAACTTAATAATTCTTGTTGTTTTGTGCATTCTTCTAGACTTCTGTGTCATATTCTGGTTGTGGTGGCTAAAGTATTTTTGTGTGTTGCATCAATATAGTGGAGTTGAAGTTACTAATCCCGTGGTCTTACAAAGAGTCTTTAAGTACGTTTGTGTCCATCTGCATCTGGTTACGAACAGCCCGATTAAGTTGACCTAACCTATCCCGGGCATAGTTTTATACTGTCCCATTCCCCAATCTTATTTTATTGATAAAAAGTGCGAAACATGATTAATATTGAGAATTTTGTGACGCTTATTGCATTTGGAATTGAGAAACTTATGAAGGACTCAATGCGTACGATCTGCAATTTGCATGAGTTATTAGCTTTGTTCAGTTACTCGGCACTGCACAGTCCAGCACAGAAAATTACAGGTTTTTGCGTTCAATGAGAATAAATATCGTCCAAAAGTGTTCCTTCTTTTTGTTCAATGAGCCTGTACTGCACACTCTTTTCTGCATTTATTTTTGGGATAGAATATATTCATGAGAAGTGTCATAACGAAAATTATTTGCGATTTAATACGGTTGACTGCTTATAAGAAGAATGCTTTTGGGATACGTTCTGAATTATTGAACAGGAAGTTGTACTTTTCTGTTCTAATCTGTTCTGATAGTGTTTTACAAACTTGTGCTGTTCTGTTCTGTGCTGTTCAGTCACTGAACAAAGTTATTGCTGCATATCCCATCTTAAAAAAAGACGATCTGGCATCCGTCCCGGAAGATCGGCAGTAGACCAAATTTCAAGCCGCCGTAGGAGCGCTTTCGACAATAGAAGAGCAGACGAAATGAGTTGATCTCAAAGTGAATGAGGACAAGATGAAGTATATGCTCTCAATAGAAATAACCATCTGTGCAAAACGTTGGGCAGAACGTCACTATTGATAACTATACTTTCGATGTAGTTGAGGAGTTGAGTTACCCTGGATGCTTCGCCAATTGGCGTGGGAGCGATTGTCTCACACACAATGCCAAATGGCGAATAGATGCCCATTGTTGCGTCTAACGTGACGCAGAGAAAATGGGCTCAGATTGACAAAGAGGCGTATGCAAGGTGTAATAGAAAGGTGTGATCATCTTTTACTGAGTGTCAGATAATGATAAAAATATTAGGAAATAAAAAGAATACATACTTCCTAAAAAGATTGATTATTAGCAAAAGCAATAAGCTGCGTTGTTTTGTTAGTAGCTCAAGCACTACTGATTCGATGAATAAAAGGGCAGATGAAAAAATCTTACCATTGAGCGTTGTAGTTATTCCATTGGAGAAGGATCTTTTTAAGTACAGACATTTTGCAACAAATACACTCATTTTATTATCTTATTTTAACGTTAAACAATGCAACTGTCTCATCGGCGATTCGCTTATGAATTTTGTTCACTTCGTCTTGTGTTAGCGTTCGTTCCATATGCCGGTAGATAATTCTAAAGCAATAACTACTCTTTCCAGTTTTTGGGTGCTTGAATTTATCATGGAGACTTATCTGCAAACAACATAGTCAAAACATTTACTTCAAAATAAAAGCTAAGCCAAACCTGTTCAACTACATCTCCCGCTACAGTTCGAACCAAATCATAGAAATCATTCGGTAGGAACTGATTTAACTCCATTCCATCTGGCAGCCAAAATGATAAGTCGTTCTTGCACTGAGGATAGGTAGACACAGGCTTGTACTTGCCGAGAATATTCAAGTTGGATTCATCGAATTGACTTAGAAATCCCGAGTCATTGCTCCAGAATAATCGAATGTCTGGAATATCGAATAGAACCATTGCCAGGCGTTCGAGCCCTAGACCAAAGGCGTAGCCAATTGAGCCCTCGACACCAGAACTCTGGAGGATTTCGTTTCTCATGATGCCGCAACCAAGGACCTCTAGCCATTGATTCTTGTAGAAGATCTCCAGCTCCCACGAAGGCTGTGTAAAGGGAAAGTACTGCTCCACCCATCGGTATTCGATTTTCTTACCAAAAAGGTCTTTCGCTAGACCCAGAAGGACTTTTTTCAGTTCGTGTTCGGTTAGTTT
The DNA here is from genome assembly GCA_949716465.1 of Chalcosyrphus nemorum. Lineage (NCBI taxonomy): Eukaryota > Metazoa > Arthropoda > Insecta > Diptera > Syrphidae > Chalcosyrphus > Chalcosyrphus nemorum. The sequence continues at coordinate 8,007,695 of OX454335.1, forward strand.
CACCGCTTCTAAGGTATGACAAGGCTGCTTTGACTGGTCAATACACTTAGCATTCGATTGGATGACCTGGTGGGTACTGGGATTCGTTTCGAAGATCTCTAGGCCAGGATTTTTTTCAAAGAGTTTATCTTTGCTAAGCAGACGAACCGCATCCAACTGATGAAATACCGGATAATGTGTGGAATCAATCTCATCCCGGCGGTAGACCTCTCCCACGACTAGGAAATTGTCCAGACCAGATTTGATCATGTCCACCTAAGCCAAATACATTTTTTTTTACCCCCTTCATTACTTTTAAACTTGGAATTGCGAAAAAAACTATAATAAACAAAAAAAAACCTCAAGTAAAAGTAATAATTACCTGATGGGCGGTGGTGTGCGCCCTTAACAGATAGTACTTGTTTATATAGTAGCAATCTGACTTGGCACGACTCGGGTGGTCCGCTGGTATCAAGAGATTATCGAAATTTTGGTGAACAGAGACGACAGGGTTCTGATGGTCATAGACACTGAAGAGGGGATTCCCTCTAGAGTTGGTAAAGCTTTTGTAAAAATAATTGACTATTCTCTGGCGGATAATGGAGAGTGGATGGTTCTTTTGTAAATGCTTGTTGGCTCCAAGGTATGAGAGAATCTTCGGTGTAACGTTGGTCCATTCGTCGGTGTTGTAGACATTACTTCCGATCTCTAAAGTGCCCTTGAGTTCTGCTCGCGTTGAGTACAAACGAGTGAAGCGTTTTATTCGTGTTGTCACACGGAAGAGGGTAAATTTCGTTAACATTTTTCTTAATTTTCTTTGCAGTTCTATTTGGAAGGAGAATAACAAACTTTTTAATGCGGCAACCAGCTGGTGTAATATGTTATGTCACTTTGCCATATTGTTTTGAAATAATTGGTTCTCTTACAAGTGAAGTTAAAAATATGTTGAAATGGAATGTGGTAGTTGGTAGAAATTTGAAATAATTTCTCACCACACACGTAAGACCATTCCGAGGTGGGCTAATAATTCATGAGTTTAAGTGCATTGGCTAGAATTTACTCTATGGAAAAGTTAGCAAGAACCATTTATGTTCTGGTAAATTTGATGTACTAAGCCCAAATCATATAGGACACAGCACAGTTGCATTTCTGACAGTGAAAAGACAGTATTTCGGCGTGTAATTAAACAAATTGTAATTGCATTGCGTTAAAATTATTAATACCTTTCGAGACAAACCTTTGGAGAAAGTATCTTGTCGGAAACCATTTATTCTTAGCCAAAGCTGCATATTCTCTTGGAAGACTCTGCACTAACCCCTGATAAAGCTTTTAGGAATAGATGTCCAAGTGATTTGAATCTTGTTCCACAAATCAGCTGTATTTCGGTTTTACTGATTCCATTAGATGTTCCGCATCATTCTACAATTACTTGATCGCATTCAGATCGAAAGACTGAGCTGTGACTTGTGTCACATCACACGAGCAGGCGTTGTAAAGGTGTAAGCTCTATGTTACAGACTATGATGTTCCAACATTTTTTATAGGTTGCCTCTGTAGGTATTATTAATATATTGTTTTGTCTATGGTATTAGGAAGTCCCAAATATTATTTGCTTGTTTCAACCAGACCTGTAAAGTACTTAAGTATTTCAGGACTTCAGTCCTCTCAAGTACAAGTATTAGGTACTGGTACTTGTACTTCAGTACCATGGTACTGGTACTTGAAAAAAGGCAAGTACCAGTATTTTTCAAGTATTTGGGTACAAGTACCAAGTATCACGTACTTAAGTACCAAAGTACTTGAGAAGTACTTCTAAGTACTTGACAAGTACTTCAAGTACTTGACCAGTACTTCAAGTACTTGACCAGTATTTTCTAGCCTATTGAGTAATGTTTGTTTCAACGTCAATTTATAAAGGAAAATTATTATGTATTTCATCAGAAGAAAGTGTTTTTTTGATCAGCAGACCATAAACTGTAAGTCCGGTTGTAGCAATAGCAATCATAAGCGAGCGACTTGCCGGAAAATAATCTATTCGAAATTTTAAAACCCATGAGCTAGCGAGCGAAGTGAAGCTTACCCAATTTCTGATCCAAAACACTTTTTATGGTGATCGATTAATTTCGAACCATTCATATATACCTATAAATGCATTCATTTCTTGTTCTTCAAAACTGTTTGCTATGTATTCTACAAGAAAGGTACACATTCCGGTAATTCATTAATCACTTAGTCTCTAATAGAGACTCTTTATACAATTGCTAAACTGTATACAATTAAACAGCTAAAAAAATTGTTGTTACAGTTAATAATGAATGTTTTCATCGCGCTTGTATTTTCTTTAGCCATGTTATACGTTAGTAACTGTATGCAGAAAATGGGAATTAACATTTGCCATCACGTTTCCTCTCAATTACATATATGTATGTACATATTTTTCTCCACTTACTTACATACATATATATGTATAATTTGAATTGAATGAGAACTTATGCGTAACAGGTCACAAGTGTAACATATTAATTCTTGTTCAGTTTTCTCGTACATAAGAGTGCTTTGTTTAAATCGTGTAAATTATTACGGCTTGTTTCGAGAACTTGGTAAGTGTGGTTATATTCGAATTTAAAATCTAAAAAAAAAACAAGTATAATTTACATTGCTTATTAGGAAGGCAATGGATATGGAAGAAAACAGCTATCTCAGCAATAGAAAGGAAGATTCAATAGATGTCGACTTTTCGTCCGAAGATTCCATTACTGATCCATCGTTTTCACCTTCAAAATTTAATGTGAAATCAAGAAAGAGACCACTTTCCCAAAGTACTTCAAGTGAATGCACAAAACGGATGAAGTTGGATGAATTACGAGAAAAAAAGATTCTGTTTAATGGCACTTTTTATAGTGAAGTGAAGCAGGTATGCACAGTAATATATGTATATAAAACAACAATATTTTGCAAAAAAAATGAAATGAATTACGCAAATTCTTTTTTTTTTAATTATCTGTGTATGTATGTAGCTGAATTCAAAAGACCATTTATCTGCCGTTTGTCAAGCTCAAGAGTGCAAAAAAATAATAAAGGGCTCTGTTCATGTGACATCAAATTTCACAAAACATTTGAAGAAAATGCATTCTGAGAGCTATAATCAGTACGTTGCCTTAAAGAAATCAAATAGCGACTGTAGTAATATCAGCGTTGGTGCCAATATAGGCAATCAAAGCAGACAGGCGATGTTTGACAAACGTTTGATAGATTTTATTGTGGATACAATCTCACCGCTGTCCATTGTAGAAAGGGAATCCTTCATCAAGCTATTTAAAGGAACTGGACTTACTGTGAGAAGTAGACCAAAGATAATGGATTTATTAAATAATGCATATGACGAAATGTTTCATTTAATCACATCAGTCATGAAATCCAGCAAGTACTTTTGCACAACTGCTGACGTTTGGTCTGCATCGCATCGCAGTTTTCTGGGATATACTTGTCATTGGCTTGACAACGATTTTCAAAGACAGTCTGTTGCACTTGCATGTAGGAGATTTTCCGGGACTCATTCTGCAGAACGAATAGCAGACCTCATTTCTGAAATTAATGCAAAGTTCCATTTAAACCATCGCAATATCGTTGCTACAATTACCGATAACGGTTCAAACTTTGTGAAGGCATTCAAAGATTTCGGCATTGATAATTTTGAATTTGATGATGAAGAGTTCCCAGAATTTAGTTGTGTGGATTCATTGAGAGTTTTACCAAAACATGTTCGGTGTGCTAGTCACACACTTAACTTGCTTGCAACTACTGACTATTTAAAAATTGTGAAAAGTGACAAAAGTTTATACAATAGGCATTTACAGGTAATTTATAAGTTTTATTATTTATCGCATTGTTAAAAATGGAATTTTAAAGGCTTTTAAAAATTGCAATAATCTCTGGAAAAAAGCCAGCTGGCCAAAATCATCTGAGGTTATAGTGAATACTCTGAGCCAATCGCTTATTACCCCAGTAGTAACCCGTTGGAATTCAACATATGATGCGGTATCCAATATTTTATTACATTCTAATAAACTAAACGATTTGTGCAATAAACTATCAGTTGATGAGTTTTCGGAAAATGACGTTCAATATTTGAAAGAGTATTGTATAGTCATGAAGCCATTAGCAGAATTATTGGACCATCTACAGAAAGAAAAAAATATTGTGTTTGGAGACTTAATTCCTGCTTTAGCATCATTGAAAACTAAATTAAAGAAGGTCCGTTTGTCCTAAAACCTAATGATATTGGGGCCTACAGTTCTACTATTAGAGGAAAATCTAATTAACCGATTCAGCGCCTATTTTTATTTGAAACCTGAGGCAAATGATGCCATAGTTGCAGCTGTTTTATGTCCCAAAATTAAGACTAAATGGTTTAAAGTATTTAACGATATACCTCATCATCGTACCATCGATGACATTCATGCATTAGTACGGAGTAAAGCTGAGCAAGAGGCCGAAGTAACTGGAAGTTTAGAAGGCGATGAGGGGCTTTATACTGAAACTGCGGTAGGCGGTGTTCCCCGCCAAAAAGAAGATTTTTATGATTTTGATGACGGTTAGTGTTTGTGTGAATTAGATCACTATTGAGGTCAATCCCTGTCAGATGATCAAACTTTGGATTGTGGTAGGTCATATAAGAAAGAAAGAACAAAAATACTAAATATAAGGCGGGGTCTATTTCCGTTCAGAAACACTTTCAGGATATCCTTGACTCTTTGAACGAGCGCAAATTTAAAAAAAAAATACAATTTCAAAATTTGGTCATCCGAAATGGAATCACCCTGCATTTATGTATGTATAAACTCTATGAAATTTTTTTCAGATTCTACTTCATTGCCAACTGCCACATCAAGTAGTAATTTGTCGCTGTCCAGAAAAATTGAGTATGAATATTCGACCTATATAAATGATCCGAGCGTTGAAACTGGAATGACTATGCTGGACAAATATTCCTATCTGAAAAAATTGTCTTTGAAGTTGAATACGCCGCTGACTTCCTCAGCGCCTGTAGAAAGACTTTTCTCATTCGCTGGTCTGGTTAATTCTCCAAGACGTCATGCCCTTACTGATCAACATTTTCAGAAATTAGTTTTGTTAAAAGCTAACTCGACTTTTTTAAAAATTAATAACCAAAAATAATTAATAAAAAAAATTTGAAACAGTTGGACACAAACAATGTTTTTTCCCGAATTCGCAAAAAAAATGTTAACATTTCTATATAGAAAAATTGTGCAAAAGACTAAAATAAAGTACTTTGAATCGAAGAACTGATCAAGTACTTGAAAGTAATGGTCAAGTACTTGGAAGTACTGCTCAAGTACTTTGGTACTTAAGTACGCGATACTTGGTACTTGCGACGAAGTACTTGAAAAATACTGGTACTTGACTTTTTCAAGTACCAGTATCCGAGTACTGAAGTACAAGTACAAGTCCCGGTACTGGTACTGGTACTGGTACTTGTACTTGAAATTTTACAGCTCTGGCACCAATGTACTTCAATGCTTATTATTCATTTGAAGTTTGAGGATTTAAGTGAGCTTTATTATAAATCTCAAAATTAAACGGGATTTATAGTCGTTAAATCGGTTGAGAAATTCTCAGAATTTAAAGAGGATATAGGTGGATTTATCTAAATTCTTGCTAAATCCCGGATTTAGTTTTGGTGGGGACTTGCTATAAGAAAACAAAACAACTTAAAGTATGCTTTGATGTATATGTTGCTTGCAAATGTCTTATAAATACCCTTTTATAAATACTTGGACTTACCTCTTGTTATATACACACAAAGGACATGTATTGTATACGTTTAAAATTTCGATCAGCAAATTTTATTAAATCTAGTCATTACTAATATAGATGAATCCACAATATTTATGCCTAGGGCGTATGAGATGAAAAAATGTGTTAAATTCGAAGGTGTAACTTTTGCCTATATTTTCATCACGTTTAATTATACCTACATACATATTCACATATAATGTACTTATTTATCAATTTCAACCAATTTCGAAGAATCAGCAATCAATTAATATGTATATACAGTTAAAACCGGTTATAACGACCATAAAAGTACAGAAGAATTTGGTGGTTATAAGCGATATGTCGCAGACATCTAAAAATTTTCTCGATTTATTGAAAAGTATATAGACAGCTCTCTATAAAACTTCCTTACTCATGTTTCATTTTTACTTTGAATATTGCATTCGCATTGTAGGCAACAACCATCTACGAACACATCCTTCTATCAGTGCAAAGCAATTGTTGGTTGCTGTCTACTTGCTACACTTTATGTTTTATTCCACTTTTCCTTCGTACAGCGAGCAAGGAAATTTGAAATGTTACTCGAGTTGAAATACTTAAAGGAAGAAACCGTGTCTCAGTCCTAGATTCAAGGTTCGAATGCAAGAAAATGTCATCAATGTGTTTTTACGGTCTTAAATCATACGAGCGTTAAGTGGCCCACACACGATCGACTTCGTTGCCGCTTTAGACAAACATATGTACCAGAATTTTACCTGAAAACTTCTGAAAAACTCTCTGCCCTTAGTATGCGATATGAAATTACTCGTCGTTTCTATATGTTCAGCTACATATGTATAGCGCGCATAATACGATGTTGTAGGTATTGCGCTAAAAAAGTGTCTGACAAACATTTAAGAGAAAGCTTCTCAAAATCCCCTCTGCCCTTCGGATACGGCATAAAACTGTAGGTCCCTTCTATATGTGCAGAAATGTGTACCACGCACAACATGTACAGTTGTGATAAGCTAGGCCTTGGCCCTCTATGGGCTGCTTATGGCGTCATATTTATTTCCTTTTTTATCGTGCTAACCTGTTTAAGACGGATGTTATTGGTTGTAATTGTATGCAGCTACACCCAACCCGTGGAGTTTAAATAAAGAAAGAGTTCTCTAATCTTTATTTCAGTTACTTCGCTGAGATCCTCGAAGAAGGGTTTGCTAAGCATAGTCAGCCTGGTCCTTGTCAGGGCCGTATACCTACAAAGAAATCGATACAGAGATTCTCTTTCATTAGTATCCCTACAGCTTCTACAAAAGGAGTTATAGGGGATACCAAGCCTAGTCGCATGTTCTCCGACTGGCCAATGGCCCGTAATTACAGCTACAACTCTAGCGATATCAGGTCTTGATTTACTAAGTAGCTCAGTTGACTTCTGTTTATTATAGCTGTCTTTCTTAATATGGCGCAGTTAGTAAGACTATTCCACTTGTGATTTGCAAGCTAGACCATATGAAGATATAAGCCGCCCTAAACAAAGCCTAGCAGAGAATCGACAGTTTCCGCTAGAGAATTATCAAGGGCAGATGCTCTTCTGGCCAGCTCGTCGGCTGGTTCGTTGCCCTCATAATTCTTATGTCCGGGAACCCAGATGCTGCAAGAAAGACTGGAGCAAGTGGTCCCATGGCTAGTTCCGATTGGAGTTCTATTCTTCTAAGCCACACTCTTCCGATTTGGTGACGTGTTGTGTTTACTCCGAAGCTGGGAAGCATGGGCATGAAATCGCAAAAGATTTTTAGCTTATCAGCTTATCCTCCTCGACGACGGCCGCTCGACAGAGAAGGCTCTTTATGAACTTGTGATGGATGGAATGATGGAAAAGACAATCCACTACTTCTTAGATATTTGAAATAGTCTGCACGGAACCGTGTTCTTTTTTTGTATTGCTTATCTTGATTTCAGCTATAAATTCCTCAAAATTTTAAATTTATTGTATATTCCTTACCTTGAAATAAAATTCAATATAGAATGAAAATTGTAAGCAACAAAATTCTTTATTTCAGGAACATTGAAGTTTTACGAACACAAGCTCAAATTGCATAAAAAACTAAATACACTTTAGTTTCTAAAACAAATATGATTGTCTTATAGTTATATGGTTTTATACGGTATAGGGGAATATAGCCGTTTTAGTGATAGGCTTAGCCGAATTCTTTTCGATATATATGAAACCATTTTCACCCCAAGTAGTCCCGAAAGAGTTTTGTACCACCCAGTATTGCTTATTTGTTCCTGGAAGCGTTTTCCAGCCAATGACGGTCATATAATGCGCTGCTGTCTGTGTTGGTGCTGGTTGAGTGAAAATACCAGACTTATAGTGCATAAATTCAAATGATCCGGGATTGAACTTAATCACCGCAGGAGCTACATACTGAACAGCGATTTGTAGCAAAGCATCATTTCCATCGGGGATCCTGGAATACGAAGCCAAACCCACACCATTAGGTAGATTTCTACACACTCCTTGCCTTTGATCAAATGTAAAGGGATATTCTGCCAGTCGATGTACTCGTTGATTTGCTCCGTATTGCGTCAGATAATCAAAGGCAGCTTGTGAGACTTGATTCGTACATGCATTGCTTAGGCCAGCACAATCAACAAAGTTCTGTGGCGATAGATTATCAGTAACTGGCAAACCAGTTAGTTGAGCGCTAAAAATCTGAATAGCTGTAGCAGCAGCATGGGCCCACCCATTGTTGCAGGTTTGTTCTTGTTTAGTAACAGGACTATTAAATCCTAAATCCGTATATGCGAATGAAGCTGATGGAGCTGGGTTATTTGGCGGAGCCGTATATGGCACCGCATTAGATATACCCTCCGTTGTTGGCGGGAATAAGGCGGCGAATTCTACAAATTTTAGGTCAGAGTATTGGTTCGCAGCTAGATAATAACTTTCGAGGCCATTCAATGCGCGTCTGTTATGTGTGTTAATTCTATCCAAATTAACAGCGTAGTAAAATCGAGCATTGTTCTCTGCAGTTTTGGTAGGATAGTTTCTCGGGAACAAATTCTACAAATTTATTGGTTAGGAAAACAGCTGTTCTGATCTGTAAATTTATTTCTACTGACCTTATAGTCTGCCCACTGTTGATCTGTAACCGAATTAGCTGAACAGGCTAGTATGGCTGCAGCCATTAGGAAAAGGGCTATGAATGCTCTCATGATATGATTATTGAGTTGCTACAGTAAACGCGATCTGAATGATACTTGTGTCTGATAAAGCCAGGCACTTGCTTTTATATTCGCAAGAAACACATCTAGAATCTAATCTGGTAATATGAGTACTTAATAAATTTTAATGCTCAGTAAACACATGAAATCTTGTCTGTTAGGAAATTTTGGGAGATAGCGATTTTTTCTTTCTTATTCGTCAAAGTGTGAATTTTTTAGGAATACACAGTTTTAAGGTCAATCTTAACTGCTTTCACCTACTTTTTGTATTCCTATTTTTTGTTACTGGTGTCAAATGAAAATATTTGCTTAGTAGAATTCTTTTTTTAGAAGGAAGAGTCTGCAAATGAAAGAATATTTGCAATCTCTGAAGAATTTTTTTTTATAGATCTAGGTACATAAATACAAAATGTAATGAGATTTTCTTAGAAGGTAAAGTAGATATTCGAAAATTGTTAGTAACATTATCTTGTTTGTTCTTTTTCTCTCTTATACATACATATGTACATTAGGCTTTACAAACATGGAGGCATTAGTCATGACTTAAAAAATGTGTCGACTTATATGTACATATATAATATAAATGATTGACAGGCTTAAAAATATATTTATGAATGAAATATTAACAATTTTTTATTTTTTTTTCATTATTCTTAGATATCATTTAATTGGAGTCAGATCATCAGAAGGTATATTCAGTAGTTCTCTGGGAACTTGTTTGGAGATCTGCATAATAATAACACAAGACTGTTGTCTGCCACAAGAGTTGTTGAATCTTGAGGTCTGAAAAAAACCTTGTGGTCTTTTTCTTGATTATATAAACATATATGTATATAAATATTATTGAAAACGTTTGAGATACTATCCTTTCTCCGACCATACTTACTTTACTTATGTCCTGTATCCCCTTGTGGGTGCTAGGGCCTCTACAATGCCTACGCGCCATCGTTTGCGACTTCTGGAAATGCGTCTCAGCTCACCCCAACTCGCTTGGTTAGCCATGAATCTGTCACCCTTTCGGAGAGTGTGACCAATCCACTGTCGCGTTCGTCATCGTATGGTTGTGCCTATAGGTTCATGGCCCGTTCTCTGATAAAGCTAATAGTAAGAGATACGGTTTGGCCAGAATATCGTTAAGATGTAGCGCAGGCACCTATTGACAAACGTTTGCAGCTTCCTCGTGATAGTGGCGATCACACTCTAGGTACTACATTCATAAAGCAGCACGGATTCAACGTTGGAATGGAACAGTCGTAGCTTGGTGTTTAAGCTAATTGCATTACTTTGCCAAACTGTGGATAGCATCCCAAATACAGATTTAGCTGTGCCTATTCGGCTGGCTACATCCAGTTCGGTTGCGCCGTCGTCGGTTGAAACAATACTCCCAAGGTATTGGAAACTCTCTACTCTCTCAACCGTTGCATATGCATATACATATGAGTCGATGAGTTTGGTCCGAGTTAATTTTCAGTCCAACGACGTCTTTTCCTCTCTATATTTGCTGTCATTTGATGAAGGTCCATTATAGTAGGCATACATCATCGGCGTAGTCTAGGTGTTTGATTTCAGATATTAGAGTCCATCGAATTCCTCCATTTCCTGTTAATAAGGCCACATTCAGCACATCGCTAATCACCAATAAAAACAGTATTGGTGAAAGTATGCAGCCTTGTCGAGCCCCACTTTGGACTTTGAATTCCTCAGACAGCCTTCCTCTGTGCAAGACGTGACATGTAGACGTCATATGTACCCTTTATAATTGCTATTAATTTATCAGGAATGTCTGGGCACGACAAATAAATTCTCGATTGACACTATCAAACGCCTTTTCAAAATTGATGAACAACAGGTGAAGTGGTGATCGATACTCAACACTCTGTTCGATGATGATCCGCAAGGTGTTGATGTGGTTGACACAGGAGGATCCCGAGCGGAAACCTGCTTGTTCAGCGTCGAGTGTATCTTCAAGGTGTTCTTTGATTTCCTCCAGGATGATTCTAGCTATTATCTCTGACAGCAGGCAGCAGCAGGCAGATACCTCTCCAATTTTCGCATTGCATTAGATTGCCTTTCTTAGGGAGCTTGACGATCACTCCCTTCTTCCACTCATTCGGAAAACTCTCGGCTTCCCATGTTCTCCCGACAAGTGGGAACAGTAGCTCGGTCGATGCTGCTGGCGCAGCTTGAAAAAGCTCCGCGGGTATGCCTTATTAGTTTTCAGTGCTTTGATGGCGGTAATAATCTTATTCTTACTGGGGGTTGTGGTGCGAATTCGGACATTTTTTTTCAACGGACGCATCAGTCTGACATGCGTACATATTGCTGCCGAATACTTGGATTAGAACCGAAGCAAAATGTTCCTTCCATCTCTTCAGTTGATCCTCATATGATATTAGCAACGAACCGTCTTAGCCTTTCACTGGATGTTGAGTTGACCTTTGGCTACCTTTAAGCTCTTTGGTGGTTCTGCAAACGGTTCTGCTGTCGCACCTCGCTGCTGCTTCTTCTGCTTATGTAGCCAGCGCTTGTCACGTCTCACGCTATACTGCACTTCTCTCATCTTCATGGGATATAGGGACTCTAGCTCGGTCCTCCCTGCCGCTGAGGAGCTGCTGCAAATCGAGTTCTTAGCTGTTTTCCTTCGTTGATCCTTTTCCGGGAGCCCTATGGCGCTGCCTGCCCTCGACCGACAATCCTTTCAGCACCTGATGTTAAAACATTTTTCACAGCACACCAATGGTATTGGATGGTGGCGGGCAGTAAGATGCCGATTGTTTCATGAGAGATGGTCCCGTAGTTCTTGACGCACTCTAGGAACTCTTAGTCGGTCTACGTTAAACCTAGGTATTCTTGTGTCGTTAGATCTTCGAACGGCAGCAGTACGTAATTGGACAGTAGCTATCATAAGATGGTGATGGTTGGTGGTACCAACCCCATGTCCGCTCCTCGTCTGTTTTGGACGTCTAGAAGACTACTTCTAAAACGGCGACTGATGGCAAAATGGTCAATTTGGTTGAAGGTTGCTTGCCTGTCAGTTGACACCCAACTGATTTTATGAGAGGTCTTGTGCTCAAACAAGACGGTTTGCGTTGCAGAAGTCAACAAGTCTTTCGCCGTTGTCATTGCCCGTCCCATACCATGTTTGAGCCTTTCGTTGTCGCTGCCTTGGCATTCAGGTCCCCCATCACAATGACAATATCGCCGTTGGGTGTTGCATTATAAAACGCTCCCAACTGGTTGAAGAAGGTCTCCTTTTCTTCATCAGACGAACCATCCGTGGGGGCGTAACACTGTATAATAGTGACGCGGCGTACTCTCGTCCGGAATCTGGCCGTTAAAATCCTATCACCGTGCGGCTGCCAGGAGATTAGGTCCCTGCATGCTGTTGGTGTTAGCAGCAGTCCAACTCCATATCCACGGAATAATACAGTATTACGCGTTGGGCATTGGTACTCACCCGCATCTAACCAACTAATCTCGCTTACTCACAATATGTCCAACTTATATCGCATGAACTCATGCTCTAGTTGAAGGAATCTGGCATTCTGATGTCCTTTACTTTGAGATTAAAGGAGCGTCTTCACGTTCCAGAAGCCAATCTTTGTCCTGGTACGATAGCCAAAGGTCGTCAACGTGTTATTAGTGTCAGTTTACGGTTTCCGTAGCAGGTTGGTTTCGGTAACGTTGATTACTGGCCCAGGTTACCTAGGCATAAAGCCCTAGACAATCTCGCAATTGTAATTTCGGCTTACATTTATAATAATTTATACATGTAGTTGCCCGGGGACTACCACGAGGAGGTAAAGCAAGCTCTACATTACGAATCCATATTTTGGACAGTCAGTACGTTACCGATCAATCGCCATGCAGGCCCCCGACCATGGATTCATATATAATACATTAAATATTGACTGCTCTCTCTACTGTGTGTTGTTTTTTTAACTCTTTAAAACAAATTTTGCAGATGAAATTTACGTTTGTCTAATCAAGTGAACCGAACTTAACATTAAAACTTATCGTCAAAGCCGTTAAATTACACCCATGTGATAGAATCAATGCTTTTGCAGATGTTTTTAAATAAAAAGCTACATATTTCTAAAAAGCTGAGTGATAAAACATATAGCATACTTGTGACCCGTAAGTACTAGTTCGCTGTAGAGCTCTTGCGAAACTGATAGAGTACCTCTCATATTCCCATGCTCATGTATTTCTGACTCATAGATCATAGCTTTTCCAAACAACAATTGTTTTATTTCACATCAATGTGAGACTTGCTATTATTTACTTGTTAATAACCTCATTTTGATGCGAAAACAAATCGAAAATGTACAGCTTGTACATCCAGGCAGCTGCTCTGGAACGAATCTTAGGGTATTCTACCCACTTACCTTTAACAATAAGCGCATTTTTTTCCAAAAAAATCGTTTGAAATGACTCAATTTGACAAGGCTCCATCTTCTTAGTTGTTGATTCTAATAATAATTTATAACCATGCATTTTATCTCCCAAAGTATAAATGAGAAATTAATGTTTATTATATGTGCCAAAATAAGATTTATTTGATCTACATCTAGCTAAACTAAAACATAAATACTTAAAACAACTTAAAGACTTAACTACACTCCGCATCACAGAACTGGATAGCTGCACTCTGACGCTATGCCACAGAAACTATTTTGATTCCTCGGCAATTTCATAAATCCGTTTTCACCCCAATTCGAGGAATAGGAGTTTTTCACTATCCAATATTCCTGTCCATTCTCCACACCATAGCCAACGACAGCAACCGAATGATTGACTTCCTCATTGTTGCATTCACTATCAGTGTATAGACCACCTTCATACAATTCAAAAGAGTTAGGACTTGCATTTAGGGAGCACGCAATTGGTCCTAAAGTAGCTATAACTTCTTTCATTCTTTCCTCATCACCTGGTTTGATACTGGCAAAATCCCTAATTCTAACACCGATTCCAGTCTCATTGTGATGACATTGGGGACTCTCCATTTGTGTGTAGGGATACTTTGCCTCAAGAGCGACTCCATTATCTACAATGTACTGAAATCCGTATTCCTGGAATCCTCCATCACAGCCCGTGCAACCATATTCATCCGCGCAATCAACCAAGTCCTGCTCAGATAGTGGTACCAAAAATCCAGTTTTACGGAAAAGATGTCCCTCCAAGACTGCAGTTACAGCAAAGGCCCAACAACTGCCACATTGACCTTGAAATTTTGCCGATGTTACTCCGCCTAATTCACGCCAATCAAAGTGATCCGGAATTTGCTTTATACGATTTCTTGGGACATAGTTTCGATGTTTCTTAACAAGTTGTCTGGTAAAAAAGAAAGTTAGTTTTTTGCCAGAAATAGCCGCCTAAGGATAAAACTTACTCTCCCTTGGGTGAAATTCTCGAGCCATGCAACCGCCCATATTCCGATTTCGTTCGATCAGCAAATGGATTTAGAGCCAATCTGAACGTGGCTGAACCAACATCAAAAGCCCTATTGCTGACATCGACGAAATTCTTTTTAGTAGTAAAGATTGTCTCACGCATTTGTCTTTCCTCTGCAGTTGCGTACTGTCGTCCGGTTTGGGCCTTAAGTAAATAATTTATCGTTTATATTTGGACCGTCTAAAATAAATATTATTTTAAGTGTTTACTTACGATAAAGTCATCAAACGTATTGACGTTGTGTAATTTTGGAAAAGCTTCATCGTTTTGTTGATTCAAGCATCCGTAATGTATGTAGTGAATCTGTGCTGCAGCATTAACCAATAAACCGATACCGAACAGCGCGGCGTATTTTACTGGAAAGATACAATGAGAGTATTAATTGGTATCATATAAACACATTAATGTTTATATTAACATATGTCTATAAAGTAAGAGCTTTATACACTCCATTAAAGATTAAAATAATTTTTTTTTGTAAATAACGGTTATCACCTGAAAGGGTAACAGGAATGCAAACAATTTTATGAAAATTAGGAAAAGTTTAGTCATCATTGCCAAGAGAAAAGACAAAAAAACTGTTTTTTTTTTTTTCATTTTTCACAACTATATCACCATTTCGGTTTTAATTGGATAAAATTTGTTAGACCTTAAAAAACATATAATTTTTGAGTGATTAGAAATAAGTGGGATCTCCTTTGTTTTCCACTAAAGTCAAAATTCAATTTGGCATATTATCAACTAAGTTTTTTAACACATCCTGAGGGATTGTGGCCCAAAAAGCATTTATAGCTTATTTTGGGTCAGCCACGGTGCTAAACTGCCTTTTTTTGGCGTAAACTTTTCGCGTTAGTATGCTTTACAGATTTTCTATCGGATTTTGATCTGGTGAACAAGCAAGCCATTGAAAAACATTGATTTTATGCTGATTGAACCACGATTTGGTTGCTCTGCTGGAGTAAAACCTGCTGAAAAACCAATTCCGTGTTTTGATTATTTACCAAAAATAGAAGAATTTGAGTAAAATCGCGTAGAGAAAACAAAATTAGGACGCTCTTCTCTATTGATACCATTTAAATCTCATGTTAATAGGGTATTACACAAACTAATATCAACAAAATACAGTCTCCTATGTTTATATTTATATTCTAACTGAATCTACACAGCTCAATTACTTAAGGTCAGTTATGAGGTGGCATGCAAAAGAGAAACACAAATTTCTTTCTATACTCATGTGTGCAATTAAATCAAACACTCATCTAATTGTTATTAATAATAATTTTAGCGGAAAAGTGTTAAATCAGTTATATTATTCCCTTGCCGTTTGCAATAAAAAAGCTGAAAAAATGTGTCATAGTGAATGATTTTAATGTGATATTTCAGTTGGACAAATTATGCAGATTACTTAAGTACATACATATGATGGAAATTATAAAATTAAGAGGTGGCTCTCTGGCACTCGAAGAAAAAGAACGAACAAAGCATTGTGAATTGGTGTGTAATAGTGTAATGGAATATAATTTCATTATTTTGATACAGTTTGAGCTAGGAGACTGCGACGAACCACCCATTTATTGATTGTTACTTTATATCATTCCTTTAAATTTATATTGCATGGGGCCTGTTAAATGTTTACTAATTTTTTTTTTTTTGTATCCGAATACTTACATATGTAGGTATGAATATACATATTTTGAAATTTAGGGGCCCTAAAAAATATTCGAATAGGGATGTAATGGCGGTAGTGGCGGTTCACGGAGAACAAGCTAGGGTACGCCCTTTGACACCACACCCTTGTGCTATTTTTAATGGGTATTCCTGGGTGTAATAGGATGAGAGATCCAAAAAGAAGAGTTGACAGAGGGTATGTTATCCAATGCTCGCCAAGGCCAGTCAATTGACAATCGACAGCAAATGACATGGGACATTTTTAGCTTTAGGGTCTTTGAAGCTCTTGTAGCATGTGTTGTAGAGAACATCAATCAAAAAATGGTTTTGAATTATAAAGTTGCTCGTAAGATTTGGTTTTTATAGCTTGGCCAAATCTTTCACACACTAGTGAGACTGTGCCACTTGCGGTTGCCTAACTAAAAGAAGTAAAGATGTATGCTGTATGTACCTTGCCCAATAACGACTGTTTCCACTAGAGAATCGTTAAGGGCCAACCCTTGCCTGACCAACTCGTTAGCCAAATAACTCACTTAATAACTGCAGTGTCCTAGGACCTAAATAAGAGTAGATACTGAGTTGATTGATTTCAATATCGCATTTCTCTGGTAGTTGTAAAGCTAAAGGGGATAATTTCAGTATTTTTTAGATTAACTTCAAGGCCACTGCCTATGGTTTATGAGTATACTTTATCCACAGCACTCTCCAGTAACTGAGTTAGTGTGCAGAGTGTATATACATCGCCTATTCCATTACTTTAACGACCCTCGCGAGCTATGATAAACCATACCAAAGGGAAGATAATCCTGACTTGTGGGACACCTCGACTGACCAACTTAGTTGTACAGATGGTTGTTGATACTATTCAGAGAATAAGAAATCTCTCTATACATTACTTAGTGAGAACTTCTTGAATGGCTTTAGTATGAATTCGTTAAAAGTTTTATCTATGTCAAGAAATGTAGCAACATTTCGCAAATCTAGCTGCTAGAAAACTTTTGCATCTGGATGACAGATTTGTAGCTAACGAATCTAGCGCCATCCAGGATAGAAAATTGACTAGATTTTAGTAAATTCTAGCGAGGAGAACCTTCGCTATAAAGTAATATCACCAATCAATACATCTATGAACCTCATGGAACCAAGTAAGCAAGTGAAAACAAATCAGTTCAAACTAAAACCACACAAGGACTTTTACACATTTTTCGACCATTTTTTAATTATATCGAACAGTTTCATCTTCTAGCGTGTTTTAGCGGTCTAACGAGTAGCGAATTCTTTGCGTATGGAACGCGGCCAATCTTTTCCACCACGGAGCACTACCTCACAAGGGACTGCTCTATAAACTAAAATTATAGGTTCGTAGGCTGATTTTTCAGACTTGATAATCTAGGATGTGTTCTAAGGTCTTTAAAAGACGATGAGCTTTAAACATGTTAGATTGAGTTTAAAGAGGGTACCTTTCCAGATTCTTAGCAACCACGAGCTTATTTTCATAAAATGCACTCTTCAGTTGAGGTAAACAAACACCTCTCTTGGCATAAGGCTTGTTATAAGACCAATGGATGGTTTACCTTTTTTATTTTAGAAAAAAAAGTTCAAGATTAAGAGGAACGAAAAACTCCTTCTATGTAGGTACAAAAAAGTCAAAGTTAGAATGTTCCCTTACATACAACTATCAAGAAACACATTCTGATTCGAAAAGAAAAATAGGTTTAGTCAAGATGCTTGACCAAATTGCGAGTCTGAGTTTCAAGCTGTCAAAACGGACTCGAAAACTTAATTTCTAAAAGTTTTAACTGCTTGAGACGCAGACTCACAATTTATTTGCTTCTTGATTATACATTCATTTCAAAGACAGTGAGTGAGTTGGACTCGTGTAATAATAGGGCCCTTGGCGTACTTTTTGCACCGAAATTCGTAGATTATCAAATTTGAAAATACACTGATTTGACAGTTTTCACAAACCAGCCCAAAGAAATTTCTTGCACAAAAATTCTTAGCATGAGGAAATTTATTTCTCTTTCATGAGTGCTCTCTCTAAATTCTTCGTACGCGAACAGCTTTTCGTATAAATTCGCTGATTTGGGAGTTTACTCGATCGACCCTAATATCTTTGTTGCTTCGCTCGTCAAAAACTCGAGTAGGCACTGTAATATGATCTCTAATTTCAATATTGAATACTCGATTAGAATAATAACGAGCTATGTATTTATTATCGATTGTTGCAATTTGGCCATTGATTTTCAAAAACTTCCATAACTGGATTCAGAAATTTATCTGTTTCATCGAGGAGCTCTTATGCACTTCGAACAAGTATTATTAAGGGCCACACATTATTGAATTAACGCTTTGAATGCCATATTTTTCACTCAGATTTTGTTCACTCTTGGTTCCATACATAAAACGCTAAGAATGACAGACAAAAATGATATGACATATTGTCGAGTTTGCCTAATGCAATTGTTTATGCGCAGATTTTGACAGCATGCGAGCAGAATTTCCGTTCAATTATCACAATCGCACGCTTAATACATTATGATTGAGCTTAAGTTTAAGTTATCTCTGCTTTAGCTTGTATAGATAGTTTTTCCATTAAGCGTTGTCAAAAAATAACATATTCTAATCCAATGAGTGTCGCAGTGGTCAATTTACATTCCTGTCGTTAAATCAAAAGGTTTTTTCAAATTATAAGTAGATATGGTTCTTTTTAAAAATACAATTTAACATTTTCTTAAACATTTTGCTACAGTGAACAAGATCTTGTTTGATTTTGCTTATAAGATGCAGATTATAGCAAAATAGATAATTTACATTTGTAAGAAAATCATAAAATTTTGGCACCAATCAATCAGTTTGAAGTAAGAAAAAAAGAATCACTTTCACTATTATTAGACAACATTTATGAATTCATGGAATGACAAATACTTTTCAGAGCTTGATTTCATTTGAATAAAAACTTTAAACATCATCTCGTTATAGCATATAAAAACGCAAAAAAATATTTTCACACATGACGATTTAATGTGCTTTAACTAATTTGAATTTTAAATAAATCAAATCCAATAAAAATTGACACAAAAGAAAACTGTATCCGAAAATGAGTCACTCGTCATATTAAATTAAAGTAATCATTTCGTTTAGATGAGGTCAATCACATCCTCCACACGTCGTTTCACTTCCGGATCACAATCATAGGTAATATTTTTGCAACACCAACTAGAAGTTGGGTCAATAAAACACGCACTGCTTTATATACATATTGTGACAGCTTCTATAGATCAAAATCAAGACTACTCCAATTAAACTCGGGTGTAGAAAGTTCCCTCATCATGTAATTAATCCCACTTTCACTTTCCAACGTATAATAAACAATAGCAATGACCAACAAACAACAAACAAATAATCAGAACTTATAACTCCTTACATTTTTCCATTTGAACTTGTCTTTAAGCCGTGACTGTTCGTAAATATACTTTCAATTTCAAACTTATCTAAGGTGAGCGTCCGAAGATCTGTACTTGTGACCACTAAATGACGTGCCTCTAACTTTGACCAACGATTTTATAAGATCGCATGGTCAGCTAGATTAAGTAGGAAAACAAATTTGGGAGTCATGCACCATCATGTACCGGTTTTTTCCATGCCTATAGCATTTCCCATTCAATTGACATGTTTGATTTTTTTGTTTGCAAATCATTTCTCGTGAGTTATTGATTTATTAGCAATTTGATTGACATTTTGTCTCTTTTTTGTGCTAGGCAATAAATAAATATCAATTACTATTATGCCGACGAGCGTCATTATGACATTGAATACTTTGATAATCCGCATTTTGAAGGTGGAAAGTTTGCGGTCCGCAAAGAAGGAATCCCCAGAAGCCAAAAGAAAAGATTTAACTGCTAAGTCACCCACTCCTGGTGCCATAGAAATCCGGAATCGAAAAAGTACAATGATTCTTTTAATTAGAACGAAATCAAAAAACCTGTTGTCTAGTCAGATTGAAATTCATTGGAACAACTCAACTTTGTTGACGTCGAAGGTGTTAAATATCGCTTTGTAGATATGTTTCTGGTTATTAATGGGTTTCATATCGAATACTTACACTAATTAGCGATTATGTATCATTTTGAGTGTTAAAATGCTATAAATATATATTTATTAACACCTTTATGGAATTTTAGATTCCAAAAAAGTGTGTAGACGCATTAATTTACTGAATAAAGGGAGTCCGATAGAGGTATCAACGAAATGATGGGCTTATGCCCTTACCATAGCAATAGTGTTAAATGTTAAATAACAGTTCTAAACCAATAAAAATCAATAAAAAAAGGTTTGTGCAAATGATAAAATCAGCGTATTCTAGTTCAACCCGCTGGCATTCTATTTCGTAATTTTAACTCTGTCTGAACAACCTTAGAATTTTAGGGCAAAAAGTACGCAAACGGATATGTGAGTAATATCCTCAATAGGTCTTCGGAAAACCTACAAATATCCATTTCCGACAATCTCAATCTGGTACCATGTTTCTTCAAAAGACCTACCTAACCCAATAATTTCCCCAGAATACTTACGAGTTGACTATGGCATAAGGTACATTGTATGTATCTCCAGATTAACCCGTTGCCTATAATATTGCATTGAAGATGCCTATATTTGAGCGCAGTTCTCCCCATCGGTAGTTGTGCATATTAGAAAGTCGAATGTCAGAAGGTATAAGAGCATTTCTTGAGCTGCCATGGGTGTGATGAGCAGAGCATAGTACAAAGGTTGCATTTTTCTCAGTGTCATCAGATGAGCCATGATTAGATTGTTTTGCGTAAGTATTCCTTCTATTTTTGATAAACAGCATGCAGTGCCTATGCCCTTTGTTGCCGCAACCAACGACTTTGACTCCATTTTGCCATTTAGCCCCTTTAAAGTCAATTCCGTCGGCCCTCTCCTCCTCATCAAGCAGGCGTGTATTTTGTGTCTTTTTAAATTTTTAAATTATGGCTCAGAAATTTCAAAAAGCTCTTATTCGAGCCTACTCTTTGAACCGAATCGCCATTTTTCATGAAATCTTCTGACAGTAAATACTCTTCAATGTTTATCAGACGCTAGCAAGTACTGGGGCCGTGAAAAAACGTTGATGGTACTATCCTGGATTCAAACTTGGAACCTCTTGCGCAGTAGTCCAATACACTAACCACTGACCCACGGCACCCACCCTTTTTCTATGCTAAAATAATACTTTATCTATGCCATTACTGATATAATATGTAAGTAAGTTTTTAATGACTTACACATAACTCAAAAGTGACTACTTACTAACTAAACGTAATGAGACTGATATATGAATAAACCTAAACTAACTTCCTTTAAAACAATTTTTAATTTTATAAAATTATAGCCGGATATTAGCAAACAAAAATCAAATGCTGCGAAAAGAATATTGGTAGAATCATATATCACCTGTGAGTTCATGTACAGTCAATTCGTTAAATTCAACTTTGACCAGTAAACCAATATATCAAAAATGGCAAGGGAAACAGGAACCGACACATTTAAGTTGGTTGTCAGATTACTTAACTACCAAAAGTACTTCCCCTAATATTCAACTTTGAATAATTGTACATCAAGTATAGAATCAGTGGAAATCCAGTTTAGATACAACAGAAATAAGTCTGTGGACTTTTATCCATAAAATATCTTCAATCTCAACAATATACCTACGTACATATGTACATACAAGTTGTTATCTACAACCTCTTTTGCGTGGCATCTGCACATACAGAAGGGATCTACAGTCTTAAGCATATCTAAGGAACAGAGGGTTTTTGAGAAGCTTTCTCATGTAGTCTTGGATGCTTGCAAAGCCCTCGCAAGAGGTGATGCAGTTAAAAAACTTTGATGGTATTCGAATTCTAAATTAAAACCCCATCCACAGTAGTTCAACGCATTAACCAATGGGACATGCACGCACGAGGAAATGCACACTTAGGAATTTTAGAATGATTTTTTAAAGAAAGTTATGCTGAAATGAAAGTGAAGAGTTGACCAGGAGCAACATTCCGGAGATTGCTTCGAAATGCCCATATTTGTCGCAGTGGTGAGAGAGCCAAAGAGAAACCATTTCCAATAATACGGAAGAATCGATGCTACCATTTCATCAATTTTAGCCGATCTTATTAAAGAAAAACGCAATAAATAGTGATCAGCATCACTAGCCCAATCAATTTAGCATGTCTGTGTGTCACCAGTTTTTGGGCCTTAATTTTTAAACTGAATCGATTAAATTTTCTATACGAGGTACTTCCAAAAGTAAGCAATAGATTTTTCTATTGAAGTTTCTTCTTGACGCTAGAGCAGGGCAGTTCGAAAGCAGATGAGGAATCGTTTCTTCTTCCTCCTCGTGCCTGCAACTCCGACAAATATCGTTAGATGGGAGGCCCAAACGTCTAGCGTGTAGGCTAATTAGGCAGTGTCCTGTGAGGACACCGATGATGGTCGTAAGGTCAGGACGCTTCAGAAGCAACAAAGAAGTTCCTTTGAACGTCTCCGGTTAAGTTTAGGCCAGAGCTCTCTAGAAATCGTGAAGGGGCAATGAGCCCAAAGAGCGTTGGCCTTCCTTATAGCATCAAGTTTGAGCAGGTGATTACAGGTAGCAATTGGCATACCAATTCCCATCCTTACGGATTTAATTGAGAGGGTTCTGCCAAGTTTGGCAATTTCATCAGCCTTACAGTTCCCTGGAATATCCCTGTGGCCTGGCACCCAACATAGGTGAATGTTGTATTGTTCCGAGATCTCCATCAGAGATGAGCCACAATTTTCTTTTCAAATTTGCTCACTGACCCACTTTTCAAAAAAAAAAAAAAACAATTTTTCTTTGATTTCCTTCAAATAATACCAAATTTCAGAGCAAAATTGATTAAAAATTTAAAATCCGCCCATTACCACACCCACTTTTTGAGAAAATTCATGTTTATGAGTAATTTTATATGATATTTCAAAAAAAAGCTAAACTAGACAAGTTTATTAGTGAAATGAGATATACATACTTATGTATCTGTATATAGGATAGGGTATCGCACGAACCACTCTAGACGAATTGTAGCATTGCCTTATGTTTTTTTTTTCATTTGTAACGCTCTGTTAGTATACATATATCTACTACTATTTGATCGAAACATTTTAAAAATAACGCTGCTTTTTTTATAACATCTATTGGATACATTTTAAACCATTTTACCGATCTGTAAGGATTCATCAAAAAAGCTTATCTATTTCATAGTAAAAGTTTGGTTTTGTCTTTAGATTCACAGCAACATAAGAGCGTTCTTATACCTTTGAATCATTGTTCTACCGAATTTAAAATAACGAAAGAAAAAGAAAAAAATATCGGTATATTTAGGTATTTTTTTACATATGTACATGCATAAAACCTACTTCTCTTATTAGACAAAAAGAAACTAATTTGGTGTTAAAATTACTCTTATTATACATATGTATATGTAGGCATGTATAATTAGCATGGTTTTATAAAATACAACTGTACTCATGTATGTATATGTGCAGCCTCCGCCTTATAGTACACATTCGCACCCATCAAAATTTTCTTTAAAAATTTTACTTAATGGCGTTGAACCGATTACGATATTCTCTTTCAAATGACCCTCTGTTATCTATGTTAAAAGTTCAGGGCCACTACTAAAAACCCACCCCCTCATTGTGTTTCAAGATGAAGCTTTCAATTTTACTCTCTGCATCACCAAAGCTTAGGTCCCAAAACGAATGCGCCAACTTTTCAACACGCTCTCTTTCCCATCAACCCCTTTCTTCTGTAAAATATACGAGTACACCAAACTCACAAGAACTACATCCACTAATATTGTCGTCGTCGTCTCTTGTCAGTTGAATTTTTGACTCGATATCGCGTTTACAGAATTTCTTCTTACACTCCAGCACATAAAACGTGACAGTGAACTTGAAAATAAAATAAAAAAAAAAAAAACTCACTGTAGCACAAAAGTATCTCGCTAATTAACACCAAGTATCTATCGTGCAATTGCTAAGCAAAAAACAAAAATCAGTGATTGACCCAAGTCGAGAAAAACCTTGTAACTGCAAATTCTATAGCAGCAAGGGCTAGCTTTAAAAAAAAAATCGAATACCTAACAATGATGAACAGTGGTGGGGCGTATGGCGGTGGTAAAGCTGGAGGGACATTTGATCCAATCACCTTTGCACAGAGGCCACAGGTCATTCTGCGAGCCTTGTGTTGGGTAGGTCTTAATATTAATTTCGTTTGAAATCAATTTCTTTTAATTTTATGTTCTTTTTCTTTCGTCATACCTTGAATCACTTCGATATCGATTTTCCACCCAGATTCTGTTGTACACAATAATTGCTCACTACTACCACTACCTTGGATGGAATTTTTTTTAGGGGTGGTTATGGTACTTTGGGTACCCTACACTTTAAGAATATACGAACCAAGTTCATTCAATAGAAAAAAAAAATTCACCACGCGCAAACTTAATGTGGTAGCCTTCCTCGAATAAATACCCACGCACACTCTCTCTTCAGTGAGGCAGAACCTAAATAGGGAATAAAATACGAAGACTCATTTTTCGTGTTGACACTATTCCCCAAGCTCGACGGGTGTTTTTTTGCGATCAAAATATTTTGAATAATTCCAGTCGAGAGGGTTTGGTGATGTTTAAAATTACCCCTCATTACCTACTAGAGGGAGTATCTATTTAATTTCTCTCTCTTAGGGGAACACATATTTAGTACAATAAAAGTAGGTCAGAATTTCGGAATTTTTTTTTTTTGTCCTTGGAGTAAAGGAAGAGATTCCCATAAAGCTTTATATTTATTCATCCAACCAACCGCATCATCCGCCTACCAACACTTGATTTAACCTCGAAAGTTAAGAGAGAAGAGTGAGGTACCTACTCGTTGTTTCTATGATAGGAAAAAAAATGCATACTTCTTTTTATTTATTCATCTGGAGGTCAGACTATGTCTATAGAGGGTGAAGCACATTATTGCAATCAAATTAATAATACATGAGATCATACTTGTGTAAAGGCGATGCAGAATTAATGAGTCTAAATTCCTCAAATTGACACACAGCTGTGAAGCAAGACAATACGAAGACTTTCGTCGACGGCTCACACATTTGTTTGTTCTTTTGATTTTAATTTAATGATGAAAATATATGTATATATCCCTAAAAATTATATCAACAAAAACAAGCACTGCTAAATTTAGACCAAACTTAAATGTTGCATATAAAATTTATTTGGCATTTTTTTATTTATAAATAAAATGTGAAGAGTGCCCAAAATTTACGGTGATGTTTTTGATAGGATGCTTGACATTGCCTATTGCGTCGGATTTTGTTTTTGCAACAAATTAGACTACCGCAACGATCGATTTTTTTTTTACTGCCACGAGATAGTGGTATTATTTGAAGGCAACTTTTCGATAAAAATCATAATCTTAATTCAACCTGAAGAGTGTAAAATACATATACATATATATATGTATTAGCTTAGGACTAAATCGTAAATTAAGAAATAGTGTCTCAAGTAAATCGCGGGTAGTTATATACAAAGTTGCTTTGTTTCGTGGTTCGTTACATAACCCTTGAAATGAGAATATTTATGTGTACTGTGTCCTTAATAAAGAACATACTTTGTGTCAAGTCCACCGGAATAAAATCAGATATGATTAAAGTTTGTAATCGAGTAGTTTATATTCAATTATGGTATGTTATGATAGATTTTAACAATACTTTTAAATAGAGTAGTGCAGTGCCAGCAGTTATTGCAATTTAGTTTCAAGTAATAATAAAAAAAACACCATCACAGTAACACTTTTACGAGTATCTGACAAACATCCATGCCTCTCAGACCTCGATGAAGAGGTAGTGTGTACACTCATTGAAATTGAAAGGTTAAGTCTTCAAATCCCAACAATATCAATTCAATTTTTGGTCACAATAACAAAACTGAATAATTCGCCTGGAAATACCAAGTGAAGACCTTCAACCCGAACGCAAAAAATATTGTGAATTACAAACGAATGCAAGATATCAGAATCGATTCTCCCCAGTAAATTGAACACCATCCATTAAGATTAAATATTGAAACCTTATACCACCTGAGTTTCAATCACCACTACACAAAGTCTTTCCTATTCCTAGTTCTCCCTTCCAATCTACCCATCGCTGCTGTACATATCAGTATAATGGTATTTATATCCTCTCTAGTATGTACTAACTATAAAAAATGAGGGTAAGAGTAGGGATTGATAATATCGAAATAGATATGTTTAATATTTTTTATGAAACTGATAATAAAGACTACCTTTGTTGTGTGGACTCGCCGACACTTTCTAATGTAGTACAATTAAGTAGACTTAAGTGCTTTCGACGGCAGATAAAACATGTATGCATGTGTGTACATATATAAGTGCAATTTTTACTGCTTAGCAATCACCACCGGTGCTTTAAATAACAGTTCAGGTGTAATTCACAGCCCCTTTAGCACGTACTAATGCTCGAACGTGACCACTTTTTTCCCAAAAGTGGTCGGATTTTAAAAAAATGTCAATATTAATTATATCTATTTTAATTGCAAGAACCAATTGCCCAAAAGAAAGGCTTAACTTAAAGTAAAAATACTGCTCTCACGAAAAGTTGACAGACACAACTTTTGTTTTTAAACGAAACAATTTTGAATTGACGTTGACGAGCTGACGACGCTTGCTAGAAAAGGGTGAACGCCGCTCATTTCGCGAGCCTTTTCTTTTGTAGCGGCTCCAATGAGTTCCTTTCGGAAAAAGTTAAAAGATACATGTGTAACGGTTAGAACGCAATGGCTATGGCAAGAAGAGATCATTAACTCTGGTAAACGCACGGGTCATTTCATTAGCCTTCACGCATTGCGATTCGGTGTACTGCATAATGACTATTGCAGAAGTTGGAGAGACGAAGAAGAAATCGAATCTATTAGCTTCTGTTGTGTGACTGTCCTGCATTATCCGTCAGATGAAAGCAAACTCTTGGTAGTCATTTCTTCTCCGAGTTGGAGGACATGGCCAACGTTGAGCTTATAGACCTCCTGAGTTGCATATCACTATATTGGTAGTTCTAATTGCGTTCCCAGGGTTAAATAATTAAACGCAGGGGATCCGAATTGTTGGTCTTTCTTGTCACAAGGATCCTATCTGCCTAACCTAACCTACATAAATCTAGTTAATTAGGGAAGTTTGGGCTGCAAAGGAGTTGAATGTGTAATTGGTATTTGCTATGGCAGAGCTTTCGCAGAGTATATGTTGCTCTGTTTTGGGGTCAGTAAACATGTGTCCAATCTGGATTTTACCTAATTCCTTGACTTTTGTTCTGGTTCTTTTTTTTAAATTAAAAAGTGTGTCTTAAGCCATGGTCTAGTAAGAGCTGCGAGAGAGAATTCCCATTGTCTTACCTTATAACTGGTTCTGGACCAATTTATTGGGTGTGGGTACCTTGGCTAGAGAGGTTATAACCAATTTAATTGCCAGAGATGTCTTTGTTTTAAAAACAGTTCCACACTAGCTTTGAGATCAAGTTAAAGGGCTTGAAATATTTGAGAGCAGCTTGGCTGTATAACAACATATTAATATGTGATCTTCAGAGGTGTCTTCTAACTTGGCTCAACAGACTTACATATGCTGGAAAGGTAGAGGTGGATGCTTGCAAAGGAACGCTTATTTCCTCCGTTTCCTCCATTTTTATTAAAAATAAAATAAGGATGTTCGAGTTCAATTAGTTTACTTGTCTATAACAAGTGAAGTTTCAGTGTACTTGACTTCATGATATTTATATACCTAACTTACTACGCGTACATTACCATAAAAGTTTTATCTAAATGAAAAATCGGTGATACGTGATGTCAAGTTGTTGATGAGTGGGAACATGTTTTCTTTTTACTTTTCAAAAGTATCCGCGTCACATAAAAATTTACCCTATTATTGCTTGCAGAAATTTGCTTTAGCAAAAGGTCTAGGTCAACTTTGTGTAATAACCTACAAATTTGGATAACACGACAAAATCTCTATTTAGCATTTTATTTGAGTTTGATTATTTTCAGTCTTTCAAAATGAAAGCCCAAGTTTTCTATATACCGAGATTACAGTCAGATACAGTTCCTATTCATATCCTGAGTCAACCCATAGAAAATTTCATTAACATCGTATTTTTATTCATATCATTACTTCCTAATTCGATCCAATTTCCTATGTCCTATCGTGCATATGACATTTTCCCCGAGGACACATAAAACTTATAGCAAATTACCACTTTCACAACACTAAGCAAATTAATGGTTTTGTCGTAGTAATTTTGTGACATAATGATTTAAGCTTTCGCTTGTATGAAGTGATTTAATCCCTTACTTTGGTAGCGGCAGGGGATTGTTCTTTTAAATTTAAAACCTCAAAATCAAGAAAAACTTCTTAATGGTGCCACGAATATGCGTAACTTGGTCTTTTATCATAAAATTTTAATCAATAATTCATTCCATGTTCGCCTTTGTAGTTTCTTCTACCAGTATATCCTGGGCACGTTCAAAATCATAATGGGAGCAACAAGCATGTCATTTTCTCTGACAGCAATGATATCATCGTATTTAATTTTCTTGCTCTTAAATTTAATTTATTCATTAACTCCTAAATCTTTTTGGACTTTTACTTATATGAAAATAAAACTGCTTTTTATAGCTCTTTTCGATAGTTGTGTTTGGTTGCATATCCTCGGAAGGATGGCGTGAAGAAAATGGCAAAGAAGTCTGCCTTTATAACAATGATGCAATGGCATGTAAATACGGAACGACAATCGGAGTTTTTGGATTCCTAGCATCGATGGGTTTCATTGCTGGCGAGTATCTTTTCGAACAAATGTCATCGGTCAAAAGTAGAAAACATTACGTTTTAGGCGATCTAGGATTCTCCGGTGAGTGATTATACATCTATTCTCCGAATAAAGCTTTTTAATTGAATTATTTTTGTAATTTTAGGTTTCTGGGCCTTTATGTACTTCATTGCGTTTATCTACTTATGGTCTCAATGGAGCTCTGCACCAATACCACCAAATGGAGAAGGTGTTAGCAACGTACAAGCTGCTATTGTATTTTCGTTCTTTTCAATGTTTACATGGGTATGTTTATAAAGGATATGATATAGAATTTATTTACCTACTATAAAATTACTTTTAGGCTGGGTGTGCATTTTTTGCCTATAAGCGTTTCCAAATAGGCGCCGAAGCTGCGTTTGCATCGACATTCGAATCAGATCCCTCGGCTACACAATATGCAAGTTATCCTATGGAAAATGAAACGGATCAATATAGCCAGTCTCCGTTCACTGGTCAACAGCAACAACCACAGGGTAAGTCGATTATTTTATTTATACATTTTCTATCTTATTTTTTGACCTTATTACAAATTAGCACAAGTTTTAAGTCCGTATTTAGGAAGAAAGTTCTTAGTTCTTGATTACTATATTCAATTATATTATTTATAAATATCGTTTAATAGTACCTAACTATAAACTAAATTAAAGATGCATTCCTTCTGCTGATTATAACTTCAACAAATGATTAAATATAATTTAAGTATGCTGAACCCAAGCCCAAAGTTCTCTTGAGATTGCTCAGTTTTTGCGTGCCTAATTAAATCAAATCGGTTAATTCTACAGTATGTTAACACATTTTGTGAAAGCGTTTGCACAACATCGAATCTATCCCCAAAACACATGTGCAGAAATTCTGCTTGCTGTGCTGCAGACATATGAAAAGTTCAAATTTGAAGTCTAGTGTTATTGAATAGCTTCAGAAAATTCGACGCCCTATAAATAAGCTTAAGCTATATTTTATAAGTCAGAATAAAGTCCCTTTGTTACGTCTCTCAAACGTTACTGAATCTGGTACCGGAATATGTTGACCGCTTTTCTCATTTAATTCGCAATCACAGTAGCTACGCAATTACAGCAGCTACATACATTTGTTGATATCTTATAGCGATACTTTACGTGAGCGTTCTTACGTTTCTGCGTTGTTCTAAATTTTTAACAATTACTGTACCATAACCGTTTTGATGAAAACTAAAAACATTTTATATACGAATACATATTTGCATATCCTAGTTGGTCCCCTTTAACTTGGTCTTCCATATTCGTAAATAATAAATTTTCATTGTATTATGGAAAAAAAGAAAAGAAAGAATATCGTGGAGTTGAATACCTAATGGATAAGAATCTAATTATTTTTTAGTAATACTATTATTTTGTTTGCGGTTTGAAGTCAGAAAATACCGCCATCTTTTGCATTTATATGATCCTGTCGTTTTTTTGGTCTGCCTCTTTTCGCGATTGTGTAGGAACTTCGATAGGCCTTTTGACGGGGTTCAAATGATATCTCGAGTCAAAGAAAATTTCTTTTGTACATGACAATACCAACTAAACCAGAGGTGGTCTATCTATGGTCTATTCTACTAAATTCCATAATTGACCCAAATATATTTTTTTCCGGTCAAACAATTTCACAGTGACACCAACGTCAGTAAATAACAAGCATTGCTTTGAAAAGTTCGCATGTCAGTAGACGGATTTGGAAAATGTGTACACTTG
Source organism: Chalcosyrphus nemorum (assembly GCA_949716465.1). Lineage (NCBI taxonomy): Eukaryota > Metazoa > Arthropoda > Insecta > Diptera > Syrphidae > Chalcosyrphus > Chalcosyrphus nemorum. The sequence goes on from OX454335.1 coordinate 8,038,463, forward strand.
AACTGATCACTTTTGGAAAGACCTGATTTTGTTTGAATTTCTTCTCATTCAAGGACAAAATTTCACTCAGAATCAAACTCTTCGTCTCTTTAATCTTATCTCCATATGTGTTTGACTGACAACATTGCTTGGTTATATTTTGATAAATATGCATATCTTCTATGATGTAATAAGATTTCTATCTTATCAAACATTTATTACAAAATAAAAAATAGGTTAGTTTGATCAACAGAAACCACACAAAGGAAAAAAATGTTCAATGGGCGTACACCTACACGGAGATGTGTAGTTCAAACAAATCATAAATAATAAAATATCACTTGTTTTGAATAATACATACATATGCACACACATTGATCATATGGGTGGCCACGGTGTAGGATTAGTGTATTCGGTCATTGAATGAGAGGTTTTGTGATCAATTCCCTACCATGTCCATTCGATTTTCACAGTAAATAATTTTAAAATGCGCTCAGAAAGCAGTTAGTGTGTTTCTACATGAAAGCGAAAAAAATACTGTGAATTACGAACGAATGCAAAAATCACACACAACTCTCTCCCCAGTCAAATTGTATACCACCCATGGAGAATAAAAATTGAAATCTAATATCACCTGAGTTTCAAATACCACTACACCAACTCTTTCCTATCCCTTCTACTCCCTTCCACAATTAACTAACGCATGTCCCCTGTTAATCAGTAAAAGAGTATTCATATCCCCTTTGGCATGTTCAAATTATAAAAAAAAAGATCACTTTTACCGCGAGATAAGTTTTAGTTCATTAAATTATCTAAAACCACAAACCCGTTTTTACGTGCCCCTTAAGTAGATTTTAAAGAATTATTTAGTGAAACACCCAAAGTTGGCTTGATTCGAAAACTGTACTTAAATGACTTACAGTTCTATACTTAACCTGAAGGGCAAAGAATTTCTGAGAAGTTTTGTTATGACAACAATTGTCGTTAGATACTCGATGTGAACAGTAGCTCAACGCAGTAACAACTATATCCCTGCGCATACAGACAACCATAATGGAGATGAAAATTGCTTGATACATATGATTAGAAAACCATTTTTTAAACATAATTTAAATATAATATATAAATTGAAAATAAATTGTTAGAGACGAATGGGTTTTATTGAAATTGACTTTAGGTAGACCCAAATTTTGGGATTTTCCTTCGAGTTCAAAAATTACTTCGAATTAAATTCTTACCCTGCCTTTAAGTTAAAATAAAATATATATTTAAGAAATTTTAAATTAAACAGACTTTTAGAACAAATGTTACGCGGTTAAAGGTCAAAAATGTAAAGTACATGATTTTGTTTCCTTTCAGCACCGGGTGAATACCAACAACCAACCTACTAAAAACCAAACTAGGCCAAAACAACACAAGCTAATACCGAGCAAAAGTTATTCTTTTATTTGTTGTAATGCAATATTAAAAAAAACAGACAGTAAATTGCGACACAAGTAACAATTACTGATATACCAAAGAAAAAAAAATTGTTGTTTTCTATTAGAATATGGACTTGTAAAGCTCCTGTATTCCTTTGGAATCATTATGTTTTTGATGCTACAGCTTCAAATACATAAAACGGAAAATATAAATAAAGGAAAAAATTCCAAATCATCAAGTCAAACAAGTAAATAAAAAAAAACCTGTTATATTGTATATAATAATGTATGTTAAAAATAAAGTATAAAATTTATTATATATTATATATTATTGCGCATCGAGTTTGTATATTATATCGCATAAAGAAACAACTTTTGTTTTAATTTAAAAATAGTTTATGATATAACAATTTTAATTCATAAATCTTCGATCAATGTCGTTTTAGGCAATTGGTCAAAGTTGAAAAAGATTATGTTCAATGTAAAAGTATGGTCAATATTGATTAAGAGTCCTCAAATACTGACAAGGGTGAAAGCTTTTAAGTTCATGAGATAGCTTTATGGGTCATTTGCTTATGCATTTAACAAAGTTTTCATACATAAATACATCTGCTATATATCAAGTAAATTTAATTGGACATGCTTCGGACCTATCCAATATCCTTGAAATGGTACCAATTATAAAGTACAGACCTTTTAGCCAAGAACTCAATTCAACAAAGTAAAATTATAAAAAAAATATTATTTCGTAAATTGTATTTATGTGTATGGGTAAAAATTGTAATTGTGTAAAATTGGAATACATTTTAAAATAGAGTAGAAGATTGTTAAAGTAGCTAACTCAATGTTGTAGTGACGGAAACTTATAATATAAACCATACAAAACTATACGATTCCAAAGCATCAAGCCATAATAAGATTAACAACAAATAAGTTTTATTAAATATGTATGTATACATAAAAACATGTATGTATGTATGAATACATAAAAACATATATATATTTTCGCTACACGACTAAAAAGAATCATATTAAAACAATAATAATAAAAAAATTAAATGTAAAACATATGAAAAAACAAAACATTCATGAAGTACAAAATTGCCACCTTGTTCTTGCGAAGAAACACAAAAAAACATCTTAAAACAAAAATAAACATTTATAAATTTTAAATTAATTTCTTTTGATACGATAGAAAAAAAAAACAATAGCAGGCACCAAAATTAAGGCTAAGACATTCATTCAAATTGGTTGATTTCTAACTTTAGTTAAAAATACATTCCTATCATATATATAGAGAGAGTTCCTCAATCAGTAAACATTATACTTTCATTTATATTAAAAAATACATTCATTCAACACAATTGTGAATTGAAAATATGGAATAAAAGCAACTAAATCTTAAGCATTAAAAATGACAAATAACAAATAAATTATATAATATACGTATATCATATTTGCATTCATGAGAATTATATATATACACATACATTAAAAAGAAACGTTAATAGGGAAAATAAACAAAGTTTATAATAGAGTCGTTATAATTTTTGAAAATTAAATTACATTGATGATTAATTTCAAATTAATTTTAAGCTAATTCATATATCAATTTTCTTTGCAATATTGTTTATAGTTTTTATTAAAAAATTATTTCAAGTTCCATATTCGATATATTATTTATTATATAAAGAAAATATTTAATGTTTAACTTTAAGAATATTGTTTTTTTTTTTTTTTTGTTTATGTTAAGTTCAAATAAAAAATTAATAAAACGGTAGTTGTGTGTTTTATATTTTGCAATTAAGTATGTATATTTACATATTTGTAAAAACTAAGAAGTGTAAGTCTTTCTTAAGGAAACAGTGCTTCACACTTCACACTCTTCTTGTGAAGCAATAGTTTTACTCCGGTTTCGCCAGAATTTTGCTCAAATATGATTGCCTTTTCGTGTTTATTATTGATTCTGGTAGGCTGAACTATAATAGTCGGAGCTAATGTCAAAACCATAGACAAACTTATATGGACAGTCGTCTTTACGTTCCCCTACCGGAAATTTTGTAAAGTACGCCGAACCGGGAATACATGTGAACGAACGTGCGAACAAAACATAACTATAAAAACTATCATTGTGTTCCTTTCTTTCCCTTTGCACACCATATTTTCAGCAGGCTGTCATTCAATTAACATCAATGCAATGTACAGAACGACTCAACAAAATAACTGCGCCCATAAAAACTATCGCAGATTGAGAATGTGTGCGTGAGCTCCGATTTGAGTTTGCAGGAAACATCAGAATACATTCAAAATCGGTGGTAGTTTTGCTCCTGTGGTCATATCGACCGAAGACAACCGTCTATATAAGTTTGTCTATGGTCAAAAATCTATGTTCAGTTTCCCTCAGTGCAGACATTTTCATAAGTAACCCATAATAGGAGTATGCGTTTAGAAGCATCTGCCAGTTTATCAAAACGTGACAGTACTTCCAGAAGAAATTCTGCTTTTCAGAATTTTTAACTGAGATCATTATAACATTATAAATCCGACGGATGACTGTATTACCCACCCGCAGTCTACATTATCGAAATCAGCTGTCAATTAAAAGGAATGGTAGTTGTTTTTTTTTTTTCGTAAAATTCATAGGTTTTCATTTGTGAAATGAATTGTGCCGGATTCTGTATTTGTGAATGAAACAAGTTTCAAATGAATAAAAAAGGACGTAAAAGGTATGGCAGAAGATATTTTGCTCCTGCCTGAGCCTTAGTCAATTAAACCATAAACAAAAGTTCAAGTGTTGAGAATTTGCATTTATTTTAGATTTTTGAAACAATTCAGGCTGATCGACTTGAATATTTTCTATTTGGTTTGACGTCAGCTTTCATGAACTGTTAAGATTCAACTTATTATTGTAATCCCTCATCATCATGAAGATGTCCTCATTAGGCGTTTGGATGTAGAAGACAATTAACGATTCTAATTTTATTTATTCTAAATAAACAAACAAGTAATTGAAATCTAAAAATATCTCAATATAATCATCAGATGCCTACAAACACATCATAATTTGTAATTTTGTTTTATCTTATTTCACTTTAAAACCACAGTAATTTATTGTATTTTAGGTATTCGTTTTGGGTTCCCTAGATAGTATTAAATTGTTACTATATTGTCTCGTCGCCTGAACGTGAGTAATTTCGCAGGCCACGCACTGCAAAAGTGCTCATTCACAATAACATATCTACCTGTCATCTGCATTTTGCTTGTGCCGCCGCCGCAGCATATAAAAATCTTGTAAATATTTCCCAAAAACACGTTTGATAGATACCTTAATTCTACATTTAAAGCCGTCAATAATATCAACAGGAAACATAAAATCCACAAGTTTAAGGTAAAAGTAAAATATTTGTATTTATTTTCTCTTCTAAAAACTAATGAATATCAACAAAATTTAAGGTTTTTTTGCAGAAAATACACATCAATTATGGAAGGGGTAGCAAAACCGCATATGAACGATACATACAGCGTCAAATATGAAGAAAAAGAGGTTGACAAACGCGACACCTCATGGGACACGAATTTATGCAAAAAGAAATACGCCGAATTAGGTGCGATATTCGAGCAGGTCTTAAAGTTGAAGAAAGACCGGTCGACAAAGTCCGCCTCGGAATTGAAGGCAAAGCGTAATGAAGCGTCGCTGATGATTGTTTTGCTGAAGAAAATCAATCGGCTGGAGAAGTATCGCATCCGAACGGGAAGAGAAGTCCTTCAGAAGGAGAAACTACGAGTCGACAATAATCGGCTGCATCTGCAAAACCTTCTCTATGAGATTAGCTACCTAAAGAAAGAGATCCAGAGGTGCTATCAATTCACAAGCTGTGATGAGTTTATCAATTTAGTCTCCGAGGAGGAATTCTACGAGAAGGCACCAGTTTCTATCTCTCGTCCAGAAGCTACAAAGGTTTCGGAGCACATCAAACGCCTGGCAATGCTCGAGTGGGAGCTGCAGCAGCGTAAAGAGTTGTCATTACTCTGTGAGGACTTGGTTGGACGAAAGGAAAGCGAAATAAAGAAAATCGCAAGCACAAATGAACGCCTCGAGTCGTTTGGACCGTCTCTGGCTACACTGTTGAAGGCTACAAAGCGCTTGCAGACGATCCTAGGACTGGACATCGAAAAGGAATGGGATGTCAATGGAATAGCTAAGCTTTTGCCGCAATCTCTTTACATGCTCTACATGAAGCTGGCCTCTTTCGCGCAGACTTTCTGTCCCTCATTGAACGTAACTGTAGAAGGAACCGAAGAAGATGTCCGCCAGTATGAGTCTTCCAAGGGTGAGGATGTGTTCCCCGAGTACGACCAAAACTCCGACACAGATGAGAGCGACGCCAAGCGCAGCAAGTACCCTAATAAGTCGGAACTTGCCGCCCAAAAAAAGAGAATGAACTTTGAGCCGTTTCCGTTGTTTATCAAGTTCACCATTGGTCGATGTGAAGAGCCCAAGGGCTACATTTCTATAGAAATTCGTTACTTTCCGAACCTTGGCTTCGTAACAGCCGCGTCTAGCTTGAATATGGACGATTTGCCGATGACTGACGTGATTTCATCAGAGAATATCCTCAACTATCTCTACGAAGCAGATTCCGGGGACTGTAATCCTTCTCTCAAGTGTAAATATCAACTCCATGAACTCAAAGCAGATGAAAGAGAATGTCTACGACGCCTGGAAGAGAACAAACACGGTAAACCGTACAAATGGGTACAAAAACTCTGTGGCATAGATTCTATTCAGCGTGACGACGATAAGGATATTACTGTTGGTGAAATTGTAAAAAAAATCAAACTTCAGTGGAGCTCCCGCTTAAACCTCTACAAACAGCTGTTTCAATTGGAGAACAAGAGCGTAAACATCTACATGAAGAAGTTCAATTTCATTAATGTCTCTCTCTGCAGCAGCATCGCTCAGTGGGCACCCATCACCTGGGAAGACTACATGCAGAAGAACTCACAGCACATTCTCAGCTTGAAGCGGTTTGTTGTGCCGGGAAATTTGCTTTATCGAACAGTTGTCACCAGGGGAACCGCTAAACTCGAATGCTTTATAAGCATTTCGCCCAATTTCCCGACAAAGTCGCCAGTTTGGTCATTTGCAGTTTCATCAGAGGAGAAGGGAAGAAACGCGCCAAGAAATGCAGCGATCAAGGATATGGAATATTGGACAAATTCGTTGACACAGTTCCAGTTAAAGAGCAAATCGACTTTGTTACTGTCGCAGATGGTTAGAACATTATGCAGTTTTGATATATTCGTCGAGACTGAAACGCAAGAGCAAAAGTTGCCAGAGTTTACCCAAGATAAGATTATGCTGAAGTCACACTCAAAAAGGAATAGAGGTTTGCCATTTAAATATGTTAAGAATTCTGTATTTAAACACTTTTAAGTTGTGAAATGAAAAATAAAAAATTTGTCCTCTATTTGAGTCTAAAACTACGTTATATTCTTTGGATACGGATTTGCAGGTACCCCTATCTTCTTTTTTTTTTGGTAACTTGCAAGTGTCTAGCATGTTTTCAGCCAAAGTTCTGATTCTTATGTCAACAAGAATAAAATGTTTAACTTATATCCTACTTTAGACTTAGAGCCATCTTAGAAAATGCTTACTTATATAGCAGATGTAGCTTGTTAATGCTTGTCCTAATACAATCACTGATGAAGAATTGTGTCCTGCTGATTCTTCCTCCTCAGGACACTGCGTATGTTCTCTTTGTCAATCCACAGAATGGTCTAAGTATTAAAAATCTAAATACCACTCCTGTTCTAGCTAGCTGGTCAGGTAGTTCATTTAATTTATATCCACTGTGTCCAGGCGTCAAAATGATATGAAATTTGTGCTAAAAGCAGTCTACTACTAGTTTGGGTATTATTTTCTATGCCTTAATTGCTAAGTCGAAACACACCCCCTTTTCATCGACTTTACAGTCGCCTATGACAGCATTCATCGTCTTGAGCTCTACCAGGCCCAATTCGGGATACCGCAAAACTTATTCAGATGTGTCGCGTAACGCTGGAAAACACGCGAGCTCTTCGGAGCTCTTCCAAAGGAGCAGAAAGTACGCAGAGCAGGCGAAACGGGTCGGTCTTGAAGTGAACAAGGACAAGACGAAGTATATGTTATCAACAAACAAAAATTTATCTGTCCAAAACATTGGGCAGAAGGTCAGATCCGACGGAAAATAACTCTAGCAAACCTCTGCTACTTCGATTTGGCAAAACAACTGGGTTCAAAACTCCTAACTCGTCGGACCAAATTAGTACTCTATAGAATGCTCATCTTACCAGTCCTGCTGTATGGAGCTGAGTGCTGGACGATAAGTAGGAAAGCTGAGCAAATATTAAGCACCTTGAAGCGAAAAATACTTCGTCGGCTATTAGGTCCCTTATACGAGGAGGGCGAATGTAACGAAGCGAATGGACAACAATGCTCCAGCCAAGAGGATCTTCGAATCGCAGCCCACAGGTACGAGACCTGACTTGAAATGTGGACCCCATATGCAACATCCTCCATCTGTTTTGGATTCATCTATGTACCATACATGAGTATCATAGGCAAGTGTTGGTTTGTTCTGATACCAATTATTGCGATATGGGCATAGTTGGCTGTGTGGTTATTTCTAGTAGTCCATTGCTGTTAAGTTCTAAAATTCTTAAGAATATCTAAAATTAGGTTGCAGTTCGATTCATTTTGAGGGATAAACATAACCGGTCCGGTTTCTCTTTGTTACTTTGGCCAAAGGTCGAGAGGCTAAATCTTTGCCTCCATCTCCTGTTCTAGGAAATTCCTAGGCGTATGGAAACGAAGTGATTATTGCCCTTTTGTTCGTTCTAGGTCGCCTTTGATTATAGTTACTTTCTGCTTGTTTTAGGTTTTTACATATATTTTAATTTTTAAGTTAAGTTAAGAATGTAGTAGCCCTAGTATTGCCTTTTGTGCTGGCACGTCTAGTGCTCAGAAAAGCTAGTTATTATTTTGTTACCGGATACACTTTAATCAAAAGATTATTCTTTCCCGTCACATCATCATTAAGCTATCCCAATCAGTCTTGCATCTATCTTACTTACACTAATAAATAACTCTTCAGGTAGAGACTCTTCATCTGGAGATTCTATGGTAGATATCACTTAAATATCTAATTAATTAATTTGTTTGAATACTCTTGAATTTCTGTAACAATATACCTTTTTTAAACGTAGTCTATGCCACTTTAACAATTTAAACTTATCAGTAATTAGCTGTTAGCATCCTTGAGAGGAGACACTGTTAGCTTTTGGTGTTTTTTTTTATCTTCTTTTATTTATCTTGTAACCAAATCAGTACCAATAAAAGTGATTACATTTTGAATAACTAGATAAGGGCTCAATTAAGGTACCTATATAAGGTGCAAGACTGCCGGAAAGAACTAAACGAAGAGTTTTCACACAGTCGATAAGATGAAATTCGCTTTGGCTCTTTTAATCGTTACAGCAGTGGTTGGATGTGCTCTCAGTTGCACCGACGATTCCTGGTCCGAGTATAAGGTGAGCATTCCAAAATTTTCTTGAAGGCATATAGGTAAAATAGATTATATGATAAATTGTAGAGGAAATTTAATAAAGGCTATGCCTCAGAAGAAGAAGATGTTCGTCGCCGTGAAATCTATTGTGAGAATGTGAGAATCATTGAGAAGCACAACGCCGCTTATAAGCGAGGAGAATCTACATATGAAATGGGTGTTAACCAATTCACAGATTTGACTAATGATGAGTTTGTTAATTGGGTTGGAGGACGTCACCACTACAAACGAAGGCATTAGATGGGTTTAATTTGATTTAATAAAGACAAATTTATGTGCGGCAAATTTTAATTATGTATTTGCGCTGATGTGATTCTTTGTTTCCTTCCATTGATGTTTGCAGCTCAATATGGTATCAATCCGCTGTAATTGTAACGTGCACAACCCCGTCTATGGTTGATTCAAATGTTATGATCCTGAGAACTATTATATACCGAAACAAACATTTCTTTAAAAAAAACTTTAGACCCATCATACGTACTGTAAAAATAATTTAGAGATAGAGACTAACCAATTCTCGATAGAAATAGAAAAAAAACGATGTCGTTAGTAGCCCACTTCGACATAGGCCTTCAGCAATAAGTCCGCTTTAAGATAAACTTAACACTAAGGAGAGGCTCTGTCACTGCGTTAAACAGATGCTGCTAAGCAAGAATTTTTTTGTGGCAATCCACAATTGCTTGTCGCCACAAAGAGGTTTACCACCTAGCAAAGACATCTCATACTTTATATTTATCGATCCTTCGTTAACGCTGCGACTTATCAGTCTTACACTGTGCCTAGACTATATATTAGTATTAAGATATAAAACCGCCTTCATTTTCTTAATCATTATCTTTTTATTTTCGCTGATGTGTATAAAAATATACTTTTTACTTAACAACAATAAAGCACAGACTACTGGTTTGTGTATATAAATGCATAAATCTGGCGTAAACTCCTCTCTTTCCTGCGTTTCTGGATATCAAACAAAATTTAATTATTGGTGAACTTGGCTGGACGTTTCTCGACGAAAGCAGTCATACCCTCCTTACGGTCAGCCTATTAAACACAATTTTATTAGTTTCAAATATATATTGATAAACAAAAAAAAAATACTCACAGTTGAGAAAGTAGCATGGAAAGTCCTCCTCTCGTATTTCAAACCCTCTTGCAATGTTGTCTCGTAGGCAGTATTCACAGATTCCTTAGCCAATTGAACAATTAAACCAGAGTGTGTTCCAATTTTCTCACCCAATTTGACGGCTTCAGCCACCAACTGATCAGCTGGAACAACCTTGCTTACAAGACCTGTCTTCTCAGCTTCCTGAGCATTGATCATGTTGCCAGTGAGAACGATTTCCATGGCCTTTGATTTACCAACAACACGGGTCAAACGTTGGGTGCCACCGGCTCCGGGAATTGTACCTAAAGCGATCTCAGGCTGACCAAACTTAGCCTTATCTCCGGCATAAATGATATCGCACATCATGGCCAATTCACAGCCACCGCCCAATGCGTATCCATTAACAGCGGCAATGATGGGCTTCTGGCAGCGAGCCACACGAGTCCAGTCGTTTAAGAAATTGCCCATAATACAGTCCGAATAGGTGTTTGGTTGCATTTCCTTGATATCAGCACCAGCTGCAAAAGCCTTCTCGCTACCAGTGATAACGATAGCTGCAATAGCGGCGTCCTTTTCATAGCCATCCAAAGCAGTGCTCAATTCCGTCATGAGACCATTGCAAAGGGCGTTCAATGCCTTTGGGCGGTTCAGAGTGATGACGGCGACATTTTTCTTCTCACCAGTTACCTCGGTCTTAATATATTCCAAGGGTTGAACGGCTGTTAACAATTAAAAATCAAAAAAAAATTTATTACATAAAATAGTTCAATTTATTTTTATGAGAAGGCAAAGATTATGCAGGTCACTGTCTCATGCCAAGAAAGGTTACGCTCATATGCGTCATGAGGCTTATCAGTTTCACCCTAGACAATGGCAATGTGACCTATGGGAGAACTTTAGAACATCATAAGCCAGAGACTTTAAAAATAACTTGCAATATACCGTAGTATACCGTAACATGTGTGTGCATAATGGAGATTTCATTTATTTCACAATTAGACATATTTCATGAATTTGCACATAGAAAATCTATGTAAACTTGAAGTTTTTGTTATTTCACGTATTAAAACAGTAAATGGCCAATTGAAAAGATTTTAGTAAAAATGATTGAACATGGTTTTTCTGGAGCTTAGAGCGAAACTTAAAATATGTTGTATATTATATCGTGTTCTGCTATCCAAAAGCTCCGATATAAGCTGAGCCTTAAAGCGAGTTACACTTTACTATACATTGACCTTATACGAAATTTAATTTCGACAGATAGCATCATCTTGGTACAGTCTGTTATAAGTCACCTAAAATGATTCAACATGTACAGAGTTGTGAAAGAAATAAGACATTTTAGATCCTCTTTATCATTTAAGGAATTTTCTCTTTTCGAACATTGGATAATGTCTTGGAATGGACAAAACTAATGTTAACATGCGAAGTCGCAGTAAAAAACTTTTTATATTTCTCCCTTATTTGGTTTTCTATATTCTTTTTCATTGTAATCTTTTTTTCAAGTTCTTTTTGTACTGTGTATGATATTTTTAAGATTTTAACCAACGCGAACGATATTGCGGGTACAGCAGTCTCAATTAAAACATTTTATACTCCGCTAGAAATCCAGAAATGCGAACATCTTTTACTTTTATAGAAAGCTTCTTGTATATGAATATATAATCTAATCTAGTATTTATCTTTAAGATCAAGTTGGTTTTAAAAGTTCAAAGGTTAATTGCGGAATCCTAACACATTTCTGTATAAATTTAGATACAACAGTACTGTAGGGTTTTAGACTGCTTTAACAAAGTTTTAAAATGTTCGCATCAATTACCATATACATATATAAGCTTTCAAAAAATTCTGGAAGTTACCTCATTTTGTCGCTCGGATTTCTAGACTTCTAAATACATAATTGAATAGAATCTGTAAGAACGGCATCAAGTTGTTAGCCGCTGAAGGAATTTTTCTTATTTTTTCTTGGTTTAATTTCCTTGACATAGTCAAATGTATATAAAAAAAAAATTTTAAATTTTTTTTTTTTTAAATTTCTAAGGAGCAATTTTATCCCAAATATTTAATACACTGAAAACCAAGATATATCAGAGATAACAAACGATGTTACATAATAGCTTATCATGTGCGACATAAACAATCAGCAAGAGGAGTGTGTTTCTTCAATTGGTTTTCATGGATACGAATTTGTCAATTATACAATTTTGGACCTGAAAAACCATATAAATTCATCATTTGATGCCATTTCGAAAAAATATCGACAATATGACAAAGCACATTGTTATCTAACATTTAATTTAGGCATTATAAAGTTGTTTTTCTAAACTCCTTAAGATTATAATGGTTAACAAGAACAGAGCCGGCAGTATGAAGATAAGAATGCAAAACATCTTGGTGGCACAATGTGCCCACAGTGCGGGTTTGCGCTAAATATAACTTTAATTGCATTTTATTCACAGAATGTCAAGAATATAATGTGAATATCGCTACAAAATGTTCCTTCTTATCTTTTTTTTGGCCACGCCGATTAGAAACGTAAATACGAAAAAAACAAAGTTACGTAACACCAGAGAAACAACTCCAGCAGGTGGAAGGGGGGAACCTCTTTCATAACTGTTATACACTCGCTGTATATATATGTACTCCACATACATATTTCCTACCCCAACAATTGGAAAAATAATTTACATACATCTGTCTATTAAAAAAAAAAAATCACCATGAATAAATTAATTTTCAAGTTCAAAGTACAAACTATCTTAGGGAATGCTAGTTTCTATTATTTCATTATTTTTCCTTTAATTATATTCTTTAACTTAATCTCACCTGCTGAGTACAAACGAGGTACTTGATTTTTAGCAGCAACTTGGATTATATTGTGGGCACGACCGGCGAAGATTTTTGCAATGTTGGCCATAATTATAGAATTGGTTCTTTTGACCTAAACGCTGGGAACTGTGAAAATACACTGTGCGATCTAGTGGGAGCATATATTGAAATAGCTACTAAGTGGCAAACCCCACAAATTGGAAGAGAATAGATCATTTTTATTTATTAATTCAAGAGAGCCCGAGAGAGGATTATAAACTTGTTTACTGCGTAAATATTTAAATGAAAGTTCTTATCATTTTGGGTACTGTTGCTTATCGGAAATGTAACGGAACGTTACGCTACAACAAGAACCATTCACAATTGGTAAATAAAAGTTTATTTTTATTAAAATAGCAAAACCAAACAACAGTTAATTATGAACAAGTTGCATAGTATATAAAAAACCGAATTGGCATTACCATTACCAAAGGATGATCAAATAAGAGAACACTGGATTGACTACTTCAATGGACTGTCCATTGGAGAGTTTCCACTTGAGGGAGAAGGGACGAAACCGCTCTAAATTATTACCGCAATTGAAGTTGAAACGGTCATTCGAAGAATGAAAAACAAAAATGTGATAGGAACTGATGAAATGCCAAGAACGGAGAAAAAACCACTAAATACTTGTCTATAAAAATAAAGTTGATCATCGTGTCACATACTAATAAGCCTTAAGAGCGAAAAGCTAGGTCTTATAGCAAAGCAATAAAATATCGCTCAATATTTAAAGCATGCACTGTCAATAACTAATTCATTTCAAATATATTAAAAACCAGTAATTAAAAGTTTATTTTTACAATTGTGAATGTCATTCTTGCATCAGAAATCGTTGTAACGTAACGTCACTTAGGAGTTATGTTACGCAATCTCTAGTCCAATGTCAAAAACTATTCTTTAATATCGCATTTTTTAAATTAATCAATTCACTACCTTTTCTGCCGACTACTCATTAAACCAAATTCATTCAAAATGTTAGGACGTCTCTCTACAGAGACAATGTTTGCCGTTAAAACATCCTTCCACTGGCGGCAGATGTCAGTTCTAGCAAAGCGCCTAAAATACGCTGAATATGGTGAACCAGCTGATGTGCTTAAAATCTGCGAGGAGGACGTTCCAGATCCAAAGGACTCCGAAGTCCTCGTAAAAAGTCTAGCGGCTCCCCTTAATCCTGCCGACATCAATACTATTCAAGGTAAGCGTTTTTTTGAAGTGTCATCGTTTTGATTCCTTCTAATTTGTGTTTTAGGAAAGTATCCGGTGAAACCCAAACTTCCAGCGATTGGGGGAAATGAACTGGTTGCGGATGTGATATCGGTTGGAAGGAATGTGACCGGACTTCAGCCAGGTGATCGTGTCATACCGTCGACAACAGGAATCGGAACGTGGACCACTCACGCGGTTTACCAGGCCAAGGATCTCATGAAAATCTCTAAAAATGTTGGGATCGCCGAAGCTGCAACTATCACAGTGAATCCATGCACTGCCTACAGAATGCTGAAGGACTTCGTGAAAGTTCAGGCGGGCGACACAGTTATTCAAAACGGAGCCAATAGTGCCGTCGGCCAAGCGGTCCATCAGCTGTGCAAAGCTTGGGGTATCAATTCGGTCGGAGTAGTCCGTAATCGGCCAGAAATAAACGACCTAAAATGCTATCTCAAGAGCTTAGGAGCAACAGAAGTACTCACCGAAGAGGAGCTTCGTAAGACAGACATCTTCAAAGGAAAACTAAAGAAACCACGTTTGGCTTTAAATTGCGTCGGTGGCAAAAGTGCCACAGAGGTTGCCCGGTATTTGGATCACAAAGGATTCCTAGTCACCTACGGGGGAATGTCCAGAGAACCGGTTATTGCAGGGACAGCAGCATTAATATTCAAAGATATTTCTTACGTTGGCTTCTGGATGACACGTTGGTCAAAGGAACACGGTGATTCCCAGGAAAGGACGAAAATGTTTGCTGAACTTTGTCAGTTAATGGAACAGGGAAAATTTAAAGCGCCAGTGCATGAGTTTCTGCCTTTGGAGAAGTATAAGGAAGCAGCTACTGCTGTGTTGGACTTTAAAGGCTTTACTGGAAAAAAATTCCTTTTTGATTTCCGAAAGTAACTGCAGGCAAACAGGCGTAGTTGTATTCAGGGTGCATTTGTCTGTGATTATTTCTGTAAACTTTATTAAAAACACCAAAATGCTTTTATTTTATAAATTTACAGAGCAGACCAGCTATGAATGAAAAATAACGAAAAACAAATGCAAAAAAAAAATAAAAAAATTATTTGTTTCAAGTTCCGAAAATTAAGATCTCTTCGAAAATCTTATTCGTGGTCTTAGTCCAATATTAGGTGCCATGGCTCAATGGTTAGTACGTTGGACTACTGCGAAAGGGGTTTCTTCAAGTTCACGGTCCTACCTTTTGCGAGCCTCTATATCCAAGAGTATTTACGTCATGAGAAAACTTCTCGAAAACCCTATGCCCCTCGGAAACCGCTCTCTACGCATGGAAATGGAAGCAAAAGTAGACAAAAACCCGACGAAACTGAGCGAAAAGTCATTATGGGTGCGAGCCATCTCCAGCGTAAAGTCCCCACCATAATTGAATTAAGGTCATACGTAGTCATGCCAATATACATACATAATTTGTAGATTTTATCCATAACAGCTCTGCTCAGTTTCGTCGAGTTTTCGTTCACTTTTGGCTGCATACCACAATATTTGTGCTGCATGCGTAGATGTTTTATTCGCATATTCCGTACAGATAGGTACATTGTATGAGAGCCAGACAAGACGAAGTGACATAAGGCCAAATTTCCTTAATAGAAATGGGTGCGATTAGATTTTGAAAGCGTGCGAACAAAAGGTCCGTACGTGTACTATCCCCGAACAGCAACTTTTTACGAAAAGCGGTTTGTGTACGGGGGATTTTTTGTAATTTTTAATAGAAGAGAGCGCTTACGAGTAAAAGTTTTCTCCATGCTACGAATTTTAGTGCAAGAAATTCAATTAAAACTGAAATTCTACAAGAAGCAAACCATATCGCGATGTGGTGGAGAGTTGACATCCTTATGAGTTATGTAGTAGAAGAAGGGCTGCCGATTTTCGATTTTATTATTATCTACAAAATAGCTGAACATAGTGGTGTATTTGCCCTTAAAGCTCGACATCGTCACATCCTTACCTTATAAAAAGTAACTAGTTGCAGATCAACTCCATACTACAACTTTGTAGTTGCTTGTCCTATCACAAACATAGAGAACAACAATTTATATTCATCATTTATTATTACGACATTAAGACAATAATTTATTAACATTAATATAATAGGGTGTAATCAATTTTCCTTGTACTCAAGTCTTAAATAAATTAAATCGCCAGCTGACCAAATTCCCATAGTCTGTCTCAATCAAAAAAGCATTGGCTATTTACCTTTGGTCAAAAGGGTGCGAAAATCTTTATCACCACCACCTGCTGACGAACCACTGCCCACAACACCCCTGTGTGCAACGAAATCTTCCCAAGAACTTGTTGTCGGATTGTAAAGTGGTTTTAATTGAACAAATGTAGAAGTCGTTTCATTCTTGGGCTTCGTTTCCAACTCCAACTGAACATCGTCAAAGAAAATATTCTTCTTTGGTTCCTCAGGACCTGGGCTTACAACATTAAGCTGCGTTTGTAGATTGTCTATTCGAGTATTCCTTTGCTCCTCCTCGCCTCTTCGTGCTGAGGCTATTTCAAGACTTTTCAAATAGATATTATCCCCGGATGATTCAGCGAACTCCTCAAAGTAGCTCTCTTTTGGATCCTTGTAAAAACTAGAATCTAACGCTTGGAATCCAAGCCTCAGGAGAAGCGAGATCTTAACGTTAAAACACTCTAGCCAGCTCTTTACGGTTTTATATATTCCTATTTGTACTTGTTCTCCACTTGAATTCCAGAAATCCAGAATTGTATTCTTGGTATAGTCCACTAGGATAGACTTTTTTACTTCAGGATGCATCTTACCTACTCCATCCAAGTGTCGAAATGTTATATCCAGCAAGTGTTGTGGATGTTTAGTGACAAATGTTTGCCATTTGAAAATCATTGTCATAAGATTCCAAAGTTTCCCCATGGAAGCTTCATCTAGCCTCATTAAGGAACAGCATGCAATGTCTCCAAGCATGAATTTACAGTGTTCAGCTGTTATGAGGCTTCTTTGTTGTTGACTTCCGATGATTAATCGTTCGATAAGCTTTGGTTCCAACAGAACGCTGGTTATATCACGAACCACTAAATAAATAGAGGAATGGTTATATAGGTAAATAGGATTAAAACTGGATTGCTTCAACCTTCGGTTGATTTGTCTTCAGTGATTTTTTGTGCCTTTAGCCTTTGATCGATGACATATAACATTTCACAACCAAGATTTACAACTAGGAAAACATTTGCTTCAGGACTCATCATGTTTCTAATTTTAAGTGCAATTGAAAATCAATAAATCGCTGAATGTCCTACCACTTTAAGTCACAACGTTTATAATAGAACTGAAGTGCGAGAGCAATGTTGAGGTTGTTTATGAGCTCAGGGGACTTGTTAAGTTGTGTAAGGAGCAGCACATTTCAAGTTGCTATGGTACAAAAAATGTGAAAACAATTTATTCATTGTTGGTGGTTGGATGTCTAAATGGTTGCTCGCCACCTTTAGGATTTTTTGGTAGTCAATTTATTGTAGGATAAATTGGCGATACTGTCCAATTCTCATAAGAAACCCCCAAATAGTGTACAAGTAAAGTACACAAAAACTCAAGTTTGTATATGGGAAGTAGTTTGGAGTATGCTAAGTCTAAACATGTGTAATTTACATAAAGTAAACAAAATAGAAACTATTTTTGAAATAAACAATGCATTTAGGGAGAAATAAAGACTTAAGAAAGTGTAATCCAAGGCCAGTGATGACGAATTTGATATTTTGAATTATCTTTTCATGTAAAATGTACCGTAAACTGTGGGCCGTTAAACTAAATTGAAGGAGAAAACCCAAATGAAAACAAAACCATAATCCAAGCTTCGTGTGAACTTAAATTTATTTTTGTCTTCATATCGAAAACTAGTCTCTTGCACGAAAAGAATACTAAAAATTGCTTGTGGTACGCGGATAAGTATGAATGCAGGGTCAACTCTATTCGGTTTTTAGTGGATTCAAAAATAATGCAGCTTGAAGAAGTACAAGGAACGAAATGGCGAAACGTCTTGGACGTCTATACAAAAGCCTACAAGACGTTCTACTATATGTATGTACATATGTATATCGGAAACCCAAGCAAAGCCAAGCAGCTGGCAGCAGGCTACAAACCCGGAACATAGCCTCTTCGAAATAGCGAAGGCCACTTAGTCACCGGAGCACAAGGAATTGTTGATGTGTTTAAGCAACACTTCCAGCAGTTGCTTTCGAGGTAGTTAAGGAGTTCACCTACCTCGGAACAAATAAAAATCCTACAAATGACACCTTTATAGAGATCCGACGATGAATAACCCTAGCAAACCGCTGCTACTTCGGTTTGGCAAAACAACTGGGTTCAAAACTCCTAACCCCTAACTCTATAGAACGCTCATCTTACCAGTCCTCCTGTATGGAGCCGAGTGCGGGACGATAATTGAGAGAGCTGAGCAAAAATTGGGGACCTTCGACCGAAAAATACTTCGTCGGATATTAGGTTCCTTATGCGAGGACGGCAAATAAAGGAGAAGATACAACCGCGAACTCTATGAGCTGTACCAGGATGTGGATGTAGTCCAAAAAGCCAAGATACGCAGACTACACTGACTCGGCCACAATGGACAACAATGCTCCAGCCAAGAGGATCTTCGAATTCCAGCCCCCAGGTTCGAGACGGAGAAGAAGACAGAACCTCCAACGACCAAGCTGTCGCGGATGCCAGAAAACTTGGTCTTCACAACTGGAAGCAGCGTGCCCGAGACCGCAGAGGATTGAAGGCAACAATGTCTCAGGCAGGGACTCTACAAGGGTCGGGAGCCCTTTAAGTAAGTAAGTAAGTATATCGGAACGGATTTTTTTTAATTCTTGTGGTAGAACTACTTGGCGCAGCATCTTGACCATTTCAAAGTCCAGTAACGGTTTCATATCTCTTGTCAAAAACATTCGAAAGGAGGAGCTTTCGTTTGTTGCCATGGATCCTGTTATAGAGGACAATGTTCATCAAACAAATCCGGCGCCTGATCATTTACAGCTGTGCATGAATCCCTGATTGAAGATTGCTCCTGGAAAATGAGATCTAACAAGCATACGAGAGTATTACAGTTATAGGTAAACTTCTAAAAAAAGCCATCTACCCTGCGTATATGGCATAAAAATGTAGGTCCCTTCTAACGTGCAGAAATGTGTAGGGTACACAACATGGATTGCTGTGAGTCACAAGGCTTTAGCCATGCTTATGGCCTAATATTTAGCAGCAGTGAAGCTGTCAAATTTCAAACGTAAAGTAAGCGAAGCGAATATCCCTTTTGTGTAAACAAATACCAATTTTGTTTTTTTTTAAACTTTTCTCGGTGAAGTTTACTCGTCCAAATCAATTTTCTCCATAAACATTCATCATTACCAGCACCATGTCAGCTTCGATTATTATTTTTGTTTTATATTTTCGTTGTTTGTTTTAAAAACAAGCGACGGTGCGCCGCGTAACCTGGTTGCTACCGTATGTTGAATATTAGGCTCTTCTCATATACAAATAATAATACAATTTATATAATTGTTCTTTTACTTCAGAAAATATGTATTTTCAGTTATTTTTTCATTTTTTTTTTTTATAAAAATTGTCGCAAATAGAGAAATAAATAGAGAAGTTAAAAAAAGTTAAAACATTATTAAATGTATACGTTTAAAAACAAATGTATTTTATTTTCGATTTAGGAATTTCGAGCTATTGAATTGTTTAATTAAAATGTTTGTATGCGGAAACAAAATGTCTCTCTTTTGGACCAAGTCACATTAAGGCATGCTAGGTATGAGTTTTTTCTGTTAATAAATATCGTTTTTGAGTTGTGTGTTTTTTGATTAAAAAAACAGAAAAAAAACATACGTACATCATAAAAAACAGATCAAGTCTAAAATTTGTTGTTGTTTTTTTTTTAAATTAAATCATCACTTTGAACATACAAATTAAAAAAAATATAAACAAAATGTGTATATTGCGCGTAGTAGCTGGTTGATTGGTATTTACTTTTCTTCCGTTTTCTCTATAGGTTGTTGCTTAGCTTTAAGTGGCACCGCATCGACCAGAATGTGCAGCGCCATTTTTAAACTCTCTTCTGCGTGCCCAATCTGGGCGCATGGATATGAATCGGCATACTCTTGTAGGATCTCACAATAAGCTCGATATTTACTCAACGCGAATTCCCAGTCGTAGTTCATAAGACGATCCATGTCGGTCTCGTTATTGACGTATGGCACACCGGGTTTTGGTTGAATTTCCTTAAACATAGGGTAGGATCCTTCGCAGGCTTCACAACTGCAAGTGAAACGATATTGCATTTGGAGATTTTCGATTCGATCCTCTTTTCTTTGAAGGGCGAAATGATTACTAGAAGCAAAAAATTGAACATTGGTTTATGTTTTTTTTTTTTTATGATTGGGATAAGATTTCAATAGATGATTTGCTGGCAATTTTAAAGTCCTACTGGTTGGAATTTTGTTAACATAAAACTGCTTTAAATATTCAGACAAAATTTGTGGGAAGTTACATTTTTATAGCTACCTACGTTCAGCAGTAAGCATCTACATTATGTGACTTTATTTGTGACAAGATATCTAAATTATTTAGTCATACGTGTGCATTATATATTATATTATGTTATACTATACATATAACGAATGTCTATATAAACGTTCAACAAGTGAAAAGAAAGATTAACGGAGGGTTTACATTTTTAAAAGGGACTTGTCATTTAATTACACAAATACGAAGTCAGCTATAGTCGTAATTTACTATAATTCCTTATACATAAACTTCGCATATGATTGACAATGCTGATGAATGTACAAAATGACAGCAGAAGTAACAAAGCTTGATAGAATAAGAAATTTAAAGATCGAGGAAGCCTTTATGTAACAAAAGACATCACAAGGATGACCGTCTCAATTGCTATTGTCATGATCATATTCCGCAAAAAACAAACCGGCTAAGAAACAACTGCATCACACAAATGCAAAAATACCTGCCTTTGAATGGCATCAGTGATGAAATGATCCGAAACCGAGAAGCCTCCCGGTTACTTCCTGATGGCAAACCGGCGAACCTACTACTACGGTTTTGCTATTGCTGCAGTTTGACAACTAACGAATGATTTATCCTATCGAGGTTTTACACAAAATGTAAAAGAGTGCTGGTACTATGCGATGAGTTGATACGAACATATCTCGTAACAAAAATATTTTATTTCGCGAGCGGAAAAAAATTAAAATGCTAACATATCGGCACTTTTTCCTTACTTCCTTAAAAATGCTACTCATTGAGCAGTCATGCATTAATCCTCCAGGCGAAGAGTCGTAGTATCTGTGTCAGTAGTGACAGTCAAGCTGCGTTTAAGACCTTGCTGGACCCTTTAACCACTTCCAAATTAGTTGGTGACAACAACAGAGCCTTGAATTGTCTCGCTTACTTCAGTATATTGACTCCCATCTATAGCGTTTTTACAAATAACTAAAATATAAGTTCATATCTTCTAACAAAATCCCAACATTTATAAAGCAAAGGGCGTCCAACGGAGACGGCTCGTCACGAAGTTGTGAGATCGATAGAAAAGATAATACAATACAAACAATACTGAATCGATTCAGGTAATCAAACCTTACGGTCATAGCAGTATCTTAAATCGGCTACCACGGAATCTATTAGCTTCTTCAAGCGACTATACTATCCCCAAACTGAACTTTAGTAACAGTGGCAGGGCAATATTCCCAACCAGGAAGGAGTAGGAATTAGGCGTAATGGCAAACGAGTTCGAAACAATAACTTACACCGATGCGAGGTTCAAAATGGACTGTGATGTGGGGACGGGTGCATTTTCCAACGCCCTCGAAATCTCTATTTCATACCGGCTTTCGGATTCGTGCAGCGTCTTCCAGGCTGAAGTACTTGCTGTTCGTGAGGCGTGCCGCCTTAAATATCCTCATCCTTAAATACTATTTTTTTGTATGTTTGTGCTAATTGTGTATCGGCTAGGTCTGCTGCACTCCTACCTACCTGCCTACCTACCTACCTAACCGTTTTGACCTACTCGTCAATACTATATAATTTTAGTCAAATAAAAACAATCGCCTTCTGATAAGACCCACAAATCTAGTTGGAATGCAATAACTAATGGATTTCAAATTAGAAATTGTAAAATTCTTAAAAGAAAAACTCACCCATAATTATCATACAGAACGCCATTAGCTGGAATTGGTCTCAGCACAAAAAGTATTGCCTGTGTGCCCTTGTAAATTCTTATAGTATTTGGCGCGCACGAATGATTCAACAGACTAAAAAATGCATAAGCTCCACCTGCAAAGGTCTGATCGTCCTTTGTCTCGTTCACCTGCTCGACCAAATCAATTCCATGCATATTCGAGGGTGATGTTTGCAAATGCCTAAATAGCAAATCCGTAAAAAAATTCTCGCCCGGATCCCCACGTAAGAATTCTTTCAATGGTGTGTGCTCTATAACGAACCGCTTTAAGATCGCACACACGACAGCCCGCTGAAAGAGATCACTTGTACTGCGATGCTCCTGATTCGTCACTAGACCGTGTATCGCTCGATAGTGTTCGCGTGGCGTGAAATTTTTATGATCAATGGTGAACACACATTGGTTATGATTCTTTTTAGAATAACAAAACGCCATACACTGGTCAACATCGGGAAAGATACTCAGGGCTGTGAGGCATACGCGCAACGCAATCTGGTGGATTTTATTGAACATCGTAAAGATGAAGTCTATTATCGGACATTCGTACTTGTGGAAGGTGTCGTACGCCTCGTCGCGGCACGTTTCACTGCAGAACATGGCACTGGTGCAGTTGGGACACGGGATCAACGTCAAGTACTTCTCTTTTTTGCAGTTGGCGCATCGAATGTATCGCATTGGCGCGAGTAGAGATGATGCAAAGGGTTCCTCGAAGGCAACAATATCGCCAACGGCTAGATCGCGATTGGTGCAGATGTAACGACCCATTTCCTTATTGGAACGCATCTCAAGGCACTCGGCAATGGACGGGATTACTGGGTGCCGGTCGTACGTCATCTCGAACTCGTACGGCTGGATGTCGGGCTCCTGAGTGCTCTGCAGCTGGCGGCAGTCCTTCTCGCGCTTATCCAATTTATGCCGTAACCGCTCCGGGTAGTTGGCCTTCCTTGCGAGATCTATATTCTCAAGGCACTCGCGATAGCGCTTCCATTCGAAAAGCACCGCTGAACGGTTGGCATAACCAATGGCGATGTTCTCAGAGTTCGGCTCGGAGAAGCAAATGCTCTTGTTGTATAGCTCTAGGGCGTGGAAGTAGTTGCGGTGCTTGAGAGAGAACTGTTTGTTGCCCTGCATTCGGTATTCTTCGGAGCGCTTGTTGCATTTGGGTGTGCGCAGGATGCAGTTCAGCTGGATCTTCTCGAAGTACTTAAAATCGTGCAGTGTATTCTCTACAAACTTCACTTTGGCGTTGTTGTCGTGCAGGGAATTAAATTTGCCGGACGCTATTCCGATGAGTTTCCAGTCGGCAAGCTTCCTAACCAAATCGTCGCTGATCTCGTAGACGTCCATCGCTTTTCTGTGGCGGCGTGTCTCTGTCTTTTTGTCTTTGGGTTGGTTTTTGTGGCGGAAAATCACTGACAGGTGAGTTGTGGTGCGCACCACGCAAAGCGTTTGCTAGAAAGTTGATGAACGAATGGAAATTAAATGGAATTTGTGATTTTATTGTCGGAAAAGCAGAATAAATCCGCGAATGATTTTTTCCATGTGCGGTTATGATGGAGGAATTTTTTTTCTTTTTTTTTTTTTGATTTTTTTTTTGACGTTTGTAAAGACAAAAATAAACCCGAACGAGACTCGTGGATTTTGGATGACAGTTGGAATGAAGATAGTGACATATGGTTGAAAAAGCGATAGCAAACATTTTTGACATGAGCGGGCCACTGTAAAAATAGGTACTCTTTCTTTAGCAATTTTAAGGGGCTACAGATTCAATTGGTCAGTGGGTGGATTTTTAAAAGTTGTACTCATGTATTGTACAAATAAAGGGGCCACCTGTCGGGTCAAAACTATACTTCCTTCCAAGCTGGAACCAACCATACACCACATAATTTTATTGGGTGTTTAGCGTGTATGAACATAGTGACACTGAGGAATGTTTTGTCTGAATCAAATACGTGCGTGAGCAGATCGCAAATGGTTCAACTGTGAAACGACGTTGACCTGCTAAGACTTTATTCAGTTTTACGATCATTTAAAAGAAGACCAAAAACGGTCCAACTATTCATAACAAATAGCATTTCATTCGTTTTTACATGAATTTTTGTGTAAGATAATAAAAATTCGAATAAGTCGGCTGAACCCCGGGGTAATTGCACCAGTGTGTGATGGCCCATTGTTAAGGGAAAAAGTTCAGTGGAATTTTACTCATAAGGACTGGTAATAATAAAAAGCAAGATTTGTGACGTTTCTCCTCTTTCCAACTACAGAATAATTGCACTTACATCTCTTTTTGAAACGCTTATTAAATCGTCGTCCTAAATGATGGGTGCCATGGCCCAATGGTTAGTGCGTTGGACTACTGTGCACGGGGTTCCAAGTTCGAATCCAGGAAGGCCCCTCTATACATACACGTTTGTATACCGCGCACAACACGTAACTGTGGAAAACTATGCTTTGATTCTCTATCGGCAAAAGATGCGAATAAAATCGGGTCGAGAATGATAATAACCAAGCTTAAGCTTGTTGTTCGCCGCGAAGCGCATTGTTAGGCGCACGCGCATTTTGGTACTATGCAATCAGCCCGGCAAACAATATCGCACCTCGCTCTGCCCCATCATTGTGTTGTGAAATTCGTCTAATTTCGGACAAAACAAAATTTCTTTGAAAAATTGGATTTAAGTTAACGTCTTTCTCTTCATCTGCAAAACAAATTACAATTTTATACCCTATTCAAAGGGTATATTAAGTTTGACACATAGTTTGTAACATAGACAAATATTAAAGATAGACCCTATGAAGCATGTATATAAATGATCAGCATCACTAGCCGAGTCGATTTAGCCGTCAGTCTGTCACCAGTTTTTGAGTCTTAAATTTTGAGCTAGATCGATAAAGGAAATGGAAGCAGTACAAGTGTAAAAAAAAAAGTTTTTCAACAATTTCATCAAAATAATACTCGTATTCACCCTTATTGTCGTCGTCGTCTGTTGAAAACAACTGGCGACATCTGACGAGTCAAGGCGCTTAAAATTTCACATTGCGTAACTAAAACGACGCGACTCAACATTACTCATATGTACATTTCAGACGACTTTTGCCGATCACCGTCTCGACAAACGTCGTTAATTCTTCATCGCCAATGCCAAACAGACGTGTCGTTTGTTTTTAGAGGCGTGGAAGATAAATAAGGGTGATTACTTCTTAGAAACAAAACAGTCGCCATTCACCCCAATTCTTGAAGTCGAATATGACAGTCGAATCCGACCATAGTCGTATTAAGTTATTAAAAAGCCGTATATTTGTTCGCAAGATACGACTATTGTCGGATAAAATACAACTAAAGTCGGATTCGACTGTCGTATTCGAGTTCAAGAATTGGGGTGGTTATCACCACGAAGCGAGTGGAAAGAGTCGCAAATTATTCGCCTCGCGACGCACTGCATTCTAATCTAATTTGTTGCGAATGTGAAGCAACAAATAATCACGTTCACGTTCACAAGGCACATCCTTAGTGTCATTCTAGGAAACGTAAGCAGGAAATCAGAAAGAAATTACAAAGAATTCGAAAGGCCAAACTCTGCATTCCAAATAGAACCCAATAAATAAATAAAAACAAATATTTTGCTTTTCTTAGTCCATATTTAATATTTTTATACAATCTAAATTTTTTCCTTCCTTCTCTTTTATCGGAATTTTCTCGTTCGATTTGCTAAATATCTCTGGTCGATTGTTTGCGTTCTTAAATTTCATTTTTGTTTTTTTAATTTTGGCTCTCTTTATGAACTAAAATATTGAAACATAACATTAAGTAGACAAGTAATTTCATTTCGTTTACAATTATCATAATATGTAGTTATTATAATAGTGCCACTTGTGTCATAATCAATTTCAGGTATATAGTATTACTATTTTTTATGTAAAACAGAAAAAAAAAGACTTTTAAAAGTATATTCTTTTACATGTTGTTTTTTTTAAAGTTAACATTTAATTATTTTATTATGTGAATAATTATGAATTGCATTGCAAATTTGTATTAAAAAAAACAATTGCATAATTTTTCTCATTTGTATTTCTAAGGATAACTTGTTCTTTTTGTTATTGATTTAAGACTCAAGAGTAGCAATCATTAAAACAAAACAAAAATCATTATAATATTAGAGGTTAACAAGTTCTCAAATAGCCTCTATATAATTTTAAGCAAAAAAGTCAACAGAGCAGCGGTTATTAAAGAAAAAAGGTGTAATCCATGAGCGAACTCTTATAAAAATATACAAATGTATGTAATGTGTGAATTTATAAAATTAAGATCAATATATGTATATTTCTTTTGTATGTAAAATAAAAATAAAAAAAAAGACTAATTAGGACATGTTGCAAATTTGATGAACAAAACTCAAATTCAATGGCTTAAGGAAAAGATTTGCTTTTAGAAACTTCTCGTAGTAATTTATTTAGCAATGTAAGGTAACGTGTAGTTAATTTTTGCAATGAAGTAACAATTTTTGTTGCGGTCCAAACCTTGCAGAATTCTATGCATGATTTTTATTTGTCTAATCTTCATTATTTGAAAAAAGAAAAGAAAAAGTGAGAGAGTTTTCTCTCTCGCAACAACATTGAACTGACAAATTAGCGACTTTCACCTTGATTCCTGCAGCCGCATTCATTCAATATCAACAACATTAATATATTGGGCAATGAAATGACATCAAGACGACAGAAAGAAGGCACAATTCATAACTTGTAATAAGTGTGGCCCATGAAATGTGTTTTGAAAAAAAAAATGGAAATGAATTTACCCATGAGAAAAAATCCAGTCAGTCCCGCCGAATTGGTAACTTTTTTTCATACGTGTTTTTTTTTTGTTCTTGTTTTAAGATATATATGTATGCATGTAGATATATGTAAGACAAATATTTAAAACTAATTATTTTTATGGTATTTTTTTCTTTTTTTAAAGTAAGATACAAAGTCTTTCTAAAGCTTAGTTTGATTCGTTATTAGGCGATTCTTGCTGTAGTTGCGGCTCAGGTTCTTGCTGCTGCTGCTGCTGTTGTTGTTGGGTGTGATGCTGATGCTTTGTATGTTTGGATCGAAAGTTACGACGAGCGGCCGCGTTGTTATACGGGTGGGGGTGGACGCTGTAAACATAATAAGAGAACTCTTAAGTTATTTAATTATATTCGGTTCTAAACAAACGAAATCTAACACGAAATACAATAAAGCAAAGCTAAAAAGTAATAAAAAGGGTAAAACTGCAAACAAAAATATAGGAAAAAACGCTGCCATCCGGAGATCGTGACTATTAGAAATGTTACAACAAATTACACAGATCAGCTAAGTAATGTTGCAATACACAGTCGAATGTAAAATAATAATAAAAAAAAATTCTGTTAGTGTGTTTCAAATAAGTGTCACTGTGTATAATCAAGTGTATTAGTGGTTACTGTCCCGTTTAACTAAATATGTACAACTGAAATATATAAAAATATCAGATCTCTTTCTAGTTTATTTTTATTTATTTTCTGAAATTGTTTTCTGTAGGACTTAGGATTTAGAAAATAAAAATAAAATTTAATCTTTCGGAGTAAATTAGAAGACTATATAACGTGGCACATAAAACAACTCCCGTCGTTGGGCGAACGATTCACCGATATTTGAATTTTGATAGCATACTATCCGTTTGAAGGGAATTTCCCTTTTTATGGTAATGTCAGTGAGATAAGCTTGATAGTTCCAAAAGAATATGTCCACTAGTTTTTTATTCATCAAATTACATAAAGAAAATGTAATATTAAAATTGCAAGTTGAACACATTGGAACATATTCACCTTTGAGTTGTAGACGAATTTGAATGGTCAAATAATTGCGCATCATACTGTAAGCTCCCTTATAATGCAAAGTCAGTTATGCTATACTTTTGCATCACGGCATTTGCTGGTGCTCTATTTGTTTTTGTTTGCGTAGTTCACAATACTTTGCATTGGCATTGAAATGGCTAGCATTGCAGTATTAGGGCAATGATACGTTTAGGACAGCAGTCTAACTTCTCTGGCAACATATTTTACTTTCTGGTACATAAGTTCGTGGAATTGCGACCTGTCGACTCTTATTTTCACAAATCTAACAAAAAACCGAGGTACTTTAAGTATGTTCTTTATATACATATGTACAGTGTAAGCTCTCTATAAGGATTCGTGAAGGGACCTCACAATTATTTCGTTATAAAGAATGTAAAAATAAAAACATTTTCAAGGATAAGGTAAGGGACTATTGAATCATTCGTTATAAAGAGCGTTTGTTACTGTATATCATGTTGCATTTATAGTTAATGTTATTACATATTTAACGAAGCATTAGTAGAACCTTGATCAAATAATACCTTTGCCCAATCAGGCTCATAAATATTTACATAATTTGCTGTGTCGTAGTGAAAGAATTAAATGTAATTTAGTAACACGTAAAGTAGCATTATCCAGCATTATTTACGCGCAGGGTTCCACACTAAATCAATAGAACTTTTTTTTCAGTTGTAACCTTACATTGTCTACAATATATTATGTTCCAATAAGTTTTCGTTTTTGTTTTTTTTTTTCGTAAGAAGTTGCAGCAATTATCTTTCTGTTTATTTGCGAGGATTATACAATCGTGGATTATACAATCTCCAATCTCTATAAACGAGGAATATGTTACTTTTAATTATATTTAACATACATATGTCTATTATTTTCATTTTTCTAAAGCTATTATATTATTATTAAACCGTTTAATAAAAGTTATTGTTAAATAAGTTATGGCTAATAAAGAGCAGTGCTTTTATAA
This sequence comes from Chalcosyrphus nemorum, assembly GCA_949716465.1. NCBI lineage: Eukaryota > Metazoa > Arthropoda > Insecta > Diptera > Syrphidae > Chalcosyrphus > Chalcosyrphus nemorum. The sequence continues at coordinate 8,067,699 of OX454335.1, forward strand.
CTGTCTTACTAAAATGGATGACAAATCATTATTACCATTATTACGAATATCTGAATGAATGAATGAATTCCATTCTAATGTTCAAAATATGTTCTGTCACATAAACTTCACTGTTCTTTCCCAATTCATCCTTGGCGCCTAAAAGATTCTTGCACAGAAAAACTGTCATCAAAAAAAATATTTTGACTGAAGCAGTGAAATTGATGGTGCAGGGATGGTTGTGTTCTTATTCTCGATGAATAGATGGAAGAAGTAATTCTGAGTTTCCCTGGAAGTTTGGCAGGACTAATTTAATTCTAAAAAAGCTTGGTCGATCTTTTATCAGAACATCCGAACTTCATAGATAACTAAATCGTCTTAAATCATTATCTGTTGCTACTTTCACTTACAGCCAGGAAATTTACAAAGAGACTAAAAGTGTTAACTAAAATATAAATATCAGTAAATGGTTCTATTTTGGTATTTTCCGACTGATATTCATTAGTACCGAAATTTCCAACGTAAAGGATTAGACGAGGGCAATCATGTTAGTCTCTACACATAAACTACCAGAAAAACATTTCTATTTCTACTTCTACGTTTAGACCTTATAAAAGCACCGCTCTCATCAATAAAAAAAAAAAAAAAGTAGTACGGGTGAAGAAATTTAATTCTGCGTAGAAATGGCGTTTCTTTATTTTATTTAAATATACGTAAATGCATAGTAGGTGTAACAGAGTAGCAGGACTCTTGTTTTTTTTTTAAATCTTAATTTTGTAGTAGTTTATTAACAAACCTTGTTGTGGTCGATGCACTATTATGACCAGACGTAGTGAGAGCTAACGGCGATGAAGTAGGGGTACGCAGCGGTCTACGCGGTGTAACCATCGAGGCATTTCTTAATGCACGCCTAGCCGCCGATGACGTTAATTGGGTTGAAATCGATGACGGTGGTGGTGGTGTTGTTGGTGTAGTAATTGTTGTTTTTGTTGCTGTTGCTGTAGTGCCTGTAGTTTTAGTTGTTGACGCAGTAGACGACGATGATGATACCGACGAATTGCTACTGGAAGTAGTAAGTGTGGTTGACTTTTTCGACGAGCTGTTTTTTTTTTTCAAAATGGTTTTGATTTTTTTTATATTCAGTTCGTAAGGGGTTCATGTTTTATATATTTGGTTTGGTGTATGTACAGTTCAAAAAAAAAATGTTTATATAGAAAAAAAAATGCGTTGACGATGGATCAAAATGAAACTAAATTGCAGTTTTAGTTATAATTTGACTGAGGAAAAACAAAGGAATGAGGGATGCAAGCTATATTATATTGGTTAACAAGTGTTTCCATTCGATGCTGTGTTGTACTCAAGTATGTGTGGATTCTCGTAATTTTTTGTCATTCTATCGAATGCGATACATAGATAAGATAGAAACACAAAATGAGCTCTTAAACAAAAAGATTAACTGAAGTCATCAACAGAATATAAATGAAGTACGAATCTATTAGTTATATACGAATATATGCAAAAAATATATGTAAATTAACTTTTTTGCATACCTATCTGTCTCTTTCTCTCACTTATTGATTTCTATTTAAATTAATAATAATTATATCTGCAAAAATAAAGGTGAAGAGATTTTTTTTTTGAGTTCAATTGAGTGACAATCATCGAAGGAATACATATATTAAAGAGAATTGACTGTTTTGTGTATAAAGGTATGAATATGAGCTGTTTAGTAGCAAGATAGAAAAAAAATTGTTCGAATTTTGTAAATGTGAGTGTGTAATAAAGAGTTAGTAACTAAGGAATGAAGAGAGCTGTAACTGAATAGAACATCACGACATGAATGCAAAAGATGGCAACAACACTCTAATAACTCACCTTGCATTTACCGATGGAGGAGCTGGTAGAGCTGGGAGAGCTCTATGATACTGCCTATGATGTGGTGAATGATGACCAGTACCTCCCATCTCTACTGCTGGGGTATGCATGCGAGCTTTGTTAGTGAACTCACGATCAAAGTTTTCGGCCTCTTCTTCGTCAAGATTGATAAATTCTTGACGCTCCTCGGCTTGGCCGGAATGCAAATTTTGTTCCTTTTCGATAATATGAGCACGATCACCAATATGATGGCCAATGGCCATTTTCTTTACACCACTTGAGGAATCTTGAACGGTTTTACGTGTCTCACGAATACCACCAGGTCCAGTTTTGGTGCTACTGGTTGCTTGGTAAATTTGTGGACGACCATCGGGTCCAGATGACATAGAGATGACGCTTGATGAACAGAAAGATGCACCATTGTTGCCAATATCTGAAAAGACAAATTTAAAGAGGAAACATATAGTTTCAAGCGTATTCCAAAAGTAAAAATTTAATTCATACGAAAACTGTTTTTTAAGAAAACAATATTTAAAAAAGTGGGCGTGGTCCTATTCAATTTCAATTCAATTCAATGTAATTTTTATTATTTCACAAAATCGTAAGAATATTAACAAGAATGATAAAATATAAACAAGTAAAAAATGAGATAATAGTGACATAGGTATTTTTGAAGAAAAGAAGAATTAATGCCACAGAAATGACTAAAAAAAAGATTAATAAAAAAATATAAATATACAAAGTAATTTATATTTTGCTTTGCTTTGAGTAAAAGGTTGAAGTAAAGTAAAAGCTCTTAGCAAATGCTTTGAATCGGTATGAATAAAAACCTACTTTGCTAAAGTAAGCTCGAAAATTCGAACAAAGCATTTACTTCGCTGTACGTATACTCCATTTCCTGTTAAAATTTGCGATTGATTACGATTTAAGTTATCGGAAATTATATCCAAATATCGGCTTGTTGGATTATTTTTTGACACACATACCGACTAGTCAAAGAAACTGTTAATTGATGAAAGTCAAGATCCTCTCCGACACCAATCTAAACATATTAGTTTTTTACCATTTGAAAGAGCACCACCCTGTGTCTCCAGATTTTCTTCTAAAGAAGAATTAGCCAAATAGTCCACTTTTTGACCAGTGAAACTGTGCTTTCTTGAAGTTTTTATCGTAACAAATTCTTCTCTACGTATGTACTCTTTTTTCACGAGCGTTTACAAAAGAAGGTAAAACAGGTATAATTACGGTGACCATCCGTCCTTTATTTTCACCCATGAGCTGCATTTTTTTTATTAAAATAAAAACCATTGTAAAATACTTGAAAATGTTCTTTATAACCTAAGCCCATGCTATAGCGGATTAAAACCGAATTCCATTCGGGTTGAGTGCCATATATTTGGGGTAGAAATATTTGGACGCATGGAAATAAAATGGGGAAGCAGTGTTAAAAGCAATCCGGCCTCGATCGGATTCTAACTCGATCCGATTACAGCGGAAATGTGAATTGAAACTCAATCTGGTCATATAAAACGTAGTTACAGTGCACTACTAAATGAAAGCCAATGGAAGAGTTGAATTTCCGGCTTTTTGGTTTGTAAGCAAAAATATTATTTAATTTCTTTTTTTGTCCCTAATTTTGCTTTGACAAATATGGTCAAAGTAGGTATAATGTGCCAACTTATCGCATCCATCGTTTTCTGGTTTCTTTCACAAATAAAAATTAATTAAATTATTTATAAAAAAAAAACACACACCAAAAATGGACGAGGCTATACGGACGATAAAAGGACGGGCTGGGCGAGGTTAGAATTCACTCAAAACAGTATTTATTCATACGAAACTTAGCAAATGCTCTGATTTTGACATTTAGTCTGAGTAAAAGCAATTGCTACGGTTTATTAATACGACCCACTGAAAAAGAAAAGACAGAGTGTCAGTGGACGGATTTTGAAAATGTTTACACTTGTTTTGTCGCGATATCCAAAGACCTTGTACAGAAAGTTTCATTGTCCTAGCTCAAAATTTAAGGCCCAAAAACTGGTGACAGACAGACCGGCGGAAAAATCTCAATCAAATCGGCTGTTGATACTGATCATTTATATATATACTTTATTGGGTCTGTCTGCAATATATCTTTATGTTACAAACTATGTATCAAACATATGTATACATATAATACACCCTTTGGATGTGGTATAATAATTTCGCAGTAAATATGTCGCAACAGAAATGTTGCAGCAACCATACCAATCTACCAAAAACTTTACCTGCATACTTTACTGCCAATTGAATTTTATGAACGCAAGCATTGTAAAACTTTTGCGTTGATAATAGTTTTATGCAAAGTTGCAGGTTTTTTTTTGATAAATCAAATCAGTCTATAATAGAAGAATATTTTCATACGACCACTTCCGAAACAGTGCAAATACGAAAGATTGTTCGTATTATGCGGCAATACTAGTACTTTGTATTGGCAAGTGAGCGTCTGCGATGCGTTCTGTATCGCGCCTTCTCCTCCACATGTTGTTGCATTTGCATCTTTCCAAAGTGCAAATAAACAATAAATCTTCAGAAGCCAAATAGCTAAAATCGTATGTTGTCGCAAGACGGTCGACTGCAGCGAATTTAGTAATATAGACGACACTTCAAAAAGCGCTGCATGCAGCATTTACATCTAGTTTCGCGGAGTGAAACATACGCATTTTAATTTTCACTTATTAAAACTTTTTAAACCATAAAAATTCACTTTAAAAAACTCAAACTTAGAGGGTATCCCACAAAGACGGGCGTTAAATTACTTGCTCCAATTTATTCACACATACATTTCCGGACAAATCATTTCCTACTTTTAATCGCCGATCGGGAATTGATTTCCCTTTCTCAGTATACATGAATAAGGGCGCTTTTTTAAAACAAAAAGGACTACAAATGAGTCAAGTAAAATATTCAAAAACAGAAGTTATACTTCAATGCGATCTCAATAGCGGATACAGCGATGAAAGCAAACACTTCCACTAATGAGAATAAAGAAATTTGTGTATTGTTGAGGAAAAATCCTACAATTAGTTTGCGAAACACACAACAAAAATTGTTCAGAAATGGGATTAAAAAGTTCATCAACACAATTATACGACGTTTGACCGAATTTGGCATCCAAAACAGGCCAAACCTAAACAGGCACTGACATAAAAATAAGGGCTTAAGTTGGGTAAGCTGGGATTGGAGCAGGATCATATTTACAGTTGTAAATTTTTTTGTTTGAAGAAAGCCCAAAAAACAAAAGATAAATATTTTTACTTGCACCTATAATATAGGGCAAGTATTGGATTCGTGCAAAAATTCGAACTCGAGATAACAATGAATTCTGACATTACGATGATAGAGAAGTCTGTCTGTGTGTATGTACGCTGGACTGCAGCCTAAACGGCTGGACCGATTTGCTTCAAACTTCATATCTGAGCTCTGTAGGGTCGCAATTCGAGGCGAAATCGGAATTTTTGTTCTAGCCCTGTTATTAACGGTACTTTACTTAAGGCCAATTTCACAAAAAGACGATTTTCTCGAAAACGATCTAACGATTTTGATTAAATTTCATATTCGAGTCAGTCTGGGCAAATGCTATAAGATGGCGTACCACGTTTTTGGCTAAAAATACGTATAACGGTACTTTTTTTATTAACTGGTTTTAGAAATTTGGCTATTTCTCGGCTAAAGCTCATTGGATTTCCATAAAAATCGAAATGTGGGCAAGATTAAATGTTTAATAATATGCCATCTAAACTTATACAAAATTAAAAAAATTTTTTTTTCAAAAATCTATTGTAAATTTTTATACCCTATCCTAAGGGTATATTAAGTTTGATACATAGTTTGTAACATAGAGAAATATTACAGATAGACCCAATAAAGTATATATATAAATGATCAGCATCACTAGCCGAGTCGGTTGAGCTATGTCCGTCCGTCCGTATGTCACCAGTTTTTGGGCCTTAAATTTTGAGCTAGGTTGATGAAATTTTGTATACGAAGTCCTTGTGTATCGGGACAGAACAAGTGTAAACATTTTTAAAATCCGCCCACTGTCACGCCCACTTTTCAAAAAAATCACCTTTTTTCACTATTTTCATATGAAACTTGAAAAAACTTACTTGGGCAAATATGTAGATATCCACTTAATCTACAAATCGTCTATACATTGTATATGGCCACGCCCACTTTTTAGGGGCGTTTACTTCAAAAATTAGTTTTCGAGTAAAAATATTAGTTTATAGGGCAAAATAGAAAATTTTGTGAATACATTTTCCACCGCCCACTGAAACGACCAAATAAGATAGGGATAGGGTATCTTATGATCCGCTCCAGGCGGATTGTAGCATTTTTCACTGGTTTAGATTTAAGCTCAGCATATCAATATCAAAATCCAATGTTTTATCGAAAGCAAGTGATTTAAAAGATAATTCCGCATAAAATTGTGTTCAAATCTTACATTCGTCATCACTTTAGTTTTTGACAAATAGGTAGTCCAAACTATTGTCCGCTTAAGAAGTTTGAAGTGTCTCGTTGACCTTTATTTCCATCTTTTTGCTTTGCTCTGATTCATAGCGTTATAATTATTTAAGAATCACTCAACAAAACAAGTTTTTTTTTTTGTTTTTGATAACAAGCCTACGTGACACGACCTTCCCTATGGTATTTGTATCAACAACAACAAACAATCAATTAATGAGAAAAGTGAAGCGCGACCCTATGAAACTTTGTTCCTTTTTTTGTTTGTTACTACACGTGTATAAGAAGCTAAAAACAAGTATATCACAAACAAAATCATAATCCCTCAACTTTGGCCACGAATAGACTGAGTTTACTCATCATTTCTAAATATAATCCGGATACGGACAGCCCAATTTGTAGCGAATCTTCTTCCGATTTGACGTCATTTATCTTGTAGCAAACTGTGACAACCTGCGTACGCATCTTCGCTGACTTTAAGGGAAAATCTAGAAAATTTATTCTCTACCCAGAAACAGGTAAAAGTTCATGGTCAGGGTTAAGTGTGTATAAAATAGCTGCTTGCCACCACCCAGATCAATATTAGCAAATCAACAACAAAAAAGGAGCTATAAATAGCTAAGAGACTATCGCTACAGCTTACCTGCGCTCAACAATCGATTCATGTTTGGAATTGCGGGAAATCCAAACAGTCCACCGCCTAGCATTGGCACTCGCTCCATCAAACTGTTGCCACCATTGAATCCATTGTCGAAGGGTGTCAGCATGTTGAACGGGTCGGGCATCATCATGGTGTTCATCAGACGGTTCATGTTCCTCATTTGCATGTTCATTGAGTTCATATGATTGCTGGTTTTTGTTTTATGGAATAGTGGAGAGACACAAATAAAAAAAAGAAAGGTGGTTTTATGTAATTGCACTCGATCTAGATATACATATATTCAAAGGTTGCATGTATCGATTTTCAGTGACTACAAGAAGTGGGCAGAATTTTTCTTTTTCGACTTTGTAAATGCTTACCCCATATAACTGTCGTCTTCGAAATCACCGAGTAATGCTCCGAATAGCGACATGATTTTTGATTTTCAATTGTTTTCACTTTTTCTTCAAATAAATACACACAACACAAGGGAGGAGAAGAGATGTTACGCTTTGGAAAAATTTGTTGCAACTTCTAGCTTTTTCTCTGCGATGGGGGAATTATTTCTTCTACTTCGTCTTTTACCTCTCAACCAGGTTTTCTTAACGAAAAATTAAACAAATGGCGGATTTTTCGAGAGATTTAACGAAAGAGAGGTTATTGAGTGAAGTTGGTTACGAGTAATTTAAGTTAAGTTGGAAGCGCAATCAATTGTTTTTATGGTGTTACATATAAAGGCAGAACTATAAGACCCAGAAACAAACAATAATTCTACTGGGCCACAATAGGGATACAAGAATGGAGAGGACTGTCAAATAGTTTAGTTTTTCAATTGTTTACATGTATATTTAAAATTCATCCATATTGTACGTGACAAAATCGTTTCAGAGCTTACGCTGGTTGATTCTAACATTTTTACACTCAAAATTCGCAACTATGTATCTCCCACGTCGCTAAGACAACTGTGCACAAGCGTCCTACAGGGGAAGCCCCTTGTTTATTTCTATAGATCCGGAATAGGTTACTGGCTGTATTCTTGGCCTTGGATGCCTTACATCATATTTAGTCTTTTATGATGCTTTAGTTTATAAATAACAAATATAACGAAAAATACATCAAATTCAACACATCACAAACAAAATATCATGAATATCCAAAAACAAAAATTAAATAATGGAACGCAATACAGAACTTAGCAAACAATTATATTACGGTTAAGTTAATATATTTGAAGGTAATACAAATTGGCATCGTTTCCTACGCAATAAAATCACTGTCCGCAAAACGGCTAAAACCCAGTAAAAGATGAAACTTACCGCTAGAACTAACAAATACTTATCCGTATACATATTAGAAAAGTGAAGCTCTGCATATATTCCTAGTGTGCTTTTAGTTTCAACAGATTCGTTTTCACTTCCTTATGTTGGTTTCCATTGGTTTCTCTTCATCTGGATTCCAATTGAACATGCAATTTGTCTTCCGCTCCACTGTTTATGTGTTGGTGAGCCGCCATATTCCTTGTTTTTATTTTTACAATGAAAAATCGCTTAGCCATATGGCATTGACAAGTAGTCCAATGAAAGAGTTTATTTGTGTTAGTGTTTTCTGGGTATGAAATCGGGAAGCGAAGAGCTCTTCCAGTAGATGCTTCCAAAGAGCATATGGAACGTTATTGGCGACGTTTTCTTTCTTCGGAAGATAAAAGTTAAGAGCCGAACAGAATGTGCATTTGCGTCTGAGTCTGTCGAAATATTAAATGTGTGGAAAGCCGTAACCGCAACACAACAATTATCCATAATTTATTGGGATATACATATCTGCCAAATGGTTTCCGTCTTTTCTAATTTATACACAGTAAAAAAAACTGCATGGTCTTAAATTTAACAGCCACTCTACATTTTGTTTTGAATACTTAATACAAAATATCGATTTCCTACTCGATAACATTTCTCGATTTTTGCATGCTTGAGTGAGAATTCTCATGCATTCACAGCCAACTTCAGTCGGCTACTAAGAAATTTCCCCAAACAAAGAGAGAGGGAGACACGCGTTTATTGTTTGTGCGCACGTCTGATGTCGTCTTATCAGTATTTTGTATTTAAATAAGATTCAAAACTGATTTTTCTATCAAAATTCACCGTCATTACTTGTTGCACCCTCAATTAATTGTTTTTTGTTAACAATTTCCTATCAAACACTTGTACAAGTGCCGTCAGCCACGCAACAGGTCTTCTGTTTCGCATCGTCCAATTGACATCCGACGATTTCACCGGGCGGGTGGATGGTTTATCTTTATTGCCTTGCATTCAAATCGTCTGTGGATCAGTGCGCAATCGAAATCTATTCGGCATCTTTTCGTATTCCGCATTAAATGGTAAGTTTTTTGGGCCAATGCGACAATGAACTTGGCGGAGCGAAAGTTTCTTTTTCCTAGAAACGTCCATTGTTAGTCATTCTATTGGGCGATTAGTGGGGACATTAACCACCTAGCCGTGTGCGATCTGTGCTGATTTGGGGCATTGTTTTGTACTTATAGTCGATTGTCTTCACTAAACGTAAACATGGGCGCATGTTTTACACTGGAACGTGATGAAGAGATTGTGGCACGGAAACGGAGTAACGAGATTGACCGGCAGCTGGAGGCTTCAGAGAGGGAGAAACCAAAGGTGCTTAAAATACTGCTTTTGGGCGCTGGAGAGAGTGGTGAGTATGAAAATAAAAGATTTATTGTTTTGTTTCATGTATCCCTGTAAAGTCAATACGTACCTCCACATATTCGACTTCTCGATGCACTAAAGCCTTGCAATATACATATGTATATTTCTACTTTTCTCAACCAGTGCCTTTAATTATGTCTCAACCTACACCGAAGTCTACTACTTCCTATTCGTGTTTTGATTTTGCATCGTAAGAAGTTGAGACTTTATTTCTGCGTAACATGCACCCGTTGGTGCCCTAGGCATCTTCGAATTATTCATTACTCATTTACATAAGAAAAAATTACATGCTTATTGCCTAGTGACTATCTAAGTTTTAGTTACAAAATTTGTAACTTGATACTTTCTTGTCTAGTTTTCTCCCTTAAACATTACGGTACTGGAAAATCATCCAAACATGGATATTCCAGGAAACCACAGAGGCTACGAGAATGCTATGTTAGGGAACACTTTAAAATCCTAACCGATAACCGTACCCAGGTATGCTACTCGCTACCTGCAAACTCCTGCTAGGTTTGGATTGCTTAAACTGGACCAAAGGCGGTGAAAGGAATTCTATTAAAGCGTCTAGACCACTGAGTACTCATTGATATAATCCAAAGGTACTGTCTGATAGACCGTTTCACGATATTCAACGACTTCTGCAAGAACTAAAGAAGTGAAGAAGAGGAAGGAAGTACTCCTTACCTTCTTTGCACTAGTCTTGCCTTATCTTCTTAGAAGAGAATCCAAAACTGCACCTGATTGGTTTTACCCTAATAATGCTTTGATCATAAAATAAAAATAACTGAGCGCAAGTGGTTTAAATCTAAAAATCGTCATTTGATTTGATTCTCCAGTTGTTTCCACATCGAAAAACCTTTGTTTCTATTCAGATATTAAAAAAAAACAACCCTATTCGAGTTTTTTCCATATAGAATACCAAACCAAAATAGGGGCTTTAGTATGAAGCGCTTAAGGTAAATAATAACAAAGATACCGACAATTGGGGATATATTTTTTATGATTACTGCAACCGTAATCATAAAGATAACGTTTAGATGACAGTCGAGGGTATATTTATTGAATTATACGAACTAATTATGCCAATAGATTCCGCTGTTGAAAGATAAAGCAAATGTAGGTGGTCGTGACTTCTGTGACGTTTATGTGGGTGTGGGCTACAAATTTAATCAGACAGCTTAGGTGATTGATGGGTATTATTGGTTGGGTTTTGAAGGAAACAAGTCAGATTAAATTTGAATTATATACATATGTTCTAGTTTTTTGGTACATAGGGTGGAATAAAATGTAATCAGATCGAAGGACATCAAAGAATTCATACAAAGCTTTTTCACAGTCTTTCTTGCGATAGAAAATATATACCCATTCCCGCAGAGGTTGCGAAAAATGGAAATCTATTCGGTTTCAGCAATTTATCTGCTATTCATGGATAATGTCTAAAGGTTAGGGTTTTTCTTTAAAAAGTCGCACTGCAATCTGTTATCCTGTTCGTAATCTGCTCCTCGGCAACTTCTTTCGTCAGTTCCATCTAAATAGAAACAAAGGGAGGTATAGGTTTGCTTCAAAAACAAATGTTAGGTTGACCACTTCCAGATACAGTTAGATGCCAGCACACTTAGACAATTGATTGCGGTGCGATACCACTGGATCCACGGGCCCTCCAACTATACATAGATGAGAAGTACTAATCGCTAAAATCTAACAACTGCCCTTCAGTGACGAGGGCTTATCGTTTTCAGTTTTTAGAAAAACAAAATCAAAAATGCTCTTCGATGATGAGGAGCTTACAGTATCACAAGAAATCTGCAGCCTAATACGAGCAAAGGTATGATAAACAAAGATGTAGTGTTGCGCTGTATTATCGCCCTTACATTAAGCGCGTTTTTTTTTTTTTTGTTTTTGCAAGAGTACAATGCCCCTTAAGAGCTCCAATAACTAAGCCTTTTCTTCTTTCTACAGGCAGCAGTATAGTAAACATATATAGTATATACAGTGGACGTCCAGTATAACGAATAGCCATATAACGAATTTTCGATAAAACGAACGTGTTTTACAAATTTACTATCCGATATAACGAATATATTTATGACTGAAAATTTTGCTCGCAAAAAACCGCTCGATATAACGACAACTTTCGTTTAACGAACGACTCCAAACATTCACCCTAATTCTTGAACTCGAATACGTAGTATTTTATCTGACCATAGCCGTATCTTGTGAACAAATATTAATAAGTTAATACGACTATGGTCGGATTCAACTGTCGTATTCCAAAAAAGACATCCCCCACACATTTGTGTTTAATGCAAAAGTATTGCAAGACCAGAAAGCTACAGGAACTTTTCAGTTTCTTATTAACACTGCTACAGGATTCCCTCTTGCTGACAAAACTTCTGCGTAAGCGCTTACATGTTTTTCGTACTTTTCTGAGAGATTAGACAGTCTGCCCCTAAAAAGGCAATTCTTTCCATACCTTTCCAAAATTACTTACTTTACTTCCGTTGGCTTTAAGGATTTCAGTTTTTGGATATTGGCTCAATTTGAAGAGCTATAAAAGTTGGGCAAGAGGAGTGCGTCATTTGCTGGCAAGCAAACTTATGCCTAGGCTGTTTCGGACGAAAATAATCAAATGTATTACTTCAGATCCTTGCAAAGCTTGGCGCAAAAAGTAAAAGAATAAATTTATATTTGTATAATAAAATTTAGCAATCTTGAGCATACAACTCACTAAAACTGAAAAGAAATTATTTATGAGTGTGAAACAGTTGCTTAAGATATTAACATGGAACGCAAATGTTTTTTTTTTTTTTTAAATCTATTTAAAACCTTATAAATTCCAGGTAAAAGTACGTTAGTAAAGCAAATGAAAATAATTCACTCGGATGGCTTTACTCCAAGTGAGCTTTCTGCATTTCGGCCGACTATTCTTGATAACCTGCTGTCGTCTATGAAATATGTTCTCACTGGTATGGGAATACTTCGCATCAATCTGGAATATCCCTCAAATCGAATTTACGCTGAAATTGTTCTATCGAATCCAAGCTGTTTTGACATGGAATTCCGAGTAATTGATAAAGTGCGCATGGCATTGAAGGTCCTCTGGAAGGATCGTGGTGTGCGTTTAGCTGTATCAAGAGGATATGACTATGAATTAAATGATTCGGCTTTATAGTAAGTATTAGAAGCACAAGTTTTTCTTTGAAGCTTTAAACTTAAAATTTATTTTGAACAGTCTTTTTGAAAACATGGATCGCATAATGAGCGAAAAGTATTGCCCTTCGTCGACGGATGTTCTAAGGGCCCGTGTTCGTACTAATGGAATTATTGAAACGAATTTTCTAGTAAACGACTCAATTGTTAGGTAAGTTTCATTGACTTGGTCATAAGAGACGATTTCAGAATTCCCCTTTTTAGTATGTATGACGTAGGTGGACAGCGATCTCAACGCCGGAAATGGGTTTATTGCTTCGAGGATGTTCGCGCTGTCCTTTTTGTGGTAGCCTTAAGTGGATATGACATGACACTACTAGAAGATAACAATGTAAATCGTCTCGTCGAAAGCCTTAATCTGTTCGAGCAGATCATCAATAATCGTTGGTTTAAAGAAGCCGCTTTTATACTGTTCCTCAACAAGCTGGATCTTTTTCGAGAGAAGATCATGTGCACCAATCGACATTTACGTTTGTTCGTATCTTCCTACAGAGGTGGGCATTAAACTTGTTTTAATTAGTTCTTATTTTCTAAAATTGTTGTTTTTCTACAGGTCCTGATCGTAATATCGATCAAGCAGCTCTCTTTATCCAAAGTGAATTCCTTCAACGTAATCACAATGCCCGCCGAGTTATTTGTCCGCATTTCACCACCGCCACGGATACGGCCAATGTTCAAACTGTATTCCATGTTGTTATGGAAACCGTACTGAAAGAGAATCTTGGTACTGTTGCTCTTCTCTGAAGTGATGAAAAGTAAACACCATTTGTTTTATGCCAAAATTTAGAAAACTGCCCCTAAGTGTCCTTACAGCTACCTACCCTTAGAATTGATCTTCCATTGATAATAATTTTACAAGATTGGGAATAATATTTTTCAGATCTCATATAAATAATTGTAGCTTAGATGATGGAATTCTAAAGTTTATTGTAATTAGTTATTTTTAGAATACTTATTTATTAATATTATATAATTTTGTATGCTTACTTTTATTTTTTTTTGTAGCAGTATGATTTTTTAGCAAATCAATGAAAATTGATTAAATAATAAACAAAAGTTAAGTATTTACACAGCTTAGCAATGATACAAAGTAATAGTTGTTTGTTTACGGTTGAGTTAAATTTAGAGAAGCACTTGCTTCGGTTATATCACAAGAACAACAACAAATTTCTGTTCTGATCATTTGGAGTAAAGTACTGTTTCTGCTTACGCGGTACCCACTGCGCTCCGAAGCACAGTAATCAAACGACAAACTTGTGGTTTCTTTTTAAATTTGAATTCGCACAACACTGTGATTGCGATTGTGGCTTGGTGATCAAAATGCAGTCGTTTGTCGTATGCTATTGTAACCGGGTTTTGTATATAGTACTACAGATGTGCAAACACTTAGTTAATACCACTTTAGTATAAATATCGTAAAGAGCTATTTGTGAGAAATACAAATCTTTTGCTTTTGGCGAGGTTATGATCCGGAGTAGGAGGATCACTCGCCCTGTGGGCTCGCCGGTTTGAATAACGGATTTCCCCTTCAGATCTGCCATATTTAACAACAGGAATATTCCGAGAATGATCTGCCTAATTACCTCGAATAGATGGGTTTAGGTCAGAACAAGAAGATTCCAAGAAGCTAAATTTCGCCATACGGTTGATATGCGAGGAAATTGCTTTCGATTGCAGCTAGAAACTTCATCGCATTGGCAGTCGAATGGGTAGGATGAACACCAACCACAGAGAAGATGCACTAATGGATGCGATAACAAGCCTTGACTTTGATCTTCTTATACAAGGAAATAAAGACTACTAATGTTCGATAGTACAGTTATAAAAAATATTAGAAATTGGCAGTCCATAGAGACCATAAGCCGCCCATAAAGGGCCAAGGTCTAGCTTCTCACAATTGTACACACTTACTTATCTCCTATATTACCTTGTGGGACCTATGGCCTCTATTACGCCTACTCGCCATCGTGTACGGTTTTTGGCAATGTGCCTCAATTCTCCCTAACTTTTTCCCAACTGCCGTGCCTCCATCTCGATCGTTCTGCGCAATGATGACAGAAAATCATTAAAATCAGGCACCTGTTAACGAACTTTGTAGCTTTCTTGTGATGTTTAAAGTCACTTTCCAAGTGCTACATCCATATAACAGCGCGGATATAGCGTTGGAGCGGAACCATACTTATACTTCGCCATACCTTGGACAACAAACCGAACGTAGATTTCGCTTTGGAAATTCTGTTAGTTATATCCAGTTCGGTTCCATCGTCAGTCGAGACAATGCTCTCAGGATACAGGAAATTGTCTACTCTCTCTACATGTTCAGCCATGCATATTTGAGCTGATGAGGTTGTACCAAGGCTGATAACTTTAGTTTTTGGCGTATTAATTTTCAGCCTGCCTCTCTTCACATCAGCTGTCATTTGGTGAAGATCCTAAATTCTATGAGAAAGTAAGCATACATCGTCAGCGTAGTCAATATGCTTCAGTTGGGATGTAAGAGTCCATCGAATTCCTCCGCCTCCCATCAACAAAGCTGCACGGAGCACATCGCCAATCACCAAAAGGAATAGAATTGGTGAAAGAATGCAACATTGTCTTACCCCACTTTGGATCTCGAATTCCTCTGACAACCTTCCTATGCGAAGGACGTGACATTTTGAGCCAGCCTTGATAATAGCAATTAATTTATCTGGGATACCTCTCCTGCGTAAGGCACGCCAAATAAACTCCCTGTTGACACTATCGAATAGTTTCTCAAAATCAATGAACAGCAAGTGAAGTGGAGAACGATATTCAACGCACTGTTCTATGATGATCCGCAGGGTGTTGGTGTGGTCGACACAAGAGGATCCAGAGCGGAAGCCTGCTTGTTCCGCATTCAGTATATCTTCTAGGCGTTGCTTGACATACTCAAGGATTATTTCAGCTATTATCTTAGCTACAGCAGAAAGCACGCAGATATCTTTCCAGTTTTCGCACTCCGTTAAATTTCCTTTCTTAGGAAGCTTGACGATCATTCCCTTCTTTCAATCGTTAGAAAAGTTCTGAGTTTCCCAAGCTCTTCAAATTAGAGGGAACAGTAGCTCATCCGATGTTGGCGCTGCTCGTAGGGCAGATAGGTTTTGAAAAGCTTTCTTATAGTATGTATACTCTTGAATGTTTGTCAGACACTCGGAAGAGGTGATGCCGTGAAAAAACTTTTGATAGTATTTTCCTGGATTTCGAACTTGGAATCCCAACGCACTAACAATAACACCAACTCCTGATAAGCTGGATAGCTCGAAACAGTCTTGCAGATTTTTCATCCAGTTTGTCCTTTCTCTTCCTGCTGTTCTTCTGCCTTCAATTTTTCCTGGTGAAACTACTTTCCCAAATATGTCGTCGATAAGGAGGCGTGACCGGCGGATTGCAGTAAAAAGTGTAAGGTCGTCGACCCTTTTCGATCGGCAGCCGGGTAAAAAAATATTGGGTGTAAATTTAATTTAATTTTCTAATTTTTTTGTTATTTTGAAAATAATAAAAAATGTGTAACTTAAAAAAAAAGTATTCGTTAATAACCCTCCAAAAGCCTTTTTTTTCTGGCGAAACCCGCATTACATAAACTCAATTCTAAGAAAAGAAAATATAAATATTTTTTTTAGATTTTAGAAATAAACATCAAAGTAATAAAAACCTACATATTACAACTTTTTCAATATCACCACCAGCCCTTATAAATACTTTTAACAACGCCTCAACTGAGCACATTTCCCCTTCTCAAATGACAAGAGAAAAAAAAAACTGTCATTCAGCTGACACTGACAGTCAGTGTTTGTTGATTCTGGATTATTTCTTAATTTTCTGCCTCTGCCAGGGAAATTAAACAGAAAGAAATGTTACTACTTAAAATAGGATTTATCCTTGTACTTGGTGAGCCCCTCAATCCAAAAAGGTTCTCCTTTTCAGAAAATAATTAATTTTTTACTTGAAAACTAGGTGCAATGGTGCAATCCATCGAGCTTAAGGGACTCAAGACGATTGTGAGTTTTTTGAATGGGGATTTCCTGGACTCCAAGAGCAAGGACGATGATGATGCTACGGCTCCTGGAGAGCGCGGCCCTCTCAAGGGCGTGTCACTTTATAATTTTATTGACTATGTCGGTCAAAGGTATGACAATGAATGCGAACTCTATGACAACGAGATTGCTCATCTTAAGGCTGGACGGTTGGAGGTCAAGCCTCCAATTATGGTCAAATGTCTTCCCAATGAGAGTGTCAATTCAACTTTGCTGATGCCAGACTCTGTCAAGGATATAGTGTCCCTACTGAAGCCAATTGGGAACGCAACCAAGCGCAGCGTTGAAGGCAGTTGCGTTCTCATAATGTTCTATTCGAAATCCTGTCCGGGATGCGCTCGGGTTGCTCCAATATTTAACCCACTTCCGAAGCTCTTTCCTTCGCTTAAGATTGCCGCCATCGACGCCCATAAATTCCATAGTTTCAATACGGAATTTGGAATAGTCGGCCTCCCTACAATCCTGCTTTTCCATCAAGGACGGCCCATCGTTAAGTTTTACGGTGAAGATTGGGATTTTAGAAAGTTCGTGACTAAGCACACAGGGTTGACGGTGCCCCCGCACGCGACAATCACTTCCGACGACTTTCGAGGTCCTCTGCCGATCGTGGCCGAGGAGAGTCCGGACTATTATCTTCTTCTGGCTTGGATTTTCATAATTTTCTGTGCTGGAAACTACTTTTCAAAGTCGGCTCTGTGCAAGCAAATGATAGAGATGATTCAGAGAAATTGGCGTGAGTCAGAAGCGCAATTGGAACGTAGTTAGGTGGCAGGAAGGCGAGTGTCTTTGAAGTTAAGGGATATTACGTTATTTACTTTTTCTTTTTTTTACTTTTCGACTTATTTATTATTTCATGAAGTTTTAAATAAATGTGATTGATGTAAATGAAGTTGTACATTTTTTTTTCTTCAGGACTATTAGGAAGGAAGAGGCCTTTGGTATGGTGTGATATGACACGGCATGGAATTGAATTCCGAAAGAAAAATTTCAGTAGGAATTGCCGATAACCCCGAATGATTCTCTATAATCTCCAAAACAACATCCATCTGTAGTTCTTTAAGAAGTGGTTGCCGTATAATGGATGGAAGTGACAAAATTGAAGATTAGGAGTAAATTTTCGATCACTTATATTATTTGGTTGCTTAGAATAAGCGTTATCCTTCTTCAAGATAGATCTTTGTTTACAGTACTCCTACTTAGGTATATGTAGCTAGATACCGACATGTGTGTGTATTAATTGTTGGTTTCATAAAATTATAGTTTATCCGCTACCTCTGTAGTATTTCAAAAGATCAGTAGATAGTGATTGTGAGTGATTTAGTTTCTTTGCATATATTGTACGTGCTGCTGTTTGAATGGCGAAAACTTCACCACGGAAAATACTATAGTTAATCAGGATACCTGATGTAAAGTTGACAAAGAACTCTCAAAAAAGAATACTTTTAAGATCCCCTACGGTACCAAATTTCTTGAAAAAGTCAATGGAACGTTTACTATGTCTACTCCTGACTCCTAGATCCCCTCTTTCCTGGACTTTTGGGCTCTCATTACATAAAATATCAGAAGATCATTATCATCTCTCTAGGACAAGATTGCATAACACCAGTGGGACTACAAAATGGTGCCAATCTCTTAACAGCTGGTTTCCGGTGATCATCAATCGTAGTAGTTTTTTTTACCAAAATACAGGAAGACTTTACAGTATATTTCTGAACATTTAAGACGAATAAGAGCATCTTCTTTTTTAGTAATAACTTTGGAAAGGTTGGTTGGCAATTATATCCGTAGGAAACTGAAGGTACAAACCTCATATCATCTTTGAAAAACTCCTTGCTTAAGGGTTCATACTATAATATCTTACCTTGATAAGAAAGTGGTTTTAGCGTCAATAGAGTATCCAGTTGTAGACTTGGAGTAAAAGGTCAGTCTTTGGATATTAGTTGTCAACAAAGTATTCACTACAATAGAAAACGAAGGCTATAAAGTCGTTGCGTATACTGACAACATCGCCATATACATTTAAAAAAAAATCCTCCAAATTCTAATACATATTCAGTTCCACTGTGAGTTTAAGTTATCGTTTTAGTTTACGCTTCCGTTCTAGAAAATCTAACGAACAATTTTTCTCTCAAAGCGACCAAGGATATCTTCATCCGCTTTCAATAAAGTCCATATTTCAGCGTCGTAAAGCAGGACTGGAATAATCAAGGTCTTATACAGAATCTCCTTAGTTCTTTGAAATAGGACTTTACCGTTGAATTGCTTATTAGCCAACAAAAAACAGCGGTTGGCAGGTCTTTTTCTTCGTTTGATTTCTGCGCTGGTATTATTATTAGAGTTAATAGCAGAGCCAATGTAGACAAAGTCCTTTACCTCGAAGCTGAAAACCATCTCCTGGATTTTATACTATCATCTGGCTTGGTCATACACAATTTCGGCTTTCAGCCAACGGCTAGAAGGAGGGAAGTAATTGCCTTACGTTATTAAAGGCCGATAGCTAAGTGGAAAGTTCGGCCTTAGGTGATGTCAGATCATAGATAAATCGCCTTCCAAATTGAATGCAAGGTCATTACTATGAAGGAAAGGAGGAATCCGCTGAAAACTGACTGGAGTCTTTTCAGGGAACAGTTGGGCAATTGTGTCCAAACTGTCTCTAGGCTTGGTACAAGGCAGGAGATAGAAGATGCTGTTCAAGACCTGACAGGCAACCTTATCACATGTTTTGAACTAGCATGTCCAGTGTTTAGAACTCCTTGCAGGTCTCCAGTTCCTTCGTGGAACTCAGATTTGCAAACACTTAGAAAGGAAATGAGAAAGCTTCTGAACTGGTCATTAAAGACAGATTGAGAGGAGGACTAACATTTTTTCAGATTTCAAAGCAAAGGGAATATAAGAAGTTAATTCGTTCGTCGAAAGTGCTTCCTATGGAGACTTTTGTGAAAAGATCGAAACTCTAGGTGGATTTGTTAAAGTCCTCAAAAAGGACAGACAAATCAAACTGAAATCACTTAGAATGTCTGATGGTACATTTACTGACACAAAAGCGGATGCCGCAAGGCTTTTGCTGGAAACAAGGTCTATAATTGGTCTGCTCACGAGCGAAAGTTTTGAGTCTAGTCGGAATACCCGGCGAAGCTGGTATGTTTCATCTGCTGTGCTTTGGCATCTTTGGATGGTTTTAAAACGCAAGGAACCGATCGAATATACCCGTCCTTGCTGCTGCAGGGAATAGAACAGCACGGGGATACTCCCTACTTCTTGGCGTAAAGTTAGTTAGTTACTCGCCCACTAAAAACTTTATACCTATCAGTCTGGCTTCCCACTAAAAAGTATGGAAAGCCTGGTTGAGTCTTACGTGCGGAGAGGAAAATCCTGCGAAACTGCGCTGTAAAATCTGTTCTTTAGATCTGACGGCGCTCTTCCCAGGAAAGAATTCGATATCGGTGGGTTTCATTGAGATAGAGGGCGCTTTTAATAATGCAACTTTTGATAGAATGTGTGACTTGTTGGGTTAAATAAGGGCTATCCACAGGATGGTGTCTTGTCTCTAGTATTATGGTGCATGGTGATGGACTCTCTGCTGACAACTCTCAATATATCTACGCGCAGGCATATGCAGATGACGTCGCGTGCTCTCTGTTGGTACATGCCTGTGCAATATCCAAGTCGCTCTCAGTTTTCTGGCAGTGTAAGGGTGCTTTTGGAAAGACGTGGTCGTCTGTATCTATTAGGTTATGATAGGACCATTTCTGGCGTATGCGTCGGTTGTTTGGTGGAAGGGTCTTTGTCGTAGATACGTGGTTGCCTCTTGCGCCAAACTACAAAGAACAGTTTGTCCGGTTCCGCGTACTCCGGACTCTGCTCTATGATCAATGGACCATTTGATGTCTAAGTGCTCCAGTGAAACTTTTCCTATCCAAAAAAAAATACAAAATCAAAAAGATGGCATTCTTTCTGACCATTCTGAATGCCAAAAATGATTGCTGAAGTCAGACTTCAAAATGAATGGTGACTTCATGTATGTGAATGCATTCCGCAATCATTGCATTCTTTTACAGCCCTGGTTAGGTGAATATTTTCTTTGTAGTTTTTTATGTTACTAAAAAACGATCAGAAATCATTATTCCATTGTTCGCTATAAATATAATATACATATAAAGTCACCCTTAATTGGCGGCACCGCACTGTGCCCTTCCTATTTTAATAAATTTCACTCTCCAACTCCAATTCCATCCCAATTACTGGTGAACCGCAATAATCTGTTCCATCAATCAATTGTGGACTATACTGTATGGGTAATTTGCTCCCAAAATCCTGTCCAACCATATCCAATTCGAATTTGATTGTCCGTTTTGTTTCCAATAAAAAAAAAATCCACCAAATGACAGGAGATATTAATTTCGAATTTGAAACAGGACCTCGTCGTCGTATTTAAATTCAAATACAAATGGAAAATGATTTCAAAGGAATGGGACCACCCAAACCCTACCCATCGGAAGTTAACATTTGTGAAAGGATATGAAAATAAACATCGAACCAAAGGAAAAAGGATACTTCGATCCTTTCTCATTTAGGTTCATTTAACTTTCGAAATTCTATTGAAAAAAAGAAGATGAAAACCAAAAGCATCTACACAGGGATTTGTTATGTGCTAATTAATTACCATCACTTGGCATTTCAATTCAAATTATATTTTATTCAAATGACATTTCATTTTGCTTTAGAGCTCCTTTGGGGCGAATTGATTTTCTGTTTCCTCTCCCCGTCAACGTTACGTGTTGTGATGATCTATCTGTCCGAGGGGATGACACCAAAAATTCATTAAAAAAAACCCAGTCCTTTTTTTTGCTGTGCTCTAAAAGGATTCCTATGCATAATAACTTTTTATTTTCCTTTGTAAGGTTAAAACGAAAAAAAAAAAGGATAAGAAAAACTCTAAAAAATGGACCATGAAGTGCCCAACCCATAGAATCCGTCGATCCGTTGTTCCGTCGACGTTAACTGACAGCTCGATAAAATACACACAACCTTATGGGAGGCGGCCCATAACCAACGGATGGATGAACTTCGACGGACAAAGTAGGTTTACTTTCTACTTTTTCAATCCGTCGATCCGTTGTCAGTACACACATTCACGTATTTAAGTTCACACATTCACATATTGAAGTTCACGCATAAGAAAATTGAGAGTACGCATTTTCATTGGTGGAAGCAGAGAGAGAATTAAAGAAACTATCATCGCCTTTGACAATCAGCTGACGGTTGTGACGGATTCTATGGGACTGTTCTATCCGGCAATACGTCAACTTCAACGTCAACGCACAACGGATCGACGTCGATGCGGAACTTGTGTGTTAAATACTTTCATTCTCTTAATGACCATCGTATAATTTATTGACCTGGTTTTTTATAATCTCCTTTACGTTTTCCCTTGCTTTATGATTGTGCATTGTGCAAGGGACAGCTGCAGGAGACAAGGATTAAAACGAGAAGTGAAATACCATTACGATGTGAGAATAATGAGTAGATAACGAACGGGTGGACTGGACTCTTAGTCTCAGATTTTGAGCTTTTAATTGGAATTTTTTTTTTAACTTGAGTTTCTTGCGACTAAAGGTAAAATTTAGTTTTTATCAACTTACGTTGCTGATCTTTGAAAGACTTGACAGCTTGAACGAGGGTTCTCAAAGACGACAATGTTGCAGCTCCATATCGGATTTCTTGACCTAGATTTCTTCTTAATGGGTTTAAGGCTGCTTGCATTAGAAGTAGAATTGGCACCTACTCTGGTAAGTTCATAAGCTGCAGCGCTGCCAGGGATGTATTTGTGTAAGGTAATTAAAACCAGGTTAGCTTCTAAATTAAACACATGAGAGCTTTGAGAGCTACTACCAATACCTTACCTATACGCACTTCACTATCAAATCCAAGCGTGTGAAGTGCTGTTGCGAAGAGCTTAAGGTTCTAGGAACATAGCACAAGGTTTTGCTCTACTGGGTTCCAAGGCACGAGGGCCTAGGGGAAACGAAAAAGCAGATGAATTAGCAAGGAAAGCTTCACCAGATCCACTACCAAAAGTTCATCTCTCTCTAACTATCCCGCCCTGTGTTCTCAGGCTAGCCATGAGAGAGGCGAACCTAGGATATGGTGTTCTATATCTCATCATTCTATAAAGCAAGAACAGAGAGACTTATGCGTCAGGACAGGCGGTACCATTTGAAGAAACTGCGTCGAAGAACTCTGCAGAATATGCAACCAAGAAGAGGATGTAGAGGACAATACCTACTTCCTCCGCTAGTGCCTGGACTATAACATTACAGGAATAAATTCCTCCGCTAACACATCTTTCGTGATCTAGGAGAACTCTTTAACGAGAGTTCACAAGATCATCAGCGTGGTGCAACCGCTTTCGAAACAAACACAAAGGATTTTGGATTGTGCGACCGTCATTTCACTTTTGGCTTCTATTCAGAAACTTTTCGGTCAGATTTGCTCACTCTTGAATCCACTCGCTTTTTGCATGAAAATTTGATAGTCAGCTGGGAAAATGCTTAAATTATTTTATAACGTACAAAAAACTATCAAATTTAAAATGTTACATACTTTTGAACGAGTTTTAATATCAATTTGCTCAAGACCATTGGATTTTTTTTTTTAAACACGAAACTATACTCTTTACCAGGGTAAAGATCCGTCCAACATAGATCGGCATTACAGCGAAGAGAGGGAAGTTTGTCTCTCATTCGCACTCTTTTGTTTTCTGTAAGGTGCTATTCTAACAAAAGCAATCTACAGGGTTGCCGTAACATTTCAAACTAGCAAAACAGTGAAAAAATTATATGTAGGGTTACTGTCTAATTTTTTTAGATTGAAATGTTCATTTAATTTAATTTATTTATAAAATATAAAACAAATTTATCTTTTTCCACTCTACCAAAAGATAAGATAAAAGGCGTGTTGTTAAATGAGGCCTAAGCCCGTTTAAATAAAAAACAAACACGGACAGAAGAACGAAAAATTAAAGTTTTAACTTCAAATGCTGGTTAGACTGCATAGGCAAGATCGACTTAACTTCTGCGATGTTTCATAACTATCTTCTGCGCAAATTCAACTTAAATTAATTGCTTCAGTTTTATTTATACCTCCAAGTGTAAATATTTAAGCCAACTAAAACATACAATTTGGTTGATGCGAAATTTATATTTGCAATATTTACACAACTGATTAATAATTTTTTTGTTCGTAATTCATTTTTGCATATAAAAGAACGTGGCTGTTCTATGATTCGAATCAGTTCTTTTTATCTGTGTTGTGGAGACTAGAAGAGAAATCCAAAGAATGAATTTCTATCATTGGTTGCTCTTAGCCTGCAGCTTCCTTGCCTTGTGGAATACAGCCCTCTCGGTGGACGCGAACGGTGATTGCCTTGATGATGTTACAAAAGCATTAGTATCAGCAACTTGTGTTCCATCACCTAAGAAGATAAAAGTGAAAATCAAGGGCTTAAAGTACACTGTCAAGAGGAGGTTAAGGAACGGTTAAAATACTCGTAATGAACTGAGGACCATCAATAAAAATTTAAAGCATATTACAAAGATTTTGTTTTATTTTATAATGTGCATACATATATATTTCTTTTGAACGGCAGTTTACAATAACGTAAGTAACAAAATAAAGATGGATAACAAAATTTTGGCCAAAAATTGGTATAAGACCCAGTTAGGCTAATGCTGTAAGATGGCGTATCAAATTTTTGGCTAAGAGTAAGAATAACGGTACTTTACTTAAGGCCAAGACGTTATAGCTCTGTTCTAAATCTTATAACGTTTTAGGCTAAAACTGCTATTCATTTTCAACTAACAGCATAGAGATACAAGTACGTACGACCCAGTCGTGCACTTTACTTGTATTGTTTTACTTCCAATTATTTTGCCACCCAACAACAACACAATTGCCCAAAGAAATTTCCTGAACTATAATTCGCTGCATGGAGAAATTTCATACTCTCTCGTGAGCTCTCTTTTATGTAAAAAATTACGAAACTTTGACGTGTGTGAACACATATCACTATTTTTCGTAAAATTTTATAGATTTTCATAGTTATAGTCAGTAGGGAAACAGACATATTGTCGGACTCCCGATAACGACTAAAACCATGCTAACAACTTGTCACCGTTCTACATCGCTGATTTGGTATTCATATACAGGTTTTGGATGACGCTTCTAAACTTCATAAACCGTTTGAGTCTAAAGTGTCAAAGCAGCTTTAAAGTGCTTCCCAATGCATGAATTCGCAATGCCGCTCAATAGAAATACATGGTCAATAGTGGAATAACCGCCTAGCCTGAAACTAGTTTCAAAATCTTTAAGCAGATTAGGTTTGATTGATGTTATAGAGGTATGTACATACATATGTATATCCTTGCAATCCCTTTAGTGAGTCCTTAATGGTAAAAAGAAATCTAAAGCAAACATCACGAAATTGAGTAGGCTCTTCGATCGGTTACATGAACCTATGTACTTTTTCCAGACTACTAAAAAAGGACCTGTCTAGATATAAAAATCTATTTCTAAAAGTGGCCTCACATTCGCACAGTATGTGCGTGATATCCTCATAATGCCTTCTCAGAACACAATGTCCAAAGAGAATTCAGATCATACTGCTAATTTGTGTTCTCCCTAGTTGATCTTTTATAGTTATCTTAGGTTAGGTTCTGGATACCCTATGTTCCTCCAGATTAGCCCATCTGCGGTTAGCCAAGGAGTGTATACAATTGGCAAGAAAGCAGTCGAGTAATTTCTTCCCCAGTGATCAGTCTGTCGAAGGTAGCTATAATTCTTCAAAAATTGTCTGAAAAGAAGGTGAGCGTTGAGAATTTCGCAAAAAGAAAAGAAATAAAATGAAACTAAGAACGAATATGCTTGACTTTTTTATTGTTGGGTCTTCAGTTCATTACGAGTATTTTAACCGGTAATAACCGTCTTCTTGTTGGTATATTTTATCGTGTATTTGACTTTTATTTGCTTGGGTGATGGAACACAAGTCGGTGATACTAATTCTGCTGTAACATCACCAAGGCAATCACCGCTGACATCATCCGAGCGGGCTGGGCTCTATAAGGCATTTCGCCAAAATGTTGTTATCCATCTTTATTTTGTTACTTACGTTATTGTAAACTGCCGTTCAAAAGAAATATATACACATGTATGCACATTATAAAATAAAACAAAATCCTTGTAATATGCTTTGAATTTTTATTGCTGGTCATCAATTCATTACGAGTATTTTAACCGTTCCTTAACCTCCTCTTGACAGTGTACTTTAAGCCCTTGATTTTTACTTTTATCTTCTTAGGTGATGGAACACAAGTTGCTGATTCTAATGCTGCTGTAACATCATCAAGGCAATCACCGTTGACGTCAACTGAGCGAACTGTATTCCAGAGGGCAAGGAAGCTGCAGACTAGGAGCAACCAATGATAGAAATTCATTCTTTGGATTTCTCTTCTATTCTCCACAGCACGGATAAAAAATAACTGATACAAATTAGAGAACAGACGCCACCTTTTATATGCGAAAATTACTAATTTTCTTTTATAATAATAATATTTAATAAGATTTACTCAGTTGTGTAAATATATTATATGCAAATTGTTTTAAACTTCTCGCCAACTAAATAGTTTATTTTATGTGGTATAAATATTTACATTTTAAAAATGAACAAAGCCAAACGTATAAATCTGAGTAGAATTTGCGCACATTAGATATTGTAAATCGTCATCGCGGAGGCAGTTCAAAATTTCAAAATGGCTGTGAACTTAAGTGTTTTGATAGCATTAGACAAGGCGGACGCAAATATTTGTTGTTCAACGATACTTTGACATATGACAGCAGACCAACTGGATAACACACCCAAATAAAGTGCATGACTGAGTCGTACGTACTTGCACCTTTAATTAATAAGTTTTATATGTGTTTGAGATAAATTGGACTTCCATCTTTCCTTTTAAGGTCCGGAAACTGCATTTTAAAAACCAAGCAATTTTGGTCAAAAAGGTGGTACGCCATTTTATAAAACTTTATAAAACTAGGATAATATCTAAATTCAAACAAAATCGTTAGAGCCGTTTTGGAGGAAATCAGCTAAAACCCCTTGACTCTAGGAAAAGTACCGTTATTACCACTTTTAGCCAAAAATGTGGAACACCATCTTATAGCACCAGCCCAGATGTATATTCACTGAAAAATTGAATAAAATTTGTTAACCCATTTTTTGACAAACCGGCTTTCAGCCAAATTGATCTTACGTGCCGTTATAACCAATTTTGGCCAACATGTTGTAAGCAATTGTGTAGCATGTATCTTAACTCGATTCAGTATAAAGTTTAAGAAAAGCCGGTATAGCCATTTTCCAGCAAATCAGTTTTTTACCAATTTGGTTATAACAATTTTGGCTAAAAATATGGTACGCCATCTTATAGCACTTCACCAAACTAGCCAAAATATGAAATTTAAAAAAAATTGTAGAAACCGTTTTCCAGCAAATCTGTTTTTTGTTAAATTGGCCTTAAGTAAAGTACCGTTGATATTACGGCTAGAACACAAATTTCAATTTGGCCTCTAGGGATTACCCCACAGACCCTAGATATGAAGTTTGATCAAAATCCGTTTACCCGTTTAGGCTGTAGCCTCGCTGACAGACAGACAGACAGAATTTTCAGACCCACTTTTTTCGACTTCTCTATAAAGGAAATATAAGAATTTATCAAAATCTCGAGTTTGAAAATTTTCGCGAATGCAAAACTTGCGCTATACTAGGTATCGGTGCAAATTAAAAATGGTGTTGTAAAATTAGTAAAAAAGGCTGTAGATTCTACTGCACTCATTGTCAAAATCGACATGATAATTTCTGTTGTAAATTTTACAGAGGTGTGGTAGTGGTTGTAAATTTAACAATCTAGTTGTGAAAATGACAGCTTAAATTGTAGATTTTACAGCACTTTGCTGTCAACTTGAATTGTAGAAACAGCACTTAAGTTTTAAAGTTCTAAAAACTTTGATTTGATTTGGATGATTCTTGTCCAAATGACGGCCTTATTATTATTAATATACGAATTTTTGCTTCGTCTATAAGTTTACAATATTTCTTTACAAGTTTGTGTTGGAATATGATCTACCTCTTATTCTAATTTCAATTCGAATATGTGGTGATATTTGTGAAGATTGCTGATTCGAAGCGCTGCAGCGGGCACATTGAATCGTTGAAATACGAGTAAGTCCAGGAGATTTATGTATTTTCAAGTGCAGAGCCTGTTTCATTAAAGTTTGACATCCTAAGGCATTTTTTTGGTCAGTAATCCCGCAGAGTTTGGGAAAATATCATCAGAATTATCATTAGCTAGCAAAATAATAGAGGTATTCGGAAGTCACTTGGTAGAGACCTAGAAGATATACCAGATTTCTGTTTTTACAGGTACGTTGATACGAGGAATGAAATTTACACAATAACTGTGGGACAATCCAGAGAGTCTTGCAGCTTAAGATGGATCGTGGAAGAAAGACGAAATGAGATCCAGCACTGGGGTCTGTTTCGGGATCTCTCGAAATAATTTATATGACTTATTTCTTTCTTTTATGGCCAATATCATTAAAATTGAAGCTTCAGTCGAACCTAGATGAATTTTGATGGAATTTAAAAAGGTCACGAAATTTAAGTTTATGTGTTTGTTATGTACGTCAGCTAATAAACATACATTTTGGGAACATCATATACATCAAAAGTTTCTCTAGCAACTATAGTTGTACGGTGAGGTTTTTGGATGTTCTTCTGGTAAATGTGCTTAAGGGTTCGATGAGTTTTCTAAATCGGCAATGTAATCATAAGTATAGGTACTGCTGTTCAAAAGAAATAAAATGAAACTAGAAACGAATATGTATGCTCGAAATTTTTATTGCTGGTCTTCAGTTCATTACAAGTATTTTAACCGTTAATAACCGTCCTCTTGTTGGTATATTTTATTTTGATTTTGACTTTTTTAACCTTAGGTGATGGGACACAAGTTGCTGATTCTAATGCTGCTGTAACATCATCAAGGCAATCACCGTTGACGTCAACCGAGCGAACTGTATTCCAGAGGGCAAGGAAGCTGCAGACTAGGAGCAACCAATGATAGAAATTCATTCTTTGGATTTCTCTTCTATTCTCCACAGCACGGATAAAAAATAACTGATACAAATTAGAGAACAAACGCCTCCTTTTATATGCGAAAATTATTAATTTTACACATAAAAAATAAAAAAATTATAATAATAATAAGAATATTTATTCAGTTGTGTAAATATATCAAATGCAAAAATTTTCCAATTTTTCGTCAACTAAATTATTTTTTTTTGGGTTAAATATTTACTCTCAAAAATGAACAAAGACAATTTAATTAATTTTAATATTTGAATAGAATTTGCGCACATTTCATCGCAATGGCAAAAAAATTTGAAAATTCCCTCATTTCAAAATAGCTGAAACTGAACTAAAGTGTGTTTTGACAGTATTTTACAAGGCGCAAGCAAATATTTGAGGTTCGACGATACTCTCAAAGGGAGATACGGATTGGAAAAGGTAGTCCATTGCCAATTGGAACCTTGTTCACAAATACACTACTTTATTTTATAGCTCACAAACTCACGTTTCTGCATACAAATGATTTTGATGATTTGATAAAGCTCACTATCATGTCAATTGGTACTCTTCCACGAGCTTATGAAAGAAGTATGCATAATTCCCTTGAAAGTTTTTGTTGCAGTGGCAAAGAAACTTAGTTGTCTGGACCTTAAAATGATAGACGGAACACTTATGGGCTTGATACGATGCCTGTCTATCCGCTTGTCCTTCTGTTCGTCTATCCGTCAGTCTTTCACAGTATTGTAACTTTTGAACAGTACAAAATAGAGAGCTGAAAATTTCATTTTGGTGCACTTTTTGGGCAAAAAGTATGAAGGGCAAAAAAAAATATTTTGCTTCACATCATGTGGCATAACAAAATAAGGATAATTTTGTATGGGCTCCATATATGTAAGAAATATTTTTTCTGTGCCTTATTTGTGCCTTAGCCCTTATCGGCCAGACCATAGGTGCTAAAAATATGAAAAAATTGGAGATACGTAAAATTTTGTTTAGATTGTGGAATAAATATGAAAATGCCTATATCTACAGTATTTTCTGAGAAAAATTAAAAAAAAGGTATATTTAATCACCCCAATTTCATGCAATTACAACATTTTTTACAAGAGGTCATTTTGATACTACGATTGGCTAAAATTTCAAGTTTCATCCAAATCCGCCAAATTGTTATCGAGTAATAGATATTATTCTCTTCTCTTGCTGCTTTTTCATTCGTTTTCGATTTTTCAAAAAAATAAATAATTTAGACTATTGGATCGTATATATTGGTTCTATGATGCTATTGAAAACTAAATAAATTTTAGGAAATATATTTTTATCAAAATCGTTCAAACCATTTTCTCGAAAGCCCCTTTTTGTGAAGTACTTAACTCTAATAGTAGGGCAAGGACAACAATTTCAATTTCAGGGCCCATGCAATAGCTTCTTAAAATGAAATTTGAAACAAATTGGTTCACTCGTTTAGTCGTACAGACAGAGAAACTGAATCGGCAGACACACTTTAACGAGGTTCTCTATAATCGTAATGTCAGAATTATTTAATATCTTGAGTTCAATTTTTTTTCACTAATTCAATACTTGTTTTACATATATCAAAAGTGCAAGTAAAATTTGATTTACCATTTGATAGAGGTGATTAGAATTTCAACTTTCACTCACATGCATTACATTATTGATATCGAAACCAGTTCCCTATGCAGGATATGAATAATATTGCCTTCTATTTAATGACAATATAAAACGTCCGGAACACTATTGCAGGACGCCCTCCTCGTACTTGCCCAATTTTTTCTTAATGTGGCTGTGTAGAGATCCAAGTTCTTACCGTTTTTTCTTGTTTGAATCACGCTCTTTGAATTGTTTGAATCACGCACGAGTTTCAGTCAAAGCCAGTTCGAAGTCTAAAACGAAGGAGTATCTTGAAGTTGCAGATGATATCTCCGAAATAATTCAGTAACAGAAAACCTCAACCTTTTTTATAACATCCATAAAACAAAACAATAAGTCATCTCACAAACATCAATCCCAAGCAGAGGTTTTTGAAATCAAATAAAAACTATATTTGTATCGAGCCTTAATTTTTCATGCTGGTGGAATTCCCAACTGCACACAAGTGCAAGAAATATCTAACATACCAAGCTGTCATTCTATAAAAGATCTTATTTCAAACATATTTTGAGTCGATTCCGACTTCGACATCTTAGTTCTACTAAATTCATTACCATTATTAATAATTTTTACCAAAAACGTGGTAGAACTTTAGTACAAAATGTAAAATTCAAACAAAACTTTTGCACCCTTTTTCGAGCAAATCTTTGGAAAAGTACCGTTATACGCACTTTTAGTCAAATACTTCGGTTTTTACGTTTTCTTTTTAGCCAAATTGGTCATGAGTTTTAAGCCCTTTTATTGCTCTGGAGACGAGCAGCCTCAATGTAAAATTTAATCAAAAATTCGTTGTTGGCGTTTTTGCGCAAATCCCAAAGAAAGTACAGTTACTATTAGGGCTAAAACTAAAATTTCAATTTCACTTCTTTCACGTCATCATATAAACTTTAGATATGAAGTTTGATCGAAATTCGTGTACCTGTTTGGCAGACTGACTTATCATCGTAATGTCAGAATTGTTTGATATCTCGGGTTGGAATTTTTTCACAAATCCAATATGTATTTGCTCATATTATACGTGCAAGTAAAAATATATATGAACATACATATATGTATTTATGTCACCCGAATTGCAGAAGTTATGGCAAAATAGGCAAATATTTTCAACACATTTTACGCTCTGTGTTTAAATAAATCTATGAATTATTTTGAAATTCAATTCAATTGTTAGTTATTTAAATAACAAAAATGTGTACCGTATTATCATTGAAACACACTTAAAAATTGCACGCGCGAAATAGTATTTGGCCTTGAGCGATAGATTCATTTTAAACTGATTCAACAAGCTCATATTTATTCTTGTGAAGATACATATGTAATGTACTGCGTTAAGTATGTATATTTGAGCGAAATTCAATCGCAAGCAAAAAATTTTTGGATATACTTCTATATGTAGGTATATCTATATAAACTCCGCTTTGTAGTTGCTGCTATACCGCTGGACACATTGTGGTACCTTCTATTGTAAAGGTTAAACAATTTGTTTGTAAGGACTTTGTGGAAAACAGACAACAACAAACAATAATAAGAGAGAGAAAAGTTATGAAATTTTCCGATTTCGTTCATACATTGTTAAGACGGATCGGATTGATGTTAAAGATTTTAAGTTTCAATGATGATGACTCAAAACTTAGATGATGACTCAAAACTCGGCTATGTCAGTAGTTTGTGGGTAAGAAGAGTGAGGGGTAAAGAGAGGGGGAGAGTCATGAAGAAAATATAAAAATCGAGAAGAGTCGCGTTCTACATCCGAAATGTTCCGTCCCTATTCCATTTTATCATTACTAGTTCGATCGTTGAGCAGGGTAGTTCGCGCATTAAAATGAGTACTTGGACGAGAGAACAAACAAAAAATACAGAAGTGTTTTAATTTACTCATTCCCTCTCCTAAACCTTATCAAAGTAGTCGAGAGTCATCATCTAAATAGGTTCAATCTCTTCTTCATTACAATAAAAATACTAAACACGTGGAGCGAGGGAGAAAGTGGAGGTATTGATAACGCTTTCTCTCCATGATAAATAGCTTGTTAGTGTACTGATCCTAAAGACCTGCTGGGGGAACGGACTCCAGATGAAACACGCAAGATCAAAACTAAAGGATCTTCCATTGGCGGAAGAGCATGTGGAGCGTATGAAAGTTTTACCATTTGAAAGGGTTTGTTATAAAACTTTAGCCTCAAACTCTATAGGCCGGTCCAGACTACTCTGGAGGTACTACTTTCGTCAATTTTGGCAAACTGTCTTGTTAAAAAAAAAAAATAAACTGGCACGTCTGAGAAGTACCCGGCGTTGAAAGTGGCCGCGGAAGTGGCTTATTAGATTAGTGACACTCTATTTCATCAAAGAAACTACTTTTAAGAGAACAACAACATCACTACATAAAACCTAATGAAAGTCCGCACAGGTTACGGATATCTATGCTCTCCAGCTCAGTTATCGCTGGAACTGTACCGTCTTTGCGCCGAATTCAAAACTGCGTACTTTTCCTATTTACACGCAACGTTTTATCTGCAACGTGTTGAACTGCACAGACAAAACGTTGTACAAAACTTAGCCTTTATAGCGTCAGTCAAATGCGCTTGCCAGTTGGTGCCCTAGTCAAACTAATATAGACGGTCGTCTTCGGCCGATTTGGCCGTTGGTTCCCACAAGAGCAAAAGTACCACGGATTTTGAATGTATTCTGACGTTTCCGTCAAAATCAGATCGGAGCTCACGCACACATTCTCAATCCGCGGTACATTTCATGGGCGCAGCCATTTTCTTGTACATTTTGTTGTTGTTAATTGAATGACAGTCTGCTGAAAATTTGGTGTGCAAAATTAAAGAGTGGGACACCACAATTGTTTTTATAGTTACGTCCTGTTCGCACGTTCGTTCACATGTTTTCACATGCGAACAAATAATAACTAAATACGAATATGGTCGGATTCGACTGTCGTATTCAAGTTTAAGCATTGAGGTGATCGTAAGGCTGATTTATCCTCGGAAAAAAGTATAACTTATTTTATTTCTTTTAAATTATTTAGACACTACTACCCCTAAAATAAGCTAAAAACTTATGTAGGCACACATAAGCAAGCAAAGACACTCAACGTTATGCGAGGTATGGTAACAATTCGTTTCCGACGTTATAGCGAAACAACATTGCCACGAACCACGAAGTTCTCTTTTGATCCTTCTGCCTACATACAGGTATTCGTCACTTGCTGTATTGAAATCATATTTTCCAATATCTTGACTTCACATAAATTTCCATCAAAATTAATTTATTACTTATTTATAGAGTTGGAAATCAGTCCTGTTATTTTCTAAATTTTTCAAAATGAATGAATTAATAGGCGAACTTTGGAAAACCATCGCTTGGACACCGGAACAAGAGCAAATCATCTACCGAGAATGGGGCTTATTCAATACGAAAAAACAAAATCTAGATACTGCAGATTTGTACTACAACAAATCATTAGCCCTGAATCCAGATGATCCGAAGGCTTTGTATTCCCGGAGTAAATGCAAACGCCGCATCGCCCAAACAGAAGATGCATTGGTTGATGCACAGCGAGCTTTAGGTATACTATTACTATCTTCACAGATTTTTGCATCAGTTTTAAAGCTTATCTATCTAATTCAATACAGCTCTTGATGATTTACGTCAACCTTTTAATCTTGAAGTATGCGATGGCATACACCAGATTAATGAATTCGAAAAAACCATGGTTAGTCTATGTAACCTGTCAAAAAAATTTACCGGAAAGAAAGTCGATGCGTTCAATCAACGCAGAGATGTGGTATGTAGCCGGGGAAATTGGACATGACCGATTCTTGTAGCCGACTCTTTTAGGTTAATGAAAATCTCAACGACGCTCTTGGGGATACGTTGGGTTATTTTATCATAGAAAATGGCAAACATTTCGATAAAGTTTATCAGGAAATGATGAGTGAACGCAATATCGATCCTCGTCCTTTGTGGAAAATTCTTATGGAACAGAAAACATGTGACATTCTTAGCGTCCTCGAGAAGCCGGTATTTAAAAAAGTTAATACACTAAAAGAATTGTGATATTAAGAGGCAAATTTCCAGGAAATACTGCTCTCTCCAATGGAGATTGCAAGGCGGAAACGAAGCTTTCTCATTTTTAACCAGATCTATCTGCGAAGGAGTTGGATTGACGTACTTTTTCTTAAGGCATTAACAACCAATGAAAACCTCTTACTACCGCAGTCAAAATGGTCTGCACCAATCTTGGAGGCTCTAACTAAAAACAAATACCATGTCGTGATGAAATTTATCGTAAAATTTTGCCAATTTTATTTTTACATCTATCGTAGTTCTATAAACGCTTCTTCAATAGAAAATGTTACATTCTCGTAGCCCGATGTACACAGAAAAGTATAAAGCTTGTCCCAACAAGCTGAGGAGGAAGCAACAGACCGAAGGTTTCCTGTTTCGTGTTCAAAATCAGGTACATCGGGGCGTGTTGAAAATACTAAAAACAATGCGATACCTTAGAGAGAACAAAAGAACAGAGGTATATATGATAGTGTAGTTCTATATATACATGATCTACCATTAAACTTTCATGCAGCGTCTAAGAACATATGTGGAAGAGGTTATGGGCGATTATATGGTGTTAAAAACGCACCGAGTGATGCCCTGGAAATTTAAGTTTACCAATGAAGTTTACAATATCTTGGCATTGGCTCTCTTGGATAGATACCAGAATAAAAAAATTAATTTTGAAGGGATACCACAACGCGACCATATGGTATTATTCCTAAACATGAAAAGTGAAATCGAAGAGAAACCAATAGTTTTTGAATTTGGCAAAAGAAAATTGGATGCACCAACTGTTGATAAGACTTTGAAGTACAAGTATGAATATAAAAACGTCCCTTATACTTTAGCTTGTTATGATCTTTGAATTCCTTATCCTAGAGCTCTTACATCAAGATTGGAGAAGCGATTGGTATTTGCGAAATATCACATAGAGAGGGCATATCTGTGGCATGAAATTGCCCTGTGTGAATTAAAGCAAAATCGTTTTGATAGATGCTGTTTGATTGCTAATAAAGCACTTGAAGGTATGTTCTAAATAAACTACAAAAGTGTTATAAATATTTATATATTAATGTTTATTGTAGAAGCAGAACTATGTAATAGTAATATTTGGATGTTCCACGCTACTATGATTATACTGAAATCGCATGCGTTATTGAGAAAAATCGAAAAAACAACACTTACCCTGAAAAGTGCAACTGAAATAGCTAAGAAATTAAAAAATGCTGGGATCATGTCCTATCTTAATCGCTGTCAAAAGCTTAACCTTGCCGATATTAAAGCTATGGTTCGCATACGTGTAAGCCTTGCAAGCCTTGCGAGCAAGAGCAGAATGTCGACGGTTAGAAGAAATTAACAAATATAATGTATGTATGTGTGTATTTAATGTATAACAATCTTGAGAAAGATCACAAGATCCAAGTGAATATTTCGTAAATGTTTTGCTTGATAGGTCAACTGTAAGGAACTTTTACAGCAATGCACACTTGGGCGAAACAGTTCCCATCAACGAACACGGAACGTTAATTTTTTTTTAGTGTTCCAGACCTTAAAAGGAAAAGACGGAACACTTATGGGTTTGATATGGTGTCTGTCTGTCCGTCTGTCCATTTGTCTGTCACAGCCCTGTAACTTTTGAACCGTTAGATGTACATCATTTTGTGGGTATTGTATGAAGGGCACACAAAAATTATTTCGCTTTTCATAATGTGGCATATAAAATTAAGAGAATTACAAGGGCGCCATATATTTACATATGTATGTAAGAAATATTTTTTTCTGACAAAATTTATTGAACAAAAAACTTTGACACACATTAGAAAAAAAAATTTGAAGGCCACATTCCATAGCATGTCAAATATTGCTCGCTTTTAGTGTTCCGGACCTTAAAAGGAAAGACGGAACACTTATGGGTTTGATATGGTGTCTGTCTGTCCGTCAGTCTGTCACAGCCCTGAAACTTTTGAACCGTTAGACATAGAGAGCTGAAATTTTCGCTATGTATACATTATGTGCGAGCCCGCACAAGATGGCGGGAATGAATTTCATTTTGGGGGCCCTTTTTTGGGCACCTTCTATGAAGGGCAAAAAAAAATTTGTTCCCCATCATGTGGCATATCAAATTAAAGAGATTTTGGCAAAGGCTCCATATATGTAAGAAATATTTTTTTCTCACAAAATTTGTTGAACAAAAAAGCTTGCCAAACATTTGAAAAATGTTGCCCACCCCCCTAGCGGCCAGACCATAAATGGTAAAGATAGGACAAAAATTGGAGATACGTAGAATTTTGTGTAGATTGTGGAAAACTCCTGTATCTTATATATTTTCTAAGAAAAATTAAAAAAATGGGGTATCTAGTTACACCACTGTATCTTCCACAGTTTTCATGTTATCCAAATAATTTACAGAAGGTCATTTTGATACTATAAACTTATAAGTTTCATCTAAATCCGCCAAGTAGTTCCCGAGTTACAGATTTTAGAAGAGCGCATGAAAAAAAAAAAAATAAATAAATATTAGCCCGTAAGCAGCCCATAGAGGGCCAAGGGCTAGCTTCTCACAACTGTACATGTTGTGCCTGGTATACATTTCGGCACATACAGAAGGGACCTACAGTTTTACGCCGTATGCTAAGGGCAGAAGGGTTTTGAGAAGCTTTCTCATGACAGTGAATACTCTTGAATGTTTGTCAGACACTCGGAAGAGGTGGGGCCATGAAAAAACTTTTGATGGTATTTTTCTGGATTCGAACTTAGAACCCCTTGCGCAGTAGTCCAGAAGAGCGCATGAACTTCCCTATAATCTCTTGCCTTGCTGCTACCTCATTCGATCTCGATTTTTCAAAAACTAAGTCATTTGCACGAATGGATCGTATATGTTAGCTCTATACTGCTATTGGAAACTAAATAAGTTCAAAAAACTATAATTTCTTTTAATTTGGCTTTTTTTTTAAGTTTTAAGACTCTAAATGCTGTATTCCTCCGCATGTCAAGTATTGCTCGGGTTTTACTTTACTTAAACCATTTAAGAAGCAAAGTACCGTTACATGCAATTTTATTCAAAAGCTTGGTACGCCTAAACTAACGTAAAATATGAAATCTATTCAAAATCGTTCAAACTTTTTTCGAGAAAATCCATTTTTATAAAACCAGCTTCCAAGCATAATATCTAAGGTTATATGAATTTTTAGCCATAAACGGAGACCTCTATTTCATAGAAATGTAAACAAACAAAAATAATAATTTATAATTTTGGAAATGCGAGATCTTGGACGTATTAGGAAGTAAAACTCCTTATTGCACTTCAATTTAAAAAAAAAGCTAAGTTATTGTTCGGAAATGTCGAATTTTGTAATTTATATATTGCAGTCATGTATTTTTGGCGTTTCAATTACTTTGTTGCTCTTGCTTTGCACAAGGTTTGCTTTGGAGAGTTTGCATTTCCGAATGGGCTCTTTCTTTGAAATTAGCTAAGATTTAGTCACACCGTTTTTCCAGGCCAGG
Source organism: Chalcosyrphus nemorum (assembly GCA_949716465.1). NCBI lineage: Eukaryota > Metazoa > Arthropoda > Insecta > Diptera > Syrphidae > Chalcosyrphus > Chalcosyrphus nemorum. Next base: position 8,106,090 of record OX454335.1, read on the forward strand.
CCAGGCGATAAGCTTTCCAAACTCAAGAACTCTGCCACGGGCATGATCCTAACAATCCTAGAAATTCTGAGTCTACTTTGTCTTCGACCCTATATTGTTTATAAGAAGGACAAAACCTGATTTGGCAAACTGCCTCCCCATCCCTTGGGTCTACACTTACAAGTCCTGGATACGAATGAAAACCTAAACAAATTACATCTGCAGTTATTATTGGAAGGCCTGTAAAGGAAAATTGTTCCGACTTGAAAGAAAAACGTCTGCCTCAAGTAAAGATTAGTAAAGGAATGAATTTATTTAGTGAGTAATAAATTATTAAATTTTACTACATACAGTAAATAAATCGATAGCTATAATTTCTTATCTACTGTACTGTACTACAAAGTAAGATTGTCTTTTCAACACTCCCACTAAAATCAATTACTGTATTTTAAGCCCATAGCTGTTGCACATACATATGTTATTTATTTCTTTACCACAGGTTTAGTAAGAGCATCTGCTATCATATCCTTTGTTGAAAAGAATTGAATGAAGTGTGGAAATTAGATTGCAGCTAGATCATCCCTAATCATGTCCCGGATTTGTACAGCTTCTCTTCTTGTATGGTTATGCGATGCGCCGACTGTGACTGATTTTGAGGGCTATAAACCGCTTGTTCCGGAAGAGGCACATTGTATGAATAGTAAATATTGTGTAGAGCAGGATAAACGTTAACAATTTCAGCTACCCTTGACGGTGCATATCTACATTTTCTTTCGTCGAGTATTACACTCCATCGACCTAAAAAAAAAGAAGCATAGAATGATGTTAGAAGATGTTTATAGCATACCCAATTTTTCACTGCCCAATATGCTTCTTGCCTTAGAATGGACCATGTTAAACTGATTTGTGTTTGTTTACCCAGAAGCCATGATGAACTCCTCCCCGAAATAACTCATTTTCCAGCATTTCTCTTTCTGCGCTTTGACGCCAAAAAAAAACGTCGTGAGCACTACCACCGTATTTTGCATTTGCAGCCACAAATTATTATGTATACGAAGTTTATTTAATTTGGTGAAATATACATACAATCATAGCATTTATACTATGCCTTCCTTTCCTATTGTAAAACATAGGTTTATCTTCTGTTGGCCTCAATAATGTCACATGGCTTCCATCAACGCAACCTATAACTATAATGATGAAAAAAAAAACACGAACTTAGAATAACAAATTAACAAATCACCCCCTATCCTATATTTTTCAAAGAAAAAAACTTTGGTTGATTCCATCGGGACAAAGTTAATGAACATTGAACACAATTTTGACTGCATTTTCTTAATAACTCTAGCAGTGACTCTAGCGATAGTACTTTGCCCCATTGGTGCAAACCAGTTAGCACCAACTTGCCTTTGGTAACCTCCATCACCAAGTAAATGTACTGTTGCAGCCAGTTGCTGAATTGGTCGTTTATATTAGCCCCGTGTTCCATTTGATATGTATGTCAACAGGAAGCACTTCACAAATTACGCTAACACGGTATAACACAGATAAAAGTGACACCTAAATAGTTATCAGACAATAACGATAGCAAAAATGTGATGATCACGGTGATTGTCACCTTAGTGAGAGTAAAAGGAATGATTGTGATCGTCAGCAATCAACTATCAGCTTAGAGGATTCCACCCCTGGTCTTTCTACCAGTTTTCTTACTTGCTCTGATCGTCGAAGCATTTACATTTACAATTTACAGGATCTTCTGATTTTATCAGTTCGGGAACATCGAAATAAAATTCCCCATCGGAGTATGAAGAAACGTTTGAAATAACAGGACTCTCTTCAACGGAACTGGACGGAAAGTAATCGATTTCATTTAAATCGTTATAAAAGTTTTATTAGCATTTCTTGTACTCACATGCACTCGCTCATTCTCCAGAAACACAACTCGTCTGTTTATAAGATAAACAGAAGTAGATACTGCCTCTGCCCACAAATTCGCCGGCAGCAATGCATCGAACAATAAACATCTAGCACGCTCCACTATTGTTCGATTCATTCGCTCTGCTACTCCATTCTGCTCGGTGGTGTAAGGATTTGTCGTTTGATGCCAAATCCATCTTTAAGTTAAGAAATCAAGAAACCTTTTGTTGCAGTACTCTGTAGTCTGTTGCAGTCTGCTTTTTCAACAAAATTCATAAAACATTTAAGTTAGTAAATACTTAGCTCTTCCTACAGACTCAACTTGCGTCGGTCCACACAGGTCCGAATGAATAAGCTCCAATGTCTGCTTTGCTCTTGATGTAAAATTTTTGAAAGGCAATCTAGTTTGCTTACCTTTAAGACACACTACGCAAAATTCTGCACCTACAGCCGTTCCATTCTTCAACTTGTTCATACATATTTTCCGAACTGATGTGGCTTAAGGGACGATGCCACAAACTGAAATCTTCCTGACTGATGAAACAAAGTTAACTTCTTGATGCTTCCTGTTCAACCGATACATGTTGCCAACGAGAGTTGCGGTAGCTACTATAATACCTTTCTTGTTAAAAGTGTTGCATCCATCCACACCAAACTTGATATAATTTCCATTTGAAATCATTTGACTGACCGACAACAAATTTGTACATATGCCAGGCAAAACATTTCTTATGGTAATATTGTTCGATGTCCTTTTATCGATCATCGATAAATTTTCCATCCTTTTGACTTCAAGGCACATATTGTTCGGAATTAAAACTTCCTTCTTTGGCGGTGACCTCACGTTGCTTAGTCCAGCAAGCTGTGATGTCATATGCGTTGATGCACCAGAATCTACATACCAATCATCACTTTTAATATTTTTGGCAATAAATATTGTGCATAAGACTGCATTTGGTCGTTCGCTCGTCTTTTTATTCGGACAATCCTTCGAATAATGACCAAATTTGTTACATGTGTAACATCGAACCGATTTTGCATTCCTCGATTGGGTACTCCGTGGATATATCTTCTTGCTATGACCCCCATACAATGCTGCTGATGTTGAATTTTCAGCTCATTTTGTGGATCGTTCTCCACAATGAATGTCTTGCAACATTTTAGTCTTGACGAAGTCTCTAGTAATTTTTGCTCCAGAACTTTCAATGGCCATTATCATTGGCTCATACTTTTCTGGTAAGCCAGCCAACAAGAAAGTAGCAACCAACTCTTCCGAAATTTCCATTCCGACACTATTCGAAACTTTATTGCTTGCGATTAAAGTACGCTCAATTATAATCAACACAGTACATATGTATCTATATAGGAGTTTATCAAAACGATACCATCGATCGTTCAAGGCCAAATATTATGTATTCCGCGCGTGCAATTTTCAAGTGTGTTTTAATGATAAAGTGGTACACACTTTTATTATTTAAATAACTAAAAATGACTACCTACTACAAATTATTATTCACAGCTTTATTTAAACACAAAGTAGAAAATGTGTTGAAAATATTTGCCCATTTTGCGCAAAAAATTGAACAACTGATTTAGTTAATTTTTACTTCCTCAATCCTTGAACAAATTTCATATAAAAACGAGCCTTTTTTGAACTAAACTAAATCAGTTATTAGCTATCTGTCTCTGGAATACTAAAAGAGAAATCCAAAGAATGAAGTTTTGTCTCTGGTTGCTCTTTTTATTCGGTTTCCTTGGTTTATGGAATACGGCAAGGGCCGTCGATGTTAATGGTGATTGCCTGGACGATGCCACAGCAGCATTAGTTTCAGCCACATGTGTTCCTTCGCCCAAAAGAAAGAAAATAAAAATCAGGAATCTAAAGGTTAAGATTAGAAGGAGGGTCGGTTAAAGTGTTCCATAATCAAGATGGCTAATAAATTTTCTTGAAGCATTTATTTTTTTGGAGTTTTTTATTTTGATTTATTATATCTTATGCTTAAGAGTAATTTTAAGCTGAACAATTTATCTTCCAAAAAGGAAAATGGCCGAAAGCACGTCACTGTGACTTATTTAGAAAAGTAAGGCTCTTATTGTGATTTTCGATTATTATTAGGATAAACGACTTATACACGACTATACATAAGGCGTGTTTTTTTGGTATTCTATATAGGCTTAAAAAAGTATTTGCAAATAAAACGCCTATCGGGGCTAAGGAATTTCAACATCGCAGTTTGTAAGCACTGTGTAATGACATTTAATTATTTTAATTTCAGCAATCCCAACACCTCCTCCTTTGTCCATGTTTTCCGTTTGCTAATAACAATAAAATCGTAAATAAATTTTGTATTTTAGGTTTTACTTACATATTCTCTTCAGAACACATCTTTTCTTGATTTAATTGTGAGCGACATTTATCGTTTTTGTAGACGGTGTTTATCGTCTACAATTTTCTGTCCGACTGCGTTTAGTATTGCAGAAAATTTGGTGTTTCATCAAAAGGATTAGGATATAATATGATTAATTTTTATTACAAATAATTTCAATAACGCGAAACTTTGTCGATTGATTTACACAATACCAAACTCAAAATTGCAAAATTGCAAATCACCCCTATTGCGAGTGTCAAATATCAGTCAATCGAAGTTTGATCAATTTAACAATCAAAACAATTTTTGGTTTTATGTATCTCATTTGATAAAATTTGTAACATTGTCAATAATTTGACTATGAGACTTTTTTTTTTAAAACTTGTCGATAGCTGAAACTTCGCTTTGTATACTTTTCAAATTAATTTCAAATAAAAACATACAATCTTCTATATATATATAATTCTTCGGGGTGAAGCTCGGTGACGTTATAACTCGATAACCGCTGGACCAAATTTCATGATTCTTTTTTTATATTGTTCATATTGCTGTACTTTAGGTTTATAGAGAAAGACAATTTAGGAAAATTGCATTTTTTGCATTTTTCGCATTTTCCAAAACATAGTTGGCGTTGAGGGTGCAGATATATGACAGTTGATTTGTATGCACGATGTTTGTATATAAATATCTATCGATTCGTTTCGATTAACAATTAGGTATTACATTACAAAGTTTTAATGTTCAGTCCAGCTAGTAATTAAATAAATATGAGTTCTGTTCAATTGAGTTTTGATGAGGATGAAAATGAACAGTCTTTAGCGTTTCTTGAAAATCTCAGGAGACGAAAGCTATTTTTGCCAGTCGCGTTGTGGAGGACCTAAGCTGTTTAGCTCCAATGCAAATAACTCTCACTTTTCTTTTGTAATTATTTTCGAACAAATTCCTTTTGCTATGTTTTCATTTTTAGTCATTACTTGGACCAATCGCTCCGTTTTTCAATCTGTTTTTGACAATTGACAATCGCAATACAAAAGCCGTGTGTTTTTTTTGAAAGTGTATAGCCACTTTTCCACACAAAGCAAAAACAAAACGAAAAGTGAAGATAAATTAGTCAGAAACCAAAAGTGAACATAAAGTGTTGAGAAACTCGTATCATAGATGGCGTAGACTAAAATTGTAGACAACAACCCTTAATTGATTTACGCTGACAGTTCGATTTATTCGTTAATAGTTGTTGTCTACTGTGGGGTTGTTGTTAGTCACCCCGTCATAGTTTCCAGTTAAAAGCATTTATTGTTAAGATAATTAATAACAGTAATTATAATTGGATTGTCTGGGACTATTCCTCTTGAATGGCTTTTCCGAAGAGCCAATATGATTTTAAAAGTTTCTTGCTTGAATCTCTTTTTTTTAATGAAACTACTCACTGCTGATAGCTGCTACATTACTCCTCCACAAGTGACAACGATAATTTATTTGTTAATATCAAATTGTATTTGGTTTAACTTCTTTACTGGATAGGTTTTGAGATCCTTTGAAATGTTTCTTAATGTGGATGGTTGAACAAAATTTGATGCGGACATAGCTAAGTTGGACGTGGCTGTATTTAATGTTAAAGAACTGCTGTTTGAATTTTGTTGAGTGTCTGTAGAATGTATCGGAATGAGTTCTCGAAAGTTTTCATAAAAGGCTGGTTTTAATCCCTCAGTATATATTCATTGGTAGGTGTTCCATTGACGTCGATTTTAAATACAAAGTCTGAAATGCGTTCAAGAACTTTATATGGACCATTATATGGCTGCTCACATGGTTTCTGAACTGCGTCAACCCCTACATAAACATGTGTACAGCTATATAGTGTTTTGTGAGTAAATAAGTTCCCGAAACTTTTCCACAGAGATTTGTGGTTCCTGTGACATTTCCTTATGCAACAAGAATTTCCAAAGTAATCTTAGCGTTGTTCCGTAAACTAGGTTGCAGCGGTTGATCTTACGTCTCACTTAAAACTGGTCCGCAAACTTAACAAAACAGTAGGAGGGACACTTAGCCAGTCAGTTGTTTTATGACATTTGATGGATGACTTCAAGGACCTGTGCCAACGTTCGACCATCCTGTTGGATGCTGGATGATAGTCCTTATACGCGTGATTTCGATAAGTTTCGCCAGTGCATCGAACAAGGCTGATTCGAATTGAGATCCTATGTCAGTGGTTATGGTTTTTGGCGCACCGAATCTACATACCCAATTGTCGAAAACTGTGTTGACAATTGTCTTAACCGTAAAATCCTTCAGTGGTAAGATTTTCATAGACTTTCCTAAGTGTATATTAAGTTTGACACATAGTTTGTAACATATACAAATACAACAAAGTATATATATAAATAACCAGCATCACTAGCCGAGTCGATTAAGCTAGTCCTTGGAGAAGAAAGGAATACAAGTGTAAACATTTTTTGAAATCCGCCCACTGACACTTTTTGAAAAAAATCACTTTTTGCAGTATTTTTATATGAAACTCAAAAAAACTTACTTAAGCAAATATATAGATATTGACTTACTCTATAAATATTCAATACATTATACATGGCTACGCCCACTTTTAAGGGGTGTTTTTTTTTAATTATAAAATGGTTTTTCGATGGTTTCATTAGATTAAAATTACTTCTTGAGAACAAAATAAAGTGTATGTTCAAAAGAATTTCAAAATCCGCCCACTGCCACACCTACTTTTTGAGAAAAATTAAAAGAAATTAAAAAAAAAATTGTAACAATTATAATAAAAGAAGTAGTAGATGTATATAGGTAAGCGATAGGGTATCACACGATCCGCTCTAGACGGATTGTAGCATTTTCATATGTTTTTTCGTTGATTTCACACTTTGGCCAATGAGCAACCACCTCTAGGTGGATTTCAATAAAACTTGCTCCACGATTAAATCAACACAAGCAACTCTTTGATGTCCATACAGAGCCTGGCCATCTCTCTATTCTCCTTTCAGAGTCCTGCATGTCGAAGTGAGAAATGATGAATATCTTTCATATTAGCAGATAACCCTTTCTCATCATCTATCAAGGCAACATAACAAAAAAAACCGTAGGATTCGCTGCTATTTACTTATTCAACCATCTAAGCCGGTGTGCCTCGTCCTGCCGACGAAATGAATGACGAATGACTGGCAGAATGCAGAGATATATCACATTCATTAGTTCTCTCCAACTAAGCCAACTCTCTAGTCCACCCTCGCAGATATCCTGCCGAACATATGCCTTCCTTGAAGATTTTACGATCATCCTTTATGATAAGCATACGAATGGGACAAATGCAAACGTTATTCACGTATTCAGTAATTATAGTCATGGCACCCTCTTCCTCTAAGGCATCGTCGTCGTATCATCAAACACTGTGGGGTGTTTATACCTAGTGTTGGTGTTGATGATATGACGACAAGGATGAAAACGTCGACAGCGACGACGGCGGTAGCGCTGTTGGGTGAAATTTAAGCGATGCTATCTCTCATATTAATTGCAACACTAACTCCCATGGAAATACATTCCAATTATGTGAAATGGTCTTTCGGCGTGTGTTTATTTGCTAACATTGTGTGTATGCTGTGTTAATTAATTTAATTAATTTTCTACATGTATGTGGATTTTATATTCCACAGAGGATCATTGTAGCACCCAGCCCCGAGGAACGGGCCCACCTTCGGAGAATGAGTTTGTACCCGGCATGTGGATGCTGTTAATCCCATTATTTTTATCGATTGTAAGGAAAACAACGAACGAAAAATATTGTTGAGTACTTCACACTGAAGTTTTTATACCCAATTCGAAGGGTATATTAACTTTGACGCATAGTTCGTGACATAGAGAAATATTGAAGGCAGTTCCAATATATCTTTATATGTATGTATTTGTATATGTTTATATACACATATAAATGATTAGTTTTAAGCTAGATCAAAGAAATCTTGGATTCGAGATATATTTGGACGGATCTGGAAATAACCATTATAGAGAAATTAGAAAAAGGTAGCCTCTTGGCTTAAAAAAGTATTTGCAAATAAAACGCCTATGGGGTCTAAGGAATTTCAATATCGCAGTTTGGAAGCACTGTGTAATGACATTTAATTATTTTAATTTCAGCAATCCCAACACCTCCTCCTTTGCCCATGTTTTCCGTTTGCTAATAACAATAAAATCGTTAATAAATTTTGTATTTTAGGTTTTACTTACATTTTCTCTTCAGAACACATCTTTTCTTGATTTAATTTTTTTTATGAATGACTGCTGTCTGTTCAATAATTTCTGACATTTTGAAAAAAAGCCAACATACATATGTCTGTATATAGGAATAGGGTATTACACGATTCGCTCCAGGCGGGAGTGTAGCATTTTCATATTTTTATAACCAGGGGATATGAATCGCATTTAACTTATATACGGTTTCAATACCACCATTTTTTCCATAGGTGTCCAAGTAGATTGGAGAGAGTTACAGATTTTAGCATTCGTTTGTAATTCACTGTATTTTTTCGTGTACGTGTTTAACTACACTAATTTCTTTAAAGAAACAATTTAAATAAAGTTATAATTTGGGTTTAAATTCCCATTAATACTTTAATTACTATAAATTGTCAACCGTGTCCTTCGGCGCTGTCGTCGTGAATGCCCCTCTCTCCTGCTGGTGTTGCCGTGTTCATTTTTTATTCTCCGCGTTGCCGTGATATCACAGTCGTCCATCCTAACTTCTTCGATGTCCTCATGGAGGTTTGGTTCGATTCGATCGGCTGCCCATATTGCGGAATAAGGTTTCTGTGTTCGTGGCGCGTACGGCATGTCTGTAGCTGGTATTTTTCATGAGGTAGGACTGTCTTTATGATTTAAGGTCCCCTATATCTTGATTCTAATTTACACGGGAGGTCCCGGTGCTGCTAGGACTGTCATTCAAAATCATCACAAGATCCCCTTTGTTTTACCTTTTGGCGCTTCGATGCTGCGAGTCGTGTTGTTCCTTGTGCTTGAGTTATTTTATCTGCTCCTTCTCGGCGTATCTGGTCAAGGTGTTGTGGTTTTTGGTTAAGATGTACTCCTGCTGCTAATGCGTCTTGTAGTGGATCTCTGGGAAGGTATCCCTTCATCATTTGGTGTGCTGTCTTTCCAATGGCGTCGTTAAAGGTGTTGTTTATTCCCCATTGTACGAATTTATTAATTTTCTGGTCCCGCTTGGTTTCTTCTATTGTTGCGAGCAATGCGTTGACTATGGTTCAGTTGTATCGCTCGACCTGTCCGTTGGCTCGTGGCGTTTTTGCTGATTGGATACAATTCTCCTCTAGGTTGTGTAGTTTTTTTTTTGCATAGGCACAGTCCACGCATGCCTTAATGTATTTTCTTACAAACTGGGTGATACGAGGGAACCAGTGTCTCTCCTTGATGGTTTTCTGCTCCCAGAAATGTCCGAGTTCATCATGACTACGAGTATACCTTAAAACTCGATTTCGGATCCCTTTTGGAACAAATAGCCTGAGCTGATTTTTGACTTTACGATATACTCTTCCTTCTTGCAGGTCATAGTCCGTATGAATTTGTTGTTCTCTTTCATTTTCCGGTTTTTTATTTAGGGCGGTTGATATTTTGGCTATTCCTTCATGTTGCAATTGCAAATAATAAATCCAAACCTGGTCCGAAATATGAACTTGGAGTACATTCATGTCCACAACATCCGTTTCCGTTGCGGGCTCTTTGGGTTTCCGAGAAAGCGCATCGGCATGTTCCATCAGTTTTCCGGAGCGGTGTTTGATCTCATATTGGTTTTCCAATATCCTCATCCACCACCTTGTGATCCAAGGAATTAGTTCATTCATTTTTATGGCTGCCTTAAGTGCTGGACAATCTGTTACAACGGTAAATTCCTTTCCTAGTAAATACTGCCGAAATCTGCCTGTCGAGTCAGCAACCGCTAATGATTCCAACTCGTAATTGTGGTACACACTCTCCTCCTGCGAAGTCTTGCGACTAAAGTAAGCCACTACCGGCTAGTCTCTTGCTGCTTGCATCTGTATGTAACTCATGTGGTGCCTGTGGGTCAAAGAGTGCCAAAACTGGTTGGTTGATACGATCTCTCTTCAGCTGTTCGAAAGACTCTTTTTGCTCTTTTTCCCAGATAAATTTGTTTCTCTTTTTTGTTAAATCGGTCAGAGGTCGTGCGATGAGTGAGTAATTTTTAACGAATTTCCGAAAGAAGCTGGTTAGGCCTATGAATTGTCATACTACCAGTTCATTTGTGGGTCCTGAAAGTTTTCGACAGCCAACGTTTTTGGCTTAATTGTATTCTCTTTCTTGAATCTTTCTCAGTCTTGAAAAAGAAACACTTTTTAAGTTTAAGACTATTGGAAGGCCTGTAAAAGCAAATCGTTTCGACTTGAAAGAAATACGTCTGGCTCAAGGAATGAATTTATTTAGTGAGAAATAAATTATTGAATTTTAATATACTCGTATATAGTCAATAAATCTATAGCTATAATTTCTTATCTATTGTATAAGGACAAAGTATGATTTTCATTTCAACAGGTACTTCAAGTAGAGCCATAAAGTTTTCTTTGAGTCCTTTAGCTAATTGTGACCAACTTCCGGATATTTCTTGTGTAATTTCCTACCAATATTTTGCGGGACCATGCATCTTTGATGGTGCTGATATAAGCAACGCCCGTTCATTCTAATCGTATATTTTTGCCAAGGTTTCTACCCGCTGGACCCAATTTTCCGCAAACAATGATGCAACCTCTCTAGGAGAGAATGATGGTAAAGTGTCTGCTGTATCATATCTTTGATACTGCAGTTTATTTTTTACTTATTTGTAGTCTAGGTGCTCCTACCGCCTACTTCCACTAACTGATTCAGCTTTTCGGCAATGTCTCGCTCTTTTCGGAGTAGGGTTCTTTAATTTTCAAGCAGTAGCCCATCGCGCCTTATTATGTCCCATTCCCTTTCCCTAAGCTGGTGATCGTCTACTGTACCTGTCTCGGATAAGGTTGAGCTCCGCGCTCAGACTGGAGGCTCTTCTGTTTGATGGGAATTTACTGAGACCAGCTCTCCACTCTCCTTGTCAAACTCGGTTTTTCGCTTACTCAATGTCATCTTTCTTCTGGAAATTGGCAGCCTCTTTTTTCTTCTCCTCCTTCACCGACAAAGTTCTGCACAGACATAAACTTCTGCGTAAACCACAGACGCTCATGTTATAACATTTCTCTTCATTTCATTCCAATATATAAATGTTTCATCTCTCCCAATACATCTTTTATCACTTCCCCACGGTTAGACCGCTATGAACACCACTGATGCTTTTTCCATGTTAAATCTCACCAAATACATATATATGTATTTTCTCCTTCTCCTTCTCTTAACGGGACACAACTCACAAGTCACTACATAGGATAGTACTTATACAACCAGGGTCTATTGGTACCACTGATATCGAATTAATCGAGAAAGGTTGCTTTCATTCCAATGAAGTCCTTTTTTTTTAACCAGGGGATATGAATACCATTTCACTTATGTACAAGTTTCAATATAAACATTTTCCATAGGTGTCCAAGTAGATTGGAGAGAATTATAGATGATTTTTGCCTTCGTTTGTAATTCACAGTATTTTTTTCGCGTTCGTTTTTAACTACAATAAGTATCATACTTTCCGAGTAAATTTTGTCACTGTAATAATTAATGAATGATGGAATACACAACCACTACACCGTGAGCCTTTTTTGTGTGTAGTAACGGCATTCATGGGAATGACTTTCATTATAAATTACTTTGATTCTAAAACCATGCAAATGTAGCTACTAAGATGTTAATAAGATGTTCTTTTATTAAATAAAGTTTGTCATTAAAGTTAGTATTTAATATAAGTTACATATATTACTTCAGTTCTTTACAATACGTAATTATATGGCTACCCTGCTTGAATCAACTTACTTTGACAACAGTGACGAGTGTAAGGTTGATTTAAAGCTAGAAAGATAATTTTATGGTGAATGTTTTTTTTTCCACCACCTTTGCGCTACTTCAAAAGAAATACCTTATATAGTTTATAAAAAATAAAGTATTGCTTTCACTCTCTTAAGCAGTTCATAGCGAGTCTTAGTTTTTTTCTTCTTTTTTTCTGGACGATGTTATGATTCAGAGTAGAAGTATTACAAGCCTTCCACTTTACTGCATTCGTTCTGCTCCGTCTTTTATGTCATCATCATCATCACTGTCATCAGCGCCTGTTCATTTTAAATAAAACTCGCATTTTATATATATTTTTTATATTTGAACAAATCATTTCAAGTTTTATACAATTGTCAAAAGCTATTCACGCGTATATTTTATTTCGTTTAAAAAGCAAACAAAATACAAAATTTGTTACAATTTACAAAATAAAACATCGCAAAAAATTTTAAAAATTATGGTCCCACAAAATATTTATTACATATACCGTTATTTGTATTGGATATAATGAGAATGTTTTAAGACAATCCCAAGTATAGGAATAGACTTCAACAAAGCGATATTGTTCGGCTACTAGAACAAGAGGAGTAAGTGTAGAATGGATGGAAAGTTATGTTTGTAAACAAGTTTAATTTGTTGTTGGACTAAAAAATTTACTAATAGTGATTTGAACTCGCATTTTTGAACATTTTTGAAATGTTTTGCAACCTTTTTTATTCAACAAATTTTGTCAGAAAAAAAATATTTCTTACATATATGGAGCCCGTGTAAAATTCTCTTTAATTTGATATGCCACATGATAAGGAACAAAATAATATGCTTTGCCCTTCATACAAGGTGCCCAAAAAAGTGCCCCCAAAATGGTATTCATTGCCTCCATCTTGTGCGGGCTCCCACAAAATGTATACATGGCGAAAGTTGCAGCTCTTTAGCTGTGACAGACTGTCGGACAGATGGACAGACGAACGGACGTACAGACACAGTATTAAACCCATAAGTGTTCCGTCTTTTCTGTTAAGGTTCGGAACACTAAAAATTGATTATTTAATGTTAAATATTAAATTGTTAGTCATTTAAGTTAAAATCATCATAATGACAATAATTTTAAAAATAAAGAAAATTTCAAAGTTGCATTAAAAAAAATAATATAAATAACTGAATATGGAATAGTTTCAATATATTGAAAAAAAAAAAACTAAATTAAAAGATAAAAATCTATAAAGAATAAAATATGTAATGCATAGTGATTCTTTTGAATATATGCTTAATAAAATATATCAAAATAGCATAAATTTAATAATTAAATAAGAAATTAATATTAATGTTCTAATTTTTTGTCAAGTTATTAAAATTAATGCATTTATTCATTTTAATCCTTCTATTACGTTTGGAAATTAACAATGAAATGGAGGTGCTCTTATTTTTATTAATAATGACGATAAAATTATTATATATACAAAATTATCAATATTAATTTGATTATTAAGATTATTTTGGTATATAAATAAAATAGTTGAAAATAAAAGAAGAAAAAAAAAGAAAAGAAGTTAAAGCTTGTGTAAGAAAATATTTTTATGAAGGATAAAAGATAATAAATTAATTTCTAAGCCTATTTAAGCTCCTTGTCATGAATTTAAAGATATAGCAATTATTGTTCTTATAATTAAAATCAAAATAAATAAAGTTTTGATGAATTATTTAAAATTAAAAAGAAAAGGATTAAGCCCTTTAGAAGAAATTGAGTATGAGCCCAATAGCTTAATTAGCGTATCTTCGTCAAAGTTATGCTAAAACAAATGTAACTAACTTCAGCCATTTTGAGAATAAAATAAAGAGAAGGCGGGCACTTCCGATTATCGCCGAACAGGCTAAGGTTGTGTTTTTAAAATTTCCTTCAGGTGTGGGGTAATCCCAAAAAAAATAATTAAGAATGCCAAAAGCCAACAAAACAGATTTAAAGAACGCACTACATGACAGAGGTATCGACTTCCCAGAAACCGCCACGATTGTGCAATTACGTGCTTTGCTAGATGGCGTGATATTAGATCATGCCGAAACGGATGAATCGGGTTCGGAAGGTTAATGCAAGAGTTCGGCAAGTAGACCCGAGGCTCTGAATTTGCAGAATGATGATGAGCCGCTGTTAGTGCTGTATCCGCAGCTGCTGATGTCCCCGCTGCTGCTACCGCTGCACTTTGAGGAATGCTGATCTAGCCAATTCTAGATCAGTCCAAGAGTTTCGCGTTGTTTCGGTGGTTAATGTTTATGTTGGTTTTTTCTTATTTTCATTAATCGCATCCTGGGGCTGTGCAGTTGATGTATGAAACTGCAGCATCTATGGATGTGCCGAGATGTATAAATATGTGATTTGTATACAATATCAACCGTTGTCAGCAAATAGATCGACGATTTAAAGCATGCCTGCAATAAGACACAATGAAATATGTTAATTTAAATTCCATTAAAAACTAACGTCTATCCCCATCAATCCATTCCGCCGCAACCTTCTAATCAGAGAGAATAGTCAACCCAGAAAAAACTATCGTATCAATAACTCTACATACAAACCCGAGGCATCACCACAATGCAGACGCCAACCAATTATTTGCATAAAACCATAGAATTTGCATTTGAGTCTGCATATCAGATTCGACCACATAATTCGCAATTCGTTAACTTATTCTGCTTTTGCCGAGACCTTTCGGTCGCCATATAAATGCTCTGCCACACTCGATCCCTCTCAGAATCCTTAATTGTATTTGTTGTGCAAATTTAATATGACCATGTTTATCCTGTCCCCAGAGTGCGCCCTCTGTGGAAGACGTAACACAAATATACACACGATTTATCCAACTAAAAAGCAAACATATTCACCAGTTAGCCTCTCCAAAAACGTTGTAAATTCATTACAAACCGAAACCACCCCACCCCCATCCACAGATGTGTTAAGAGAGGAAATGCTACTCAGTTTTACACAGAAGGTACAGGGGCGGGTAGTGTTGTTGTTGTTCAGGATAAATACCATATAGCGACAATAACCACTATCATTCATCCAGCGTGGGCTGAGAGGTTCCGCACAACATTTATGGTCACGTTATTGCATCATTGCGATTGGATTAGATCAAAGGCTGGGGATGCAAAGCACCCTCTACAGCTTGTACAGCATGTGGGTAGCCCTTCTGACACATTTCATATGTTTCCCTACTTGACGACGATGTGAAGTCCTTCCACTCTTCTGTGAACTTACATTGACTCTGTCTGGCGCGATGAATTTTGATATATTGCATCTAGGCAACCCGACAACCCAGACATCGTCTGGACTCTCACTCTAGAGAGTTTCGGCGAGAGCGACGGGTTAATTAACACGGTGGGTCTACTAGTGCTGGTTAGAAAATATCCCGTCCTTTGCTAATGAAAAAATATCACAGTAGTTCGTAGATTCCTTTTTAAAGATCTATCCCCTTGTCGTACTGCAGGCAGGATGTGTTGTTTAATTAGATCTTTGGCTTCTTTCAAGAGGGTTGCGAAACAGGTTCAGGGTTGAATCTAATTTTACGAACGCGTCTAATAAATTAGCCCACTTGGTACGTGGTCTGCATTTTTAAATCGCCGCTGTGTTGTATACCTGAAGACTGCCCATTAGCATTTCTCTTGTGGTGGTGTAGCTGTAAGTTTTGGGGGAGATACTATGTCGAAGTAGGACGTAGAAGTAAGCATTTCAGATTCACGAAATAACATGGCGGTGCAACGGCGACGTATACAAATGGAAAACGTATTTAGAAAAGCACGTACGTTAAGGAAAAGTAACCACTTCATGAATTTTAATTTTTACATTAGATACTGACAGTCGGCAGGAATGGAGAATTATTTGAAGTGTACTGTCCATCTTGGGTGAAGTTTTTTATTTGGTTTTTTGTAGAGATAGAGAGTGCAAAGTAATTGCATTCAGTGGTTAGCGCTAGAATCAAATTACATAAAAGTTGAAAGGATGTAAAGCAAGGGTGTGTTTGTTCTGAACCTTACATTATTCTGTTCAAAGGATTTAGCTGTTTTTCAGATCCCTACAAACTATGTGGTAGAGGATGCATTCCTTTTCGTTCTGTTTCGACACGATGCATAGGATAAGGACCGCCAAGATATTGACGAGTTTTGGTTATCGTACCTGGACAAAGATTGGTTTCTGGAATGTCAAGAGCTTTAGAACGCCAAATTTCTTTAACTAGAACATGAGGTCATGTGTTATAGGCTAGGTATAATGAAAGTAAGCGAGATAAGATGGTAAGTTGACACCTATCCCCAACGGGTAACACTGTCACTCTACGAAGGAAAACCATCCGGTGGCTTGGGATAATATGGAGTTGGACTGCTGCTAACATCCACAGAACGCAGAGGCCTAATGCCCTGAGAGCTGCACAATGGATGGTGATGGTGGAATATAAAGTTTATAAGGCTGTAGTAAGATCAAGAATGGCCAATATGAAGAAGTTTAAAGGTATTATTTCTTTTTGTCTTCCTCATCAATAGATTGGTATACTGATGGATCTAAAATGTCTGGAGCTGGCTCTGGTCCCAACTACAAATTATCTGTTCCTCTAGGACAAACAACCACTATCTTTGAAGCAGAGGTCTACGCTATCGAGTTTTGTGCCAGAGAAGAAAAGAAACCTCTGAACATTTCATATCAATATTCTTTTAGACAGCCAAGCTGCACTCAAGGCTCTTAACTCCTATAACTTTAAGAAAAAGCTAGTTTGGGACTGTCTCCAACCCATTTTGCAGCTTGCTGCACACAAAAATATCACTCTAACTTGGGTCCCTGGTCACAGGAGCATCACTGGCAACGAAGCCGCCGATGAGCTTGCCAGACAAGGTGCTCAGGCTCCTTTCATTGGTCCTGAAACTTTTTGTGGCCTACAAACTAGTCAAATTAGAATAGAGGTCAGCAGATGGGAACTACAAGAATTGCTCTCCTACTGGAACTCTCAAAATATGTTAAAACACGCCAAACAATTCATCAACTTCTCAAAAAAGAAAACAAAAGATATCCTCTCTATGAGCAAATACAATGTTAAGAAAATCACTGATATCGTAACTGGTCATTGCTCTCTCAATTACCACCTCAAGAAAATAGGCCGTGTCCAATCGGACAAGTGTCGCCTTTACCTTGAAGACACCGAAACAGCATACCACATTTTGTGCGAATGTCCTGTCATAGCTCGGCTGAGACTTAAGTACTTTAACAAAGGCTTCGCATCTCCCTCTGATGTCTCCTCAGCTTCAGCTATAGATGTCTTTAGATTCATAAATGAACTAGACTTCAGCTGAAAAAAAACTAATTATATTCAAAAGGGAATAGCGCAACAGATCTTTCTGCATACATATACAGTGCCGAGAATAATTTTTCGTACAGGCCCTACTTGAAGTAAGACTTTCTCATTTTATACCTAATGTAAATATATCCTATATTGGGTTTTAGGTACATAATTCAATAGAAGATACAAAAAACTTATTGTAAAAATAAAATCTACTGCTCAAACATTTTTTCCTCAAAGGATGAGAAAGGATTTGGCAACCTCACAATATACTAATATGTTAATTTGAGAAATATTTTACAAATATTTCGAATGAAGCATTTGTATATTGTGCCTAGTTCTGCTTAAAAAATTAAATGTAAAATTGTGTAGTGGAAAATAGAAGAAAATGGTGAAAACTCTCGGAAACACTACGTTCGATAAGCGACCTCTTGTAATTTTTCACAGAAAATCATTGCTAACATATTTTCGGGAGTAAAGTTTTCAAATAAAAGTCTATTGCTGTTTGAAAACCCACAGAAAATAGCATTTCACTTAGTACTAGAAACAAAATTCCTAAACTCCAAGGTCTTCTCTACAAAATAAGACTGTAGTGGTCCAGAAAGAAGGAGAATAAAAGATACTGTTTTCTAATGTAGAATTTTTTATACAAAGTAAAATCTTAATCATTTTAAGCAATGATTTAAATTAGAACGAGGAACTGCACTTAACTTGTCCCAATTAAAACTGTCTGTCACAATTACTAAATACCAGAATACGGGCCAACTTTCCTTCACGTGTCATCCATGAAATGACACAAGAAACGGTAAGTAAATATAAATGAAGACAAGCACAGATCTAGAAAACAAACTTACCCAAGGATACTTAATTAAATTTGAAATTTCCCTGACAGTAATTTTGGTTTGTTCGTCCTGAAGCAGAACGAACAATATAAAAATAGAAATATCCTAGTAATTCAAAATAAAAAATAATAAAAAAAATGTCTTGAAAAAATCACAAAAGTAAGTGAAAGAAGCAACGAAACCTTGCCTGCACTCACCGGATTCTATAGAAAGCCACAAGGATATTGCTTTTTTTGCATTCTTATGGTTTTCAACTCGTAGTCGTCGTCGTCCCACTTCTAGGACCAACTTTCAAATGCAATTATTCTCCATCTCCATCGAATTGAATAAAGCATTTGTGTATAATAAAAATACCAACACTAAAACAACAATTAAGGACTCCTCCAACGAGAGCCGCAATTGTTGAGAAAGGACTATAAAGTCCAACAGAATCGTACTCTTGGTCGAATGGTGAGGTGGTGTATTTTGTTTTCTACTCGTATTTTCAATACAAAAATGAATTCCCCATCAATTTTCGAAGCAACAATGCTAAGGGAATGGATAAAGGGGACGTGGATCAACCAAATCGAAGGAGATGTGTTCCTGTTTTTATCCATTAAGTTGTTTTATTTCTTATTTCGTTCCAGTTTTACTTGTTTTTTTTTGTTAATTCGTTTATTTTTGGACGAGTGTCCATCCATCTCTGGATGGATTGTTTTTGCATCGAGCCCTCTTGACCCGAAAAGTGCAATCGGTTAAAGTGCATACATACATCCATACATACGCTGTTGGAGGAGTCGATATGAAGCCCACTAGAAAAACAAAATCAATTAAAATTTGAAGCGAAATGAAAATTGGATTTTAGTTGTTTTCTAGGAGGCGATAGTTGCACAGTAGGCCAGCACAGTATAACGTTTTTTTATTTTTTGCAATCTCTGAATGAAAACAGGTGAATATCGTGTGGATTTTCATCAAAAGATGGTTCATGGGTTGCAGATGAATATCGAGGTGTGTCAGGGAATCTCGAGCTTTCGTTTATTGTATTCAATTCCTGATAGAGTCCATTGAGTTATATGGTTTTCAACAAAAATTTGGCTTGCTTGCGGTTGATCGGAAAACTACTGACTTCTCAAATCATGGGTTGGGCCCAGCAGCGCAACAATCGAGTGGGTGAAATAGTTTCTTGCTTTTCCGCCTAGTGGTGATTCCAGGGCAACTAATTCTTTAAATCTTTGTAGAATTAAAATTATAAGTGCTACTGGTCTATCCGATCTAGACAAGGTAACGTAGTTTCTGGAAGATGAAGACGCTACTCAGAAAAAGAAGGGACGTATTCCTTCAACTCAAGCAATAATTCATGCGCTATAGGCTAGAAATTTTGGGGATTAATGAATTCAGATGGTTGGAATTAGTTGAATTTCCAATGTGCTACTTTATTCCAGGATACCAGCGGGAAACGGGCGAGAATATGGTGTGGGTTTGCTGCACCAGTAGCAATCAAAAGCCGATAGGATTCTCTTGGCTAGATTCCGGACTAGTGTACGCAGCGTCGCCGTTATTTAAAGTTACGCTCCAATAGAGCGATGATGAGAAGGAGACTTTCTATAATCAACTGGGCACCGAGCTCAACAGAACCCCTAAACGGCGAGTTATGCCGTAATGCTGGGTTATTTCAATGCCAAGGTAGGCAAAACAAAGGGCTCAAAGAAGTAATCGAAAAACATACATATGTAGAATAGGCGACTGTTATATCATAGTTGGCACAATGTTTGAGCACAAGGCCTGTCATTAAGTCACCTGCTTATCCAATGACAGACGGGTAGCTTCAATTCAAATCGATTACTTTGTTAGCCGTTGCTCTAGGAGCAGTTTCCTGGTTATCCAAAACCGACGAGTGGCAGATGTAAGGATAATTTGATATCACCATCTAATGTTAGCTATCATTTAAATCCCATATGAACAGAATGTCCAGGCACAATATCGACAAACAATTAAGGGAACATCTTTTGCGTGATGTGGAATCGATTAAAATTGAAAGTAGCTTCACATCCGATGCGGAAGGAGTTATAGCACGATCGCAAGGAAGCACAGAGCGTGTCTGGGGCAGATCGATAAACGAAAGCAGTTGAAAGCTCGTATCGCATCACAGCTATTCCAGCAGCAGGAGCTAAAGTCTCTATACCGTGTGAAGCTGAGAGATGTACAGTGAACATTTTTTTCTGAGAACGGGTCAGGAACCAATATGAACAACTACCTATATATATGGCGAAAGAAGTGGTAAAGCATTGGTCACACGTTTCGAAGAGGTGACAGTTGCATTGCAAATCAATCACTTAACACAGGATGACAGAAGAGCCGTTTGGACCATGAAAAATGTGACTTAATGTGTCGCACGTTAACCCTACAGATCTTAGATCCATAAAGTTGTCATAATTTCTCCTAAAAATCTTAGAGAAAGTATTAGACATCCACATTCGTTGCGGAGTGAACCCAAACCTCTTGTCAGCCTTTTAGCAAACATACAGCAAAGGGACCATATAGCCATAGAAAAATCTCTAAACTGCAGGAAATGGCCTCTGGCTGCTTACTTTGACATTTAGGGAGAATTTGATAACGTGGAGCCCAGAGCATTTATAAGAGCACTGTTAAAGCTTTGAATTGAGACATCGATTGTCGATATGGTGAACCAGTTACTTACAAGCAGGATCATCAACTTAAAGTTGGACGCTGCCTCAGTTCGCAGGTTTGACAGTAGAGAGAGCCCACAAGAAGGTGGGATCGCCCCTCTTCTTTTGAAACCTAGTGCTGAATGAACAGCTTTCAATCCTAAAAAAGAAAGCTTATTGTCTCTGCGAAGCACCTCGATAGAAAAGCTTTCCCAATGGAGTCAAACACGCGGTCTTGGTAGTCAATCATCAGAAAACAGAATTAGCCTTTTTCACAAGAAAGAAAATTTATAACTTTGGCCACTTGGATGTAAATGGGGATTTCTGCGTCATATTACGCATTAGCTCTTTGTTTCTGTTGTCAGGGGGCCAATTCGTATTTATAATTTGATTGTCTGCTGAAGCTCACTAGGCAAGACCAACTTAATCAAGTGCAAAAAAAGCCATGCGTCCGCATGAGTGGCGCTCTGAGCACCACTCCCACAGTGGCCATAGATATAATATTTCATTTTCTACCGCTGCACCAATACTGAGTGCTAGTGGCAGCAAAAACAGCAATTCACTAGTCTTTCAAGCCCGACTACATTCTCCCCCAACTCCTATTCAACAAAAATTTCTAGGCCCTCATTTCTCATAGATCGAAGTGGGACGGTAATGAAGAGTTGTCTTGATTGCCAACTATCTCTTAATGAAATGGCGAAACAATTCAAAATTCTCCTAAAATGACTGACGGCTTGACCCACCCTTCTCAAGATATCGAACTGCACCATCACCAAATAGATCTGGCCTAAGCTGGATCACAATGGCCTACTCAGATCTCATATCAGCGCCATAGTAGGTATCATCACAGGAAACTTCATCATTTGGAATTAAAATGGGCCTCCTCCTTTCAAACGATTTTTGTAGAAGCTTCTAGAAGAAGAGGAAGAGACTATACTTCACCTACTCTGTAGCTACCATACTACTACCAATTTGAAGGAAAGTGCATTAAGAGGAATACTTCTTCGATAATTTAGGCAAATTCGCTGGCATAGATGGCAATCGCATCCACCGACAGTGGTACAGGAGCCGGAGTTTATTGTGAATCCCTAGGAATAAACTGCTCCTTTAGAATAAACGACGACTGCAGCGTTTTTCAAGCCGAAGTCACTGCCATTACGCAGGCTGCTGAAATTATACGTGAGAGTAATATCGTCGGAAAAACAATAACTGTCTATATAGACAGCCAGGCAGCCATTAAGGCTCTGGACTCTGCTATAATTCGGTCGAGGCTGGTAAGAACCTGCAAATCACTTTTAAATATACTCGTATATTTAAATATCCAAAGCCATACGGTGACCTCAGTTGGGTACCAGGGCATATGGATATCGAAGGAAACGAGAAGACGGATGAGCTTGCTAGGAAAGAGTCGACGCTGCACATATTGCGGACCCTTCCCTTTGTAGCAGCCCCAAAAAAGTAGGAGATGAAGCCATAGATCGTGCAAGCAGACGCTAGATTCATCTGGACACATGCGTAGCGGCTATAGCTCTATGGTCGGCCTTTAGCAGGAAGAGATCATCAATTCTGGTTAAACTCAGTCGTCATAGTGCACGGGTCGTTTCTGGCGTAATTACCGGCCATTGTGTCATTGGCCTTCACGCAGAGAGACTCGGTGTGCTGCATAATGACTATTGTAGAAGTTGTAGAGACGAAGAAGAAATTGAATCTATTCGTCACCTACTGTGTGACTGTCCTGCCCTATCTGTTAGAAGAAAGAGAACTCTTGGCAGTCATTTCTTCTCGGAACTGGAGGAGTAAGGCAATGTTGAGCTGCTGGACCTCCTGAGATTTATATTAATATTTGGGTGGTTCTAACAGCGGACCTTATTACAGCGTTCCCAGGGTTAAGTGATTGGGCACAATGGACTCGAATTGTGGGTCTAAGTGAGCAGTGACCTTCTGTTCACAAGGCACCCATCTACCTAACCTTACCTATCCACCGCTTTATAATAAGCTCCTGCTGGTTTTTATGGATGTACTGACTATATTCGTTTCAATCTATATCACAACGGGCCTCTCTGGTAAAACCGTGGCTTCACCCTCTGTTAACAGCTGCAACTACAGTTCTTGCGCTTTTTTGCTAGTATGTAGATAGGTTTATTGGCACTATACCAGCTATGTATATATAGAACATATAGCAAGCCAAATGCACAATCTGCACCATGATCACTTACTAAAAGTTATCTTCAATGATAAGCACCACAAGTTTCTCCAATACACCTAAACATATAACAGAAAAAGATCCAACAAACAGAATCAGACGTTTCAATTTAAATTTTGACACAATTCGCACCTTCCATCTCATGTCAAAAGCAAAAGAAGTATTTATGCACATACATATGTATATGAAAATCACCCATAAATACAAATGAAAGGAAAATAAAGAAAAAAAAAAACAAAAGGATTCAAATCAACGACCTTCAATTTATATCTTTTTTTTTCTATAACAAATCCCTTACCAAGCAATTAATCAATCCTGCCACACCGTAGTAGTATGTGCTGTGCCTTCATAACGTTTGAGTGCAAAGCGAAGACCCACAGAAGAGCTGGGTGCCTGGGTTTGCCGCACACTTCAACATCCAACGAACCAATTCAAATTTGATTCGCAATTCATCGAACCGTTAATAAAAGTGAAGAATCAGAAACGAATGAGTGAAACCGTAAACAATGTCCTTCAATTAGTTTTTCTTTTTCTAGTCCTTCCCTCTTTCCATGCATGGAAATGAGTGCATAGTTTCAAGATAAATTGGGCCATGAATACAACGTTTGAGAGACATGTTTATATATATACATATGTACTTATGTTACTTCATAAATAAGTGTTCCGTCTTTCCTTTTAAGGTCCGGAACACTAAAAAGGATTTTGGGACCATCACGGATACACAAGTAGATTTAATTTATTGGAACTTATGCTATGGCACCCTAACCTCATCATCATCAACAGTTCGCCAATATAGTTGCTTTAGAAAATTAATATTTTTTTAAGAGGTTTTTATACTTATACTGTTTACTTATTCTTGAATACACAATTTCACCGATCTGGTTCAAAATATAAGGTCCAAAAAACTGGTGTATGCAGGAAGTTCTTGATAATACCCTGGCTTCTGAGAACGTCTATAATACAGTCAATGGCTGAAGAGTGTCTACTGACCATTCCTTCTCGAATTTATTCCGAATTCCGCAAGGAACTTCCTGTCCCATAAGTAAACCGCAAGGCAAGCCCAAACTACCATGATGGAATCGGGAGATTACATCTCTTCGCAAAGAGTGTAGAAAGTTCTTTAATCAAAAAAAGCGTTCTCGCGAAACTAACGACTAGATCTCCTATAAGGAGGCCCTCAAATCCTTCAAAACAAGAGTCAAGAAAGCCAAAAGGAATTCATGGATACTTTTCTGTAGCAATAAAAAAGAGATCTCTGAAGCATCCAGGCTCAAAAAGATACTCGCAGCCACGCCTAGAACACCCAGTTATCTAAAAAGGCTGATGGCTCGTGGACTACATCAAGTAACGAATCCCTCGATCTTCTGATGGATTTCCACTTCCTTAACAGCTGCAATGTCATCTCGGGTTCAATTGAAATCTCGACAAGTTCGGCATTAAGCAGCCACTCTTATCTTATTACTAAGAGCATTGTTCTTTGGCTATCAGTAGCTTTAAATCCTTCAAATCTTCTGGACCTGACGGCATTATTCCTACAGAGCTCCAAAGGAATGCTGACCTGGTCCTCCCCTGGGTAACTACCATCTTAAGAAGTTGCCTGGATCTGGGTCACATTCCCAAGGCGTGGACTGAGGTCAAAGTGGTGTTCCTAGCCAAGGCAGGTGAAAGCTCACATGTCAATCCCAAAGAAAGATCTGAGACCCATATGTTTGTCATCCTTTCTTCCAAAAACCCTAGAGAAAGTACTCGACGTCCACATTCGCTGCAAAGTAAATCCTCAACTCTGGTTGGCCTCTCAACGCGCATACAGTAAAGGGAAATCGGTTGAAATGGCCCTTCACTCACTAGTGTGTATCATAGAGAAATCTCTCGATTGCATAGAATACACTTGCTATTGCTGTCTCCGGGAAACACCTCGACACGTTGAGGGATCTCATGCAGACTCTCCTCTCCAAACTCTCCAAATGGACACAAATTTTAAATTTTTTCAACTTTTCAACAAAAACTTCTAAATCCTAATTCCCGCTAGGGAGGATTGGGAGGGTGATGAGATACTCACTAAACGACCTATAAGTTTTTATACGGATGGATCCAAAACCGAAACGGGAGTAGGGGGAGGTGTGTTCTCTGCAAGATCTCCTTCCGCCTGGCCTAAGTGTGGCTGCACCCACTGTAGCCAGCCGTTCTAACCTAACCTAACCAACCTAAGAGTAGCAGTATAGGGCACAGGTCCATTCTTAGGGAGACTTTTCTCGACACTCAAGAAAAATCGATGATACTCGTATATTGGGTTTTATCGACTTCAACACTCCGTAAAAAGTAGCGTATCTCAGAAGGGAAGATTGACTAATTGATGAAGTTTACCTTCAGAATGAGATTGTAAAAGATCGGTCTAAGATCAATGCGACGAATGCGCCGATAGACTGGCCGAAAGCTTCCATCAGGGAATATTATCGACACCATAAGGACTCTGCTGTGTGTTGCTAGGAGAAGTATTCTTAGTAGTATACACAACATGGCTAACCTCAGATGTGCTTATCTGGAAGGACCTAGGGCAAGCTCACGGCCCACGGCCCACGGTCTACGGCAAAGAATTGTGCGACCCAGCAATTTTGATGCAAGTTTATAATTTGCATTTTAAGTTTTCAAAACTTTTAGAACTGAATTTGAAAAAAAGGTTTGTCAATTTGGAGTTTAATTTTCGAGTATTTTCTTCGATTTATTCCATAAATTTAGAATCAGTAATGAATCATTTAATTACTTCAATTGAGTGCTTGGGGGAAGTGGTTTGGATTTCTTTCTGCCGTTTAGGCTCCCCTTTTAGATTAGATGGACTTATTTTGGTTAATAGTATTCGTATGATAACCTCATAACCTCAACTTACTTTAAAAGGTTCATCTTCAAAAAATCTCTATGTTAAGAGCTATGCGTCAAACTTAATATACCCCTAGTATATAGTTTATAAAAGGACTTTGAGAGAAGGAATTGCATTACATCCTTTTCTTATTAAAAACAATCGCCTCCCTTCTCCCATCCGTTGCATCTGATGCACATCTCTTGAGAGAAATATGCAACTTTCATAAAAGAAAAAGAATATATTATTATTACTAAATTCTCAACGGAGTAGTTTGTGATATAAATCTTAAAACAACATCCTTCTGCTCCTGACAACCATCCATCCCGTGCGCCGCGTCGCATACAAAATGAACCGAGGAATCCATTTTTATCCGCTGATGATGCTGATGAAAATGATTATTATATTTAATTATCCCACGCGGCCAGAGGGTCCACAAAATATCCTAGTAAGACAACAATAAAGGCAACAAAATTTTTTTTAAAAAAAAAGACTACTCTTTTTTTTTAATATAACAGATACGCGCGACTAAAAGTAACGAACCGTTGATGAAAAGGACCAGAAAAGATGAAGAAGAACATGGCACACGCAAGTAAAAATATAAAAAAAAAAATACCAGCATCCTCCCGACTACAATAACATAGCTCCCAACAGCTTTGGCTAACTAGTATCCTTGTCCTTTGGGGAGAGGGGGAACTACATCTAGACTGGTGTGTATCCGCTTTTGTAATAAAATACAATCTGCGTTGGGGATAATTTCATTTTCCAGCGCGAAATTTGATTTATTTAAGGAATACGACGACGACGAACGAATGAAAAAGGACGAGCGAAAGGCGTCGCGTCTACACACACAGAAATCGAATGGATGGAATGGACGAAAGCAACCAGGACTTAGACTCCTACGATAGACCTGTGTATGAGATAAGACTGATGATGATGGAAACTGTTGGGGGGTGGCAAGTTTATTGCTGTGGGGCAAGGAGGATGATGGTATGTAGGAGTTTTTTTTGATAAAGCAGTAGCACTGTCGTTCGCAAAGAGAAGTGAAATAATTTTTTGTTATCCTTGGTCTTATTTTTATTGCCTGTGTCTTATTTTTGTTACCATCCCCATGGTGGCGGCGGCGGCGGTCTGTTGCGAATTAAGATTGAGTCGCATGTAATATGACTAAAGTCTCAAGTGGGTCTATTAAGATGAATTCACTGTGAAATATGAGAACAATTTTTGTATATTTGTGTGTGGGTTGGGGGCGCCAAGAGGATATTCGCGAAATGGACTTTTCTCCGCACTTCATCGCTCTTATCAAATTAACAAGAACGCGAAATTTTATTTTGAATTTTTTTAATTTTTGTTTGGGAATCAACAAATAAAGTTTTTTATTGGAAAAGTTTTAGTGAACATTTTTTTCTCTGTTTGACGGGGTGGGTGTATTTGATTGGGTTTTATTATAATATTTTATTTAAGAAAAACCTCGATCTAGGCTCATTACGTTTATCAGTTCAAAGCAATTGCTGCAGTAGAGTCCTGGCGACTCAAATCGAAATGAAACGAAACTCGAGAATTGAAAGTGGTTATGAAGTTCTAAAAGAGTAATCAAAACGCAAAAAGTTATGCACTTTAAATTTAAATATCAAAATTTATCAAAAAGATAGAAGTAAAGGGTGGCTTAATTTTAAGGGCCGTTGTTGAATATAAACCACACCTAAATGCCGAGTTTCTCAATTTCAGACTAACTCAATTTAAACCATGGAAAGATACACAATCGAGCAACGCGTTAAAGTTATTCAGGCTTGTTATGAAAATGGGCGTTAAAATCAAAATGCATATCGTGCACTTCGTGATTTTTTCGGTCAATTTAATCGTCCAAATGTGCAATGTACAATCGGAAAAATCGTGCAAAAATTTTAGCAAACTGGGTCTGTAGGAGATGTGATAACACCAGTGCATGCTCGTACAGCTCGTACTGCAGAAAATATTGCTGCTGTTCGCGATAGTGTAGCTGAAGAGGCATTTACCTCAACTCGTCGTCGTGCCCAACAATTGCACCTCTTACGCTCGTCGTTGATGAACATTATGCATAAAGACTTGCATTTAGGCGCTTACAAGATGCAATTGACTCAAGAACTAAAGCCTCTTGACCATTTCAAGCGTCGTCAATGGTCAGAATGGTGGCAAGAAATGGCAACAGTGGATGATCAATTTTCGGAGAAAATCATCTTCAGTAATGAGGCACATTTTCACCTCAGTGGATTCGTCAATAAGCAGAATTGCCGCATTTGGGCGAATGATAATCCAAGAGTGATTGTCGAAAAACCAATGCACCCACAAAGAGTGACTGTTTGGTGCGGTTTATGGGCTGGCGGCATCATTGGGCCGTATTTTTTCCAAAATGAGGCCGGTCAGGCAGTTACTGTGAATGGTGTTCGCTATCGTGAGATGATAACGAACTTTTTATGGGCCGAATTGGAAGATATGGATGTTGGTTTCATCGGGACGGTGCCACTTGCCACAGAGCTAACGAAACAATGGCTCTTTTGCGCGACAAATTCCATGGCCGTGTTATCTCACGTGGTAGCGATGTCAATTGGCCGCCAAGATCATGTGATTTGACACCGTTGGACTTCTTAGGGGTTATTTGAAAGAAAAGGCGTAAGAGAAACGTTTATTTTTATTTTAAAACACTTAAGTAACCACACAAAGTAGTCATAAAATTGAAAATTCATTCTATATTCAAACAATTGGAATGTATCTTGTGTCAAAAAAGGTCAGATCTACGAAATAAATTTACTTTTTGAAAATAAACAAAATGATATAGAATATTTTATGAGATGAAGTGAAGTGCATAGGATGCATGCACCGCACATCAATCAATTAAAATTAATTGCAATTAATCAATTAATTAAAAAAATTAATTGCAATTAATTTCAATTGTGATTTCAATTGCAATTAATATAATTAGTCACATTTGCAATTGAAATTTTGATATACCCGTCTGCTCTCTTTCTAATAAGTAAATATTTAGTATAAATGAAACCCGTTCACTTGCACTATTGTCTAAATTTGATTTTGACTTTGTGGTGGCGTGGGAAAAACTTATGTTTTCTTTGCCGGATCATGAATTGTAACTGGAATATGAAAATCCACTGAATATTTTTGTCGTTTGCTATATAAGAGGGTTGGTCAGTCAGTGTACAGAATTGGTCTTTTTCGTTTTCGAAACACATTCCAATGCCAACCAATTTTTACGGAGCACCACTATAACGCGTACTTCTCGCGCGATGGAATGGGTAGACACCAACGTGCAGGAGATAACCAAATTTCTTAGGATAGTAATGTATATGGGCATTTTGAAATACCCATCTATAGCTCACTACTGGAGTGCTGACAAGTTTTTCAAAAATTCATTTGTGCCCCAAGTGATGTCACGCAGTAGATTCCAGTTGATACTAAAACTATAAGTGGTAACCGTTTGGGAAAAGTAAATGGACTTTTGAAGCTTCTCGAATAAAACTTCGTCAAGTCCAGAAGCCCAAAAGAAATATCCTTGCTCGATAAAAGCATATTATTGGAACTCTACGTGGTAACAGACAAGGAAATCTCCTGCCAAGCTCAGGAGAAATGAGATAAAAGTGCTTGAGAATTCAGGAATTGTCGTTGCTAAATGGAAAGACAAGCGCGATGTTCTAATACTTAGCACAAAATATGGTTTGGAGGAAGTGCTAACAGAAAATCGGTCGAGACAAGGCGAGGAACTAAAAAAATTGAGTACGATTGTGGATTACAATCATGCCAAGCTAGGTATTGATATATCTGATCAAATGGCTTGCTATTTTACATCTCTTCGTAAAACTATTAGATGGTATCACAAAATAGCCTTTGAGTTAAACGTTAAGTTAAAATAGCCTCTTAAACGAAATAGTAGGGACTTTCGAGATGTAAATAGTATTAAATCTATTTACTGCTCATTGGTCAGACCTTATTTAGAATATTCCTCCATCATATTGGATTCGCCTTGTGATGTTCATGATCTTAGATTTGAAATAGTTCAAAAGAATTTCACGAGATATGCTATTCGTAAATTGAATATGTTTCAAGAACTTCCAAATTATGACGAAAGATGCAAAATGATTGGCTTGCAAACCTTAAGTTTCAGGCGTAAGGCAACTTCGGTTATGTTTATCCGTGATAAAATTAATTATCATATGAATTCACCAGAGTTGGTTTTTCTCATAAATATACAGAGTCCCAGTTAAGCAGTATAATCTTTTAAGGGGAGATTCCTGAAGTTCCGCGGAACAAAAAATTGTATGACAGACGGGGTCTTTTCTCATCCCATTTCAAGTTAGAGCCCACCAAGTGGGTGACCTCTAATTTGGAGGTAAGAAATATACTTTTCTGTAGAAGGCACATAACTAGTTACATTTACACGTTTAATGAGGTTTGCAACAAAATTGATTTGAGCTTATCTCGATCAGAATTTAAAAACTGCGCTTATGCATTGATTTTTGATTAATACTTATATATTTTATTTGAAGTAGTCTATGAGATGCAAAATCGGTAGATGATCCTTAGTCGCGCAGGAAACATCTGCTGTGTAAAGCGATACTGGGAGTATACACTGAGAGAATGAAGTGTTCTGTGTGCTCTATGATCATAAACATCGCGTCGGGAGTTTCTACTTTCAACATCCGTTGTAAAAGCGTTGGTCATTTATAAAGGAATAACAAATTGTTGAATTTTGGAGCTCCCAAAAGCGATTTGCGGGCCTTTGTGTAACGCTGTATTGGAAGCACAAGCATTAACATCCAAAACAAAGCATGTTTTGAAAGAAACCGAGAGCAGGGATTGTCGAAACAGAAAAATAAGAAAAGGGTCTGCAGACTGCTATACCAATATAAGTCACAATGAAGGCAGAAACGCTGCAGTCAAGAAGACGAAAAAGGTTACAACATTTTGTGGTAGCTGTAAAGGAAACCCTATCCTATGTTTAGAATGTTTCAGCAAGCATCAAAAGTAATACATACCAATTACAACTTATAAAAATGTTTCATTATCATCTTTTCTTTGAATTTTCTTTTCAATAAAATCAACCCTAAATAATTTGGACTAAATAGAGTAAAATGAATGGTTTTTTGTTAGGTGATTATAATGCTTTTATCTAAATGCCGAGGAAGAAAAATTTGTGTTTGTATAAAAGGCCACGCAGGAAACATTCATACAAAAAGGTATAGCTTGTGACCGCCGGCGGAGCACATTGCTTCTCAGGGTGTAAAGATTGTGCCCGCCGGAGGGTCGCATGGCAGTGAACGTGTTAAAGCAAGGTTGTAGGAATCGTTTTCCAGCAAACCGTTTTCTTGTCAAATTGGCCTAAAGATTACCCCTCAGAGCCCAGATATGATGTTTGATCAAAATCCGTTGATCCGTTTAGGTTGTAGCCTTGGTGACAGACACACAGAAAGTGTAGTTGTTGTTGTAGTTGTTTCTATAAAAGTAGTGTCTGAATTTAATTTAAAACTCGACGTTGAAAGTTTTCACGAATCTAAGACTTGCCCTATGTATCTACTTGTGGGTGTCGTGGCTCAGTGGTTAGTACGTTGGACTACTGCGCAAGGGGTTCCAAGTTCGAATCCAGAAAAATACCATCAAACGTTTTTTCACAGTCTCACCTCTTCCGAGTGTCTGACAAACATTCAAGAGTATAATTGTCATGAGAAAGCTTCTCAAAACCCCTCTGCCCTTTGGATACGGCATAAAACTGTAGGTCCCTTCTGTACTTGCAGAAATGTATACCACGCACAATATGCACAGTTAAGAGAAGCTAGGTCTTAGCTATGGGCTGCTTACGGCCTAATATTTATTTATTTTATTTTTTTATATCTACTATGTATCGATCGGTGTAAGTAACTTCAATATGTTTGTATGTATGTGTTATATGAAATAGGGGAAGAGCACAAGATGTGCGGAGTTTCCAACAATGATCTTGCTTGAAGCAAGCCAAAAAATTGCTTTGAATTGGAACGTCGAAAGGACTACAAAGAAGCACAGTAGTGGACAGATAAAGTAACAGTTAAAGGAAAAGAAAACGATTTTCAAGACTTGGTAAAAGCGATGTTATACAGATAAAGATGAAATACTCACTCTGAATAAACTCTAATATAAACTTTGCTCAAATTATGCAAAGCATAGCACTCAAAGCGCGCCCCATTTTTAGGAAAAAGTGTGGAAGGCCTTTAACTTTTCAGAAGTCTATAAGGTCTTTATTTTTCTAGTGTCAGTATGGAAGTGTAAAACTTGCTGTCCCCTTTTTTGTTGATAAACCTGGAACTTCAGCTTTAGAATCTTTCTCTGCGAGAAAGCTGGTGATTTGAGCTGGTCCGTATATTGTGTTGTACTGATAGTGTGTTTTGGTGGACAATATAGTGAAGATATTAATTGTAATGCTTGTAAATCTTATACTTGGATTGTCGTAGATTGTATGTGTTCTGCTCTGTACTATTGTACTATTCTGACCTATTTTCTCTATTTAGGTACATACATACATATATGTAGGTCTCAATATGGAAAATGTTGCATTGACATTATTCTTTTCTTTACAATATTTATTAGTATTTTTTGTATGCACTACATAAAAGAAAAAGAAAAAAAATATTTTAAAAATATTCAATCATCTCCGTTGTCATCAATAACAAATTTTCATGGAGAAATGAATTTTCGTTCAAGAAAACTTCACAGTGAGTAATTTTCTAAAGTAAATTCAAAGCAAAAAGAGTTTACCCTCGCAACTGAGTTTAGAACAGAGCCAATATTCTTTCAGAAAGTCATATGCAAGTTGAACACATGGAACATACCCTCCCGTCTCCTTTCATGGCTATAAAATGAAACTTATTTCATCATTATCCATCGAAAGATAACAGTAGAACTTAAGCTGTTCCCCTCGAGCAAAATCGATTCCCATTTTTTTTTTGTTTGTTCTAAAGGAAAACAAAATAGGACTGAGATTCTTTCCAACAAATAATGCAAAATGGCAGAGGCAAATTGTATAAACAACAAGTGCACCACCCTCAGTTCATTCAATCTCAGTTTTTAAAAATAAATTTCCCAACAAATATAGGAAGAAAAAGATACTTGATAACTAAATTGAAATGTCTTTTGCGGCGATGAGGGATGGCGGGATGGGTGGCTCGAATGCGAACAGAGAATAGAAATTGTTGCCACTTCATCGAACTAAATTAAATTTGACCAAATTCTGTTTTATCCTGGTCTGAGTGTATGCCACGACGAGCAAAGTTCCTGAGTGGAATAATAAATAATAACCAAGCATCACAAGGAGTACGGAGACTATATTGCGTCTGTGGCCATTTTTATTTTATTTTAATGGACAAAATACAAATGAACATCAATTTCTCGAAGGGAATATGAAGCTTGAATGCTGATTGACACTGACATTCGATAAAAATGTTTCCAGCTCGAGCTGCGGATAAGGAGTGGGAGGACTGCGAGGCGTGTCGTTGGTACTGTGCAAGTAACAACCACTGGTTGAGAGAAGGTAATAATAACGACAGAAATGATGCCACCACAAACATTGATGACATCCTTAATAAGGAATATTTGATTTTCGGGAAGATTTTCAAGACGGGGATTGACTGCGATGTGATTGAGGGCGAATATTTGAATTTCTGATCATGATGGGGGAGGATATTGTCGTCGTGGAAGCAGGAAGTTATTTGTCACCGTCAAGGATAACTTAGTTTCGATGTGATTTGAATTTTTAGTGTTGTGAATATCTGAAGTGATGTTGTTGCTGCCGCCCACTGAAACTGAGGGAATTTGCTTCATTCAAAGCATTTGCATTCAAATAAACTGAATTGAGGAGAAATTATTCATAGCGTTATACAAATTAAGGCACATCCATAATTGCATTAATTGTTGTGTACTGTCAAAATCGTGCAGGAGCCAAAAGTGAACGAAAACTAAACAAAACTTAGCAAGAAGTCATAAGAAAACAATTATTACCTTCAGGAGAGTACGGAAACGTAAGACAATTATGTTTGGTCTTTTAGGATTCACATTTCTGTCCTGCACTACCAGCAAATCTTTTTCACTGGCGTTTTTCTTAAACAGGAAAAAAAATAATACAACTGAGGTTCATGCCACATCTAACGAATATGATGCTTTCCAAACTTATTCGACACCTGTGTTTTTTCGTTCAAGAAGACTTTTAAGACTAAATACGATGTACACAGTAGTCACTAGGTATATCGAATAAAAAGGTGTTTTGTCTTGTTGAAAATATGCTGAATTTTTTCAGTAGGTAAGAGCGGCTCAATGACGATCAAGTTACCAACATGCCATATTGACGAGTGCCGAGAAGTCTGTGCAATTGATTAGCTCCATTACAACGTTGCGTGATGCGTCTATGGTAAGAAGGACGACGAATACGGGCTATCCACCAGTCTGTTGGTGGACTAAAGATATCGCACTGCTACGAGCAGGGAGACTGGGCCAGCGTAGCAGAAGAAGAGACGATTTCAGTCAACTCCACCATCGGTATGAAATAGCGCGAAAAGAGTTCAAAATAGCAATAAATACCAGCAAACGTCATTGCTTCGCCGACCTATGCAAAGGAGCAGATGAAAACCCTTGGGGGAGAGGAGAGCATATCAGGCGGTGATGAAATAATTTAATGGTTTTTGAGCCCTATCCCCAACATCGGCAGATGTATTGGATCAAATATTCGAAGGCTTATTTCAAAGACAATCGGAAATTTAATTGCAGGACGAGGCCAGGATCGCCAAAGCGGCGATCAGAACCAGAATGGACATGTTTGTGGAGATGTATAATGCCTACCTGAATGAGTGAGCCTTCCCTGACCAATGGAGAAAATGCAAGTTTGTGCTACTTCCCAAGGGAGGTAAACCTGCAGGAGGTCTATCAGCCACGGTGTAGTGGTAGTGTATTCGGTCATTGAATGAGAGGTTTGGTGATCAATTCCCGACCAAGTCCATTCAATTTTCACAGTATTAAAATTAAATAATTCGTTCAGGAAGTACTTTGCGTATTTCAACATGAACGCGAAAAAAATACTGTGAATTACGAACGAATGCAAAAATCACACACAACTCTCTCCCCAGTCAAAATGGAAACCACCCATGAAGAATAAAAATTGAAACCTAATATCACCTGAGTTTCAAATACCACTACACCAACTCTTTTCTATCCCTTCTTCTCTCTTCCAAATTAACTAACGCCCGTGCCCTGTTAATCCCCTTTGGCATGTGCAAATTATATATATAAAAAAAAAAGCCTACCGCCCGTTCTGTAAGCTGGACACGGCGGAAAAACTAGTACCAGAATTGATTTCGAAAGGCAGGTTCGACAGCTGATGCCATCCAGCGAAAGCCATAGCCATTGAAGGAAGAAGAGCTGCAATTCAGTACTGTTGCGTCATAACACTGAACTTTAAAAACGCGTTCAACTCTTCGGCCTGGCAACACATCTTCGAAAAGCCATCAGAGCTATTATGAAGCAGAGAGTGCTGCTATGTGAAACAGCCGATGGTGTGAAAGAATACGCTTTCACTGAAGGAGTTCCTCAGTGCTTGGTCCTGGGCCCAACAAGTTGTGGGTTTCGCGGATGACATCTCTATAGTGGTAACTGCAAAACAATTAGAAGAAGCTGTTCAAATTAGCAACGAAACCATTCGACGGTGGCTAACATCATTCGGCCTCATGCTAACAGAACATAAAACGAGTGGAAAATATCACGCTCACAGTAGGTGGGCACAAGATAGTATCCAAACCAGCTATCTTCTAGTATCTTGGCGTTATGAGTGATTCAAGGTTTCCATTTAAAAAAACCTGGACTCTCGTGTGGGTATCGACATTTCACTGATTATGCCCAATATACATATTAGGGTGGGCAAGATACAGCCGAAGACTACTCTTAGCTTAAGTAGTCACATTTGTTGTTCTATATGGATCACCAGTTTGGGCCGAAGCTATGAAAATTACTTCATACAAAAGAACTATGTGTATTAAGTTTGAGTTGTGGTTTCCGCACAACATCAGACCACAGAGCCAGCGTTATCGCAGGAATTTTCCCCATTATACACTCCATTTCACAACTATATCACCACCCCTGTTTTTGCATTTCTTTAAGATTGAAATGATTTTTTTTGTAAATAACTGTTGTCACCTGAAAGGGTAACCGGAATGCAAACAGTTTTATGAAAATTAGAAACGTTCCGTCATCATTTCTAAGAGAAAAGACAAAAAAACGGTTTTTTTCGTTTTTCATAACTATATCACCACTTCGGTTTTAATTGGATAAAATTTTGTTAGACCTTAAAAACATATAATTTTTGAATGATTAGTGATTAGTGGGACTTCCTCTGTGTTTCACTAAAGTCAAAATTCAATTTGGTGTATTATCACCTAAGTTTTTTAACACATTTTGAGGGATTGTGGCCCAAGAAGCATTTATGGCTTATTTTAAGTCAGCCACTCTGCTAAACTGCCCGTTTTTTGGCTTAAACTTTTCGCGTCAGTAAGCCTTACAGATTATCTATCGGTTTTTGATCTGAGGAGCAAGAAAGTCATTGAAAAAAAAAGATTTTTTACTGATCAAACCACGATTTGATTGCTCTGCTGGAGTAAATCCTGCTGAAAACCCAATTCCGTGTTTTGATTATGTACCAAAAATGGTTGAATTTGAGTTTCAAGACACTAACATACTCATCGCTATTCATTTTAGTGGATGGGAAGGCTGACCGTAATGCTCCCGCTGAAGAAAAACCGCCCACACCATAAGACTTTCAGTGGAAAAAATCATTTTTTAAACCTACACGGGATTTTTTCCAAAAAGTCCTCGAGTAGTGCTTAAAACCATCTGAAACATCAAGGTTGATTCTTTTTTCGTCAGAATAATATTCTTTTATCCAAAAAAAACATTAATAATCAACATATGCAAAGGAGAAAAAGAAGGATTATTACCGTGTTTCAGTCACAGTTCATGGCGGTGGATTCTTATGGTGTGGGCGGTTTTTCTTCAGCGGGAGCATTACGGTCAGCCTTCCCATCCACTAAAATGAATAGCGATGAGTATGTTAGTGTCTTGAAACTCAAATTCAACCATTTTTGGTACATAATCAAAACACGGAATTGGGTTTTCAGCAGGATTTACTCCAGCAGAGCAATCAAATCGTGGTTTGATCAGTAAAAAATCTTTTTTTTTCAATGACTTTCTTGCTCCTCAGATCAAAAACCGATAGATAATCTGTAAGGCTTACTGACGCGAAAAGTTTAAGCCAAAAAACGGGCAGTTTAGCAGAGTGGCTGACTTAAAATAAGCCATAAATGCTTCTTGGGCCACAATCCCTCAAAATGTGTTAAAAAACTTAGGTGATAATACACCAAATTGAATTTTGACTTTAGTGAAACACAGAGGAAGTCCCACTAATCACTAATCATTCAAAAATTATATGTTTTTAAGGTCTAACAAAATTTTATCCAATTAAAACCGAAGTGGTGATATAGTTATGAAAAACGAAAAAAACCGTTTTTTTGTCTTTTCTCTTAGAAATGATGACGGAACGTTTCTAATTTTCATAAAACTGTTTGCATTCCGGTTACCCTTTCAGGTGATAACAGTTATTTACAAAAAAAAATCATTTCAATCATAAAGAAATGCAAAAACAGGGGTGGTGATATAGTTGTGAAATGGAGTGTATAAGTTAATGAAAAACACGTTTATTATTTGAAAAAAATATTATTTTCTAGGCAGATTGCCTGACCTTTATTTCACATAATTTCAAAGCTACGAAT
This sequence comes from Chalcosyrphus nemorum, assembly GCA_949716465.1. Lineage (NCBI taxonomy): Eukaryota > Metazoa > Arthropoda > Insecta > Diptera > Syrphidae > Chalcosyrphus > Chalcosyrphus nemorum. Next base: position 8,144,022 of record OX454335.1, read on the forward strand.
AAACTAAGACTAAAAGTATTTTCTTTATTCCACATGCATTTATTGAAGCAAAAGTAATTAGATCAGCAGAATGAATTTGAATAAGGTGTCGCAAGGTATTCCCAGAATTCCGTCTGGGAGGAAATGCACGATTGGCAAGTGCAATTCAAAGTTCAACGTATTTCACTTTAACTCTTCCCCCTTTAAATGCGATAGTCCTCGATCGCTTAAAAATATGGGAGGTCATTAAACTTTGTTCGAGGAGTAATAGAATTTCCGGTTGTAGGTGTATTTTTGATGTGTGGAGGGGTTTCAATATTTCTTATTTCTGGTTGCTGAATAACTACCCTTGTGTCTCGCCTGGCCAAAATTTTGCGAACCGCTAGGACTACGAGGAGGATTCCAATTAAGATGATGGTCCCATAACTGACGAGGGTTTGCGATTCGTCTTCCACTTGAAGTAGTTGAATTTTCTTTGTATTGTTGATGTGTAATTCGCGCATCATATCCAGGGATAGCAACTCGTGAAATTTGTCTTCTATTGGAGTTTGTTGTAGGATTGCTGGGAGGATAGTATGTGTAGATACTTCTTGTGCTACGAAAATTCTGTTGTTTATTGTTACGTTGGTTTTTTCGTATTTGATGAGGAAAGTGCCAGTAAGGTTGCGGTGTGTTGCTTCAGCTTCGATAGTACCATTGAAGTCGTTCAGTAGTATTATTCCAGGTGATATCTCTTCAATCGTAGGAATGTGCTGACTATTCATTAGATTGCATTTAGCTATTTTGCTTTTTAACAGATTAGGAATGCATGTGGAGTTCGAAAGATTTACAAGTTTTTCTTTGTTGCAAATTGAAATATAATTAATTGTTTTACATTTATTGATTAGTCCAAAAATTACTTCTTTATTTTTTACAACTTCATTATAATTGATCTCTATTGCTGTACCTTTTCTTTTGATAGGTTTAAGTAACAATTTTTCGTAAATGACAGATTCAGTTATTGGAATATTGACAATGTATAGGATTGAAATTGAATTAGTTATTATCTTTATTTGAGCAAAGTCTAAAGCTTCTTCTATAGTGGGAAAAGGAATAATTTCTTTATTAAGTGTGCTAATGGCTAAATTTATTTCTTCTTTCGTTAAAATAAGTGAATTAACAATTCCTAGTTTTGCCCAGTGAACAGCTAGATTTATGTTTTCTAATTCTTCTTTTACAATTTTTAATTTATATTGAATCTCGGATACAATTTCATTATTGATATATTTGTTTTCTTTTAACATTGCTTCGATTTCATTCGTGATTTTGGTTATATTATTGATTCTTTCATTATGTAATTTGTTTATTATAATTTGATCATTTGAGTTAACAAGTAAGTTATTCATTTTTCGTTTTATGGTTACGAAATCATCATGGTCTGGATTGCCAGCAATCCACTTCCATGTAGAGCCTATGAAATTTAACGATCTTTTAATTTTTCGCGGTTTCAGGGTATGGATTAGATTTTGTATTTGTTGGAATTCATGGATAAGGTAAGGAAATAAGGGACTGTTCTTAGTTGAGTTGAGTTCAAGCGTTGGAGCAATATTGTTTATAAATTGTTCGTATTGGTCAAGGTCAATCTCATGGATCAATTTGAAGTTTCCGTTCTGTATTTTTGTTTGTCCAGTGTGTAGTGAAACAAATTGTGAGTTTGAGAAATCTAAAATTTGGATTTCTCCTCTTACGGTGGATCTGAAATGAATAAAATATGTCAGTCAGTTTCTTATATGGCTTTTGTGTACGGTTTTCCCTGATTGCGTTATAACTACGGTGTTCTTATCTTCTCTGACTACTTCTCTCCTGTATCGAAAAGTTAATTTAGACCCTAATCTTTTGTTGTGTTTAACGAAAATTACATCTCCCGGATCATAAATTTTAATTGGTTTCCGTTTTTTATTGTGATATGCAATGTCCTTTCGTTGTTTCAGAGTAACCCTTTCGATATTTTGTTGGCGGGTTTTTTCGAATTCTTCAGGAGTTACTCTAGGGCATCGGCCAAGGAAAAGTTCAACTGGTTTTTTACCAGTTGTAGAGTGGACTGTGAAATTATATTCATTTGTTGCTCTTTCGAGTAGTTCCTCAAAGGAGCGAGGAGTCTGTTCAGCTTTAAGACATCGCATGATCTCGGAAAGAGTAGAATGAAAACGTTCGATCTGTCCATTCACTTCACTTTTGTATGGTGGTGTTTTATGAATGCGTATTCCTAACTCGTCTTCCATCATGGATGTAATACTTGCAGAATTGAGAGCTTTTTCATTATCTATGACCACATTTTCGGGAATGCAAAAAGAGAACAACATTTCTCGAAGAGGTTGCCTGATGTCAGTTATTGCTCGAGATTGGATTATTTTGGTTTTCGCAAATTTGGTAAGCTTGCATATAGCAGTTAATACCAAGACTTTCTCTGTTGAAAATATATCGAAGTGAACCGTGTGACCAGGGTAATTTGGTATTGGTGTTGGTTCGAGGATAGGTTTATTTGGATGTCGTTCATATTTATTTTCTTTACATGTTCGACAATTTCTTACTAATTTCTTAATCTTAGCTGCCATTTTTGGAAAATAAAAGTTTTCAAGCAGTTGCTTACGGTTTTCTTCCGGATTTCGGTGTGCTCTTCGATGGATGTTAAGAATTTTGTTTTCCTGTTCTATTTCATTGACAATGTCTTCGACAATTGTTTGAGTGTATCTAATTTTATAACTGGCAAAGTGTAAAGGATAAAAGTTCTGTATTCGACCCATAATCTCTTCTTTTGTAAGTAGGCCGTTTATCGTGCTAGGGTTAAGATATTTTTTAAATATGTTAATGATGTCTGTGTCAGTATAACTCGGTTGAGTGAAAATATGCCTGTGGTATGTTGGAAATGGAATTAGAAATTGGTGGTTAGTTTCATTTCCGATTTTGAGAATGAGTTGATTGCGGAAGACATTAATAGGTATTTCTACTGTTGGAATCAAGTTATGTGATGAGCTATCATCACTATGTTGTGTCATAGTCATTGAATTTATTTGTGTGTTTTGTGGAAGTCGTGATAAAGCGTCGGCAACAACGTTTGATTTTCCTGGTTTGTACATCAGTTCGTAATTGTACTCTTCCAGAATTGCCTTCCATCGCTTCATCTTATGATTTGTGTTTTTATTGCTCAGCGCGTATGTTAATGGCTGATGATCCGTATAGATCTTTACCTTTTTGGTTCCGTAAAGGAAATTCCTAAGCGAGTTGAGTGCCCAGATGATAGCGAGCATCTCTTTCTCGTTAGTGGCGTAACTTTCTTCTGTTTTGTTTAATGTCCGTGATAGGAACGTTATCGGCTTACTGTCCTGAGATAGAACAGCACCGATTGCATAATCAGAAGCGTCTGTTGTTAGTTCAAAGTCTTTGTCAAAGTTTGGGTGAATAAGAATAACTTCTTTAGAGATTAGTGATTGTTTAATTTTTTGAAAAGAGTTGACGGCATTTAAGTCGAGTTCGATTATTTTGTTTTTAGAAAGATGTTTGGACACACGTCCATCTTCCCCTCTTAGAAGGGATGTCAGGGGTTTTGCTATTTTCGCATAGTCTTTTATAAATCGGCGATAATAGCCTGACATACCTAAGAATGATCGCAAATCTTTAAGAGTTTTAGGAGGTGGTAGTTCGGCGATAGCCTGAACCTTTTTCGGATTGGTCTTAATTCCGTTCGTACCGATAACGAATCCCAGGAATTCTACTTCTTCCTGAAAGAATTCGCACTTATCAAGCTGTATTTTCATATTTGCGCGTTCAAGAGTTTCAAACACGGCTTCAAGGTTTTCCAGATGTTCGGTTTTATTTTTGCCGAAGATGACAATGTCATCAATATAGACATAACAGCGTTTTCCAATATGCTCTCTTAAGATGTCATCAAGAGCTCTTTGAAATACGGCTGGAGCATTTTTGAGGCCAAACGGAAGTCGAGTGAATTCGAACTTTCCGTTATTGATGGAGAAAGCCGTTTTTTCAATATCTGACTCTTTAAGTTGTATTTGGTGAAACCCACTTTTGAGATCTATTATTGAGAACCACTTGTTATTGCCGAGATTAGCGAGAACTTCATTAATCTCGGGGATAGGATATCTATCTGCAATGGTTATCGAATTCAGTTTCCTGTAGTCGATTACCATGCGAAACTTCTTCTCTCCGGAGGAGTCCATTTTTTTTGGCACAATCCAGACCGGAGAATTGTAGGGAGACTTGGATGGTCGGATAATTCCGTCCTCTAACAGCTTATTTACTTGTTTCTCGACCTCTTCTTTAAGTGCTCTTGGGTATGGGTATGATTTTGAGTAGACTGGTTGACTACTTGTGGTTCGGATCTCACCCTTAACGTTTGTTGTATAAGTCAATTTTTCTTCAGGATCAGAAAAAAGTTTGGTGTAAGTATTTACCATTTTAATAAGGTTATCGGACTCTTCTTTATTCAAATGAGAAGTTCTAATGTGTACATTATTGACCGTCTCTGTTATATGTTGTTTGAGCTTTATGATTGTATTGGGGTGAATGGTCATGTAGTTATTTTTGGCGTGAATTACTGCATTTAGTTTTTTTAACGTATCATTTCCAATTATGCCGTCAAATGAAATGAGACTAGGCAGAATAAAGAATTCTAATTTTTCTACGTCGGGGCCAAAGAGTTGAATGAAACTATGGTGAGTAATTTTAATATTTCCACCGACTGAATTAGCATAGAAGCTTTTCTTATTTGGAAGAGGGTTGCGGATGTGACGGGGTTGAACGTAATTTTTGCTCGAGCCTGTGTCTATGAGAAATTTGAGAATTTGTCCACTCTTCGCAATATGCTCGAAATATGGGAGCGAAGAGCGGTTTAGTCTAAAAATATATGTCATCTAATTGTTGAGGTTGGTCAAGATAGTGTTCGTCATCTGCGTCAGCATTATAGTCTGCGAATGACTGTTCGTAGTTTTCGTCTTCTTTGCATATTTGATTTTCGTATTCTTCCAATTCCTTTTCTTCTGGGTTGCATTCTTCGGTGTGATAAACTCGTTGCATTTTTTGTGGCTGGTGGACTTGCTGCGAATGCTCTCGTTTTTGACCAAACTGCTGATTTCGGGGTCTATTTTGGTAGTTGACCCTTTCAGACTTCAGAGAATAATCGACGTCCATTGGTTTGGGGGGGAGTGGACGTTGGTTTGGCGGTGGCCTTTGTTGGTATTGAGGTCTTTGTTGATGAAATTGAGGTGTTTGAGGCTTATATGGGTTGTGAAGTAATTGCGGAAAGAAATCGCGCCTAGGAGCAGGAATGGGTGTTGGATTTGAAAGAATATTCCTTCTAGGAGGAGCCGGCGGTGGTATTTGTTGGAAGGTTCTCCGAACAGTAGATTGCGAATTATTAGCATGTTGAGCTCTAAAGTCAACATTTTGTAGCTTTAAACAAAGGTGCAGGGCCTGAGGTAGGTCTGCGGGTTCCCTTATGCTAAGCAATCTGGGGAGATCGCCCTTTAGTCCTCTGACAAAGGTATCTAATGCCTTGTCGCGATAACATTGGGTCATATTATTTAAAGATTCTTGGCTCATGTCCAAGGAACCTAATTTATTTAGAATGAGAGATAAATGATGGTAGACTGTCTGATAGAATTCGGGTATAGTGCTATTACCTTGCACCAGAGTTGTCATCTGATATTCGAGGGTGCCTAAATCCCTCTTATCTGCGTAGTGTAAAGTTAAACATTTAGAAATTTTCTCCCAATTCAATGGAGTATTATAGGATTCTAATGCTATGTCGGCGTGTCCCGTTATTTTGTTTCTAATGACAGACAGTATGCCATAATATTTTGGCGTTCCCTTGAGATGTTCATAGATTTTGAGTATTCGTTCGACACTCTTCTTCCATGAATTAAACTCTTGGGCCTGTCCAGAAAAGTCACGAAGGCTTTTCACTACATCAGGAATTTTGTCCATATCAGACAAATTTCTATCATTAATTACGTTAATCGGCTGGTCGATGTCATTATTTATATCTGAAGCGGGATTCATAATTGAATTGAAAATTTGTCGACCTTGTAACTGTAATGTATCTGCCACTAGTCGTGTTATGAGTTCTATCATATTACTATCAACTTGATTAGGAACTTGAGGGACGGGAGGAGCGGAAGGAGCGGAAGAAGTGGAAGGTGCCGCATTTATTTCAGGCGGTAATTCTAAACGAGCTGGCCTAATTAGATTGTTTGGATTTGACATTTTAAATTTGTTTATTTACGTTCAAGATTGAAATTTGAGCAATGATAAGCGAAAATGAGACTTTGTTTAAACAAAAAGAATTGATAAGCGAAAATGAGTCTTAGTTTATACAAGAAAAAATTATTTGACTTACAAGAAAATTAATAATAAAATTTGTGTTTTCATAACGATTTATAACGGTAGGGTTTTCAGGAACTGCTGTTGGTTGGGGCGGCTGTCCAAAGATTTGGACTCCTTTTTGACCTTCTTTTTATAGGTCTACTTGGGGGCCTCGTTTCCCCTGCACTACACTGCCTATTTTTAGTGGCTTGGTGTCCACTTTTGCTTGATTCTCGCACGGTTGTCACGCACTCGCGTTCTTGCCACGCACTTGGTTTTCGCACGTTGCTTTATGTGTGATTGTTACTCGCGTTTTTTTTTTTTTTTTTTTTTTTTATACGCACTTGATTCTCGCACTCGCGTTCTTGCCACGCACTTGGTTTTCGCACGTTGCTTTATGTGTGATTGTTACTCGCGTTTTTTTTTTTTTTTTTTTTTATACGCACTTTTAGGCAGCGAACGTCGCAGTCCCTGCTCGGGCGCCAGTTAATGAAAAACACGTTTATTATTTGAAAAAAATATTATTTTCTAGGCAGATTGCCTGACCTTTATTTCACATAATTTCAAAGCTACGAATAAACTAAGACTAAAAGTATTTTCTTTATTCCACATGCATTTATTGAAGCAAAAGTAATTAGATCAGCAGAATGAATTTGAATAAGGTGTCGCAAGGTATTCCCAGAATTCCGTCTGGGAGGAAATGCACGATTGGCAAGTGCAATTCAAAGTTCAACGTATTTCACTTTAACTTATAGTACAAGCCTAACGGATTGACAGCAATACTGGAGTCTTTTAACAAAGGGCCGTTAGACATATACCGACCTTAGAATCTGGGATAAACCGTAGACATGGTGAAGTTAGCTTCTACCTAACACAATTGCTTATGGGACATGGATGTTTTTCACTTATCCATCATGCAATGATACCGCCGAAAACGTGGAACAGGAATTCTTTCACTGCCCACGTTTCCAGCTACAAAGAGAAGCACTGGAAACAGTATTGCAAGAAACACCAACGCCGGAGAATTTAGTAAACCACATGCTCGAATCCGAAAATAAGTGGAACGCAGTAAGCTGGTATGCCAAGGATCTATGCCAAAAGTTCAGGAGACTAGAGCGACAGCGAAAAAAAAGCAAGAAACAACCGAGTGCAAATGATTCTGCGCTCAGTTACACACCAAAATGTAACTACACAGGCGCAAAAACAGACGGACACATACATGCGACCACAATAATATGCAACGCGTAAACTGGAACGTGAGAGAAGAGTCCAAAGGGACTACACGAATCCAGATAACATGTAAGTCATAAGCCTTCGGTGAAATGCAAAGAAGATGGTACTGTAGGGATAAGGCCTTAGTAGTGGGTAAGAATCTCACACTGTCACACAATTTTGTTTACATTACTCCTTTTAAATGACAATTATTAACGGCATTGGCAAATAATGATCAATGATATTGGATACCTGCCTTCCGTCGAATAGCACTTGGTCAAATTGGGTTTGGCGTTCAACCGTCGTCAAAGGAAGCCAGGTTGGTTTGACATAAGAAGCAATCTCTCCCCTGGTGCCAAATGTAACCATTTTGTCAACAAAAATTAAGGTGTCTTGCAGCAAGTCTCTAAACTAGCTCCCAATTGGGCTATAAGCAAATTACTTGCCAGCAAATTGTTGTTTCATTACAACCCATCTCTGCGAAAGCACAAAAACTATTCGACCATGTCAACCATTTCTACATCATCTAACAAGGCCTTCTAGTCATTCTGCTAACAACACTGAAACAAATCATTTCGCATACAATCTCAAATCGCTTTGCATTAATTATGATTCCAGTGCAGAGCGTCAGATCTGAATGAATCTACCCGAGCGAATGAATAAAATCTCGTCCTTAGAAACATAAAACGCATTTGAAATGAAATAAAACCCACCTACAGTCGTTCGTGAAATTTTAATATTAAATTATCCTCCCCATTGTTGGCCCAAAGGATTAACAGGATATTCAGCACAAAATAAAAAAACTTATCCCATGAGAAAATATTTAGCAGTAAAAATGTTTCTCCTTTCGTTGGACCTAATACATATACTATATATATATTTTTTTATTGTCTACGAAATAAAATAAAGAAATTCTTCAACGACTGTGGGGCCCTTGTGTGTGGTTTTTCATTTTATGTTTTTTTATTAAAATTTCTCCAGTTGCCGATTGAATTCAAATTCTTAAACTTGCCCGGTGGTTAGTCCCAACAACTAACAACAGCAAAGTCCTAACAGTGCCTCCTTGACAGGAGCAGTCGTAAATTTTTAATGAAGGTGGTTATTTCGTTTTCAGGACTAACAACCCCTAAAAGTTATGGCACTCTGGAAGATGTTTGCAATAAAATCGACTTGGAATTATGTCGGATTTTCAATTTGAGGAGTGTGTTGAAATGGGGGCGGTAGTGGGCGGTGTTATGTACCCAGGTGATATATGTATAGTGGATTCAAGAGAGGAGCCAAAAATAAATGTTTATCCTGCTTGTAGTCGGTAGAAATGCTAATATCCTGATTGAATGTAGAACATGAAGTTTAGTCATTTTATTAGAGGTTGTTGTCGGGATTTAAGGAATGGTTGGTTGGTTGGTTGGTACAAAGCTTTTCAGGCGCGTCGTTAAATTTTATTGCATTGACTTTCATGGATTCTTGACCTCGAGGAGTTAAATTTTGATTGTTTCTGTGTTTCATTGGCATCAGCAAGTAATAAATAAATTGTTTGATGTGTTTCCTTGTAGACTGAGGGAACTGTTAACCGTTTTATTTGCAATAAATAAATGCTTTGTAAGTATATATTGCTAGGAACGTCTTTCAGGAAATACGTTAAGTTGCAGCAATATGTTCAAGTACAACAGTGCCCAGTGTGTATCTATATTCCTGTACTCAACTGTGATCTACCTAACTGCAATAAAATTGTGGGACATAGGGAACAAGATACTGCGGTCATTCTTATTCGACTATCTTTGGACCTGTACCTTGTACCTGTACCTTGTAGTGGTGCACAGTGATCTACGCTCCGCAGTGGAACTTCATCAAGACGACGGTAAACTTGTCAAATATTGATCCAATCTTTAGTAGTTTTGAGTGCACCAATTTCTAGTACATGTCTAGGTACAGCAGTGACTGTCATTTGCCTGGCTTTTCTGCATTATCATCGGTCCGGTCCCGTCGGAGCCTGCGCCTTAAACGAATGTCTCTTCCATACGTGCAGAAATACCACGCAACGCGTGGTAGGTCTTAGTCTTGGTTCTCTAAAGGCTACGGCCTAATAAATATATATGCATGTTAGGTTTTCAATTTGTAAATAATGTAAATAAAAAGTATGTATTATGTTTTAGTTGTAGAAATATGCCAAAATAAATAATCTGTTGTATGAATATTTATTTTAACTGCCGCAGCTACCCAACTAGGTCAGACATATTGCCCCCCCAATTATTATATGAATATAATTTATAGAAAATGAATACTTCTAGGTCAAATTAAAGTAAATAATGAATTTAATATTTATTTAGTTTATTATTTGAAACTTATTAGGTATGAGGATCCGGATATTTACACAAATGGAACAAAAATATATATTTGATTTGTTAAATCGATTTTTACTATAAAAGCCTGTATCAGAAGCACACAAGTCATCAGTAAAACTTTTACTTTCTTGTAAAAATCTAAAATCTCAAGTAATCAAAATGAAATTATACTTGTACGTTCTAGCTTTAATCGCCTTTATGACTTTGTGGACTACCGTAAGTGCTGTTGATTTAAACGGAGATTGTTTGAATGATGCAGATGCTACTTTGGAGTCAGCCACTTGTGTACCATCCCCTAAGACTAAAAAGTTGAAAATCAAGGGATTGAAATATAAGAACAAGAGGGCCAGGAGCGGTTAAAAAATTTAAATAAAAAAACCCTGAATATTTTTAAAAAAATTAAATAAAATTCAAGAGTTGAATAAAAATATTAATTTTTTAAAATGAGTTCTATAATTGTTTGCAACCGATTTATGGCGTAGGCAAGTGAATATTTTTCAAGTAATGTAGCTCATTCCCTCAAATACCTAATTATCCGGAATAGATCATCAAAAAAGAAGAAAAATAAAAAAAAAAAAAACAAATATCTCATAAAAAAGTAGTTTTAGGAATTTTAAATTTTCTCAAAAACTGGGAGACGTAAAGCCATTCAGTTTTTTGTTTTTATTTCACAACAAATGGTCCACATTTTTTGAGTTTGCATGTATATTTTTCAAAAACTTCTGTTTTCCAATTGGAATCCAAGAACAGGTTTCTGGCTTTCAGAATCGGTATAGTACTTTATTGCAAGTGTATGCCGTTGTTTTTTACTATTTTTTTTTTCATTTTAAGTAATTTTTTTCTAAAACTGATCATACCTCCTTAACGGGGCGTGATAGATACGGTGACCATCCGTCCATTATTTAAGAGGACGGTCCTTTCTTTTCACCCCTGATCTGTATTATTTTATTTTAAATAAAGGATGGTTTTTGTCCTTTATTTTTGAAACTGTCCTTTAAAACATTGGTACAACCGTTCATGCATCGAGCATTATTTTTTAAATAACAAAGGAAAGCGTATATCGCATATGTAAGTACATAACACGTTTATATGGCGGATGTAAAACGAATTCCATTCGGGTTGAGTGCCATATACGCGCAGATTGGATTGAAACAGGATTGAGTTGATTCGAACATAACATTTTCTGCGATCGGATATTCTGTGGAATAAAGTAAAAAATAAGGGGTAAAAATATTGAGATTGGGACGCATGCAAATAAAATGGAGAAGCAGTTCAAAACTCAATCATCTTTCGATGAGATTCTAACTCGATTCCTTAATCCGATCCGATCTCTCTGGTCATATAAAAGTAGTAACAGTCCACTACTAAATGGAAGCCAATGGAAGAGGTGAGAGCTACTTTCCAGTTTTTATTCAATTTGTAAACAAAAGTATTATATGTTTTTTCTTTTTTTTTTTTTCCTTTATTTGGCTTTGACAAATATGGTCACCGTAGAGATAGACACCCTCCTTCTTTTTGACCCCTCTACAAAAAACCGTTATCAATTTTCGGCGCCTTAGCTATCGTAATCGTCTCCAAATTCCAAATGAAGTCAAGTTTTAATGGGCAGGGAAGGACAAATGCAGAGATTATATTAATGATGAAGAATATTATCCTCCTTCAAATTGTCTCTGCTCTGACGCATTTACGCCTAAGCATAAAAAAGCATTTTGGTAGAACGTGCCTTATTTTTCGTTTCCTATTTTTTTAATTTATTATTAACAATAATACCACATATTGTGGTAATTAAACTAAGATGATCTTTTTGAAGAAACTTATCTGTCTATTCCGCGATCTCGCTTTTTTGACCAACCTGCAACTAGCCAGAACGGCTAGTTTCCTCATGTTATTCTTCAGTCTACAACATGCTCATCTTGATGCATGCTTCGGACCAGATCTGTTATAGTTTTCCGGCAGTTTCTTTGCTTGCCTCATGCCTCGGCAAAGTTATAAAAGAAATCCGATTTTTCCGAAAGGCTCTACTACACTTTTAGTTTTGTGATAGTCTTTTCTTACGGAGTCTAAGATTAAGGACAGTTGAAAATAATTAAGACAATAAGCTACACCACATTAAAGAATGTTTAAATAACTTCGCCATTTGGTGGATGCATATTAACACAATACACAATATGGAACTCATTTTAATAAAATTAATATTTTTATTCAGCTCTTGAATTTGATTTAATTTTATAATAATACATAAATATTCAGGGGTACATTTTATTTAAATTTATTAACCGCTCCTGGCCCTCTTGTTCTTATATTTCAATCCCTTGATTTTCAACTTTTTAGTCTTAGGGGATGGTACACAAGTGGCTGACTCCAAAGTAGCATCTGCATCATTCAAACAATCTCCGTTTAAATCAACGGCCCTTACAGTGGTCCACAAAGTCATAAAGGCAATTAAAGCTAGAACGTACAAGTATAATTTCATTTTGATTACTTGAGATTGTTTTAGGTTTTTACAAGAAAGTAAAAGTTTTACTGATGACTTGTGTGCTTCTGATACAGGCTTTTATAGTTAAGATCAAATATATTTTTTTTAGTTCCATTTGTGTAAATATCCGGATCCTCATACCAAATATGTTTCAAATAATAAACTAAATAAATATTAAATTCATTATTTACTTTAATTTGACCTAGAAGTATTCATTTTCTATAAATTATATTCATAGAATAATTCGAGGGCAATAAATATTTATACAACAGATATTTTATTTTGACATATTTCTTCAATTAAGACATAATATTAAAGTTCCTTTCGTTTAGACTTAATTATGGTCCAGAGGTTTTCACAGGCTTTGGACGACGCATCTCAGTTGACCGACAGTTCTCCGAGATCCAAAAGAGATTTGGAGACTTTTTTAATAAACCAACCACTAATGAGCTACGACAGATGCATTTAGGCGAGAATGGCCAGACCCAGGCATGATGTCTCTGGCGGGATAGACCCATAATCCGGTCTTACTCTTGGGGCTAAACGGGATCCGCAACCTTGAATCACTCACTGGCTTTATACGTTGGTCATCAGAGAAAGCAAGAAAGGTCCAGCGCCCAGCTTGTGTTGTTCATAAGCACAAGACACTCTGTAGATCTGGACAGGACATCGTGTTCCATCTATTACCCTTTTTATATATTCATCAAGCAAATGGCAGCGAGTTCAGACATTCGCCTTAAGGCAACTTCACAGGTATCAATGAAAGACTATGGCCACACTTCCATTCTAAAAAACTCCTCCAAAACATTGACTACCCCAACTTCGGCAGGAATTTTCTCCTCATCTTTTCCTCCAAATCAATCTGGATGAGGAATTTATTTGTGGAAGATGAAGTGATTCATTTTTACACTGACGGCTCAAAGACTAAGGGTGGAATTGGTAGCGGTGTTTTCTCAGAGAGTTTTAATTTTAAGCTCCCATTCCGTTTACCAAACTACTTATTTCCAAGCTAAAATTATGGGAATCAAGGAAGTCCTATCGTGGCTTAAGAGAAGTGTAATATCTGTTTAGGATTTATTTAGACAACCATGCGACTATCAAGTCCTTGGAGTCGATCCCTATAACTTGCTTAGTAGCACTAGACTGCTGATCATTTCTCATGGAGATCTAACACACTTGTGTGTGTCGGGGCATAGGGAAATTACCTTACCCACTATACCAAACAAAGACAACCCTCTCTCGCAGGCATACCTATCAACATATCCTGTATAGATTCTCGCCTTTAAACTGTGTCGTCTCCGACTTACCGCAGCGGGTATTAATATATGTCCACTGGTATTGATAATCAATGCTTAGAGTGGGTTCTCAAACTTCCATTGTCCTATTCCCCTGCTACTCGATACCACAAATTGTTTTCACGAGAGGCTGCTTCATAGGCATACATATTTTGTATACCTATGGCTTTTTAGCATTTCTCGTGCGGAAGAGGAAAGAAGTCCTGATGGCCTCCCAAACATTTCCTGCACTCATAACGTATGTAAAGCACATCCTTTCAAAATAAATCTATATGTAAATTCAATGACCCATCCAATAAGATGGGTACTGATACATTGTAATTCCGGTATACTTAAAAACCAATTAGAATACCAAACAAATTCCCTAAGCCACAAATGTGTTTTTAAAAATCCCCAATCATCCGATCCCGATCCACATGCGCTGGCTATACAATAGGATAAACAAGAAACAAATCGTCCATATGTATGTCAAAATGTCTACGCAATTTTTTACTCTTACCTCGTTCGCAACCATTTTTATTCTCTGAAGGGCCAACGAAATTTAATGGTAAAACTTTTAATGACTAACATTATGTGCCAATTTAAATTTCATGAATATAAATTGGCTTAACGGGGGAGAGATATTTTAAAACTTCAGTAATTCGAATATGGGCTCGTTACTATCCCGCATATGTTTGGTGTGTGAGCTCACAGACAGTACAGGAGGAGCTCACTCTAGGGATAAAGTTGCCCTACTACCTATCTGAGGACCAAAAAAAGGACATGCGAGGTGATGCCCTCTGGAGGAGTAAAAACTTTATGTGGTACCACAAATTAGATTATGTGACATTGATGGTGGGTTTCTCTCTCTCTCTGTGTATGTTTGTTTTGGGGAAAGACATCCAGGTGAGAGAGGATCAAAGGATAGGTAAAGAAACTATCTACTAAACTGACACCTTTTCGTAATTCCATTGAGATTGTTTCTAAGTTAATTTGTGTGTCTGGTTTTAGTTTCCATTTGATAGTTTAGAAAATAATTTGAGGTTTTATGTGAGTGGAGTTCTATTAGTTTCGACTAAGAAGTGATAGTGTGGCCTATGAAAAGTTTGCTGATACGTGTTACAGTTTGACTTCTGCGAGTGCGAAATCACCCACATAATTTTCCTAATTTTTGGTCTAAAAAGTTGAGCAATACAAATGGATTCAGTATACAGCACTCTATTAAGAATCAATTCCAAATCTACATTAGGTGTATAAGAACATCATAGAAAGTTAGCTTAGAGCGCTCGCATAGAGCCAGTAAGTTATTATAAGATAGTTAAGTTATTTAAGCTAGTTTTAAGCGTTTTTGTCTAGCATTTAAGAGTTACGATTATTATTAATAAAAACCTATTAAAAAAAAAAAAAAAACATCACAGAAAGTTAATGAGTCGATTGATTAAGCCCGCCACACCGTACAGTAGCTGTGTTTCTTTGGAATATTGTTAGCCAGTAGTTGCTACTAAAGGCAAATGCCACCCGTCAACAAAGTTAAAACAACCTGCTGGCTTCAATTCTTAATTTGAACTGCTGACCAGAAATTTTCTGATTTATCACTGATATGGCATTAAATACAAATCTTTGAATTTTTTTGGTTGGGGTCATCGCGAAATTGCTCCATTCCGTGGGCAGTATTAGTAAGGCTGAATCAATTATAAGTTACCTTGTGGAATGGCTCTGATTAGGCGTAATATAATTTGGAGTCCAAATTGGAATTAGTGAAATAATAATTTTAAAGAAGTGTTTCGGAATGTTAAGCCACGAAACATGTTTATTTTACTGAAAGAAGAATCGTTCACCTCGATGTACATACAGGGTGGGTCATCTGGTGGTTTCTTTTTAAATCATACGTTTTTTTGACACTGACAGATGTTTCCCTTTTTTGACCGAAAGTCAGAATCATACCTCCGCGGAACGAAATGAGTCGCTTTACGCTTCGACAACGTTGGGAAATATTGAAAAATTATTTCCAAAGTGAGTGCTGTGTAGCCCAAATTATAAATATGTATATGTTTTAGCTCTAATATTAACGGTATTTTATTCAAGGTCAATTTTAGAAACAATGGATTTTCTCGTCAATGGCTTCAACGAAATATAAAGAGAGTAGAAGTTTAAAGAGTCTTGTAAGAACCAACGTGTTGTGTTCTAAAATATAATCAGCTGCATCGCCTCTGTAATATATTTTCTCTACAAATAATGTTCTCAATAGCAAAGCTCTTCTCGTCAACTAATCCATATTTTACCTTGTGTAAGACACCCTTGGATTGTGAAGAAAAACCTCCGCTTGTCTTACTCATTAGGTGGTCCCTTGCCTTTTTAACCCATATGTCTAAAAAAAATACTTCATAATACTTACTTATTTTCAGAGTATACAAGCCACCCTGACGCTCTGGTGAAATTCAGCAGCTTGTCGGTATTTGCACTAGAGAGTTTAACTAGGCTTTGGAAGAAGTGTATACCCAGGAATTTAGTCCTGGGATGCTGAAGTTCAGGGCATTAGCATAGGAAGTGGGTGGTGTCCTCAACTTCTTCCTCACCGCCGCATTCTTTGCAGAGTTCTTCTTCTGTTCGATGCAGTTTCTTTATATGGTACCGCAGAATGTTAAGGATTCTCACAAGCTTAGAGAGGGATCGTCTGTCTTTGTGCACAAGTCTCTCGGTCCTTGCTTTATCAAAGGCTGCCCATAGTTGTCTTGTAATGTGGTAAGTTTCTATAGAATTCCACCTTAAGTTCGCTTCCCTCTTGGCTATATTCCCTGTCAGAGAGGGTAATACCTTCTGGCGGTACTCATGTGGGAGAATGAGTCCTACACCTGCCGTATATATCCAGTATACCACAATTGATTTTGAAGCCCTAATCGGCAAAGTGTTCCTTTTAGTTTGGCTACTATTTCCTAGTTACTAGAAACCCCACCAAGTGGTAGTGCAAGAGATTGCTCGATTACCTAAGCGAATGCTCTTTTTACTTTTTTCTATTCTGGTGAAAATCTCGATGGCATGGACTTCTGCATGGAACTTTGTGGGACTCATTCCCAATCCGATATTTGGGCCCTCCAACCTCTAAATCCAGCACCGGTCGACCATTGCACTAGTTCTCACGATTTAATATGTATATGCTTATGTCCCATTACCTTTAGAAGCAGTATTCTCGGACCACACTGTCAGTGATAGTTCGTTCTGTAAATTTAGTCATTTATTGTCTAGTGTCCCACAAGTCTGGTGTTCCATTTAGAGTCAGTTAAATGCCATATGTAACAGCCTAATTAAAACTTGTATACAAGAGAATGGTGTAATTTAGGATCTGAAATGATAAGTTGACCACAGTGATAGCCACAAGAATGACCCGCCGAGTTTTCAAAAAGGTGGTAGAAGAAGAAGAAGAAGAAATGTGTCGAGTACTATTATCATATCAAATCAGTTTTTCCTCTAAGCTTTTACTTCACTTCAAAAAAACGTACTAATATTATACATTAGTTGTAAAAATATGTCAAAATAAAATATCTGTTGTATAAATATTTATTTCTAGTGCCGAAGTCACCCAACTAGGTCATACAAATTTCCCTCCAATTATTATATGAACATAATTTATAAAAATATGAAGAATTCCGGGTCAAATTAAAGCAAATAATGAATTAAATATTTAATTAGTTTATTATTTGAAACTTATTAGGTATGAGGATCCGGAAACAATAACAGTGCCGATATTTACACAAATGGAATTAATGTGTGATTTTGTTAAATCGATCTTTACTATAAAAGCCTGTATCAGAAGCACACAAGTCATCAGTAAGACTTTTACTTTCTTGTAAAAACCTAAAACAATCTCAAGTAATCAAAATGAAGTTATACTTGTACGTTCTAGCTTTAATTGCCTTTATGACTTTGTGGACCACTGTAAGGGCCGTTGATTTAAACGGAGATTGTTTGAATGATGCAGATGCTACTTTGGAGTCAGCCACTTGTGTACCATCCCCTAAGACTAAAAAGTTGAAAATCAAGGGATTGAAATATAAGAACAAGAGGGCTAGGAGCGGATAGTAAATTTAATTAAAATGTACTCACGAATATATATATTTGTAAGAAATTAAATGAAATTCAAGAGTTGAATAAAAATATTGTTTTTAATTAAAGGAGTTCAAAAGTAGTGTTAGCAGTTAATATTCATACATACACTATTTCCTTAAATAATAAATCGGCAGGGATGCCATCAATACCAACCGCTTTGTTTTTCTTGAGGGACCTGATCGCTGTTATTGCTGTACGCTATTCGATCCGTCTCCAGGTATCTGCTGAAAGCCATGTGCGGTGGTGTTTCTGCCTCTTACCGACGTAGGTGCTTGTCCCTGTTGCAAAAGTATTTTTCACAGCATTCCAGTGGTCATTCATGGTCTCCTGTAATGATCTGCTGATTACTTCTGCTTGTAAGGCAAGGTGGTCATTGAACTGTTGGCGCACATGGGGAACCGTGAGCCTGTCAATATTAAACCTGGCGTTGTTTAGCAAGTTTGAGCGGTTGCTATGGACAGATGCAGTGCGAAGGCGTATATGAGATACCATAAGATGGTGATCGCGTTCCTGCCCGATATCAGCTCCATGTCTGGGCTGTAATCTTGCGAACATATATAAAAAGTGACAGACAGACAAACTGCCAAAACAGACGGACAGACTTGGTCATAATCATTCCTGTAAAATTCTCTCATTTCGTCGACGAAGTTTCCTTGTACCTACTACCACACGCTATATAGCGTGAATGTAACAATCCAGAGTGCTTTGCACAATGCTGCATGTCTTATTATCCTGTACCCTTTATTGGAACCGAACGATATTGATATTATTATGAAAATAATACAATAAAGTGAGACTACGCGTTGTTCTTCCCTGTACAATTCCCTTTGAGCCATTTGATCCCCGAATTCGTACACCTTTGCTGGTAGTCAAATAAATTATCCTTCAAATCGCTGCAATTCCGTTCGCTTCATTACTCTCCCAAACCATCATCATTCCATCGAAAATCAAAGTCTCGCAAATTCGGGGCACAAATCCCATTTGTGATTTTATTTACCCAACTCACGAAGGGCAACCTCCCCTCCTGCAAATCACACTGAAATTGCAAAGTTAAGTTGCTAATAACTTTCTTTTGCTTTCTTTGATTTATTTATTTTATTTTTTGTTTGGATGTCAGGAGTCCGCAACCTTTTCAAGGTTTCTTTTTTTCCCGATTTGGATAAAGTTTTTTTTTTTTTCAAATCATCACAAAACTTTCATCAATATTCCTTCGATTTATATAAATCCTTATTCCTCTGTCCCCAAAAACCAAATCGAACACAGAAAGTAAATTAAAATGCCAAACAAAAAAAAAAAAGAAAAAACTGCACAAAAAGGATCAAGAACAAAGTAATTTTTGATTGAGGAACAACAACTCTGAATCTATCCTTTGGAGGAGAATTTAATTTAAAAAAAAAAAAAGAAAATAAAATCTGCCAAAATGGAAAAAGTTTCTGTCGCTAAGCATAAATTTCTCCCGACTCTTGCTCGTTCAGGTATATTCAGATTGAAGTTCGCTTACAAAAAAAAAGGACGAAACTTTCTCTCCTAGCGCTAGCGTTGCCATAACTTCCCATGGTTGTCAATTTCCCAAATGAGAGGTGTGTTCAACGGTAGGTGCTACTACGTGAGTATTTTTTTTTTTTTTTTTGCAGAAATAACCCCGAGTCCCGACGAGCGGAGCGGTTAACTTATTTTTAATGGCTCGCACTGAACAACATATTGGCAATGGGACGACGACGACAACAACGTGGCAGACTGTTTGCATTGAATATTCATAAATAATTGTTTATGAAAAGTTTTGTGCAAAATATTTTCATAGTAAGGATATGTGTGGGGTTTATAATACTTCCACAGGGGATTCATGCTTGATTGTGCTATTTTCGGGTAGAAACTTTTCATACATAAACTATGCGATAGTTTGTCCCGTTGATGTCCTGTGCGGGAACATCGACATGGCTTTTTGCCATGACTATGTAAGAAGAGTTAAGTACAGATCGTTAAATTAACTATGGCAATACAGTCGGAGGTGTCCCTGAAATGTGTACGGAGTTCAGGTTCAAGTTTAGTTTTAGGTGGTTGCAGGGTCATGGGCGTGATGCACTTGGTAAAATATCAGCTGTCAAGCATAATTACTACAGTTTCGGGAATACTTGGTGTTTACATATGCATTTATGATGATAAATATGTGTTTTTGTTGGAGTATACACAACAATATTTTTGATGTATCTTATTATGCAAAAATTGAGTTTGTCGTTCTTCAACTATGACCGAAGAGCAGGGCCGTGAATTTGGGACCGAATATAAAAAGCTGAGCGTACTACATACATATCATCAGGGAAGAAACGGATCAGAAGTTGCAAACAACATATGATTTATGAAAATGTGTAGAAAAAGAGTAGTAGACAAAATAGAGCCTTGGAGGACACCAGCATTTACTTGGTGTGACTTAGACTTGGCCCGAGAGCTAGTGTCTAATCCAGCTTTCTTTTAAAGCTCTTCAAAAGAACAGTTTTGTTTATCTCTTATGCACGCATTTTCGACACAAGAGCTTGAGCACACGGTCAAATGCTTTTGAGATATCAAGTGCAATAATTTAGTTTTCTCCAGAATGGTGCACAGATTGGTTCCACTTATCAGTGAGATATGACATCAAATTTCCAGTGGACCTCTTGCCATGACTGAAACTGTACATTCGGTCATTAAGAAGATTAAAGATATTTCATAAGCTAACGCACGTAAAATTAACTGACTTAAGTGCAATAAGTTGGTATCAGGAAAGGTCTAAGCACACCTTCCTTCGGGTGCTTTTTTGTCTAGAATGGCATAGCCAATAGTATTGTAGACAGTAAAATGTTGATCCGGGAATTAATTCTTAACATGGTATCGGACAGCACACAAACTCACTATGATTAGAATTGTAGACATGGATTTTTAACCAAATAAAATGGAATTCCATGCCTATAGGTTCATGGAACGTTCTCTGATAAAGCTGTTCGGAAGAGATACGGTTTGGCCAGAATATCGTTAAGATGTAGCGCAAGCACCCATTGACAAATGTTTGCAGCTTCCTCGTAATAGTGACGGTCACTCTTTAGGTACCACATCCATAAATCAGCATGGATTCAACGTTGGAACAGTCGTAGCTTGCATTACTTCGCCTAACTGTGGATAGCATCCCAAACGCAGATTTTGCTATCTAGTTCGGTCCCGTCATTGGTTGAGACAATACTCCCAAGGTATTGGGAACTCTCTACTCTCTCAACCGTTTGTCATGTCCAGCAATGCATATATGAGTTGATGAGTTCGGTCCTAGGCTGATCATTTTTGCTTTTACCGAGTTAATTTTCAGCTCAACGGTGTCTACTTCCCTCTCCACATTTGCTGTCATTTGGTGAAGGTTCATTATTCTATGAGACAGAAGGCATATATCGTCGGCGTAGTCTATGTGTTTGAGTTCAGATGTAAGAGTCCCACGAATTCCTCCATTTCCTGTTGATAAGGCCGCATTCAGCACATCGCTAATCACCAATAGTATTGGTGAAAGTATGCAATCTTGACGTACCCCACTTTGAACTTTGAATTCCATAGACAGGCTTCGTCTGTGCAAGACGTGACATGTGGACCCCTTTTGATTCCGGCAGTGATCTTACTTTTCTTTGCCCATAAAGCTTATGCGTTGATACACCAGAACCTATGTACCAACCATCACTAATGAGATTGCTGAATTTGGGCATTTTATCTTCAAAGGCAATGGCGTTTTGCGACAGATCACCTTTTCGCAACTTTTTGATTTGGCCATTACCTACTTCTTTTGCACGGCAGTAATGCCTTAGAACTTATTCAGTTATAGTCTTTGTCAAATATAGATGTTTGAACTATTTTATTTACCATACACGCTTTTGCTGTTAGAGCAGATGTTTAAATATTTACTTTCTCAAACCAATTGAATGTATTGAAATAAGACACACAAGATGCGTATAAAAGGGCCGTAATTGTGAAATGTCAATCAGTTAATTTCTATACTTTAGACTGAGCTAGAGGCGCAAAAATATGAAATTCAATCTATTACTATTATTGGTTGTTGTTTGAATATTTTCGTTGAATACTGCTGTCCCAATTGAATCATGATTGTTTTTTGATGATGTAACTGAAGTAGAAGAACTGAAATGTAATTGCAGACTGTCATGTTGTTTCTAGTTTAGAAGAAGTTGAAAAAGTGAAACCAAAAGTAATTATCAGTAGAAGGGGATGATGTGTAGATGCATAGACAGAAGTCTATGTCTCAGTGTCTATTATAAAGTGTACAAAATCGTTCTTATATATGTGCCTATTTACTTAGGTGGCGATACAGTCCAAGGTGTAACAGCAGATCCTCAACCCAGATGCCAAGTATGCCTGCCAGACCGGTTACTAGCAACTTGAGGTCCGCCTCTACTCGCACATACGTGCCGCTTGCCGTACGGCTGTTCTCTACAACCGCGTCTACCTGAGATCTTTGAGACAGGAATATTTAGCTCCATCCATCGCTGTAAAATATGTGAACTCTTCTGGCAAGATAGAAGCCATTTTAATGGCCGCTTGGTTTGAAATTGTGTACTTTCTATCTTTTTAATAGATTACAAGTGTCATATACCCTTAATTGGCATCTTAGCCAGCGAGTGGTATGAATAATTCTTCTTTGGATCTCACTTAGGACTTTGGGTCCACAAAAACATCTGTGGTCAATTCCACATTTTGTTATTCTTAACTTTTTATACAATATTCTAAGGCTATATTAAGTTTGATACATAATTTGTAACGTAGAGATATATTACAGAAAGCCTGCCATGTCTGTACGTCTTGCCGCCTGTCCGACACCAGTTTTTGGACCTTAAATTTCGAGTTAGATTGATGAAATTTTGTATACGAGGTCCTTGGAAAAGAAAGCAATACAGGTGTTGAGAATATATGTGAAGCAATGATAGGAAGGTGTTCAGAATAAGGGAGAGCTTAAGCCACAAAAACATTTATTAATGAGCGCCAATCGCTTTTGATGGACAGTAAGTAAGAATGCGGAGCAATTATTGGATATCTTTCAGCGAAAAATACTTCTATTATGTTTTCTTTTCCCTAGGGTAGGTGAAAATCTTAAAAAAGACGCTATGAGGATAGCCAGTGCGTGCTTTTAGTAGTGTGGGATTTTTACCCGCTAAAAAACCTCCCTTCAACAAACTATTGTATTTGTTGATTTTTATGGTTACTACAACTACTCGTAAGTGTTCGACTTTTCAAGGCGTTTACTCCTCACGAAATAAGAACATTTGGCAGGTTGAATTCCCATTAGAAGCTCCTGCTAGTTCCGCAGTCTAGACACGGTTACTTATCGCCCCAAAGTCTAGAGGTTTAATTCTTTGTAGACGGAGCAGTAAATTACATAAATCCGTAACTTGAAGGACTGTGATATTTACGTGAATTTTTAGTCCATCTTTATGTTGTTTTAATGCCGAGATCTCTGTGGATATCGTTATTTCTAATACACCATGGCGCATTAACTCTTAGCACTTTGTTTTCAATGCGATTTCCATTTTAGCTTTGCATCAAGTGTCATTCCAAGGTGCTTAGCCTCGTTTGCAAACGGAATTTGAACCGAGGTCGAAAAAACCGGCAAATTTTCTTATAAGTAAAATTTACATGCACAGATTTGGTCTCATTGCGTGCGATTCGCCAAACCTTTGTCCATTCATCTACTCTATCCAATGCATTTCTTGCAGTTCTCGAAGTCTCTTCGACCGTTTTACCTACTGCCAAGAGAGCAGAATCATGGGCAAAAGTGGCTAACTTCGTTCCTTCCTTTTGCGGTATATCGCGAGTGGACGTATAATAGATATAATAGTAGACCAAGAACACTTCCTTCTATTTTGTGTCTTATGCGAAAAGGACGAATAGAGGAACAGACCTCCATGGCAGTCTCCGTCTGTTTAACGAACATGACTGCTTAAATCACCGTTTACGAACAACACCTTCCTTTGGGATGTGTTTGATGAGGTTGTGAAAATCTAACCAGAATGCATCTCTTTTTCAAATCTCACCTTGTATCCCCAGTTTGAGAGATATCAAACGGTCATTGGACTTTGAAATGGTCAAAATCAGAAAAGTAACTCTGCCGTGAGAATGAGGCAATTCTGTTTTTAACCAGATCCGGTCCATAGTACAATTGAACATCTTGTAGACTTTCGTCTTTATGTCCAAGAAATGTATCCGATTTTCGGTGTTTCGCCATTTCGATTCACAAAGTGCACTCGCATATATCAAGTTCACAGCTGCGATAACTCATACTTTCAAAATTCCAACTCGGGACTCTTGAATCCGTCTAGGCTGTTGCATTATTCTACAATCCCTAGGTAAGCCAGTAGCTCTGACCTAAGATGTCTCCTCGTTCCAGGACTACAATCGCATTAATAGTACCTAGCGGGGGGTAGTGTCTTAGTGTCTTCCTTTCTAGCGTAGTTGTATTTGTTTTGTGCTTTGGCAGTGCTTGTTCGATGTTCATTATGTTATCAGTGCATTCAGAGTCAGCATTTTATATAAAACATACTGTAACTAAGCTTTTGAAAAAAATAATAAATATGCATTTGAATGTTTAGAAATAAAAAAAATATATTGGGAAAGGAGGAAAAAATGCATATTATTTAAAAAGAGTCTAGAAAGGCTCTTCTGATCGACGAAAGAGGAACTACGCCTAGTCGAAAGCAACTCGAAATGGTTCATGTAACGTGATTCGTGTGTCAAACTTGGCCTGTTAATTTTGACAACATAAAACCCCTAGCCAAATTTTAATATGTTGCTCCTTTTGCAGTATCCTTTCGAAATTTCATAAATAAAAAAGTGACGAAAAGAATAATTATAATTTAATAGGAATTCTGATTAAAAAATGCCTTCCATTTCTACCCTTTTTTTTTTTTTGTTCATTTAGGGGGAAAATCCTTAGGTTCTTGTTAGCCTCGCCAACGATTTGCTTGTATCCTTTTCTTTTTTGCTTTTTTGGTGGGTTCAAAGCACACACAGTGGCTTTGCGATAACGCATACAAGAGTTTCTTATAATTTGATCCTTTCTTTTTTTTTTCGTTGTGTGGATTTATTATATTCTTTCTCTGGTCTTTAATATTCCAAGAATTTGTGGTGGAATTAAAGGATAATGGGAATCGTAAAAAAAGAAAGACGACGAACTATCCGGATGATTATTAATTATCTTCACGAAAGAAAAATAAAATAAAAAAAAAAAATTAGAGGATTTCCTTTTGGGATATATCCTTTTTCGTTTGCGTTTCTTTTGTTTTGTTTCATCTTTCATCGGGTTTGGCTTCCGTTTCGTTGAAATTGGCGTTAATTAAAAGGATTTTTGTGCTAATAAGCGAAGATATTATTTTTTTTGGGGTGCTAGAAGCCTGTTCGGGGTTAGGGGGGAAAGGACTGAACAAATTTTTATTAGAATATGGTCAGAAGCAGGATTTATTAAGTTTTATTCATTTAAAGTGTGTTATTCTCTCGTCTAATATTATTTAGAAAACAATAAGCAATAAAAATAAGCAGTTTTAGTGAAGCAATTTTTGGCTTAATTTTTGTTGTATTAAGCAATAAGATTTTCAGAATTTATCATTCCTAAAATTTTCATCATAAAGGAATAGCTGAGTGCTTCATTATTTATACTTGAGCGCTGCCCAAGGCTCCTATAAATTCCTAAGTTTCCTTAGAAGCTATAAGGTTTCTTACTAACTGAGATGGTGAATGCGATCATAAGGGAAATCAAAGAATTTTTACTTGCACCTATAACATAGGACAAGTAATGGATTCGTGCAGATTTTCGATGTCGAGATTTTGATGAATTTGTACATTTGAGAAGTCCAAAAAAGTGGGTCTGCCGATGCCTTCTGTCTGTCTATCTGTGCACGAGGCTACAGTCTAAGCGGGTGGACGAATTTTGATCAAACTTCATATCTAGGGTCTTTGGGACAATCCCTAGAGGAGAAATTGAAATTTTTGTTTTAGCCCTACTATTAACGGTACTTTACTTATGGCTAATTTAACAAAAATACGATTTTGATTAAATTTCATATTTGGTTTGGATTGGAAAATTCCAATCAGATGACATATAAAATTGTTTACCAAAATTGTTAACAACAGTACTTTACCTGTAATTTTTTTTTTTGCAAAAATTCGATTTACGCGAAGACGACTCAACGGCTTTACTTAAATTCCACACATGCCAAAAGATGAAGTACCATATTTTGGCCAAAATTGGGTAGAGCGATAGTTATGGCCAATTTGGCTAAAAGACGAGTTTCTTGAAAACAGATTAAGCGATTTTGTTTAAGTTCTCACGTTAGATTAAAAATCGCAAATGCTTAAACAAATTTTGGCTAAAAGTGGTAATAATGGTACTGTTTTAAGGATTTAGTGGTTTTAGACAAATTGTTCGAAAACGGCTCCAACGATTTTCTTCAAATTTCATATTTAAACTATGTTAGTAAAGTTCTATAAAATGGCGTACAAAATGTTTGGGAAAATGGTTAACAATGGTACTTTGCTTATACCCAACTTAAAAAAAATGTATTTTATCTCCAAAACAGCTCTAAAGATTTTCTTTAAATTGCATACGTAGACTGCATTCCATATTTTCGGCCAAAAAGGCTAATAACGGGACCTTACTTATAGCCAACTTAACAAAATGTCATTTTCATATAAACACCGAAGACACTGTTGGTTAATTTTCGGATTGGGCTCATTTTCTGAAGTCCTATGAGATGAAATACGACGTTTTTAGACAAAGTTGATAATAGCGGTACTTTAATTATAGCCAACTTAAAGTTTTTTTTCTAAAATTTGATATTAGTATATCGTTGGTTTTATAGATCTTTACTGCACAAAAAAATTGTAGATATAGGTGCAAGTTTGTACGACCCAGTCGTGCACTTTATTTAAGTCTAGCAGTAGTGAGATTTTGATGTTGAAATTGGCAAGTTGCTTGTGAGCAACTTTGAGTAATAGTGAAATGATTTCTTATTTCTTTAGCTATGAGATCAGAAGAAAAAGGACTGTTTAAGGACGCATTTAGTTAGATTTTGGAGTTCGAGTGGGATATTTTCACTTTCACTAGCTGTTTAAACAATTATAAACCTACAGCGACTCCTAGTAATTCAAAAAGTTATGGTAACAACGAACATTGGGTTGTGTGTAGTTAAAAAGAGTTTAATTAAAAAACCCTTTTTCGTCTATTCACACTAACCTTTAAAAAATTTGTATGCCTAAAAATATTTTAGTGGTTCCCAAAAATTTTCAGATTTCGCACAATCAATACTTGGGTAAACATTAAAAGATCGAACCACAAAATAAAAATTCGTGGACAACGGAGAAATAGACTGTGTCGAAAGGGTTAAGCATGTTGCATGACTAGGTAACTCATTTACATTACAAAATTTAGGAATTAATCTGAAAATTGAACATGTCTATAGAGCTGGCCCCTGGAATGCCACTGTAAATGATCGTTTCGGACAAATAATCCAACATCTTGTTGAACTTCTGGAGAGTCCTTAAATTTAATTTCGTTAAATTAAATCGATGTTTTCATTTGCTTACTTTGATTATAGAATTTTCTCAAGTACACTCAGAGAAAAACGCATCTTAGATTTTAATAGCATCGCATTAAAAAGAAAGTTGCTTGCACATACTTTTCCAAAACATATTTAAATCGAAGTGAAAACGATTTGCCTTAAATACGAAACCCGTTTCAGAAAAAAAGTAAATATATAACTCCTTTGAATTAAATTAGTGACTTCTTGATTTTGAAGTGGAACTAGGTATATCTACATTTAAAACCTTCAAATATACGCATAAAATAAAAGAAATAAGTTCCTGGTTTCGTGTAGGTATACCTACCTACTTATACGGGTTTTCCGATAAGGACTTGACAACTTTTTTTTTTAAATAAAACACAAACCATTTGAAATATTTCAAAGTTATTTATTATCAGCTTGAAGTACAATCAAAACATTCGTTTATATGGCCACCACGGGCTCTGAGCTCTTCTAACGAATGAGGCGGCCAATTGACTGGTCCATTTCTTGAGATAACACGGTCACCATACGTGTACTGTGTAACTTGTGGCACTATCCTATTGAAACCACAATGTCGTCCAAGTCCATACTTTCCAATTCGGACCAAAAATAATCGGTAATCATGGCGCGATAATGCTGACCATTCACAGTAACGTGACGATCGTTATCGTCGACGAAAATAATATTTATTGGATGAAGTGTTGATTCATGAAGCACATGTGGACCACCCGAACAATAACGCATATTTTGCTTAGTGACGAACCCATTGAGCCGAAAATGAGCTTTGTCACAAAAGATGATTTTCCGATGAAATTCATCATCTTGGCGCGTCTTCTTAAGGGTCCAACGGCTTCAATTCTTGAGTCAGCTTGATCTTGTATCTTGCCATAATGTGGTCTGAGCGATGCCCAATTCTTGAGAACGCATTGGAATTGACTGATTTGGATCGTTTTCTACGGACGCCTGAACGGCCGCGATATTTTTGACACTTCGACTAACCCGTTGTCTCACTGACACGGCAACATCACACAACGAATATGCAGACTCAAATCTTTGCACTAAACTTGTTATTGCCTCCTAGGGCGAGAATTACGACCGAAAATTGGAGTTAACGCTCTTAAAGTTGCGATCGCCGACTCTGAATTTCGGTAGAAAATTTTTACAATTTGTAGACGTTGCTCGTTCGTGTACTTTACCATGATGAAAATGTTGAGTTTACTGAATAAATTGACAGTCATAGTTTGATGATTAGTGAAAGAGTGAGTTCACAAATTAAATTCAAAGTTGTCAAGTCCCTATTGGAAAACCTTTTAGTATTATTTAGTTATTTAGTTTTGATTTAAGTCTGGGTATTATTTGTTTTAAATGCCTTTCGACTTTGAATTAAAGTATTTAACATTGAAAACTGCATTAAAACTACTTGAATTTAGTCGTAATGTATTTAAATCAAAAAGGACTACACTTATATTTCAATACACAGCAGTCTTGAATGTAACACGATGTTTACTAAGAACAGACTGACGGATAGACGAACAGACGGATAGACAGGCACCGTATCAAACCCATAAGTCTTCTGTCTTTCCTTTTAAGGTCCGAAAAGACGCGGAATTCTAGAGACAACAACTAAAACTTAGTTTCTATCCCAATGCAACAAAAACTTTATGCGTACTTCTTTCATAGCCTAGTGGAATAGTTCCAATTGACATGATAATGAGCTTCATCAAATCATCAGAATCATTTGTATGCAGAAATGTGAGTTTGTGAGTTATTAAATAAAGTAGTGTATTTGTGAACAAGGTTCCAATTGGCAAGGGACTACCTTTTCCAATCCGTATCTTCCTGTGAGAGTATGTCAAACGACAAATTTATTGCCTTTGCGATTAAATGTGCGCATATTCTGTTCAAATAAGTTAAATTGGCTTTTTTTTGCATTTTTAAGAGTAAATATTTAAACCAAGCAAAAAAAACAATAATTTGGTTGACAAAAAATTGGAAAAGTTTTGCATTTGATATATTTACACAACTGAATAACCATTATCTTATTATTATTTTTTATTTTTTCTTTGTAAAATTAATAGGTAGTCGTCGCATATAAAAGGAGGCGTCTGTTCTGTAATTTGTATCAGTTCTTTTTTATCCGTGTTGTGGAGAATAGAAGAGAAATCCAAAGAATGAATTTCTATCATTGGTTGCTCCTAGTCTGCAGCTTCCTTGCCCTCTGGAATACAGTTCGCTCGGATGACTTCAACGGTGATTGCCTTGATGATGTTACAGCAGCATTAGTATCACCAACTTGTATCCCATCACCTAAGGTTAAAAAGATCAAATTCAAAATAAAATACACTAAGGGTCGATTTTTCAATCGTCAGTTAAACAGTCTGATTGCTATCTAACGAATAAATGTATTCCACTCTTTATCTACTAGATAAGTAGATCTTAGTTTTTCAATCATCGAATAACTCCTAGATTGTAATTGAACGATTTTGTCAAGCTCAATTGTGTCTAACTTCACGAAACTGGAATGAAAAAGAGATAGATACAGTGACAATCGTATATGTCAGAGCTAGCAGACTATTTTTCACATTATCTGGCACTTCAATTTGAAAAGTTTCGGTATTTACAAATTTTGAAAGCTAAAAAAAATATGGAAAACATTGCCCCTCATTGCACTGGTGGTGCTTTCTTAAGGGTGAATTGAAGTAATTGAATACGTTATTCTCTTCTTCAATAGCAAAATCATAGCAAATATCAAAAAAAATCCATATTTCTTACAAAAATTAAATTAAATTTAAAATTCTCACTTTTGACAGTTCATATACAGTCAGTTAAAGTTTATCCAGCTTACTGATCACCAGATAATTTTATTCGGCAGATAACTGATATATATCTAGAATAGGTGCTATACGCATATTGAAAAATGTATTTTTGTGTTATCTGACTGTTAAGTCTTATCTGATTACTTATCTGACGATTGAAAAATCGGCCCTAACAAGAAGATATTTGAACGGTTAAAATATTCATAATGAACTGAATATCAGTAATAAAAATTTCAAGCATAGTCGGTTCTAGTTTCATTTCTTTTAAACAGAAGTACCTACATATACTTACGATTACAGTGCCTATTTAGAGAACTCATCCAACATAAGCACAATTACCAGAAGAATACACCAACATCCAGAAAACTTACAACTTTCGTTAGTTGCTACAAGAAACTGTTGTAATGTGGTCACAAAATGTATATTTATTAGATGACGTACATTATCATGCTGATTATAGAATCCGGCGGATGCACTGCGGAGAGAATCTAACTCCATTTTGATTCGTTGGCCATTATAAAAAAAAACGCCGATAAAAAAGTGAAAGAATGTCGGTAAAATATTATTGAAAATGCAGCCCATCAGCGCTCCATATAAACTTTGACGGTTCAGATTCGCATCAAAACCATCGCGGATTGCTATTGATTTGTGTACTAGTCGCCTTCTAACTAAAACCCGGCAAGAAGTACTAGGTGTAACATCTGACAGTCACTCGTTCACTGATCGCTATCTGGAATATGAATTGGAAACAAACTTTAAAATTGTACCATCAGTCTTTCGCAATTAAAAAAGAACTGATTGGACGAGACATAACAATATCCTCTCCGCTAAGCTATCCAACTGTGTACACACAACACCAATTACGCAATTGGAATTAGACAAGCTTAACACTGTTCTAACGTCCGCCCTAAACTCAGCTTTCAATGAATCTTGCCCTATCACGAGAAGAAAGGTAGGCACTCGTCCACCGTGATGGAATGCAGAACTTAATAACCTTCGCTGCGTAAGCAGGGCATACTTTAACAAAGCCAAGTCAAGAAGGCTACCTTCGGACTGGAATACGTACAAAAATAGTTGACAACACGTCTCAATTCTTAATCCTCATAGGCAGAATCAGATGAAGCACCGCTCAATCTACTAATGGACACTCACTTTCCCGGCTGCACGCCCTTCTCTAGCGATGGCCCTTCTCTGACAAACGCTGTACGCACAGCGCCACCTCCTGAACTCGTCAGTGAAGACAAATTAAAATGGGCAGTAACCAGCTTTGCATGACCTGTCTTGTATTCTGAGGGGTTGTCTGAAACTGGGAACAATGCCAGGCGCCTGGACTGAGGTAAGAGTGGTCTTTATACCCAAAGCAGGCGAAATCCTCCCGATAGACCTTAGACCAATCAGCCTAACGTTTTCCCTTCTCAAGATTCTAGAACGAATCCTAGACTTACATATTAAAGCCACCATGGATAGCACCCTACTGTCCAAGTCACAACACGCCTGCCTGTTGAAACAGCCCCGCACAACATAGTTTACTCTATCGAAAAATCCCTCTCAATCAAAGAATTCGCACTAGTGTCTTTTCTAGATATAGAGGGAGCTTTCAACAACACTGAAACTGACTCAATCATAAACGTCACCGACATCGAAGTGCCAACGTCCTATGCTAAATACCTTGTCTATGCCGACGCGGTGAGAGAAGCCAACCATCGGTGGCAAGAGCTCGGCTACTGGAACACTGCAAGGCTGCTTTGGCCCACGCTAAAAGAAATCAGGTCCATCGGACTTCTAAAACATAAGAGAGAAACCCTCTCCAAAATCGTAAACACCCTCACCGGACACTGTGCCATAGGAAGGCATGCCCAAAGACTGGGCATCCCCTACAATGACTTCTGTAGAGTTGAAGAAGAAGAGGAGACTATATTGATTTAAGTAATGTCGTGTTTTTTTCCTGAGTGCACCTACTACTAAATATGATCCATTAAATGGATCGCTGCAAAGGAAATACTGTGTCGAAAGCTGGATCATAACAAAGTTAAAAGTTCCACTCCAATAGAGAAAAATACGAAAAATAACAACTTCCAATTATACCGCTCTAATAAATTTCAACAACTAATAAGGCTACCTGCAGTTCAGCATACGATTCTTTAACGTAAAAAACTTGTCCGTTTTGGTTCTTCCATTGCTCAAGGACATCTTATCGATTCAAAAAACCTCTACATCCTTTCCCAGTCCGCGCGAATCCAAAACAACAAAAAAAAGGCGGAACAACTTTTCGAATAAATCCCTTAAAGCAGTAAACTGAACATGATAATCATTTTCCTGTGTTTCTACTACCCCCAATCTACAAGGACTTATTGCCGACGGCGATTGCAGGCAAATGACGAGACACATCACCATCCACCTCATCATCATCATCATCATAATCCCCCCGCCCCGTCGGTTACATCATTCTTAGAAATAACCAGCACTCCCCTGAAGGACACACCAACCAAACCGAAATTAAAAGACCAGGAGGAACAGTGAATATTTGTATTGGAAAGGACCTTTTCAAGCAAAGTTTACTTAAGTCACATTGAGACCAAGAGCAAAGCAAACAGCCTCTCTCTTGTCCACTCATCCTCCCTGGCGAACCTTGTAATGAAAACGAAAAACACTGCGGACTGGGACTACTGCGGCAAAGGATAATACTGGCGGTTTATTGTAGATTTCAGTTTTCTTTCTTCTGTTTTTTTTTTTTTTTTTTTTTTTTCTTAAGAACGACGAAAGGACTATACGCTTTGAGGAATTTCCTACGACTTTTTCTGTTCGACGGTGAAAGTTAATTTTGCGAAAAAAAAGTATAATAAAACTTTCGCCTCCGTTTCAACTTTTTACCGTTTCACGTTGTTAGCCAACTCTCGGTGGACTCGAAAGTTTGTGCCATGGAAGGCTATCTTAAGACACTCCTCAAGATACATTGGTTGATTTTGTGATACAATTTTGTGCAGAGTTTTAAGTAAAAGAATGTCGGTCGACTCTGAATGTTACTTGGATTAAATGAGATTTCATATCATCGCGTGTGTGTGTTCGTCGTTCGAAGGACAGGATAAAAGGATTCTATTATCTTTTTTGTCACACATATAGTCAGCAAAACAGAAAGGATTTCGGGGGATTAATTAAATTATTTCGTTCATAAGAAGTTTGTGATTTTCTTGGTTGTATATGTATGTACGTCCTTCGCTGACGGTTTGGTGGCACGTTCAGTGGTGGGGTAATATGTGGCGGATAATACTATCCTTGTTAAGTAGTAATATAGGACATGTGCTGTCAGATAATATTGTTTCGAAACTAGAGTTAAATTTATATGTGTTAGACAGATGTACAAATGTATACATATACACAATCAAGTCGCCCATATGGTCCTTGATGTAGTGCTGTTATTTTCGATGCATTTCCCTTTAACTACTTCTGGTTTCAAATTGTAATAATCCATTCTGTTGCATGTCACCTCCTCAGCAAATAGTTTGGCTTAACATTTGCAACTTTGGACTTACAAGAATAATTGAATGATTGCCTTCCCAGCGCTCACTCCAGCTGTCGGCTCCTTAGATAAGGCTTATCTGCTTGCTGCACTATTTGCAGCCAACTCCATTCTGGTCGTTACATCTCCCTGTTGTTCAGTTGGTAGAATTTTTAGTAGGACAAGAGCACTCCCACTGTTGCAGGAGTGACCGAATACTGCAACACCTTTAAAAAGTTAACCGTGACCACCCTTGGCTACCAAACACCACCAGAGAGGAGCTGGATGATGAGTGCGTACAGCGGAAGAGGGTCACAGAAGATGAACACAAGAAAGCGCTGCAGTGCAAAACAAGGGCAGCGAGAGAGGAGTATTGGACCAGAAGAAGGGAAGAAAAGAGAATCCTGCGTAAAAAGAAAAGGGACCACACAGTTTCCCAGCTCAAGGATATCGAGGAGTCTCGCGAGCGCAACAACATCCGTCAATTTTATCAGAAAGCCAAGCAACTGGCAGCTGGCTACAAACCCGGAACGCAGGCTCTTCGAAATAGCGAAGGCAACCTTGTCACCGACACACAGGGAATTGTTGATGTGTTTAAGCAACACTTCCAGAACTTTCTTAACGGGCAGCAAATAGAGAGAGTGATAGGGCAAGAAGAGAACCCACCTCCAGTCAATGAAGATTGAATTGCATGAAAATTGAAGAACAAAAAAGCCGCTAGCTCTGATGGGCTTTCAGCTGAACTCTTTAAATACGGAGGTGATGTCTTGGTAGGGTGCATGCATCAAGTCATCAACCAAGTATGGATGGAGGAACGCATGCCCGACGACTGGAGTATCAGCTCTATATGCCCCATCTTCAAAAAAGGCGATCCTATGTCTTGTAAGAACTACCGAGGCATATCCCTGTTAAATGTCGCATATAAGATCCTGTCCAACGTATTGTGTGAACGTCTAAAACCTTTCTGCAGCACACTAATCGGCACGTACCAGTGTGGCTTCCGGCCCGGCAGATCGACAATAGACCAAATTTTCACACTCAGACAAATCCTGGAAAAGACCAACGAATTTCAAGTCGAAACCCACCACCTTTTCATCGACTTTAAAGCCGCCTATGACAGCATTCATCGGCTCGAGCCGATGACCAAATTAATGCTATATAGAACGCTCATCTTACCAGTCCTGCTGTATGGAGCCGAGTGCTGGACGATAAGTAAGAAAGCTGAGCAAATATTGGGCACCTTCGAGCGCAAAATACCTTATCGGATATTAGGTTCCTTATGCGAGGAGGGCGAATGGAGGAGAAGATACAACCGCGAACTCTATGAGCTGTACCAGGATGTGGATGTAGTCCAAAAAGCCAAGATACGCAGACTATATCTGCCATCCATATATAGAATGGACAACAATGCTCCAGCCAAGAGAATCTTCGAATCCCAGCCCCCAGGTTCGAGGCGGCGAAGAAGACCGAACCTCCGGTACAAAGACCAAGCTGTCTGCGAATGCCAGAAAACTTGGTCTTCACAACTGGAAGCAGCGTACCCGGGACCGCAGAGGATGGAAGGAACCGATGTTTCAGGCAGGGACTCTACAAGGGTCGGGAGCTCTTTAAGTAAGTAAGTACAGTTGCAGGAGTCCTTAAAGGTCCTAACATACACAAACCCACTAGTCCAGATGATATCCCTCTCTGTAATTCTAAAGAAGTGTTCTTCATATGTACAGTCTGTCCCTAAAAAAAACGAATCTTTCTCTCTGTACAATTACGGACACTTTACGATTACGTCCCATTTTTTCTAAATTCATGAAAACGCTAACAAATCGCTTATGAAATAGGTGTCTTGATTCACTTGTCCACTGGTGAACTTCTCCATTAATTTGGCGAAACAAAGATTGTTGCGCTTGGTGTTTCAAAGGAAATTGACAGAGTTTGGGTCTGGTTTTTGAGTGCCTTTTTTGATGGATTAAAAATAACTTTGCGGGACGTTCAATACATGTTATATGGGATGGATGGCTGATTAAATGATCAGCATCACTAGCCGAGTCGATTAGGGGCTGACGCCAAGGGTATACGCAGAGGCCACATTTTTTTGCCCATAGTATATCAAGGGCCGCTTCCATGATCTTCCTCATCCCAGAGGAGAACTATCCTGACACCATGTCATCCACACACCCCACTATTTTGATCATAGACAGTCAACTCGAACTTCAACTGTCCCCTTAGTGCTGCAAATAGGAGGATCCTAATTACCATCTTTGTGAATAAATGTGAAGTAGCGTATGACCAAGACTTAACTATTATTTTGTCGGGTTATTCCATTAACAACAACAAATTCAACTGATTTGTGTTCAATGCAGGGCTTGCACAACTGACACATCTGTCAGTATTTATGTCAGAATGTCAGTTCATTCTTTTATGATAGAATGTCATAGTTTGGTCGTTATTATTTTTGTGCGAAATGTTTTGCTGTTCTTATGTCGAAGAATAACTGAAGAACCATAATTGTAACATTACCAACGCACTTACTAAAGGTTTCAGTTTTCTACATAAAACGGTTCTCACTGACCACTTCTTCTTACTTCTTTAAGGGACAGAAACCTAACAATGAAAATCTGTAATGGCTTTTCAATAAAGTTTGAAGAACGTGGTGAATATGCGAAATTTACAGCTGATTTTCGGTAGTTATACATTTGAAACCGTATAAGGTGAGTGTACCATCTTTTGGACTGACTAAGTAAAATATAAAATATTAATGTTCAGTCATATTTAGCTTTTTTCCCCATTTTCAGACCACTTTTCCCCATATTCCCCATCCAATGATAAACTTTCCAAAATGGTTAAAATTTCCCACATCGCTGGCGGCCATAGATGTCAAAAAAATCGCCGGGTTTTGTAATTGTATGTGTGAAATTAGTGAGCTCCCATTTGATTTTGCTTGAACGTCAGAATACAATTGCAAAATCTAGCGGATTTTAGCTTGGGGAAGCGAATGTGTCAAACGAACCGAAGTTGTCTGTCTAATTTAGATTTGTCTGTAATTTTGATTCT
Organism: Chalcosyrphus nemorum; assembly: GCA_949716465.1. NCBI lineage: Eukaryota > Metazoa > Arthropoda > Insecta > Diptera > Syrphidae > Chalcosyrphus > Chalcosyrphus nemorum. Next base: position 8,180,695 of record OX454335.1, read on the forward strand.
TTGATAAGTATTAATACTAAAATAAGATTTTATTCGTGAGTATGAGCCAAGAGAGAGGTGATGTTATACCTTTTGGTGTTCCTCTACTAGCTAATTTGGTTAAAGTGCTGTTTCCTATTGTAGCCTGATTTTTCTGGTGCTTGACATGGAAACTATTCACCGAATTAGGTAGTATTCTACCCTCAGCTCTATGGAGGATTCCTGAATTGCTTAAGTGCGATTCCTTTTATATGCAGAAAGGTAGCTAAGGTGCATTCTTTGTAATTACTGGATTTTCTTTTCTGTAAAGTGGATAGCGACGTTTCTTCTATTGCAACTCTCATAAGGCATACTTGGTATTCGCTCCGCACCAGATGAAAAAGGTCTCTTTGGTCAGTTTCGTACAGTAAGACAGTTCTTCATTGCACCACGGAGAAGAGGTTCTAAAGGCTTTTTCATTCTATGCACTTTGGTTTAAATGACTTGGCTAAACTTCGCTCAATCTATTCTTTTAGGTTTGGGAGTTTCGATCTATATTTCAGAGTATACACTTATGATGCGAAAAAGATTTCAAGTAGGACACCCTACAGTCTACTACTTCCTGTATATATTATTACCCAGCACTGGCAACTACTGATATAATAATTGTTTTTATACGTTACAAAGCAACGTTTTTCAAGTCAGTTTTTTTTAACTGACTTATGTTTTAATCAACATAATATCGTTGTTCAACGAGGTGGTTGTTTATATTTGTTATTTTTTTTTATTACTCAAAACAAATATATACATCTCTATATATCGCGATTTTATGTTGTATGAATTTTATAAACAACAATAGTATTATACATATGTAATCAATTATAATAATGGCACAACCTTGGAAGAAAATAGCCTTAACGGAGGAGCAGCTCCAATTAATTTACCGCGAATGGGGAGTTTTCTACACGCACAAACAAAAACTGGATGTTGCCGCTAATTATTATGATATATCCTTGGAATTAAAAGTAAGTACTTAGTACGTTTGCCTCTTAACATATAAACATTCGTTTTAGGATGATCCAAAAGCGCTGTATTACAGAAGTCGATGTAAGCGCAGTATAGCTCAAACGGCTAGTGCATTAAATGATGCTAAAGCTGCTATGGGTAGATATGAAGAATATGCAAATCCCTTAATAGTACATGACATCTATTTTTACAGCTACTGATCCTAAAAATCAGCCATTTACTCTGGAAGTTTGCGATGCGCTTTATCAGCTGAATCAATTTGAAAAGTCCAAATGTGAAGTATTTAATAATTCTCGAAAGTTTAAAGGACTAAAGCTGCGAGCATTTCATAATCGTGACGATGTGGTACGAAGGACCGCTTAACATACATTTATGAATTTTGAAAATTCTATGATAAAAATCATCTTTCCTGTAGCTGGCAGGGAATTTTGAAGATACCCTAGGAGATACTTTGGGAATGTTTATTTTGGAACATGAAAAATATCTTTATAAAGCATTAGAAGAAATTCAACGGGAACAATCCTTCGATAAAAGACCGTTATGGAAAATTTTAAGAGAACAGGGAGAATGCGATGTTCTAAGTGTTCTTGAAAAGGAGGTAAGCTGATTCTAAAAGCAATAAAACACAGTCTTACGTCGAATTTGTCGTAGGAAGAACTGCTTTCTCCTAGAGAGATAGCACGAAGGAGACGAGCTTTTAATATTTTTAACCAAATCTACATGCGCCGTAATTGGGTTGATATGATATTTCTTAAGACGTTAATGAAAGATCCAAACCTACTGCTTCCGCAGTCAAACTGGAGCAAGCCAATATTGGAACAATGCACTAAAACCAAATATGATGCTGCTATGAATTTTGTAGTAAGTATTAGCGGTTTAAATATTCCTTAGTTGTTAAAAGTGTAAACAGAAGAAAGTGAAAGTAAGTCTGAGCTTCAGTAACGAACATCTTTTTTTGGGATCTCTTCTTGCAAAAAGGCTATAAGTAGAAAATTGGACCTAAAGCCTAAGCTCTCTCTATGAGCTCTCAAGTCTGTACTCCTGTGTTGATTGGGATAGGTCTGCAGTGTTTTCTGCTGAAAGACAGTAAGAATGGCACAGATTTCTCATTAACATCTTGGATCATCCGTTTAGTCGGGCTACATCCTTAAGCGACATGCCACGCGAAATTGTGTTCATAAGAAACCCAATTATTAAGACAGCGCAGGTTCGGGATCGTAGAAATTCACCTCTGACCCATACCTGGCAATCTTATCGGATATCTCATTTCGCATGATACCAATGTGACCTCCGCACGAAGATGGGATTCAATAAATTGAATTTTGCAACACAGTTTAGTGCTCTTTGTATGCACCAACTAATGTGGATGAGATGAAAGGATATAGCAAGGTCAGATACTATGACAATTATACCTATTCCTAACGATCTGACTCGCAGCCATTAAGATTATAAATATCTCCGCATGGAGACAGAGGCATGCTTACCAAATGAGTAATACAGTATTGTATTATCGTCCTCCACAGATACACCAGCCCCTGATTCTTCATCGGTTTTGGAACCATTATCTCACCTTTTATACATACAACAACGTTTCTCTGAACTGTTTTCACTAATTGTCTAGACACCAGTACCAAAATATGGAAGGAAGGGTCTATCTCGCCCCTTTTAGGATGTAGGGTCAATTTAACTTAAAACGAAAAAAAAAAAATAATTATTACAAAACAATGGAAACACAAAAAAGTAATACAGCGATTTTGAAAACCAGAAACCTGTTCTATAATTCGAAATTTAAATTAAATAATTTATGTCAAATAATTTATGTAATTTTTTTTTTTTCAAAATTGTGATATGAAGTGCTATATTGCCTTTTTTTGATCAATGCTTGTATCAATTCTGAATCGAACACAAAAAACCGAATAGTTTTACGTCTTCTAGTTTTTGAGAAAGTTTAAAATTACTAAAACTACTTCATTGCTCCGCTCGGGTTAAGTGCTTTTCGTCAAGCAGGCGCCTGTGCCATCAATACTCTTCATCGAAATAAAACAAAAACAAAAATCTCATAAAAAAGTAGTTTTAGTAATTTTAAATTTGCTTAAAAACTAGAAGACGTAAAACCATTCGGTTTTTTGAGTTCGATTAGAAATTGACCACTGAAAGCCAATTTAGCACTTCAATTCACAATTTTGTCAAAAATTGTTATAAACTTTTTTTTGAAATTTTTTTCTCAAAATTTCGAGTAATGATGCAAATTTTTCAAAAACTATTAACATAAATTATTTAACTTAAATTTTCAATTGAAGAACAAGGGTAAAATCGGCTAAGATGATTTGTGATAGTGTGATTTAGAATAATTAAAAATGATCAGAAAAATGTTTAACTCTGTGTATTGTGATCATCAATACTGTTACTAAATTTCAAAACATCGAAGAACTGTCATTAAATTCCGATTTCATTTATTCGCCTGTATAAAAGATGATTTGATTTGGGTCTCAAAATGTAAGTTGAATAGTATGTAAATATATTATTAAGTATTTCTGTGTACACATCTTTAGGACTCGAGTGTATAAAACGAAATTAGCAATGTTGTCCACACATATGCAACAAAACCCCGACCTGGCGAAGTCACCAAACGAAACTATCATGAGCACTTCCACTTTATCTGGTGTTTATGGACATTGTTCTTCCAAATGGAATCGCAAAAAATAGTTAAATTTTATGAAAGTTACACCTCTTCAGCTGTCATAAGGAAAAGATCACTAAAATGTGATTATCACAGTAACTATCACCTTACATGGAGCAAAAACAAAAAATGTGACTATCACCTATCACAAATCACCTTAGCCCATTCCACCCCAGGTTTCTGGCTTTCAAAATCGCTACAGTACTTTTTTGTAAGTGTTTCCATTGTTTTGTAATAATTTTTTTTTTCATCATTTTAAGTCAACAAATTGTAATATAAAATTGGCCCTACCTCCTAAACGGTGCGAGATAGACCCCCCTCCAATAGTAAAAAATGTTTGTTTTTGACCCCTCTTCGAAGCTAATGTCAAAATTCTACGTTCAGTTTCTTTCAGTGCAGTCACTTCGATACGTTGCCTATAATAGGAATTATAGGACTATGTATTCCGAAGCATCTGTCAAGTAGTTTTGCCGGTTAGTTTTCTGTTTTTCCAAAAAAAAATTAAATTCTTGTGAGATAATTAATAATATTGCTCATTGAAAATTAAAATTGGATGCACTTTGCACTTCATAAATTCTCATTTTAGAATTTTCCCTAGCTGTCTGCCGAACTTTCATAATTAAGAGCGAATTGATTCGCACTTTCGGAAGTGGTCGGACGAAACCGTTCTCCTATTAAAGTTAAGCCTTAACGTTGAAGTTGCTTTTGCTGTTGCTGTGATCAATGGTGTCTTGAAAAGCATTGGTTGAAAAAATTTGCGTACGGATGTCAAAGTTGCTGTAGCTGTTGCTGAGATTCTACTATTAGTTGCACTTTACACGGAAACAAAAGCAAGGTGGTTCCTCTACTAACACTAAAATGCTAAGCTCGCTGAAGATACGACACACACCTCAACCAGTTCATTGGAACGTCTTGGGCGTTGGCTGACGGGATATCCACGATCTCCCATTGTCCCGTGCTCAACAAAATTCGACACAAAATGACGTAATAATGTTGTTAGCCGGTGCTTGTTGGACATTATATTTTCGACTGTGAGTTGATACAACGTTCGGCTCGTTGTTCGGCTGCGAAGCGCTTCAGGAATAAAATTGTACTGCTTTGACGTAGATTCCACTCCTATCCCTAGCACGTGGTTCTAGAATGGTCTAGAACAGTCTAAAAAGAATATTTAGCGCGAAAAATGTCTAAACTTATGTAAATGAAGTTCAATTTTGCTTTAAATTGTATTTTGGAATTCATGTAGCTTTGAGCAAAGTAAAATTAAAATTAGGGCTAGAATAAAAATATCGATATCCCGAAAAAAGAAAGCTAGAGATCAATACATTACAGATGGACAGACAGATAGATAGAATTCGCAATGTATTTAAAATTTCAACACAGCTTATTTATAGATTTCATTAAATGCTAGTTTTTTACTAACTAGAATTTTTTTTTTGCTGGTTATACAGGGTGTCCCAATTAAGCAGTATAATCCTTTAAGGGAGATTCCTAAAGTTCTGCCGAACAAAAAATTTATGGCAGGGGGGGTCTATTCTCACCCCATTTCATGTTATAGCCTCCAAAAGTGGGTGACCTCTAATTTGGAGATGTAGCCACTTTAAACGCTATAATTATTAAACTAAAATTTTTTTATTCATATGTATTTTTTTTTTGATTTAGCTCACAGCAGTGTTGATATGTCGAGGATGGTAAAAACCATCCCAAAGACACACCAACACTGGACCACAGTGCGTTGGTTGATCTTTCGTAGCAAATCCCTTTTCGTTAAATTTGGAGAGGTGTGGACTGTGGCATGATGTGCGACGTTTGCTGCTGCATCTGCATGCTCATTTTCTTGGATCCCAATTTGGCTGGGAACTCACAGTAGTCTAAATTTATTAGGTAATTTTATGTGGTGGTCTCTGATCGTGATTATTCTGTCATGGTTCGGGTTTCGAATAGCTTTTAGAACAGATAGGTTGTCAGAAAATATGACGAATTTTCCAAGAACAGTCGAGAATGTATCTGCTGTTTTAAGAATAGCTAATACACCAATGTTGATTAAGTTTCCGTTCTCATGGGTGGGGGCGAAGGAAGTGCTGTGCTCTGTTTTTTAACCATCCGTGTGCAGTAAGTTCTAGCCGACGAATTTTAAGTTGTAGGTTGTGTCGTTGAAAACTGTTCGGAACAATAAAGGGGTGTGTTAGGCCACCAAGACCATGATCAAGGGCGCTGAACTTATTAATCACGTTTGGTATTGTGTTGTATAACTAAAAAGGTCTGTGTCTGGGCGTTCCTAATTCCATTCCGGGCTTCAGTTAAAGGGCGATAGTTGATTCGATGCGTTTTGGGGTACGGGTATTGCAATGGTAACATCCTTGTCGATTATTGAGGCCTGGGTGAACGAAAGTTTGGCGTAAAGTTTAGTTTTGCTCTTGCAGCCCTAATGCGTTCTTCGACTGAAGGCAAGCCAGCTTCTATCAACATATTCTTAACGGTGCTGGTTGGAAAGGCATTTAAGCTTCTTCTAACCGCTTGGTGATAAGGTGCTTTGATGAGATTAAGCCTAGATTTTGGCAAGTTTCTATAAATAAATAATATATATTCAATTTTACTTTTGTTGGTTTTTCTTAATATAAGCATTACTTTGCTTCCTTGCTAAGTAATTTACAATATTTGCCCTTGCAGCTAGACTCTTTCTAATCTCTTAACAGTGATCTTTCCAAGCGAACTTATAATTAAAAACTAGGTCTAGAATACTTAAGCTAGTAACATTTTGAATATTTATATTGTTAATGAGGAGTGGAGGCTTACTACAAAAAGTCCTGCGACATATGTGTAGGGTTCTGTATTTTTCAAGTGCAAGCTTAGCCCCATTTTATAATGTCATCTAAAGCTTCTTGGAGTAAACTTTGTATCTTTCTATATTTTGTTTACAGAAGATGTACATATCATCTGCGTAAACACAATGATCTAGTAGTTTATGTTTGGTCATAATTTTACATAAATCATCAAAGGATATAATATATAATACCACCGATAGTGGGGAGCCTTGTAGGAACCCGTTATGAATAGGGAGTAAGATTGAGTAAGATTTCACAGAGTTAAATACGTTGGGACTTATACCCCAATCTTTACATTGTTTCAATACAAGATGAATGTCTATTTGATCGAAGGCTTTTTCAAAATCAAGGAAAAGGATGGTAAAGATAAGAGATAGATTAGTAGATTTTTTTGCAGGTCAATTACACTCTTACAATTTTTATAAAAAGATGAATTTTCAGAAAATGTTACATGCTCGCAGTCCACTGTATACAGAGAAAGTCAAAACGTGTCCGGATAAAAAACTAGCAAAGAAAAAGAAAGAAGATTATTTATACCGTGTTCAATACCAAATCCATCGTAATATGCTGGCTATTTTAAAGAGGATAAAGTATCTTCGTTCGGCCAAGCAAATAGAGGTAAAACTATACTATAAATTACATACCTATATTTGCCTTTTTGTAAAAATAATATTTAATTAGAAACTCTCCCATTATGTGGAAGAGGTTATGGGCGACTATGTAGTATTAAAAACCGATCGTGTAATGCCATGGAAATTTGAGTTCCTTAACGAAGTGTATAATCTTCTTGCACTGGCACATATTGATCAATATGTTGATACTCCAAAAAATATTACCGACATTAATCAAGCAGAGCGACTAAATATCCTTTTAAAGATGACAACAGAAAGAGAAAGGGAACCCTTAACGTTTGTCTTTGGTGATAAGTCTACCTCTGGAAATCCCGATGCAGCTGATCTTCCAATGATAAGGCATAAGTATTCGAATTCTATTTTTTATTTTTGTTTTTATTTTTTAAGCCCGAGCTTAAATTTTCTTGTAGAAAATTTCTCGCAAGAATGGAAAAACGAATAATATTCTCAAAGCATTCAATTGAGAAGGCATATGTGTGGCATGAAATGGCCAGAAGTCACTTAAGAAATTCCCGCTTTGACGAATGCTGTGTTTTAGCCAAAAGAGCTATCGAAGGTAACTAACAAAAAAAAAAAAAGTACATAAATATGTTTTGAAGAAACATTTTAAACAGAGGCAAACAAATGCAACAGCTTGGTTTGGAAATTACTTGGATATATTTTGGTTTGTAAGTCGCACGCGGTTATGAGGAAAATTGAAAAAATCCATGAGACACTACAAGACGCTCAAGCAGTTGCTCTACGACTAAAAGATAACAAAGTTATAGGTTACATTCAGCTCTTGAACTACGTAAATAGTCAAAATGCTCTTGAGAAGAAAGCACAGGAAGAGGTTCGAAGAGGGAAAAGTAGACTTTCATTATCAGTCAGTGCTGCTGGATCATTATATGACTACTAAGAATGTTCTAAGCATTTCTATCGAATTGAATTTTCGAAGTATGCAAATACATTTGCTGAGAAACATTATATTGTTTTTTTTTTTCTTTCAAAATGGGTAAAGTTTTTTTTTCGTTTTGCAGGAACTTTGAAACTCAGAAAATTGTCCAAAATTTAACCAATGGCAAGTGTAAATTTACGCTGTCCTCGAAAATGCCAGTTTTCGATTTACAGTCGTTTACGTTAGCCTTTTTCTGATTGACTGTGTGTTTTTTCGAAAGAAAATGATTGTAGTAAAGGGGAACTCCGAAGGGGTGATTGTGGCCATATTGGCGAAGCTACATCTGTCAAATTGGCTGTAACTTATTTAATCTATCTTGACACATCAACGTTCGTTCGCGTACCCTCCAAAAACAGCGAATTTTTACGAAAATTTTCGAATTTTTACGAATGCTGTTCGCTTAAAAAGATTTTTCGTAGTTTGTCGCAGAAGAAAGCGCACACGAGAGAGTGTGCAAGAAAGTTCTGTGGGCTGGTTTATAAAAACTGTCAAAGCTGTCAAATCAGTGTGTTTTCAACTTTTTCTTGTTCAACGCGTTCGCTTACTTTTTCGTAATTTTAGCTCTCTGTGAGAGAATTTTACTCCCACTCTTCGAAATTTGATAATCTACGAATTTTAGTGCAAAAAGTATGCGAATGGACCTTTTATAAAAGTGGGTCCTCACTTCAAGCAACATTTCTCGCGCTTCGCCCATTATACGGTCGCCATAATCGTCCTTTCGAGAGGACTATTGGCAAAGTGGTGAATAAATTCGATTGGACTGGGTCAGTGAACAATCCACCAACACCTTAAGTCAATGTTTAGTGTGGATTGGACTGGCGGCATCGACATCGGTTAATACTTATTTGAGAACGACGTTGGCTAGGCCATCACCGTTAACGGCAAGCGCTATCGGTATATGATAACCAATTTCTTTTGGCCCCAATTGGATGATGTGGACGCAGATAACATGTGCTTCCAACAGGGCAGCTCTAAGTGAGATATAGTCCGTGACACAATGGACATCGATACTCTGCGATTTGACACCGTTAGAGGTCTTCTTGTGGGGTTTTCTTAAGTTCAGGTCTATGCCAATAAGCCACTACTGCCCTGGAAGCCAATATAATCGATGCCATGCCAGTCTGACTTATACGTCAAAGCTACGGAAAATTTGACGTTTTCAAGGCGCGGTACCCAGTGAAGCCGAGGCAGATATTTGAATGAGTGGCACATCAGAGGATGGAGTTTTATCACCCCTTCTATGGAACATCACCAGCTGCTGATTGACCTTGAGGCCATCGGTTGTAAGGTTGTTGCCTACGCGGATGACGTTGCTTAAGTCTTCTCTGAAAAAACATCTCCCTGTTGGATCCTTTCTTAAAAAGGGTCACAGTATCAGCGCATTTTAGTGCATCTGGAAATATTCCAGAATAAATACTGGAGCTAAAACATCCACTAGAAAGCATGCAATATTTTTTCAGCAGTAGATTTGATACACCATCGAACCCAGAATTAGTATTTTTGAACGTACCAATTGTGTTTAGGACTTCTAGACCAGTTATTGGCTATAATAAAAAACTCTTTCTCTCATTCTCTCCCAGGATAACAAAAATGACTACAAACAGTACAGGATTGATAGGTAAATAGGAGACATACCTACTATTTCCTTTAAAAAATTGTAGCAAAACGATGTCGTACATAGCACAATCATTGGAAAGTATAACAGTTGGCGCTTTGACGACCACTGATTTATTCAGAATAGAATTGCCTAGTTTCCACTCAGTTCTTATGTTACCTATGCCATAGGTCGTATTCATCGAATAAGTACTTAAATCAAAGTTACGAGTAACTTTGTGAGAGCATCATTGATGTATACATTAGATCCAGAGCTCTTGCTGCCACCACTACTGCTACGGCTACCGGCACCACTGTCATCGTCACCACTGCATCCAAGCACATTTGTTTTCAACACATTCTTCTTCGTTGACTTTTCTTTCATTATTCGTTTCTTAAGAGAGGAATCAGAGAAGCTTAAACAGATGATTAAAGACTCGCATGGATAGTTAACGCCACCTTTCACATTCCTTCTCTGCACCTTTTGAACGTAACAGTTGTCAATTTTATCGCCAGGGACTTCTATTGACAAAACATTAGTATACAAACGCTGTGCGATACTTTTTGCAGTTCTATTACTGACGTCATCGACTCCAGTTATTTCAATGCGGTTTTGCTTAGTTGTTGTTGATGCTGCCAATTAAATTTATTTTCTAGCACCTCAACTTTGGAACTTAGACATTCCTTCTCAGCGCGGAGCTCACTCAAGGACTGTACAAGTTAATTCTCCAGTTTAGTGATATTTTGGTACCTATACATACCATTCTTGGGGTAAACTCCTCTATTTACTCTTCATGAGCGGATGTATCAATAGTCAACGTTTGCATAGTGTTGATGCTGTTGATGGTGAATTCTACTTTGTTGTTGCTCAGACCTATACATCTTTATCGTGTGTCCGTTTGGTGGATAGCTCTATTAAAGACTGTTAATTTGTATAAACGGCCCCTTAGAACTTCCCTTTCCCTTTCCGCTGCATTAGGTACCATTCTTCACCTACTGCTTCTAGACATGGTCAGCAGACAAATGCCTGCCTCAACGGCGATTCGTCTGACTGCCTCCTCACCGTGGCTTAGCCTAAACAATGGCCACTCCTCATTTCGTAATGAATATAAACACATATTCATTGATTACATCTAAGTCCTCTGAATAACATAAGCATCTCCTTCGGCCTACCTGATACTACTCGGTTATCCTTGGAATCGTTCACAACAAAAATCGTGCTAGATTTCCGCTCATCTTTGATGGAAATCAATACAACATTCACCTCACTGGGTACCAGGCCACGGAGATATTCCAGGGAACTGTAAGGCAGATTAAATTACCAAACTTGGCACAACCCTCCCAATAGAACCTGAAAAGAAAGGTTGGCATGCCACTTGCTACTTGTAACCTAATGCTCAAATGTTCTAATATCATATCCTAAGGGTATATTATGTTTGAAACATAGTTTGTAACATAGAGAAATGTTCCAGACAGGCTCAATAAAAAAATGATCAATATCAATCGCCGATTCGATTAAATCATGTTCGTCCGTCTTTCCGTCTGTCTGTCACCAGTTTTTAGGTCTTAAAGTTTGAGCTAGAACAATGAAATCTTGCATACGAATTCTTTGAAAATCGTGGGCGTAACACGATCTGCTCCAGACGGATTGTAGCATTTTCATATGTTTCTGCATGAATGCGACAAAACCGTTTCTGTATTTTGTTACCGTATGGCAAGAGTGATTGCAGTGTCTGCTCAATTGCCTTAGGCAATTAGTTAAGTTGTTTGAATTCGGTTAAAGTTATTGAATGTATTCGTTTCATACGAAGTCTTTAAAGTCATCGAAATTGTTCCTCCTTAAGTGCTCCTGGGCACTAGGGCTTCCCGAGAAATGAAATGGCAGATGAATTAGCAAGGAAAGCTTCATCGGACCCACTTGAACTGACTGACCTCTCCATAAGCACACCGCCCTGCGCTCTCAGGCTTTAAGCAGAGAAACTGGCTATGAGAGAGGCGAACCTGAGATGGAAGTCCATAGACACTTGCAAAACTGCAAAACAACTATTGCCAACTTTTGACAAAGCAAGGACCGACAGAATTATCCGAGAGCACAGACCTTCACTGTCCGTACTCGTGGGGATACTCACGGGTCACAACACTCTGCGGTACCACCTAAAGAAGCTACGTCGAACGGAAGAAGAACTCCGAAGAGGATGCGCCGATGAGGAGGTTATAGAGGACAATACCCACTTCCTCTGCCAGTGCCCTGGACTCCAACAGGTACAAATTCCTCGGCAAACACTTCTTTCAGGATTTAGGAGAACTCTCAAACGCCAATACCGTGTGTTATTGAACTTCATCAGAACATCAGGATGGTTTGTATACACGGATAACGATTAAGTGCATACAACCATGGGAAGTTGTTACAGATATTTATGGGTATAATGGGCAGATGTACTTTTCTTAACCGCACTATGGGAGACACAATGGGTCAGTGCTGACCTGAGTGCGGCGGAGGTATTTCGTTTCCTCTGCCAACCCACATACCTAACCTAACCTAAGTGTTATAGCAATAAACGTAATCCACCTAACAAGGTTGAGATTTCAATGACTCCAAATTCAATGAATAGAATGTAATCAGCAGTTTAAATGACATTAAACGACTGAATGTATTCAAAAACCCCAACTGAGTTAAAGCAATACTAAAGTTTCTAATCCATGATAAACAAAAAAAGTACTTGAAGTCCGCATCTACAGCACATCCTTAAAACTCCATCCATGCTTATGAATTGAACCCCTCCAACCACTTCACGATTAATAATCAATTAGAATGTGTATCCATTAATCAGCATTTAATAATTAAGTGCATTTAAATGAAATAAATTAAAACTCTCGCCCACAAAGTAGCCTCCACGCCAATTCTACAAAGAAGGACAAAAAATGCCTCAAAAACACCCTCGAATCAAAATTGAAATCCAATTCGAATTTCCGATGACTATAAGTTCCTGAACGCCTCCACCGCCGCCACCGTCGACCGACAGCATTCAGCAATCGGCTTATCGATGATTGAATTTCTGCCCATAGAAGGATAGCTACCTACTACACAGTGTTGTCCTTCAAAATGGACAAATTAAAATTCACCCCAATCAGTCAGTCGTAAAGCTCATCCGTCTAATATTAGCATCGAGTAAATAAAGAATGAATTACAGAGCATTTGTCCTGACTCAGTGGGTTCAACTCACACTCCCCTCTGCCGCCTTTCAGTAATCAATTGGAATATCCTAGTAGGCCAGGGGTTTGGCTGGTGTACACATTAGCTCAACACAGTATGTGTGTACACATTTTAATTATTTTGCAGCCTTAATTAGTGTTCAACCAGGCGGAGGTTTTTTGTCAAAAGGCTCACACTCACACAGTGTTCTCCTTGTATGTTTGCTTAGCAAATTCGATTTGTTAGGCGTGTGTGTTATGTTGTGTCGTTTCGTTTCGTTGGCTTGGTGGGCCTTTCGGCATTTAGCCGGCTTTTCTGTTGGACAAAATGTGACATTTGTTTCCTCCGTTTTAATTGTGCGACAGGACTATGAAGGGTGCTCCAAACGACAGTCAAGGACTCTTTGGGTAAATGATGCTCTTGAGATGGAGTAAATACTGTACAGCCTTCCTCTCTTATTTTTTCAACTCATTTAGATGAATGCATAGCGAATTGCTCACTTGGAAGAAGGAAAACAGTCGAGTCCTTTTTTTTTGGATGGTTGCCAAAAAGGGTTCGGTTTTGTTAGTTTGGTGGGATGGGGACACTTCGTCGATATTGTTTTTTTGTGGCTTCATGAGATTTGGCACGACGTATAATGGAAATCGACTTTCAAGCTTTTCAATTCCGTTTCCGTGGAACGTTTTTTTTTTTTTTTTTTCGTTTTACCAAGTTTCCCTTGTAGTGGATACGCGAGATGCCAAACAGGAAATAAGGACTTTCGGTGCACTTCAGGTAATTTTCTGGAAATAACCGCGTTTTTTTTTTCCTTCTCCTTTTTGTTCTTATTCCCTTCTGATGGTTGTTGTATGTCGAAAGAGGTGAGAAATGGAGAATTTGGAAAGATTTATTGGCAACTTGATATGTTAGAATGAAATTGCATTTTCTTTTCAAGTTTCTTTCTTTCATTTCCTTTTTTTGGCTAGCTGTCAGCAGATAAGGTGGATTGCTGGACAAAGGATATGTCTTTTTATTTTTAATCTCAATTCTAAGGCAGCCCGAGGTATACAAAAAAAAGTGCAGCAAGAATCAAGTGAAATGAGTTAAAGAGTTAAATGGAGACTGGTGTTACAATGTCAGGTGACACGTGATCTATTAACAATAAAGGCAGTAACAAAACATTTCCAATTAAAATGTAAGTGAATCAAAGATCCTTCTGCTACTTGATCAAAGTAAGCATATTTAATTTTAGAAGAATTTCCAACCGTGAAGTTTGACATAACGATGATAGAAGATCCCAAAGAAGTAGATCTGTCACTCTGTTGGCCCGTTTCGTCGGTCTGTATGTTTAGGTGCACTTAAGACTTGAGGCTAACGGTTGGACCGATGTTCTTCAAAGTTCCTATCCATTTGGGAGTTTTTTCCACGGCTGTCTCCTATGATTCATTTTTATTACAAATGTATCTACATAAGGATGACCAGATAGCAATGATACCTTTTTTTCCAATTATTAGGCTCATCAACTATTAAAGTTCTCAATACTATCCAGCTGTTGAAATATTCAGTGAGGTTTGCCATTTTATCATGCATCGTTTCATTCCTATTGAACGTGCGAAAATTATTAAAAAATGTGTTAAATGTATGAAACTCGTCGTAAGGTTGATCGTCATGACAGCTTCAGTATGCACGCAATTCCTCGCATCAGACAGGAATTGGTCCAAAAAGAAGAAAACATGGCTAATGTATCGGCCGATATTTAAAAAGCACCCAGAGATGTTGCTTCGGCATCGAAGTGGGTATCGTCAGAGAGTTAATCCGGCTTATTTTGCAGTTAGATTTAGGAATACATCTTTCATAGAAAATTCTGTGAGTTCGATAATTGGGTACTGGAAATGCTGGCTTCAAAGCCGGATTTTGGCTAAAAATTCAGCTTCTTGGACAATAGACAAACTAATATAGACGGCAGTCTTCGGTCCATTTGACGTTTGGCTCCCCAAGTGCAAATCTATCAGCGATTTTGACTGTATTCTGACGTTTTTGGCAAAATCAAATCAAATCAGAGAAACTAAATAAATAAATAAATACTGACCATAAGCCATAAAGGACCAACCTTCTTACAATGGTACGTGTTGTGCGTGATATGTATTTGTACACGTACAGAAGAGGCCTAAAGTCTTATGCTGTATCCGGAGGGCAGAGGGTTTTTAAGAAGCTTTCTCACGACAGTAAGCCCTCTTGGACGTTTGTCAGACGCTTGGAAGAGGTGAAGCGGTAAAAACCTTACTTCGAAAGCTTCGAACTTGGAACCCCGTGCGCAGTAGTCCAACGCACTAACCACTAAACCACGACAGTCCCAGCAAATACAACGAACAAATGTTCGACGAAGCGTCAATACATCCAAAAATATTGACAGCATGATGGCATCATCATTTCAAAATGAGGAAGGAGACCCCATTCTTGTCAATGGTCTCAGAAAAAAAGCGATGTTTGGTTAGCCGAAACCAGCTCTCGCTTAGGATGCACTTATACCAGAGGTAGGTCCATTGAGCACCCTCTTACTCAGGGAACCATTTACTCCTTAGTATGAAGGAGCCAATCTTAGCCGTACAGGCATTGATGAGATCACTTAGATCGTTGAACAGGTATTCACCTAGTATGGCCTTTCTAATGTTGGGAAGAGCAGGGCACGTGCACATTCTCTCACCGCATCAGCATGGACAAGGTATTTAGCAAAGGACGTTGGCGCCTCGATGTCGATGACGTTTATGCTGTTTAAAACTGAGGAGCCTTGTAGTGCCAGTTCGTCAGCTTCGCAATTCACTAGTATATTACAGTGACCCGGCACCGATCCAAGGGATTTGATGGCCGCTTGGCTTGTCGATGCATATGACAATATCCGATACTGATACTGCATTAGCCGTCAGCCAGTCAGCTGCTTGACGACTGGCAGTGATTTCGGCTTGGAAAACGCTGCAGTAGCTAGGAAGGCTGAAGAAGAGGTGGATGTCTAGATCGTTTGAAAAGATACCATAACCGACCCCTTCTTCGGTCTTATAGCCATCCGTGAAGATTGTTAGCGATTCATGGTGAAGGACATCCCGTTGTGTCCATTCTGTTCTGTAGGGTATTAGGCATTTGTAGCCCATGTTGAAGTTGTGTTCAGTGGGCAATTCAAAATTATTCTGGCGTGTCCAGTGTGTTGTTGCTTCCATTGTTTGGAACTTCTCAATCTCATTGCTGAGCAGGCAGCCAGTTGTTTGCTGACGATGTCAGTTGGAAGTAGGTGGAGCATAGTTTGGAGCGCTGCGGTGGAGAGGTTCTCAGTGCACCTGTAATACTGAGACAAGCAGCTCGTTGAGTTTCTCCCATTAGGATTATATTGAAGGTAGAGTATCGGTTTTATTACCGATGTGCACAGCCAGTGCATGATGTTTAGTTGCAGGCCCCATTCTCCCCCTTTAGCTAGCACAATGTTTCAGTGCTGACCTGAGTAAAAATAGATTCACTAGAAACTATTTAGTAGCAGACATCATCTCGCTGCCTGTCAAATTTCAAGCATCTTACGCCAACTATAAACGTATGATTCTGTCGTCCCATCGCCCAACAAGTTTGCCTCGTACAGATAGTACAGAAAATGAGAATAAGGAAACACATAATGCCAAGTGACAACTCCATTCACCATCACCAACTTCTACTTTCCGTGAGATTATTTGCTTAAGTTTGCTTTGACAATCAACGAATATCTTTCTACACACATCAACACCATCGAAATGTAATGCATAAATGAATCTGAATGTCCTCATATTCAAGTCTCTTGATGCAGAGATATTTTTCCTTCTCAAAAGCGGATCGCTTCCCAAGAATAATCTCAATGATATCTTTATGACGCTAACATCCATATCTAAAAACCATATGAAAGTTCAATACAAAAAACCCCATAAAAAAAACAAACTTCTGAAGGCAAAAATTTCTCCAAGGAAGGATAAAAAGGACACACACAAGAAACGAAAAACAAATTCGAATTAAGATTGCAAAACTTGATATTTGTCATGTGTTGCGAGGGTGAAAATCCTTCAATGGATTTAGATTTATCTTAAATCCGTACCATGTTTGAATGTGTACCTTTTTTCCTTGCTCGTTTCTTTAAAAAATCTGTGAAGAAAGGAACTCAAAAGATAAGCGAAATCGAAGTGGCGCGGAAGAGAAACGGATTATGGTCGCCTACTTTTCGAATGTTTTGTGTGTGCCAGCCTTTAATCGAGGTCGAGAAGGAGCAAATAAAATTCCCTCCCTATCAGCAAAGGCTGGCGGCGGGTTTTTCCATGCGGAAGTGATAATGTGTCTCAAGGAAAATATCTATGTCGGTGCACGTAAATTACCAGACATACGAGGGTGTGTGCGGCGGCAGAAGAATTGAATCTAGATAACGCCAGTGAATGCGGGAGACATTAGAGGGTAATTAGAATTTTTAACGCCCCATAATTTTGACACAAAAATGAAATGGCGAGTGGGGTGGTTTTACCCCCATTCTTTTTTTCATGTGTGAAATACGTTACGAGACTCTCGTTCGTGGTTTATATGGAATACCACAGAGAAGGATGTTTTTTGGAAGGAATATTCACATTCATGCGCCATAATCGCTGGTGCAGATGATGAGAGCTCATGTCTGGGAGTTTTGCTTTGGTTAGAGACTAAGTTTTTATTCCCTTGTGGTGAGGGGATATGATGACAATGTAAAATATCTTTTCTTTGTGGCGAAAAAAGTTTTATTACTCATGTACATTTGTAAAGGAATAGTTGACAGACAATAGAGTATAGGGATATACACAATTTCGAACAAAAAAAAGAAAATTGCTGTTCTTAACATTTTTGGTTTACAATATCAGAAATCTCATGTTTTTTTTCACTAAGAAAATCTTCCTTTTTGTTAACCACATCAAAATTATATACGTACTTATGTATATACATACATATGTACCTACATTTTTGGAGTTAAGAAAGTTTTTAAGATTATGTGAGACAGTTTTTTTTAGACTCAATTTCGAGGGATGTACCTAGACAGCATTAATGATATTTTAAGTTTGTAGATGTATATGTTTGTACATAGGTGTTATAGTTAGGCGGGATATTGAAAAAGAGACGTGCATATGTATTTAATTATCAATACTTATATTTCTAGTCATAGCTCAAGTTACCCTCAAAGTAACTTCCTTGGTTTCTTACATCAATCCACCGTTGGCCCTCGAACTTTCATAGAAATTGATTATCTGCGTTTCAAGAAGTTCGACGTAAGCTTCTGAATACTGCGGGCCTTCTAAAAAGTTTAGATCTACGGCACCATACAATGAGATTTTAACCCATACCATGACGAAATCAACTGTCGTGACAGGAACAATTCCGATTTCCTTAAATCATAAAAGTAATATTGAGAACTATCAGGACTTTCCAAATTGATTTCACGCCAGAAAAAATCAAGGGTTCTCATTCTTACTTCCACCTTAAATGAACTCGGTAAAATTCAGATCTCTGCTGATAGAGCTGATTACGATAAGCTGACTTCAGCCTTACAGCTAAGGCTAATAAGCTAAGTCAAGAAAAACACATTTCCCACTCCACTTTTCGTTCCAGGCAGCACCGGTTTAGGGAAGGTATAGGTGCTTATGCTAGTGACATAGGGAGACTTACGCAAATTGTGTTTGAAGAATGCTGCTAAAAGTGTGTTGGACTTTTCTTCCCACCACAACAGGATTGGTGGTAATCATGCCCAGTTAACCAAAGAAGGCCCTGCATTTTACACTCATGATCAGGTTGATGGAAGTGTGCGAGTTGTTATCTTTTTACTTACGAGCTACCGAGGAACCAACGTTAGTGCCTGGCATCCAGAGAAGAGGCATTTGCTATGAGGGGCTCCTGCTCAAGAAGGGGAAAGTGTAACGCATTCGGGAACGCAACTTGGCACTACATTTTGAAGTGTGGCAGATGATCGTCTTAGCTGGGCATCATTCATTCTGATTTCCGCTCTTGTTTAATAAAGTTGTTTTGTTGTTTTCCACCGAATTAACCGCATGTTTTATTTCTAATTTTTACCGAAGTTCTTCTTGTCATTCTGTCACTGAGTATAACCGTAACCCGTAACGTAACAATATATAATACTGGCTATTGCCTAACACGCAGATACCATGTGTATCGCGTTGCCTTAGGAAGTTTGACGATCATTCCCTTCTTTTAATCATCCAGAAAGCTTATGGCCTCACATGCCCTTTAACAAATAAAATACTTTATCATTGAGGGCAACAGGAGCGAACTCCGTAGTACGTACTGTCCTCCTTGAGTAACATTCCAGGAGTATTTGAAGGATTAAAATTGAGCTCATTGCTGTTGGACCTCAGCTGGACTCTTTTCAAGTCCTGATTCATTCTAACCACAAAACCCTCTATTAGACCTGATGGACGACTTAAATAAAGCAGATCTCAATAGATTCTGAAAGGTCGTTTATAAGCATGGAAAACAGTAATGGTTGAAGTATAGATCCCTGTAGAACGCCCATGTTTACAGCCATGTGAACTGAGAGTTCGGCAAGCAGTACTAACCAACTAAGCTCTATCCACGAGATAATTAAAATCAATGTTATCACAAGCTTTTAAAAAATCCTGTAATAATAAGAGGCAAGTTTTATCAGAATCTAAATCCAAATCTAAAGCCTACACTCTTCAGAATTCGATATCCTGAATTGATTTTAACATTTTTTTATATTCACTCACTTTTATATTCACCACAAAAATAGGAAGGGAAGCAAAAAAAAACATTAGCTCGAATTTCAGAATGAACGTACATTTTTTTCGGCAAGCAAAGTCTGCAGGTCAAATGAAACCTTACCACATGATAACTACCGATCTGACGCAGACTGACCCATACAGAATACTCGATCTTTGGCTGCAACATCCAGTTTGAACTAACCTCCTCCTTAAGTAGTAGCTGGAATTAAATCTCTAAATTTTGCAGTCTCTTGCCTTAAAAATCACAGTGTTCCCTTTCTTACCGAAAAGAGATTACTATGTAAGTCCGGAACGCACAGTACGTTTCTAACAAATTTAATTGTCAACAGCCACTGACAACAAGTCAATACTACAATGCGACACATTATGTGTCAATGCATATATTTAGCTTAAAACGATGAGAAAAACAAACTATTTTTCTTTGTGTTGCCACCCTGCTAGCTTTTGCTTGCCTTAGATAGACAGTTCCTTACAAGGTGTCCGTTATCAATATACTTCAGCCAGCGTCGTTATGTGTTCTTATTACCGCTGTCTGTTCCACTGCCACTCTCAATATGCTTCTTCTTCGATGCTTATTTCGTCCGTAAAATACTTATCACAGTTTAGTTTAGATGGCATCAGCTGTAATTTATATTCCCGGGCTTTAGACCCATGATCATTGGCCTGTCTTTATCGGATAGTCCAGACAGTAAAATCGTGCTGACCCACCGCTCACTTACCTCATTTGAGTGTATGGACTTTTGAGACCATGTTGTTGAAGCTCTCAACCGAAGATTTGTTTTTCATCCTTGTAGAGATGAGCCTTTACAGCAAACCAACCCGCATAGTCAAACCAAAATCTTGAAACGCAGCCGTTAAAGTATACCACGTCTCCTTTGCCATTTTCATCGATTGAATTTTAAAGGAGTTCCATGGCTCAATGAGCAAACTTATTTTGGTCCCAGCCTTTCACTTCTTTCAAATTGTCCGTGATGACGTAGTTCCAGAAATCCTCGTGCTGGACATTATTTTTGACGGCAAAATGGCATGAGTCATAGTTGTCACGTCCAGTATAATACTTTTCTATGAGAGTAAATTAATGAATTCGGCTCAGGAACGGTTTTCAGCTTCTTCGACGAGCGCAAATACATATAAGGCTTAAGTCGTAAAATGTTGCTCTGATGTGGATTTCAACTATTAATCCCTTTTCGGTTAGAAAACAATAAATCTTGTTTGGGACCGCATCATTTGTGACAACTGTAGTAAGTGTCATACCTAGCTTTTTATTATGTACCTGATCCTGTTCATCAAATCACCCGATTCGCAGTAATGCCGACCTTGTACATGTAGTTCAAGGGGACATATTAAAGTTTGTGGGTAGCATCCGTCGACGTTCCGGGTTGTTGTGTCAATAGAGGGGGATCGATCTTATTAAACGAGGGTGGTGTCTCTTTCGTAAGTAGAATTTCTTTACATGTTAAGCAGTTACTGCGACGCGACGATACAATCCCCATCTGACGTAGTCATGCAAAGTCTTACAGCGCTGAGTTTCGAAGATGTTGAAGCAGCCCTTGAAAGGTCTCTGGCGATTTTTATCATATCAAACGATTCGGAATAATTTTTAAATTATTCTTGAGGTTCAGAAGCATGTTGGACTTTAGGTACGTACAGGTTCGTATAGGTACACGCAGTCACTACTAAAATTCTCTAATGAATCTTGAAAGAAGGTATTTTATTATTATCACCTCAATAAAACATAAAACCTTCAACTGAACATTAATCCCCATAACAAATATTGACTACAAACAGAACAGATTGTTTGTCCCCCCGCAAAATTCAACATAAAGTTCGAAAGCACAACAAAAGGCCACCCTATCTGCATGTATACTTGTGTAATCCTTGTTTACTTGTGCAATTAACCTAGCAATTCGAATTATTCTTAAGGTAAAACTTCGTTAATAAACGAATCTTTCGATAGAATCCACCCAAAAAAAAAAAAAACGACCACAAGACTCTATTCGATAGAAACAAAAAAATCAAAATACTTAATTGGATTCAAAACCATTTTCATTGAGGTGTCCTTGCCAAAAGATTGGTATTACAGACGACCGACCGTAGTGTTCAAGGACAACAGGAGCCAAAGTCAAAACTAAAATAAAGTTGTGCATAGAGTCGAGACCATAAATATTGACATAAAAGCTGTTTGCCCAAAGTATTCATCCATCTATCCGAGTGTGCATAATTGGCTGGATAGCTTAAGGACATCGAACAAAGGACACTAAGGTGGAATCGCTCGGTTAGCTGTAACTTATTATTTTAATAGAAATAACACAGAGGGGCCTGGAGGCAACAAGTAAATAAATATCCTGCACACAACAAGACACAGACAACGGTGGCGATGTGGTCGTCGTGTCGTTCGTATTATAAAAGAAGCTTCTGGTGACTAGTGTGGCTAACTAAATATTGACATTGGGGTATGGTATATCCCCGGTCAGTGTTGTTATATGCCATCTTTTTGGCCATTGTCTGGAGTGGTTTTCGAAATACAGAGGCACACAAGGATGTGCGTGTGCATACATTAGTGGTAGGTAGCAAGAGGGGAAAGTTTACAAAAGCAATATTATTGCGACACTAATATTATCTGGGGAGAGAAGACACAAAAAAAGGGCCCATTAAGAGGGTGAAATGGAAACCTTGTCCATCCCAGTCTGGTCGGAATTTTATTTTCGTCTGGACCCCAGAAACCATAGAATGCTAAGGTGAAGGTGATATAGTTTAAGGAGTAAAGGAGTTGGAGATGTCATCGCATAAATAATATTTTGTCGAAAATTGGCAACGAGTGGTGGGTTTTTGCTTTGCCGGAATATAAGTATCATTAATAAGTTATTCTTGGAATGTCTCCAGGCGTAGATATATATTTGTAGAGATATCTAATTCAAGAATCAATTGAGTAGACATTTTTATTACTTTCTGGTAATAATTTAAGCACATAGAAAATAACCGATTAAAGCATCTGCTGGCTATTTACACCCTAACTTCAGATGAAGATCTTTGAAGTTGAACGGTGTAGTGCAAAAAGGCACGCGGGAATAAAGCCCGTCGTCAAAGAAGAAACTGAAGTGACTGAAAATGTCAACAGAAAGGCGTTAAAGGCTTAAAAAGGATTAATCTGCTTCACAGTAAGGCTGCGACGCACAGTGCTCTAGAATGCATATTTAGCGCAAAAAAATTCTAAAGTTTTGTAAATGAAGTTCAATTAAACATAAAGTTTTATTTTGGAACAAATTTATCTAAAACAATAAAAAAATCGCTTTAAACAAAGTAGAATTAAAATTAGGGCTGTCGATATCCCGAAAAGAGAAAGCCACAGTCAAATACGTTATAGATAAGACAAACAGATAGATAGATACCGACCTACTTTATCAACTTTTCTGTAATACAAAGCAATGTATTTAAAATTTCAACACAGCTTATTTATACACTTCATTTAATGCTAGTTAGTGTTCCGGACCTTAAAAGGAAAGACGGAACACTTATGGGTTTGATACGGTGTCTGTCCGTCTGTCCGTCTGTCCGTCAGTCTGTCACAGCCATATAACTTTTGAACCGTTTAAGATAGAGAGATCAATCCATCTCTCTTGTTCAGTCGATTCGTGACCTTGTCATAATGTGTGATAAGGAGCTCCGATCACGTATAGATGAAATAATCCTTAAAGCCAACTCAGTACTTGGCTTTGTCAAACGGTGGTCTAAAGAATTCACCAATCCATACGTGACCAGATTCCTCCACATTACCTTCGTTCGCCCTCTCCTTGAGTATGCCAGTCAAGTGTGGTCCCCATATCAACTTACTCATAGTTCCAGAATCGAGAACTCTTCAAGGTCTGTCCTGGAACGACCCTCCTTTTTTGAAGAGTCATCTCTCTCTGATCATAGGTGAATAAGATTCCAATTAAGCTTTAGCAATAGAGTTGATATCAGGAAGCCCCAGCCACCATGGTGAAACAAAAAGTTGGGTGACAAAATGAAACTGGTCAGCATTTTTCTTATAAAAGGGCGAAAGCTGTAGGCGATGACACCACTTGGGGCGAAAGAGAAAGTGTAAGAGTAAATTTTGGAAGCAGTTTTGTGAATACATTACAGAATCAAGCGAAGTCTCCCAGGTTTCATAAACTCACAACATAGTTAATTGGTTCTGTAAAATGCTCAACACAAGATACATTAACTCTACCCTGGGTTGTAGTTCCATTAAGAAACACGCTACCCCCACTGAGGTGTAGTCTCCTCGCTCCTCTGGGTCTTAGTAATTGACGGTGTTCTCAGGGAACTTTGTGAGTCAGCCTGTGCTTAAATCGCTAGAGTCTCTTGTCATCAAATCTGAGCTCAGGGATTGCCGCGCAATGCCCACGACATTATGAACGTAGAATCGCGATAGACTGGCCAAGAAATCTGGGAAGGTCAACAACAGCATCAGGGCACCGCTGTGTGTTCCTGGCAACACACCAATTATACCAATTGCATACACAACTTGGCTAACCGCAGGAGGGACATACGTTATCCAGAGCCTTATGGCCAGAGATTAACCATATAAGATCAGGTCTAATCCTCAAGCTAGGGTGAACACAAATTAGGCCTATGAGCGGGGGGTCCTTTATGGACATTGTCTTCTGAGAAGGCACTCCGGTAGATTAGATAGATTAGGATCTACACGCCGCAAAGGATATAGCGCACATAATGTGCCAATGTGATGACCCTTCTAGGAATAGATTTTTACATCTCAGTAGGTGATTTTTCAGCAGTCTGCAAGAACTAGGTTCATGTTAGCAACCGAACTCATAAACTCTTTTATGCCTAACCTAAGCTAAGGCTGATAGTTGTTGACACATGTACCTAAATTCAGCACCAAAATAAGTTAAATACTGCTACTGAGCGAAGCAAGCCACCCTCTTCAATTTGAAATATATAGAATTTGTAGAACACTAGGCGAGGGTTGTAGTTCAAGTTTCGGACGGGTCTTTCCTTCGATCGACATTGTTGGACTTTCAAAAGTGACCTAAAGTCTTTCCATTACCTACTTATTTCTAATCAAAATTGTGAAAACTAATTTACTCTCCCCTAGCTAAAGATATGTGTACGTCGCATCAGTGCGCTAGGAATCTAGCAAAAAATCAAAGCCGTAAAGCTTGAGTGATCCACATGAAATATTCATTAACGTATCTCAATCAAATTTTGCCAATTCCTATCAACATCAAAGACCAATCTACTCAATTCCATTGCTAACCAACAGATTGAGTCATTTTAAAATTGGCGGCAAACGAAAAAAAACACAAGAAAACATTACACACAACTCCATCCAGTGAAATGTAAACTATTTCTAAAAATTACCCTTAGGTCAAAGCAATTTCAAATTCCCCAAGGACAAGACGACGTTCCAAGCAAACTACATACATAGGTACCGTATAAAGCAAAATTCGATTTCTCTGCACTTCAGTTCAGTAAATGGAAAAAAACAACAGGAACAAACAGAAGGACCTGCAGCAACAGCAACAGCAACAGCAAAGCAGAAGACACAAAATAGAATCCTTGTTTTCACTTGTGTCGCACGGTGTCCTATCGTCGCCGCAGATACAGACCCTCCTTCAAATACACACAAAGCCAATTTAAATGCGAAAATCATTGTGGCATTAGAAGTATTGGTTGGCTGTTCGTTCTGGCAATGTGCTCTTCAATGCAATTGAAATCGATTCCTTACATAGCTTGTCGCCTCTTGGTTTGGCATCATCAAAGGAACTCCTAAATTTGTTTTTAAGAAATCATTGAAAATATATTGAACCCATGCGATTTTCCTTTTTAACGGAGGTGGTACGTTAAAACGATTAATTTGCCTTCTTTGCGACACTCTTAATTATTGCAACGATTGGCAAATAGTTTATGTTGCATCCGATGGTATTAATGTCAAGGATACGTTGAACGATGAAAAGATTTAATGTTAGATCAGAGCGGTGTGACAGTCATTAATTCCGAATGCCGTGTAGGCACGTGGAAATGTTAATTTGTTGGTCTTAAGGGTGAAATACACACCCTCTTTTTGTATTCGAGACGTTGCGTGAGCTTAAACTGTATAAATAAATCAAATTAATTTCTCTTGGGAATGCTGTTAAGTGACAGAAGCTGGTCATTAATAAAGGCAACACTTTTCGAAACAAAGAGGCGGCAATATAATATGGCAGGTCGAAATCAAATGCTACAAGCGAATGAAACAACAAATTTTTATATCCAAACCTGGCAACTTTGAGATAAATCCTTCAGAGGTTAAAATGGAAACATCTCAAATATGTATGTAGGATTCGGAATATAAAAGGCACTTTATAATCCAATTCTGTTTATAATTAAATTCATTTAAAAAAGAAATAATTCAAGTACAAGGTTAATATTAAATCTAAGGAACTCGTCGTCTTAATGGTCGTTCGTCGTTTTGATTTCGCCGTAGAACTCCCGTCCAACTCAATTCCAACGATGCGGCGAAGGTATTTTTAGAGTGTAGAGTTTAATAGCTAGTGGCTAGGACCATACATGTATGTATAAAGAATACATATGAATTCGGGGTATCATTATATCCTATCCTGAGGGTTTATTCAGTTTGATACATAGTTTGTAACATAGAGAAATATTGACGATACACCCACTAACGTATATTTTGTATATAAATGATAACCATCACTAGCCGTCCATCCGTCCATCCGTCCATCCGTCCATCCGTCCATCCGTCTGTCCGTCCATCCGTCTGTCCGTCTGTCTGTCTATCCGTCTGTCCGTCCATCCGTCCATCCGTCCATCCGTCCATCCGTCCATCCGTCCATCCGTCCATCCGTCTATCCGTCCATCCGTCCATCCGTCTGTCCGTCCATCCGTCTGTCCGTCTGTCCGTCTATCCGTCTATCCGTCTATCCGTCTATCCGTCCATCCGTCTGTCCGTCTGTCTGTCTATCCGTCTGTCCGTCCATCCGTCCATCCGTCCATCCGTCCATCCGTCCATCCGTCCATCCGTCCATCCGTCCATCCGTCCATCCGTCCATCCGTCCATCCGTCCATCCGTCCATCCGTCCATCCGTCCATCCGTCCATCCGTCCATCCGTCCAACCGTCCATCCGTCCATCCGTCCATCCGTCCATCCGTCCATCCGTCCATCCGTTTCCTAAGGATCTCTTATACAACATATCATCGATCTAGCTCAAAATTTAAGGCTCAAAAACTGGTGACAGACAGACGGACGGACGGACATGAATATTGTGTGTTACCTGTGTATCCCATATGCACCAACCGTTACAAAACACGTATTTAGGCACAAGCTTTTCGGATTTTCGAAAATTCATTAGAAACATTTCCCACAAAGTATATTTTGTGTCATTCGATAGGGAAACCGATATGCGAATCGGCAAAGCAACCTGCGCTTAGGATAATGTCCAAGAAATGCTAAAAGCCTTAACATAATGGTATGACCACTCGGTTTTCATGTACGTATGTATATATGTATGTATGTATGGCAGCGTGACTGATATGGGATGAGGAAATATTACGCGTGATTTAGAAAGCAAGGTAGTTTTTGTATGACGGCCGGTATGCGATGTTTGGATTAGGAGATTGTATTGATTACCATTTCCCATTCTTATATCCACTGTGGACCTCATACTTTTTCCCTATCATTCCAAATATGTTTGCCATCTTTCCTGCGTTGAAAGAGATTGATTGACTTGTTGCACCCTCATACGCAGTTCTGCAAGGTAACCATGAAAAAAAAATACTCCCCAATTAATCATAGCTTTGTGAAACTCAGCAAATCTCATTGTTGCAAAGAAAAGTAATTCATCAATTAGTTAAGCGAATAAATCCACCCCTCTAAACAGATGCATTATCCCTGGTTGTCATTCATATGGCTATAGGACGATGTCCATCAAACCATGCATCCAAGCGCTCTCTAGGATTATAACGGATGAGCTTTGTGCCCGATCCACACAAAACAATTCTGGAAAAAAAATCGCATCAACTAAAGGCGTTTCATTGAAAACATTAATCTGCCCGTATTTCTTTTGCATCCGTTACCATTCATTCTGCGTGTAGGCCACAGGATGAAGTGCAAAAACAAAAAAAAAAAAAAAAAAAATACAACAACTAACAACCACCCATTCAAATCCTTTAATTTATATGACTAACAACCCTGGACGCACATATAGTGCACTGGTATTTTTTTTTCTGCACAGGCCATGCGGAAA
The DNA here is from genome assembly GCA_949716465.1 of Chalcosyrphus nemorum. Taxonomy (NCBI): domain Eukaryota; kingdom Metazoa; phylum Arthropoda; class Insecta; order Diptera; family Syrphidae; genus Chalcosyrphus; species Chalcosyrphus nemorum. Next base: position 8,208,540 of record OX454335.1, read on the forward strand.
AAAGAGTGCGGACCATGGAAGAGAATAAATACATGTAAAACAGGACACAATCATTAATCATCCACCCAACTGACCATACATTTTCGCCCTTTTGCCTTTATGTGTGTGAGAGAGGATATATGCCGCTTCACATCCGTTCTGGTAATTCTAGCGGAAATGTTTCATGATGTTATCGCTGCGTGCAATTTTTTCCCCTTGTTTACGAAAGCCTAGAGTTGTATTTGAAAATTACAAAATTCCGTGTAGCAATAGTGTAATTTACAGCTTAATTGTCATATCAGGGTGTTTAGCCTAATGACCTCTTCATTTGGCTCAGAGTCGGGTGAAGTGATATTAAAAAGGAAAAAAAAAAAAAAAATTAAAGGACTCAATTCAGCACTTAGAATTCATAAGTAATATCGACAGTGATTCTGTCTCTGGTACACTCTCACACTTTGGGCGCCTAATTTAATGGAACGCTCACTCATTATGAACTTCCGTCACGTATACAATGGTAGCTCGTGCGGTGTCCTTGTTTCCTGGATTTTGTGCGTGCGCGTCCAATTGAATTGGTGGCAGTGTTCACCAATATCCTTAATTATGTAAATTAGAGGGATATGTCATCTCTTCAATTCGGTATTTTAATATTTATTATGTCCTTTCTCTGTGTTATCCTGTCGCTCGAAATTAGCTTAGAGCCGTTGTCTGCATATCAAATGGCAGGCACTGTCACATCACTGTCACGGTTTCGCATTGATAGATCCTTTTTTGTTGCTCAGTGGCAACAATCTGTTGTATTCCCGAACCAAGGGGAAGTAGCAGGAGGAGGTGCGGATAATTTAACAATGACTTTGCAGAACAGGCGAAAATTTATTCTCTGTCATATTATTTATGACAAATTATGTGTCTGCAAGAAGATCGCTTCTTGCATTCGAAATCAGTTGGGTGCTGGCTGTTATTCGCACCCTTGACTTTCACTTTTTACTACACACACACACACAGAATAGAATAGGGGGATGGGGCTTTTGGCTAGGGTAGTGTGTAATTCGTGGTAAAGCTGTTGTTATTTGCCGAACAGTGCGGATGCTGGAGACAGATTTATAACACACTTGCGGTCCTGTGTTAAAGAAGGCAGAATTAATTTTTTTTCCTGTGCGCTTTATTTTTTTGACACCTTCTTACGTTTAAGAATGGTGTGCTAAAGGATACTGCAAACATATGTTGTCTAGGTGATGATGAATGTCTTGTGAGAGGATTATGGTATTTTAAATCACCTTATACATACGAGGGCGGTAAGTGTCACGTCTCACACAATGGTAAGGTGTGGTAGGACTTTGAAGTGCTTATCAGCGATGTACTCGGTGGGTGCAGCATTGACGGGCAGCAACGATGGAATTCGATGGACACTGACATTTTAGCTAAAGATTTTTGTTTACTTTCACATTGGATTGTGAGCCATCAAAAGAAACACAACCAAAACAAAAGCCCCTAGGACTTCTAACTGGACAGCATGTTCAAATAGTTGATAACTTTCTTCATCTAGGAAGTCTGGTATCGGCTAAGCACATTTAAATGTGTAGGTATAGTTTCAGTCAGATTGGTGCTGGTTTATGGGGGCAGTTCGTGGGAGGTGGACGTTATTAAGGAACGCAGGCTGTCAATCCTTGAAGATTTTTCGGCCGAACCCTATCTCCATCGAACACCTTTAAACTCTAATGGGCAAGGAACCTACAAACATTACTCTTCGAAGGGGACTGTGGCAATGGATATGACACATCCTACAGCGCGAGGGCAACATGCAATGGAATCCAGGGAGACAAAAACTCCGGGGAAAACATAGCACAGAACTGTCGAGGAGAATTCGAGCTTACAAATGATTTGGATTTGATAAGCTTAAACTCATGGATATGGGTGCAGTGTGTTGGTAGTGCGTTCGGTAATTGAATGAAGGTTTAGTGCTCAAGCCACGACCGGACCATATACATTACAAAATTAATTAATTTCTTCGGAAATCATTTAGTGTTTTTCAACATGAACTCGAAAAAATACTGCGAATTATGAACGAATGTAAAAATAATGTACAACTCTCCGCAGATGATTTGGACACCATTCAGGGCGAATAAATATTGAAACGTAATACCACTTGAGTTTCAAATACCGCACGCTTGTAGATTAAGATTATCAGGATCGAATATTTTTTGGTATTGTGGGGATCTACACACCTCAGGTGATATTACGCACATACTGTTCAAATGTGAGGGCAACATGACTTAGGCTTTACACTTCTTTCTCACTAAAGGAATCGGGATGGGCCCAATATGTTGTTATGGTGAACTCAAAACCCTTTTTAAACTTAACCTAACTATTTCCTATCCCATCTCTGCTCCAACTTGATGGGTTCTAACCAGTTTTTCTTTTCATCTATTCCTTTTTCTATCAGTGTAATAGTTTCAGTATTTTATCTGTTCTTTTCCAGCGACTTGTGATGAAATAACTATGGAAATATGCCAAGGCTATGGTACTGCAGGAAAACGTAAAGAAGGGAGGAGGGGTTAGTGGGTACGAATCACACACTGTTACAAGGTACGGGCTCAATTGCGTCTTTGAAAGATTACCACCTCTCAGCGTCAGAAAAACCGGGCCAACACACATCGTTGAGGTTGTTTGCATCCTATCTCCTGTTAGGTGACATAAATTTGTTAAGACCCCCGATTTTACGTATCACGCTCCACATAGAGTTTATACAAAGGTTTTGCCAACTTTTCATCAAAAATTTTATAATTTTCATTAGTGAAAGAAATTAATTATAAATTTCTAAATAAGACGCTGCATGGACTCAAATAACTACATCACTTGTGCACCCATTGAATGTGAAATATGCTAAATTTAAAGAGCATTAAAATTTTAAATGAATTTTGCAAATTGATAAGTCCCGTTGCAAATAAACAGAAAATACATCCAACTAAAAAATTTCATAAGGGGTGTCTCTAAAAATTGAGCGAGCTGTATACAAGTTAAATATCGAATTATGAAAAAGCGATATCACACTCGATTACTTGCATCTATTCAAATAAGTCTTACTGATGAAACAGGTAAGAACAAATTTGTCCCCAGGAAAACATAGTAAAATGTGCAAAAAACGTCCTGCGTAAGCATAAAGGGTTTTTCTAATAGAGATATATGTAAAATGTAGTACTTCAATACGAACGCACTCTTAAACTTTGCTTATGATATGTCAATGCTTCAAGTAAATCCAGGTTTATATTTTAATTTACTACAAATTCTGGCTAACTTCCATTTTTGGTCATAATAATCATCTCCCCAGACAGGCTCTGCGTGCTTTTGTGGTTGCCGGTTACAGGATCTTTGCCTAAGTGCTAACAAGATCAAATTAATTCAAGAATTGAAGGCTCTTGATCTTTCACTTATCCGATGGGGATCTGAAAAAGTTTGAAATTTTTCAAAAAATCTTCTTCTTTCGATGAAACGCATTTTTTGGCTTAATTGGAAGCAAAATGTGTGCTTTTGGATAGCAACAAAACTTCAAGCAATTCCATTGTAACCGCCTGGACGGGATCGTGTGATACCCTATCCCTTTTTTTACATTATATACATAACGGGCGAATTTTTTAAAAAAAATTCCATACATCTGAACTTTTTACTTGCACCTATAATATAGGGCAAGTATTGGATTCGTGCAAAAATTCGAACTCGAGATAACAATGAATTCTGACATTACGATGATAGAGAAGCTCGAAAAAGTGGGTCTGTAGATTCTGTCTGTCTGTCGTTCTGTCTGTCTGTCTGTCTGTCTGTCTGTCTGTCTGTCTGTCTGTCTGTCTGCCTGTCTGTCTGTCTGCCTGTCTGTCAGTCTGTGTGTATGTACGCTGGACTGCAGCCTAAACGGCTGGACCGATTTGCTTCAAACTTCATATCTGAGCTCTGTAGCGTCGCAATTCGAGGCGAAATCCGAATTTTTGTTCTAGCCCTGTTATTAACGGTACTTTACTTAAGGTCAATTTCACAAAAAGACGATTTTCTCGAAAACGGCTCAAACGATTTTGATTAAATTTCATATTCGAGTTAGTCTAGACAAACGCTATAAGATGGCGTAACACGTTTAAATACTAAAAATACGTAGAACGGTACTTTTCTTATTAACTGATTTTAGAAATATGGCTATTTCTCTGCTAAAACTCAATATGATTTTCATCAAAATCGAAATGTGGGTAAAATTAAATGTTGAATAAATTTTGGCATTATGCATATACTTATGCAAAATTTTTAAAAATATTTTTTCAAAAATGTAATTATTTTTATTAAAAATTTATTCATTTCCAACTAACAGCATATAGGTGCAAGTACATACAATCCAGTCGTGCACTTTATTTTCTTAACACTTGAATTCAAGCAATCGAAGAAAAACGGCCTTAATAAGTGGGCGTGCTTGCATAAGTAATTTGTTTGAGTTTCTTGTAGAAATGCTGCAAAATGTGAATTTTTCGAAAAGTTGTTTACCTTGTATACAAAATTTCATTACTCGAAAAACTAATAAATGTAACTTTGTACGAGCGTTTTTCATAAGTAATAGTATTTTATCGGTGTCATTAGAAGCACCCTGTGTAGGTAGTCATTCAAAGCTATGCTCCCTAAAGCTACATTGGGGAAGCCACAACAATTCAGTCTCTAACATCGACCACAAGTAAAATTGTTTGTGTCAGCATAATGCCATCTACTACGCGGTTTTTAAATGATCCACGCTTACGCTGTGTGTTGTGTGTGCGGTCAGGCGGCAGAAGGACATTCACACTCCAAAATTTCAAACTTTCGGCACGAAACCATCATCGATTGAAATTTCATTTGGCAACGAACTCAGCCACTACGCTATTAATTAGCACACACGATACACAGTACATACAACAGCAGTCGTTGTCAAATCATCTAAACAATTCAGCCGCCTTTCGATTGTTTAAACTACATTTCCGGATAGTTTTGGTGCCACAGCTCCGTTTGTTGGTTTTCAATGCTCCTCCGTCCGCGCGCCGTGCCATAACATCCATCAGGGTTCAGTCAGCGTGCGGTGCGTTTTACATTTCATTAGGCCTCCTCGTCGTCATTACACGCCCGCGAAACAATCGTTACCCAATCGTTTTTTTTTTTGGCACATCCTGCAGGACAATTGGCTCCGTGTATACCCTCATGTAAAAAAAAAATACATACATGCTTTCAACAATAACGCCGATGACCGATGACCGATGACGAGCGTAATTCATGCCGCCACAGCGATAGCTGACAGAAAATGCATTTCCCAGTGAGAGAGATAGAACGAGTAACTATAGTACATATGTATATGTAGTTATAACAGTATGTATTGTCCCACAACACCAAATACCCACAACGAACTGCATACGGTTTTTAGCGCTTTTCCAGTCCATTAAATCCAGCTGTGCTCTGCCAGGGTTGTGATATGTGGTGTTCGCCCCGACAACAAAGAGTTAAAGTGGGTGGTGACAGTACGAGTGCGAACCACAAGCGGACAGCTGAAACAATAGCAGACGTATTGGTGTATTCGTTTTGCTCGTCGTCACCCCGGCACCCGGCGTCCTTTTGATGAAACACAATCATCTGGTAAAGTGAGGTCAGCAATGGGGGTCATTCGAATGCCGAGTATTGAGTACAAAAACATCTGACTTTAGTTGGATTCGTTATTGTAAATTTAAATAGTTACATAAAGCATTTTCATGCATCAAATACTATGAACAGATCGACGCAATAACCCGGCTTCGTTCGTGGAAATAAAAATTTCATCAACTAATTGTTGGATAATACATATATCCATTTGTATACATATTTTCAATCATTTTAAACCCACCACCTAATGCGGCTAAAGTGACATTCTCACATCTACATAGTGCTTCCTGGACAGCTATGTAGTAGTGAACAAACGATGAATGTATCCCAAATCCTTCCATTCACGTTTAGGTCAACTTTCGCAACAAGGTGGATGAATTCTCTAGATGGAATCAACGACGGAGTCCATAGATGGTAGACACGTTCCAAAAGCTCCTACGCCATATTTAAAGCTCAGATCTTTAAGGAATCCTATGACTACGTCATGGTTATGGAATAGAAATGATCGCTTGTACTTCCGAAATGATGATGATGATGATGACACTGATGTCGGTTCTCGAGCCTGCCTTTTGTCAAGAGGTTTACACCCACTGAACTGGTCCTCCAGATTTAGGAGGCATTGCCTTACCATGTACAAAATTCTAGTTACGAGGGAGATCAAAGCTTCGGATACCAATAACCATCTCTCGCATTAAATAAAATGACCCGAATCGTCATCGGAATACACTTTGGACCTTGAACATACAAATTCTGTATGTTTCGGCTGCTGTCCCAAAAACTTGAATCTGTCCTTTTATGGTAAAAAGACTGTAATAACTACGATCCAAAAGATATGTACAATGTTTATAAGCAGGAATGCAAAGAGACTCAGCTACCACAAAAGACTGCATATGATCGGATGCGTATTCGTCGTGGGAAATAGTTATTGATTTTAGGCTGATAAAGGAAAGCCAGGCTGAGTAACATTATACAACATCATATGTATAGAAGCCCATACCGAAGTGAAAAAAGGAGTTCCTCAACCTTCTGGACGGATTATATCCGGAGTACGATGTCAAAAAATAATAAATCAAAATAAGGTATTAAGTAGCACTGGGTTTTGTAAACTACGAATCCACATAGCCACCTGGCTTTCCTTCCATCGTCTAACACCAAATCGACCATATGGATCCAGCATCTTAAATGTGCTTACATTTCGAGAGGCAACTATCTACTTTGTGCACTATATTGTTGCACGTAAAATTAGAAGCCGAGCTGTTTAACGATAAGAAGCTACTTAGCCCAATCAACAAGAAAAGGCTTAACGTTAGATTCGTTAGCACGCTAGAAACAACTAGAGCCTAGAAAAAACCTAGAACAGCATGCTACGGAAACCAGAATGCCTTAAAATAAGTTGAGGAGTTTTGGCTATCGTATCCGTACTAAGATTGGTTTTTGAAACGTGAAAATGCCTCTTGACTGCCAGTGTGATGGACCTCAGAACGCCATATTCCTCCACTTGGAGCATTAGTTCATGCAATATAGACTGGAAATATTGGGAGTAAGCCGTATGCAGTACCAACCCCAAACTTTGAACACCTATAGCACGCAGAGGCCAAATTCCGGATGGAAGTACGTCACGTCACCATTATACAGGGTTACGCTCCAGCGGATTGTTCATCTGAGGAAGAAATAAAGACTTTCTACGACCAGTTGGGAACAACAACACCCAACGAAGATGTTGTCATTGCTATGAGGTAGGCATTCAAGGACAAGGCCTTAAACATGTTTTGGGACGGCACAGACTAGGCAACCACAAAGAAAGATTTGTTGACTTTTGCAAAGCAAATCCTCTTTTCATAGGTGGCATGCCATAAAAGCAGTTGTGTGTCAATTGACAGGCAAGTAACTTCCAACCAAATTAACCTTTTTGCCATCAGTCGCCGTTTTAGAAGTCCAAAAGACGCTGAAACAACGGGGAGTGAACATGATGTTGGTACGAGATCACCATCTTACGATTGCTACTGGCCAAATGTGCACTGCTGCCGTCCAACATTGACTGACTGAGATACCCTACAGTACGCCAAGAACTAACATCTCTCAAGAGGAATGGATAGATTAGCTCGCTGCCCGCCACCATCCAATACCATTGGTATGCTGTGAAAAATGTTGGTCGATCGCAGGGAAGTCGTAGGGCGGGACTTCCCGAAGATATGTAGCTGGAGAAAGATCGACGAACGAAAAGGGCTTTGAGCTCATATTACAGTAACTCTGGCAGCAGGGAGAGCCGGTAGAACTTGACGGCTTACGCGCGTAGCTTTTTTGAGCTACTGTTCCCACTTGGCGGGAGAGTATACGAAGCCCAGAGTTTTCCGTATGAGTGGAAAAAGGGAATTCCCTAAGAAAGGCAATCTAATTGAGTGCGAAAACTGGAGGGTATCTGCGTGCTGGCTGCTGTGCCCAAGATAATAGCTAGGATCATCCTGGAAAGATTCAAAGGACACTTCGAAGGCCTAGGCACCGAATAAGCAAAGCTAAATCTGCGTTTGGGATAAAGTATAGCATGGTGGTAGCTTTCACACCAAGCTATGACTGTTTGATTCTAAAGTTAAATCTATACTTCCATATGGATGTCGACCTTGAGAGTGACCGTAACTATCACGAGGAAGCTCCAAACGGTCGTTAATATGTGCATACGCAATAAGTGGCGGATTTTTGGTCCAAACCGTCTCTCTAACAGTTTTATCAGAGAACGGGCCATGAAACTCTCGGCACAATTATACAAGTGGCATTCGAGAACGAAGCTGAGGCACATTTCCAGAGAGCGTGCACAATGGCGCGTAAGCATTGTAAAGGCCCTATGAGCTACAATTTTCTAGAAAACATTGAGAAGCATACAGGACAGAACTGGAATATCTAACAACAAATATAGTGTTTGCTGACGATTTCAACATTGACTGAGAACAAGATCAACTATGTAAACGAGAAATCAAAAGGATACTGAACGATGATTGTTTATCTCAGAAGATGACGGAATATTCACGAATCACTGCAACTTCATTTAGCATAATCTTTTGCATATAGTACCCAGATTGAAATATCTAATTTTCCGCTACACTTCTCGCGTTAAAAAAGCAATACCTTGAACCTCTTTCCCTTAAAAAACTCCAAAAATCTTACTGAATCCTTTCTCTTAATACTATTTGAAGTCACATTCGTCTAAGACGCATGCAAATCTCTTCAATTACCATAATACTTAGTCGGTAAAGTTCCATGTTATCCTTAACTCTTGATTGATTTTATAAGACTTCCCCGGAAAGAAAGAGCTAAGAAACATAAAACAAGCCAGGACTTCTAAACTCCTTCGCTACGTTAAACCGATTTTCGCAAAAAAACAAAAAAGTAATCCGCTTTCGAATTCTCTTAAGTGAAATAAATTATTCCGAAACATTGAAGCACAAGAACACACTAGCACTGCTAGCAAGTACCAACCTGCTACGCAACTTTTCTTGTGCAACTTTTCGGCTGGAATCCACAATAGAACTCGGCGATCTGCATATCCTTCCGTTAAATAAACAAAAACCTTCAACCCCTCCTTAGTCCAATGAGGGACTTGTGTGTGTGTGTGTGTGTCTACCTATATCCTTTAGAACTCATAAGTCTTTGAAAAGTTATGCGCTCACTCACGCTCTGGCTTTCAAAATTTACACCAACAACAATAACGTGTGGGTGGTCCTCCTATATTCTGTATCAATATTTCACTTGAGAAGTTTTTCCTTTTCACTAAAAAGTTGTTTCCACTTTTATTTTCTTAACTCTGAAATGATACAAAGATTTTTGAGTCCCTTCTGTTGTCCTTGTAACATAAATAAAGGACAGCGCATACATTTGCTGCAGTAAGCAACTCTTTTAAGTGCAAATTAATGACGTCAGGTCTAAATACCACGAAATTGTTTACTACATATGAGGCTGTGGGATATACTACTTAATTTTTAGTTTGTGTCCTTTGTATCCCTCGGGAGGAACAAATCAACCCTCACCGGGAGTTCGACTTTTGATGTATTTGACATTTGTCAAGGCAAAAGGACAAGGTGTCAAAATGTCAACCAAACTTTACAGATTGACGAAATTTTCTCTCCTCTGGTTCTGACGTATGAACTAGTTAGAACCTGTTACGAAGGGCCCTTCCTTTGTATGGAACATAGTCTAGGGAGCAACAGTGTTGTTGGGAGTATTTATAGCTTCCTATCCATTGAGCGAACATTTTCATTCCTTCTTTGTTCACTTTTTTCACGTTTTGAATGCTAAGAGCCATTAGCACAGAAAACTTTTGTCTTGCAGGGGAGCGAGAGAGAGAGAGGAACTCGGAAGGAAGGAGACGATGGAAAACTTCAAAGGAAATTAATTTGTGAGGGTTACGGTGTCAATGGGGTGTAAAGGGAAAAACTTTGTAAGTTCGCTCAAATCCAACAGCGATGGGGTTTGTTAAATTGGAAAAGTTCATGGCAGCTTCTATGAATGGATATTTTTTTTTACTTTGTTCCTTTTTTGGTTCCATTTTGGTCCGAAGAATTGATAAAGGTTTGAAAGGTGGACATTGGGTCAGAGGAACATACCACATTGAGTGGGTGGGCCTGGGCATTAGGGGATGTGTTTCACTTTGATGGAAAGTAAATTGGGGAAGACTTTGTAACATTTTTCGTTGATTTACATTCCGTTCGGATGTATGGGTGAATGTGGGTATGTGTGCCCAGCGGAGAAGGTTAGATTAATAGGCTTGATCTTTGAAGCATAACCGGTCGTCGGTGGAAAGGGTTCGGTTTAGTTTGTTTCGGTAATCAATAACTTAAGACAGAAATGTTAAAGGTCGTCTGAATAGAGGGGATGGGTGCGGTTGTTGGTTGGATTTACCGATAGGTAATTGACTGATGTAGATGCCATGTTTTCCGACAGAGGTAGAGGACAATTTGGGTGGTTTTATTCTTGTGGTTGGATATTTTTAGCTTGGATTATGATAAAAAGTGAAGAACCTTGCAGAAAGGAGAAATCATTTCTCCAACCATTCTTCTCCATTAGAAGTTTCTTTTGCTTGGATCGATTCTTATGAATAAATAAATAGATACGACGTTATTTTGAAAAACCTTTCCCTTAAGAAATTTAATTTCGTTAAGTTGTGTGGATAATTGTACGTAAACACATGTTTTTTTTTTTTTAAATATTGACTTTAAATAATACCTACACTTTTTCTTACAAATCTATAAATAAAAATAATGATCTGGCAGTACTGTAAAGAAGAAGAAAGCGTGGAAGACGGGAGATTTTCTTGTGAGCTGGAACTCGAACTTGAATTAAGCTCAAGCAGCTCTATTTGCGGAGGAAGTTCATGCCGTTGCGGGGGGTTGCTATTAATTTGTGTTTTTACTGGCTCAGAGCTCGCTTCGATCATGCCAACGTCCGGCATGTCAGGGAACTCCCTGTTGCTGTTTACGCTGATTTTGGCTTCCTGGCATCCTGGCTGATTTTTCAGTGTGTCAGTAAACCCGTTGGGAAGAATCGTTAGTGAAAATGGTGAAGAGGAAGAGGGTGCCAATTGATTTTCGCAGGAACTGATCCCACTGCTACAACCGTTGTTTCTACTCTCTATACGGCTGTTGGGTCCTACTTCATTCTCTGCACATGTGTTCTTACGCCCTGTACAAACCTTAGTCCTTGTGTACTTTCTAGTCGGCACTGGATCAGCTGGCTTTTTAGTAGGACACAGTCTTGGGAGGTTAATGTTATTCGACTGCTTGGTGTGGTTTACTCGATGCTCTTTCGATGGAGTGAAGCAAGTGTTAGCGAACTGCTTCAGGTTTTTTAGAGCGCTGCGGACCGGTTGAAACTCCGTCAATGTTTGATTAGGAGGACAATAGTTAGCAACCGAGTTCCTTGCCCTCTTTGCAGCTGGGAACGATTTAAAAGTCGCAGTTCGTTTTGACATGTTGAAATTTTTTTAATATTTAAATTTGTTCTTGACTAAAAATTTAATTCGCTATATTTAAGGCTCTTGCTTGCTTTCTGTAGAAAACACTTTTATCTATTTTACGATGAAGTCACGAATTTCTAAAATGCTTTTCGGGAATAAGTTTCCGTCACTGCTGTTGGCTTGCTAATGATTAATGCTCACTGAATCCCTTCCAGCTAATTCGAGTCCTTTTATATCGTACCAAAGGAAAAATTGTAATTATCCTGCTGAAGTAATAAAATGTTACCCCTCCTTCAGTGACCTCTTGTTGGAAACATCCTCTTGCACAATCTACCTCTCTCGCCCTCTCTCTTTCTCTAACTTAAATTCCATATTGCTCTCTCTCTCTCTCTTTACCCCTACCTCTTCGCAAGCTTCTCTGAAACCGTCTTGCTCACAAAGTAGGACAAGGAAGTGACAATCCGATTAAAATTTTACGGAAAAGTTGATCTCTCTGAAAACCTACGACAATCCAACTTTACATTTCAGTCAGTAGTACTAAAATGTGACAAAGGCTGCGCTTAGTTATAAATTATTGGGAAGCATTTACTACAAAAATACGATCCAGGGTTGCCGCTGTCCTAGTTTCATTCAGGATTTTTTAAGATCACCGACGGCATTTTTGTGTTGAACATTCAAAAATAAATATTGCCTGTCAAGTAGGTTCCCTTCGCTCTCTCTCTCTTTCTGTCTCTCGATGCTAGCTGGAAAAGTGGTATTCAAGAGACATATTGACAGGTAGTCAAGTTTTTCAGAATTCTAGTTTTGCTTTAACCTTATAGGGTCATAGTGTAGCGAAAGGGGAATCCGAGAAACTATTTCAAGTTAAAAGCATAAAAAACAAGTGCTCCTTATTTGTTGTACCGAAACGTTCTTTCGACTTGTGTTTGAGGTTTTATTGCCTCAATAATCGCATATTAAATACATATTTATCTCATTTTGCTAGTTCTTTTTTGGATTTTATTTACTTCCTACAAATAATTACGACGAATACTCTTATGCCACCTACATATTATGCTTGTGTATAGCACCAATTACACCTTCTCCTTTACAACTATCGTATATATCTATTCTGCTTATCTATCCTTCTTTTTAAAACCAACAATTTCAAAACATTCAAACCTCCTTTATCGCCTGAATCCTCCTTTTATCTTGCTTTTACACGTCAATTACAATAGATTTGTTTCAATGAAAATCAACTTTAAGCTTATTAGTACGTTCAGCCTTGCCTACGAACGGAAAGACCAGCGTGATAGCTCAGCAGCAGCTCCTAAGCTCCTTCTTTTTGTAAAAAAATGTCTTCCCTTTTGCAACATTTTGAAGGAAAACCATTCTTTCTGACAAAAAAAGGAATGGAATGGTTATGTGTATGCCCCAGTTTAAGCTGAGCAGATTTCGATTCTTCTTCGTGAAGAGAACAATCTCCGTCTTTGAGCGGTTCACTCGCAATGCTCTGCTTCCGACCCAGTTATCCACTAGCTGTAGTTTCACTAAGAACTGGAAGAAGCTTCCCCGAGACCAGGATAATCACATCGTCGGCATAGGCCGACACGTTAAAGCCGTTTTCCTTCAATATGACTAGGATCCGAACTCCGCCTTGGGGTGTTACTCTGCATACTCTTCTCTGGATGGTTGTATTTCCTCGTGTCGAGAAGGTTATCCTAGACTGGAGCATTTGTGCAATCCAATTGCAAAGTCCGGTGTTTATGTGAGCTCTATGCAGGCTGTTCAGGATCGCGGTCGGAGCTCACGTTCTTGAACGCCCCCTCAATGTCCAGAAACGCCCCCAGAGTGTATACTTTGAAGTGAAGCCATCTTTCAATGCTCGATAGAACCTATGAAGGGCTGTGTCTACAGATCTGCCTCAGATGTACGCATGTTGTAATTTAACGTTCCAATGTTTTCAGCATATAAGACGATAGACTGATAGGTCTCAGGTCCTTTGCGTTTGTGTGGCTAGCTTTCCCTGGTTTGGGAATAAAAACAAGACGCACCTCCCACCATGCTTTAGGAACATATCCTAGCTTAAGACATCCTGTGAAGATATGCTTGAGCCATGGAATAGCAATATCCACGGACTCTTGCAACATCACAGGGCGAATGTTATCCATTCCTGGTGCCTTATATGGAGCAAATGATTTGATTGCCCAAGCTATCTAATAAGTATCTATTATTTCATCCACTTCTTCCGTGCTTATTCCCGAAGTCGTCTCTGGAGTACGTATATACTCTCCGGAGATCGATGTACACTGTCGGACAAAATAAAGTGCAAATCTAAGCTTAGAAGCATTTCTTAGTTTTTTTAGCGTTAATACACTAGGCATCTTGTATAAAGGGCAAAAAAAATTATTTTGTTCCCCATCATGCGGCATATCAAATTAAAGAGAATTTTACAAGGGCTCCATATATGAAGCGAATCGTATGATCCCTATCTTATTTGATCGTGTCAGTGGGTGGTGGAAAATGTATTCACAAAATTTTCTATTTTGCCCTATAAACTAATATTTTTACTTGAAAATTAATTTTTGAAGTAAACGCCCCTAAAAAGTTGGCGTGGCCATATACAATGTATAGACGATTTGTAGATTAAGTGGATATCTACATATTTGCCCAAGTAAGTTTTTTTTCGAGTTTCATATAAAAATAGTGAAAAAAGGTGATTTTTTTGAGAAGTGGGCGTGTCAGTGGGCGGATTTTAAAATTTTTTACACCTGTATTGCTTACTTTTCCAAAGACCTCGTATACAAAATTTCATCATTCTAGCTCAAAATGTAAGGCCCAAAAACTGGTGACACACAGACGGGCGGACGGACAGACGGACGGGCGGACGGATGGACGGACGGACGGACGGACGGATGGACGGGCGAACATAGCTCAATCGACTCGGCTAATGATGCTGATCATTTATATATATACTTTATTGGGTCTATCTGCAAGATTTCTCTATGTTACAAGCTATGTATCAAACTTAATATACCCCTAGGATAGGGTATAACAATTAGAGATACGTAAAATTTTGTGTAGATTGTGAAAACAATACGAAAATTCCTATATCTTATATATTTCCTGAGAAAAATTAAAAAAATTGGGTATCTAGTTAGCCCAGTTTTTATGTTATCCAAATATTTTTTACAGTAGGTCATTTTGATACTACGATTTGCTCAAATTTCAAGTTTCATCCAAATCCGCAAAGTAGTTACAGATTTTAGAAAAGCGCATGGACTTCCCCATATTCTCTTCTCTTCCGTTTCGATTTTTCAAAAACGAAGTGATTTGCACGAATGGATCGTATATGTTAGCTCTATGCTGCTATTGAAAACTAAATAAGTTTAAGAAACTATAATTTTTTTTAAATTTTAGATTTTTTTCAAAAATATTTTTTTCTTAAATTTTTAAAACTCTAAATGCTATATTCCTTGGCATGTCAAGTATTGCCAGTGTTTTACTTTACTAAAACCAATTAACATGCAAAGTACTGTTACATGCATTTTTATCCAAAAGCTTGGTACGCCTAAACTAACTGAAATATGAAATTTTATCAAAATCGTTGAAACCATTTTGGAGAAAACTCCGTGTTTGTGAAAATCGCGCTACGTGAAGGAACTCTAAGAGTAGGGCTAGAACAAAAATTTCAATGTCACTTTTAGGGGCCATGCAATAGCTCCCTAGTATGAAAGCCCGTTTTACAATGCCGCGATAAAGCGAGGCGAAAGTGATGCGAACATTGACGTTTTAATATATGGACTGCTAGTGAAATGTCACTTTCATAAAATGTCTGCGCAAAAATATGTTCCAGCATCTCTAGCTCGTTTGTTTCAAAGCGGCAATAAACAGCAACGAAAAATCCGCCACCATCGATATTTGCCACAGGAACTTGTGCCATCTCTGTTTGTTCAGGTGTACTTGTTCCAAAAAAAGGCTAATATTTGAATAGCCTTTTTGGCTATGTAGTACAGAGTAAATCAAAACACAATTTTTTACCTGGGCAAGTGGATTCGTGCAAAAATTCGAGATATTAATCAATTATGACATTACGTTGATAGAGAAGATCGAAAAATAGGTCTGCCAATTTTGCCTGTCAGTCTATGTGTGTTTCTCTGAGGCTATAGCCTGGACGGGTGGACGGATTTGGATCTCACTTCATAGCTACGGTCTGTGTGATAATCCCTAGAGGCGAAATTGTAATTTTTGTTTTTGGCCCTATTATTAACGGTACTTTACTTACAGCCAATTTCACAAAAATTAGATTTTCTCGAAAACAGCTCTAAGGATTTTCTTTAAATTTCATATTTAGTTTAGTAAAGTTCTATAAAATGGAGTACCACGTTTTAGGACAATATTGTTAATAAGGGTACTATGCTTATAGCCAACTTAACAAAATGTCCTTTTTCTGGTGAAAGGCTCTAACGAAATTTCATTCCATATTTTGGGCCAAAAAGGCTAATAAAGGGACCTTACTTATAGCCAACTTAACAAAATGCCATTTTCATAGAAACGGCTAAGACAGTGTTGGTTAATTTTCAGATTTGGACTAATTTTCTGAAGTCTTTTTGGACAAAGTTGGTAATAACGGTATTGCCACTTTTTCACGGATGGTTCCAAAATTTTTTCAAGGATCAGGGGCTGGTGTATTTGTGGAGAACGATAACACAAGACTGCATTTTTTATGCACTTAAAGCTTGAGAAACAAAATTATTTTCCCATTTAAAATGGAAAACGTGAAAAATTTCATAAATATTTAATAAATGTTTTAAAAAGCGTCGAGACTGAGGGAAATATTTTAGAAATGTTTCTGAAATGTTTCACTTAGTCTGGACACGCCTTAATAAACAATTCACTCTAAGTAATCCCTGTCTCTATTAACAATTATTAAATAAAACTTTGAGTAGATAATTTGTTGAGGAATGCAGATATTCTGCGGAAGACAAATATTACGCATACGCCGTGTGTAGTACGTTCGTTACTTTATGAAGGGCTTTCATCCCCTCCACAGGATTGTGAAGCAACGCACTTATATTTTCTACCTAATTGGACATCTGTTTCGATTTCGATTCTGAATTCGATGTTTTTTGTTTACTGCGACAATGCCAAATTATGCATTCATTGCAATGAAAGGCTTCATAGTTATGTTCATTTTATTTAATCCTCTCATACTTGTGCTATTCATTGATTCGACCCGAGCTCTTTTATTATTATTTGATTTTTTTCACAAAAAGTATTTCAATTATTTGCTGCAAACAATTTCGAAACATCGATTTCCCCCAGACGCGACGATAGGAGCGAAGGAGAAGCACAAAATCGAACCTGGCAACGCGTCAGTCATTTTTTACCGAGTGGCCCGGAATGGAATATTTGAAATTCAATAACTCTCCATTTGCATACGATTAAATATGGATGAAGCGGTTTCTTAGTTCTGATTTTTGCTGCGCATATGTGTCTCAGGTAAATGAGAGGAATTTCAGCATTATAAAAGCACAGTCGGTGACACCGGCTGAATCTAATCTGTTCTTGTCTGGCGTCACAAGGATATTTTGTGGACACACAGTAGATTGTGGTTTCTTTACTTTTTTCCTTGTTTTAGGGGGTAAAAGATGCAAATCAGTATAACCACATATGTGTGGTGGTTAGGTATTGACATGACACAGTATATGCGATAGAATCGATATCCAGGTGTCCAGGATGCTGTTTGGTTCTGACAGGTGTTTTGTGCATAATTTAGAATTTCAATTGAAGCGAACTGTTTATTTTAATTGGCTATTTGTAGTTTTGGTAACAGAATTTCATTGAATTGATGTGACATTTCCAGTTAAAAGTGATTGGCTCTGTGAAATGTCTGTCAGATAAGTCTCTAGATAATGATTTCAATCAGAATCTCATCAGTGCGAATTTCCATTTCAAATAAATGGATTAGAAAATACGTAGGTACAAATGTACACTTAGAATAGAATATAATATATATAAAGCGTAATTCAACTTACAAGCAGTCAACCTCACCTGCAAGTGGTATACCCTGCCGACCGAGCAGGGGCGGTATAACACCCTTCAAAGGATATGACATGGCCAACGGAAGGCCAAGACGAAGAAGAAATCGTGGGTGCTTCTGACATCCCTTTTAATGCACGTACATATTACTATGTATGTACTGCCACATGCATGTATATAAATGTACACCGACGGATATCCTTACATTAAGGACGATCTCATCACGCTTATGGATACTAAGATTAGCATTAGGGTCGAACCCAAATGCGATTTGATTAAAGGTTTGGGGGCTAAAGTTTGTAGCTTCAATCTTTTTGAAACGGCTTTCAACCTAAAGGTGCCTGCGTCTCGTTAAAACCTTGACATAGACAGCCATTGCATTGTAAGGTAACTAGATATCCGAACATTGGTAACGACTTTGAGTGGGGATCCAATTGAAATGAACATAAAAAGATGGTTTACCACATAGGAGACATCATCGAAAGCATTAGGTATCTATATCAGCTGCCAGCTATCGAGGTACACGTTGACATATACAAAGAGGTCATATGCAAAAAATATGCCTCGGAGACATCTTCAGGTCTAAAAATGCTCAAAGATTCAAGGAGAAGTCTAGAACCAGTTGAAGAAATCCTTAGTTCTAAGCGCTGACATAAATCGTCATTTAACTTTCATTTAATATGCCACATGATGGAAAGCAAAATAATTTTTTTTGTCCTTCAGACAAGGTGCCCTAAAAAGTTTACGCAAAATGAAATCCATTACCACAGTTTTTTGCGGCCTCCCACATAATGTATACCTAGCGAAAGGTTCAGCTCTCTATGTTAAAGGGTTCAAAAGTTAAAGGGCTTTGACAGACTGACGAACAGACAGGCACCGTATGAAACCCATAAGAGTTCCGCCCTCCCTTTTAAGGTCCGGAACACTAAAAAACTGTGAGAGAGCTATGAAATATACTAACATTGTAGTGTAACCGTTTTACTCAGCCATATTTGCATCTATTAGGAGAGAGTAAAGAGAAAGGGAGACAAGTATAAGGGATTACATAAAAAAAATTAAAAAGAATTGATTAAAATAGTGGCACTTCACTTACCGTTTTATGATGCCATCTTTACATCTATTCCGATAGAAAAAGCCCTACAAATCCAACGGCAAATTTAACATTTGATCTTACAAAGCTCGCACACTCTTAACCACTGCATTTATGCGAAACAAAACCAGCACATGCTCCCAGAGAGCTTTCGCGTCTAAACTTTTTTAAACGCGGTTAGCTTTGACACTGTACCAGTGCTGCTAGACTTTTTTCAGGGAAAATACCACAAGATTGATAAAAATTTACCATTTCTGCCAACAAATTCCAACACAAATCAAAAATGTTTGATTTAACATCAATCAAATTTATGGTGAGACAATTATACATTATGTTTAATACTACCATTTTAGGAGTTGAAAAGCAGATAAACAAAAAAGGACGCATACAATCAAAAAATATGTAAAATCGGTGAGATTATCGTTTTCAAAGTATGTGATGAATTAATGGTTTTTGATTGTAATGAAAACGAGTGAGAAAACGAATTCTTCAAAAATTTCCCTTTTTTTTTGGAGAATATTACCTTTTTTATTTATTTTAATTGGAGTTAAAAATTACCACGAAAAGGTAAATTTACCACGATCTGTCAGGACTGCACTGCACTGCGTTAACGAACATGCAGGCGAACAGTTACATATGTACCTATGCAGCGAAACGGTAAGAACCGAAAAAAAGATGAACACGAAAAGCTTATACAACGCGTGAGGGAAATATTTACTTGAACACTTCGAGGAAGGTGACAGACGACGGCGGATTGGGTGAAAGTTAATTGGACACACTGAAGGAGTAGCTTTGAAAAACACTAACAGAAGGGAAAACACTATCGCACACGTGAACGATATATGTAGCTGAAAGAGGAGTAGCTTTTATAGAAGAATATAACAAACTTATTACTGCTAATGAAACTCAACAATAGTATCTACTACTGATTGTGAAAAATTTCCGTCAAAAGTATCTATTAAGATTGTAAGAGCAGGAGCTGCA
Source organism: Chalcosyrphus nemorum (assembly GCA_949716465.1). NCBI lineage: Eukaryota > Metazoa > Arthropoda > Insecta > Diptera > Syrphidae > Chalcosyrphus > Chalcosyrphus nemorum. Next base: position 8,228,189 of record OX454335.1, read on the forward strand.
TGGACGAGGAGGAGGAGAAGACTGTTCCTCATCTTATGCGCAGCTGCCAAGCGCTCTCAATCCGAAGAAAGTTGCACTTGGGTGAATAATTTAACAATTTGGACTTAGACATCAATCGTAACCTAAGAAGTTTACATTATTACAATGACTAGTAAGAACAAAATTCTGATTGGTGATTTTAAAATAAACATACCTTCGCAATTCAGTTGATGTTCATAATTTTCTATCTGCGCCGTCTGCGTTTGGTTTTGAATCTGAGATGAATCATATTACTCGTTTTAATTCCTACCTGGACAATATAGGCTGTACTGAAACAATTATAGGCAGTTTATAAAATTACAAATGTAAAACAGTTTACAAAGCGATATTATAATAGTACATAGCAACATTTTGAAACTAGTAATCATCCCTATACTAATTTTTTTGTCGTAACTCCCACCCCAGTATCATTACTTACCCACGATGCTCTAAGCAAAGGACACTTTCACCCAAAACGATTTTCCGCTCGACACAAATCAATCTCCTCAAATTGACAATGACAATAACGATTCGAAGTCCAAACAGAACCAGACAATAGAATAAGCAATAAGCTTGAAAGAAAAAAATGTAAGGGGATTACATATTCCCCTTTTTGAACGCAATATGCTCGCGTCATATCGAATGATAAATCGCAACGCGCATCAATTCAGTGTCCTTTTGAGTTTGCCTCCTTTCATCCACCCGCCATTGATGCTTTTCTTTCCTTTTGCTGCTAAAGCAATCATTACTTTCCTTATATCTCTGCGCCTTTTATGCTGTGCTCCTATGTCCAAAGTGGAAGTGGTTGCGGCTTCCAATATATCTAAGGGATCACCAGACAACATGCACACACGGAGAACTTGACAGTTTTGCCGCAATTATTTGTACAACAATAAACACCCACAAATCTTGTTTTCCTATTCAACGTTTTTGTCCGGCCGACGACGGCGAATGAATGTGTGTTTTTCCTTTGTCCTGTCCAGAAAGGAATTGAAAGAATGTTGTTTCTTCTGGACATGAACAATATCCGGTTAAAGAACGATTGGGGGGACGAAATGAAGACAACCAACTTAGACAAACATACCGACAAAACAGACAATGATTTATGGGAAATGTCTGCTGGCGACTTTTATCTGATAAAAATCCTCAGTGGTATCCTTCACAGGTTCAAATCTAAACAGGGAAGGAGTGGATTTTCCAAACGAAAAAAAAAGATCAGCACAATAGTGACCACTTTTCGATTGCTTTGCTTTGTCAAAGGATTCTTTTTATGAATGCTTTGAGGGAGACATTTTTTTTTTGAATGATTGCCATCAATACGTTTGACGTTGGAATCTGACAGATACACGTGTCATAAAGTGTCCTAAATTGAATGGCATTGACATTTCCTATTGCAGTATAAGCGCAAACAAGGTGACAGGTACGAGTAGTCTGATGGTGATGTGCTGTTTAATTGATTTGATTAATGGCGCCCCAAAAGTCGATTGTGATGCTCTAGTTGAAAGGACACAACAAAGCGTCTTGCTGATGGAGTATTGCCTTGGGCGATTGATACTTGAATATAGTTTCATCAAAGGGAAGTCAGATGTTTGCGCGGAGTCAACATGGAGTGAGTATATTAAATTAATTAACAAAGATATCGGAGTAGATAGATGGATCATGATAGATACCCAGGTGTAAGCCTGCGGGAGACTCTCAGTTTTATTGAATAAGTTGATTATTATCAATCGATTGAGAGCCTCTGAGTATTTTTACATTTTCAATTATGAGTCTGCAAAGAAAGGTCGGCGCAGCCCGCATCGCAAGCTATCCCTTTTGTTCCCAATCAGCTCCTTAAGAGAAAAATTAGAGTATGAAGTCACCGGTCGAATTAGTTGACATTTCTTCTTCTTCTTTTTCTTCTTGGATGGTGCAATAGTTCGTTTTGAATCTGTGCTAGCATTTACACCTAGTTCGGCCTTTGGCTTATTGCCTCCAGTTGCGTACTCCAATTTTGTCGACATCGCTTGACCTTGTATGCGCTACCTACTTCGAGCAGACCCTCTACTCCGTCGTCCCTCTGGGTTTAATTCGAAGACTCTGTGGGCCGAAGCGTCGGTGTCCATTTGCTCTACATGTCCTAGCTATCTCAGACGTAAAATACGAAGTTTTTTGACTAGGTCGATGGTACTGTACAGATCGTATAGTTCGTCCTTGAGTCTTATCCTCCACAACCCTTTAACGCAAACTAGACCGAATTTCTTACGAAGAATTGTTTCCTCCAAGCGACCAAGGATATCTTTATCCAGAGTCAGAGTAGCACAGCCAAGGTAGACAAAGTGCATTAGTAGCTGACCACTGTGACGTTTTGTCCAATTCATCAGTGATGAAGTTCCTTTCTTGTTGACAGCATGTACTTGATTTTGCGTTCGTTAATTGCACCAGCAATGAATTGTAGATACCCTTGAGAACGTGTCCCACTTTGTTTCGGGATAAGTTCTATAGAATGCAGATCTGGACCAGGTTGAACTTTTTTTTAGCTGGCCAGCGGGAATCCTTCAAAGACGAAACTGTACTTAGTAACAGCGTGGGATATCCACCCACCTCCTCTTTAACCTCTAAGGGTGAACTTCTGCTTTTTATACACGACTCGTTCGTATAGGCAGCTAACTGCGCTGCAGTTCCTTGTTACTTCTGCCTTCGTTGTTCCCTCATGATGGTAGCCACGGTCTAATGATTTTCTCTAGAGTTAATTCGATATTTGCCAACAGGATACGGCCTTCATGATATCGTGGACAGTTATAAGTTCCACGTTTTCAACTGCTTCTGTGCGCATTGGACAATAGGGGTTGTCGTCATGCCCAAATCTGTGGAGGTATGCTTTGAAATATCCCTGTCCAGTAGGCATCTGTGTCAGGCAGAAGTTTGGCTGTCCATTTTTGCTATTGATCCAAAGGTCTATATTGCGGATCAATCTTTACGTTCATCTACCTTTGACAGAAGAGTTCCATCTGTCTTGCCATTCTTCGAGGCTTATTATTCGTGGTACTTTTTTATTGACTTCGACTTGTTGTTGTTGACACCTTTGTCCTGCTGGAACGATACTTCCATAGGGTTTCTTTAGCGAGAAAGTCTATTGGCACCGTTCCAGCAATCTGTATACTCCCAATGCATTGAGTAAACTGCCTCTACCTTCAATTTCTTGCCTTCGAATGTATAAAATGATGCTACGATGCAGTACAGTCTCTTGCCAGACCCAGATTTGGTCCCTAGGTACAAGGTGTTGTAGGAAACAAATCCGTAGGTGAACTAGCTAAGACTGACGCAAGACTTCTGTTCGTAGGACCAGTCTGGTTAAGGAAGGGGAACACGTTGCAATAATGTCCTGCGGCTAAAATAATCTAAACGAGCAATCAAGCTTTTGGGGTAAGAGGAGCAAATATACTTACTTCCAATCCGTATCTACAACGTTTTGTAAAACTCTATAAAAGCCAACAAATAATGCGTGGGTACTGCCAATCTGACACCTACGTATGTAGAAAAGGTACTTTTCTCCTCCTTTTAGCTTCAAATAAACTAGTACTTCCCACATACATATGTATAAGGCCATAAATTGTCATCGCCATGTTTATAATATCCCATCGGCGTTCTAATCAAATGCTAATAAACGCCAATCACTCTGAGCCAACTTCCAAACATCGACTCCCCACTTGTAACCTTCAGTTTTTTTTTGCCACTCATATTTGTTTACATTAAGCGTTCGAATACAAAACCCTCGGAAGAACTCTGAACCCATGACATTAGATGTGCTTCAAATATTTCCCTAAGTAATCAATCAGAAGCCAACCATCTAAATTGCCTCTCTTCAATCTCAGACATTTTTCTGCATCCTCATCATTCGACCATGCCGACAACCACGTGCTGCATGACCTAATTTTAGGGGAATCATCCTTCAATGTACATGGTAGGGGATGTTGGAATCTCTGCTCTCCTGTCCCTCTTAGTTTGGGTATTCGCAAAAGGAATTGTAGTCAACGGTCAACTCTGTCATGTTGTAATTTGATTTCCTTCATTCTTTACCCACAGGAGTTGCTCTACTACTAGTCATCGTTATCATTCCGAGATCCTACACGGTAGGCATGGCGAGGATGTACAAATTCTTGTTTTTTTTTTTTTTGTTCAATAGGAAGCGTATCATGACTTACATCGCCTCTGGGAGCTTGGCTCGTATCTACGTTTGTGTGTCACGTTTTATAGCATTCCAATGGATTACTAGGCAGAATTTTTATTTTTTTGCTTCGTAAGATTTACGCAGAAGGATTCCCTGAGGAGAAATTTGTGAAAAACTGCCTGCGAGTTGAGTTCGGCCCGCATTCAGCTTGATTTCAGTTTAATCACATTTTTGTTTGACATGTTGGACTGCAAGGAATGATGTTCATTTAGAGAGACTAACAGGTAATCATTTTGTGGAAATTTCTAACAAATGTCCTTTCAATTGAAACATCGATGACTATAGGTTATTTGGTACTGAAATGCTGGTAACTACAACCTGTTAAGCTTTGTCAGGATAATTTAGTGGATTAGTAAAGTTATTACACAAAAAGGATTATTAAATATCCCTACAATGTTGCATACAGAATTGTTTCAGATTCTGCTTTTGGGATTCCAGACGTTAAAAAATTCATCCTTATGAAATCAAATGAGTGTCCATCTGCCTATTTGTTAAACCCTTCTTCTGTTATAACTCCAAGCATTGGGCTAAACTGGTTGGAAAACTTAAATTCCCTGCAATTGATTTTTGTCTCAATTAAAAGCACGTGCTTAAGGAACCCTATCCTGTAATGAATGGACGTTCAAGGTACGAGCATTGGAACATCAGAATTAAGCAACTGCTGATTGACCTTGAGTCTATTGGTTGTAGTGTTCTTGCCTATGCGGATGATGTTGCCTTAGTATACCACGGGAAATTCTCCGACACTCTCCGGGGCCGCTCACTTTGGACTAAGGGTGAACCCTCAGAAGACCGCACTAGTCCTCTTCAGACGGAGATATAACATTTGGATGGCGGACGACTAACAAAGGCCACGTAGGAGTAGTATCTCCCGATAGATGCTGTTTCGCTAAATAACGAAAAGGAGCCACTGCAGCCGAACACCTAGCAGCTCTGTTAGTAAGCTCTACTCCAACCTCCCAGAGGTGCCATCTGGGAATTTCTTCGGAAATTGATAACGTGAGGGGACAAATGGCGAGCTTCCTGCGCCACAAAACAGGATTAGTGTCGGTTGGTCTGGGGCACAGCGAACCTCAACCGAAAAAATTCATATTGCTCCGAAACGTAACAAAACGCCTCGGATACGTACGGATAACTTGTTGACGACCTTTGGCTATCGACAACGGACAACGCTCGGATTCTGGAACGTAAAGACCCTCCTGAACTCACTCCATGAAGGGCCTTATAACGCCAGATTCCTCCACATGGAGCGCGAATTCGCACGCTATAAAATAGACATCGAAGGGTTGAGCGAAATAAGATTGTTTGATGCGGGGGAATACATCTCCCCAACAAAAAGCACTGTCATGCTCTTCTCCGATAAGCCAGCTGAAAGTCCACGGAGGTTCGGAGTGGGACTGGTGTTAACTCCAGCAGCGTGGCTGATGATGAAAAGGACAATTTTTACAGTTATTTAGGCGCCGTCTTCAACCATACACCAAACGGAGACATCGTAATTGTGATGGGGGATGTCAATGCCAAGGTAGGTAGCGACAACACTATGCTCAAACACGTGATGGGAGTTCACGGTCTTGGGGACCGAAACGACAACGGTGAGCGGTTTGTGAACTTCTGCAATACCAACCGCCTAGTCATTGGAGGCACCTTGCCTTACAAGCTTTACCTTACAAGCAGAAGTAATCAGTAGATCATTGCAGGAGAGCATGGATGACCACTGGAATGCTGTGAAAAATGCTTTTGCAACGGGGACAAGCACATACATCGGTAAGAGGCAGAAACACCAACGAACATGGCTTTCAGCAGATACCTGGAGACCTATCGAAGAGCGTACAGCAATAAAAGCTCGGATTGCAGCCGCCTCAGCAGTGCAGAAAACCGAGCTAGAAACCCAATATCGTGCGAAAATGAAAGAAGAGCAGCGTAGTGTGAGGCGTGCCAACCTTCAGTACTTCGGCACACTCGCTTCAATGGCTGAAGAAGCAGCGAGCAGATGCGACAGTACGACTGTTTATAGTATCACCAAGGAGCTCACTGGTGGTTGGAGCTCCAAGCAACACCCGGTGAAAAGCCTAGATGGGAGTCTTCTGATGTCGGATGAGGATCAGCTCGTTAGATGGAGAGAACATTTCGCCACAGTATCAAACCACTTAGGCGATGTCGATATGTTCTCATTTGGTGAAATTGGTGGAAGATGGGGATTTAAATCTCATGTCGCACTGGCTATATACGTCTGCTGTCAGATCTATACTTTTTTATGGCGTGTCCGTCTGGTGGACAGCTCTTTTAAAGACTTTTAGCCTCTCTCTCCTAGGAAAAGCTCAAAGAGCTGCATGTATTTGTATATGTGGAGCCCTTAGAACCACCACCTCCCCTGCATTAGATACCATTTTTCACCTACTGCCTCTAGATATCGTCAGCAAACAAATGGCTGCCTAAACAGCGATTTGTCTATCTGCCTCTTCACAGTGGCCAAGTCTCAACTATGGTCTCTCCTCTCTCTCTGTGAAAGCACTGACTACATCCCAACTAAACTCAGCTTTGGTCGAACTTTTCGTACATTAATCCCAGCTCGTGACCTATGGTCTAATCTTGAGCAGGTGAATATCGGAGCGATTCATATCTACACTAATGAATCTAAGACCCCAAATGGAGTTGTTGGTGGTGTTTAACCCTTCTTTGCTTAACTTAAGCATCTCCTTCCGCCTCCCTGAAAGATATTAGCATTTTCACTGATAGTCAGGCAGCCATCTGGAATCATTCACAACCACATTAAAGGTGATCTCTGATGGAGATGTTGGATCAATATAAGATTCACCTATGCTGGGTGCCGGGCCAGAGGGACATTCAAGAACTGTAAGGTGAATGAAATTGCCAAAAGTGGCACAACCCTCCCAATTCAGTCCGAAAGGACGGGATATGCATGCCATTTCCTACTTGTAAACATATGCTCAAACTGGATGCTATAAGGAAAGCCAACGCTCTATGGGAACAATGTATCTTTAGAGAGCTGTGGCATAACCCTAACCAGAAACGTTCAAACGTCCTGCTCTAGCGTTAAGAAGGAAACTTCACTTGGGGTCCTATTTCTTCGATGATCTTGGTTTATCAAAAGCTCCGGCTGATTTTCTTGATCTATCAGCTTAATCAAGGGAAAACTATTGAAAAATCTCTGACAGCACAACAATGCAGAGTTCATATTTTCCATGTCCACCATATCGAGTACCTACCCGTCGAAGATGTACCAGTACATGGTCGTCATAATATTATAAAATGAACTTCAATAATGAGTTCCAATAACTAGTATATTCCCCAGCATAATCTAACAACGAAAACTTGTACAAACGGGAATTTTGTTTAATGTCCTTAGCTACCATTTTCATGTACCATTCCACTTACTCCTTATGCCTGGGGTATAAATCCCCAAGAATCCCATGGAACATATAAAATCAATTTAATTCTTCAGCATGAGTAGATTTCCCAGCGTTTCATATGCACACACGCATCATCTTCCACACAAAAGTGTCACGCATGATTGGGCAGGAGTAATTGATGAAGAGCAGTACCACTACCACCCCACTCGATGCGAGGGTCGCAGGGAATAAGGATATTATCTTGTCCCGAAAGTGAAACGAAGATTGAAGTGTAACATGATCCCGAAATTCTCCTCTCGCTTCATCATATTTCTACACATCTTTGCGTCCGCCTAATGCTTTCTCGTGCGTAATAGGACGACAAGGCGTCGTCGTCGTCGTCGTCGTCGTCGCAAGGGTGAATGGTTGAACTCTCGCCTGTCATCTGAATACTACATGTATTCTAGAACCCAAAATCATTGAGCGTAAGATTAAACCCTTCAGACAAGGAAATTTTGGAAAGCAAAAAAAAAAAAAAAAAGCTCCGAAGAAAAATGATAACACAGAACAAAAAGAAAGGGTTGGCTGTGTGCACATGTGTGGGAAAGACGAATTCAAAGAACCATCAAAAGGACGCTTTATTATTTTACGATGATGCTCGTGTTTTCTTTAAGAGTTACTACCACTGGGGAATCCTTTTCTCGTGCCACTAACATCAGCAGCGGCGGAAACCCCAAAACGAACAGAGGATTTCGTATCAATTTTGATTTCGTGCAAGGATTGAATCGACAAACAGACGTATACGTATACCCGTATCTGCAGGGATTCTTCGTCACTTGTTTGGTTGTTTTTGCACTTAAACGGTAAATGATCAGGATTGTCGAAGCGATTACGGAACGATTTTAATAAAATTCATTCGGTTCACTTCATTTGGAATCGTTTGGGAGGTGATCTGTAGGCCCATGAGGTCCTTTTGTTGTTTTTTTAGATGAATTGTTGCTTCAAGATATGTGCTAGATATTTATGACAATAGTGATGTGTGTAAATTGAGGTTGAATTTGTTTAATGAGTGTGAATGGCAATAAAAGATATTGGACAATTTTTCAGAAGACCTAGCTAACTATAATTAATAAAGGTCATAACCTTCATGGCTGACCATGGTGTAGTGGAAGTGTAGTGGGTTATTGAATGAAAGGTCCGGCGAAGTTCGAGCCATATCTATTGAAAAAAGTACAAATTTGGCTTGGGAAGACTTGTGTGTTTCAGCATGAACGCAAAAAAATACTGTGAATTAGACACGAATGAAAATAAAATACATATAACTCTCCCCGGTTAGTTTGGACACCAGCCATGAAGTTAAAGGTTGAGATCTAATTTCACCTGAATTTCGAATGCCATTGCAACAAATTTATGCTATTTACAATCAACATTATAAAAACACTTAAATATAATATACATATGTATATTAATCCTGCCTTCAGAAAATATGTATAAACACACATACATATGTACATATATGTAGGTATACTCAACATAATACGTTGAAAACAAAAGTGGCACTATGCAAAATGTTGCACTTTTGAGTTAGAGCGACATCTAGGAACCGCGCACCCTTTATGAAGATATTCGTCCTGATACTTCATCTAATTTCCATAAGAGGTCACTAGTGACGTAAATCACTCAATCGTTCATTGATAAAACGACGCTTCGGCAGTTCAAGTCAAGTCATTAAAAGGCATTCATGTCATGTTTCAATGACATAAGAACACCTGGGTTCAATGACTGACTGAGATATCCCACAGTAGATTGGGTACAATACCCAAGTCAGACTGAAGTGTCCGTAGAAAGAAATTCCCGAATTTGCACCACAACCCCCAGTAAGGAAGAGATTATTACCGTGAACCAAAAAGGCTGTAGGACTTGACGGCATACCTGCGCAGCTATGTCAAGCTGCATCAGCCGTTCCCACTTGTCGGGAGAAGATGGGAAGACGAGAATTTTTCCGAATGAATGAAAGAAGATAATAATCGTCAAACTCCTTAATAATAACTAGAATCATTCGGGCGTGAATCAAAGAAGACCTTGGAGAAATACTCGACGCCGAACAAGCAAGTTTCCGCTCTGGATCCTCCTTTGTCGACCACATCAACACTCGCGACTCATCATCGAGCAGTGTTTTGAATATCGATTACCACTTCACCTGCTGTTCATTGATTTTGAAAAGGCGTTTGATCGTGTCAATCGGGAATTTATTCGGCGTGCCTTACGCAGGAGAGGCATTTCTGATATATTAATAGCAATTATCAAGGCTACATATGACGGGTCCACATGACCTGTCTTATACCCAGGAAGGCTGTCCGAGGAATTCGAAGTCCAAATTGGGGTTTGGCAAGACTGCATACTTTCATCAATACTATTTCTATTGGTGATTAGCAGGAAATGGAAGATTCGATGGACTCTTACATTTGAACTCACTTAACTCGAATACGCCGACTTTATATGCCTCCTGTTTCACAGAATAAGGGAATCAGACGTCGTTGGGCTGAAAATTAACTCGGCAAAAACTAAAATGATCGGCCTAGGACCGAACCGTCAATAGTTGCCTGCGCTACATCGACGAACGTGGCAGTGGATTGGTCACACTCTCCGAGGTCCATAGCTAACCAAGCGATGCAATGGATCTGCTTACCCAGGATGGCAAGATACGCGGCGGGCCTAGGAGTACGTGGAGCAGAACTGGGAATGAACTGTGCAGAGCTGATGCATATTTCCAGAAAGCTAACACGATGGCGCGTCGACATTGTAGAGGCCCTACAATGATAAAATGCCAATTTTCGAATAAAAAACTAGTTCTAAACAGTGATTTTCTGCTTAGCGCCATTGTTTAATTTGGCGACTCTTTTAGAAACTCAAACTACTTAAACAAAAAATGACACTATACCAAGCTTTTTCAACATTCCCTTTTTTAAAATTCCATATTACAAAAAGATAGTGCTAGGTAAGATTAGGTATGTGGGTTGGCAGAGGAAACAAAATACCTCCGTCGCACTCAGGTCAGCACTGAACCATTGTGTTACCCATAGGGGGCTTATAAAAAGTACCCCTTGCCCAATTAACCCATAAATATCTGCAACAAACCTCTCATGGTTGTACTTACTCATTATCCTTGTATACAAACCATCCTGATGTTCTGATGAAGTTCAGTAACATGTCGGTATTAACATTGGAGAGTTCTCCTAAATCCTGAAAGAAGTGCTTGCCGAGGAATTTGTACCTGGAATGTTGGAGTCCAGGGCATTGGCAGAGGACACTCTATAATCTCCTCATCGCCGTATCCTCTACAGAGTTCTTCGTCCGTCCGACGTAGTTTCTTAAGGTGGTACCGCAGAGTGTAGTGGCCCTTGAGTATCCCCACGAGTAAGGACAGTGAACGTCTGTCCTTTCGAATAATTCTCTCGGTCCTTGCTTTGTCAAATTTGACCATAGTTGTTTTGCAGTTTTGCAAGTGTCTATGGACTTCCATCTCAAGTTCGCCTCTCTCATAGCCAGCCTCTCTGCCTCGAGCCTGAGAGCGCAGGGCGGGGTGCTTATGGAGAGGTCAGTCAGTTCAAGTGGGTCCGATGAAGCTTTCCTTGCCAATTCATCTGCCCTTTCATTTCCCGGGACGCCCTTCTACCCAGGGATCCAGCAGAGTAGAACCTTGTGTTTTATTCCAAGAGCCTTAAGCTCTTCGCGACAGCACTTCACAAGCTTGGATTTTATTTCTATGCCAGTAATTGCTTTGATATCTGCCTGGCTGTCGATAAAGAAAGTGATACCTTCTGGCGGTATTGCTCTTACGGCAGACTCACGGGCCGCTGTTGTCACTGCCAGGACCTCCGCTTGGAAAACACTACTGTGGTCTGGGAGTCGTATAGATCTGGATATACCTAATGATTCGGAGAAAATTCCGGATCCTACACCGGTGTCCATTTTCGATCCATCAGTGTAAACAGCTATGGATTCGGTATTTGATATGCGGCTGTCTTTCCATTCTTCTCTGCTAGGGTAAGCTGAGGTAAATGGTATTTTGAAGTCAAGGTAAGGCGTAGTAGAGTCTGTTTTGGGTGTATGGCCGAAAAATCGGCCGAGGCATCATCGCACTAGTGGCACCAATGCACGCTAGTCTTTGTACTTTAGTGAGATCCTTCAGGTAGGTGGATTTGTTTAATGCTGGCCACCATACTAGGCTGCCATATGTCAGGATGGGTCTTATGATAGCCGTGTACATCCAGAGGATTGTTTTTGGAGAGGGTCCCCAGGTCTTCCTGAAAATTCTGCTGCACGTGTAGAAGGCTATGTTGGCCTTTTTGACTCTTTCATTTATGTTAGGTCTCCAGGTGAGTTTTCTGTCTAAAATGATACCCAGGTATTTTGCGCTGTCGGATAGGCTGAGGGGAATGCTTCCCACAGAGGGTGTGCTGAACCGAGGGATTTTCCTTCTGTTGGTAAATAAAACCAATTCAGTTTTCTGGGGGTTGACGGTTAGGCTTGGACCAACTAACCAGGATCTTGAGGGCACCGTCGACTTGCTCACTGAGCGTAGGGAGAAATTTGCCCGTAACCATCAGTACTACATCGTCTGCATAGGCGACGACTATGTGATACTGTGTGACGATAGTGTTACTACATACATATACATCGGCCAAGTAATATAAAACTTTTAAAACTTTTTTTTTTGTTAGCAGAAAGGACTTTGTGTATTTCAACGCAGCAAAAATCACACACCATGGAGTATAAAAATTGAAACCTAATATCACCTGAGTTTCACCAACTCCTTCCTATCTCTCTTCCAACTATTAACTAACGCCCGTGCCCTTTAATCAGTAAAAGGGTATTCATATCCCCTTTGGCATGTGCAGATTATCAAAAGAGGCTATTGACCATTGAATTACGTCCAAAACTTTATTCGACCATGTTCGAAAATAAGTTAAAAAAAAACTAGTTATGTTCAATTATTTTTGAAATCAAACTCAAACTATTAACAATGAGATGGAAATCTATCTCAAAAGCGTCAACTACATAACGATAATCATCAAAAGATACTCCAACTTTATTTGTAAGCTATTTTCTTTCACTATGTCATTTATATCTTGATCTGAAACATGCAACAATACTCCATACAAGCATGTGTATGAATGTTATTCTCCCAGTAGAGACTTTAATCTGAAAATCATGTTATCCTCAGAGAACTTAAATTTCCATTTGCGGTTAATTTTACTGGCATCTACTTGAACTTTTCGTATAATTAATGCACTTTACATTGGGTCAGAATTGTACAAGTGACATCCAAACAAGGCAAAGGATACTACCGACGGCGGCCGAGGATGTGGTAGACGCCCTCTCTCACTCGGCATGTCATGTTCAGAATTTATGCGAATTGACCAAAGTGCATTACAACAAACATACACTCTGTTGGCCATAACGGGGCTTATCGTAGAGAATCCCTGAAATTCCATACAACATGTAGATACATGCCTTCTGTATTCAGGACTAAAGCCCCCCATAAATCCTTCGGTGATGATCTTGAAATGTTTGCTGTCCAATGCGGCCTTATGGACATGCATTCCTTACCGCCTCCTCCCTGTTGATTGTGTAAATTTTGGCGACTAAGTCAAATCGAATTTTAATAGTTCCACGCAAATATTATCATTTATCATTGTCACAATGGGGGATGCAGCCGGCCGGCAGGATACAACACCGAAGCCATGTGAAACATCTTGTTCCGGGCATCCGAGAAGGAATTTTTCAGTCCAATGCACAGTATGTATGTTTCGCTTTCGGGTGGTGATGCTCAGCTCAGGCATCTTAACTGTAAATGGGTTGGGTTGATTCAGGTTATCTTAGAAAGGACACTACAAGATGAATATGAATGCCTCTATGCATTACTTGACAATGAGTGTAAATCTAATTAAAATTGCTTGGGTTTGAGATCGATCGGAGCGATATAGTTTCGAGATATCCTTGCATGCCCTGGGCTTATTTATTGCAAGTGTTATTCCTAAATAGAGACAATCTTCGAAAACTCAATTTATTTCGATATTTATTATTTTTTTGGGGATCAAATCTAAATCTTCGAACAAAAAAAATAGAAAGAAGGACTAAAAGTAGGTCCCGCTGCTCTTTCGATTGAACCCAATTTTTCTTGTTGTGCTTTTGGGTTTTTGGCTAAACGTTTAGATACGAGACAAATCTTCGCTCTCTGGACTTGTGTGTGTCCTCGTCGGGGACATTTATTTTGCACTAAACATGAGTGAATCAGTGTTTGCCCGATTACATTTGATTTATTCTTCTCTCATGGTTTACGACGATTCCTTTAGGTAGCCGACACTGAAATATGTGGGTCATCGATAACAGATGGTTGTTTTGTGTCCCTGGGTGTGTGGCAAGGATGTGGTCTTCCACTGCGTCTTGCCTGATTAATGATTTTTAAATGCATGTCTTGTGAAATGAATATTCTAGAAGCGTTCCTTGGCAGGGTTTTTCGGTATCTTTTTCTCTGTCAGTCGGGTAAGTGACGGAGAAAATTGGCTCAGACAAATTGAGTTGACATTTGAACGCAATACTCTGTGCGAGACATGTGCAATTATATACGTTGCCATTGTGAATGGCAGTTTCTGTAAGAAGTTACACATAAGGGCAAGGGGTGAACGTTTTCGGTTGACCTGTGATGAAATGAAAAGATTAAGAACTGGATCCGCAATTTGATGTTGTGAGTTTAGACGATGTCACCTTCAGACAAAATAGAGCACGGTTTATGGGTTTAAATGTATCTTTCGTTTATGTCAACTATAAGTACTAATACTTACATATGTAATAGATAGAGACAGTTTTCAAAAACAACATTATAATGACAGTACATTGGTTCGTGGACGAAGTTTTATATTTCCTTGAATTTCGAAGAGCTTTCAGAAAAAATTTGAGTAAGGGTGATTGAAGCGTTCTTCTGCAATATGTCGTGGTGATTTATTCACCGTTATACATAATTACTTGCAGACGCCTTAAAACGGATCAGTGGATAGCCATGAAATAGAAGTTCCAGGATGTCTTTTGAAATGCTTTGACAGAGGATAGTGAACTTCTATCTGATGGTACTGATTTGGAGGACGCTAGGGGTTTTTTGGTGGGCATAAGGCCTAGGTTGCCTTTCTTAGCTAGATGTTTGGAGCGGGGCTTGTTTGAAGCCCGTCAGTATGGAGCAGTTGGCTTGGTACATTTAGCCTAAAGCGAGGGATCTTTACTCTACTCGTATTCGGAGAAACTGCTAGGTCTCTTTGACATACAGAACAATGAACTGGGCGCAGGTATCTGGAGTGTGCTGAAATCCCATGACGGGGAGGTGATACAGATAAAATGCATCACAGTAAGGCTGCGATGACTTGGTTGACGTTTTAGCGGATCTGTACCATCGCAAACAAATCAATTTTTTGAAAATAAAATCAAAGATGGCAAGTCTAAACCTTTCCCAATTTCATGCATAAGTTAGGTGATCGCTTTTCTCGACAGACATTAGATGTGTGTACCTGACTTTCTGTCAGGAGTTCGGTAAGAAGTTTTGCCAGCTAGTCTTAAAGAAGAGACTAAATTTAACTGTTTGTCTTCCAACACTCCTTTTGGAACAACACTCCAGATTGATTCCTGTTCGTGACCATCAAATCGGCTTCAGAGCTAAGCATTCGCCAATTGGCCGGGCTTACAGAATAATTAATAATATAGAGAAAACTGTTTAGGAGAGAAAAATAAGCTCTTGCGCCTTTCTAGACATTTCTCAAACCTTCGACAAGTTATAATATGAAGGCTTGACGGGACGGTAATATAAGATTTAAGAATCCTTCTTTGTAACCTGACTTTTCTGTATAAAATACTCTGAATTGAAGGACATTGCTACCGGAGTACCACAACAAAATGTTTTTGGTTCGGTCTTGCTCTTACTCTTACAAGGTGAGGATGCACTTAGACCAGGAGTTGGTCCATTGTGCTGCCGATGTGTAAAGGTGGGTGTGTCACCCTCTTACTCAGGGAACCATTTACTCCTTATTATGAAGGAGATCACTTAGATCGTTGAACAGGTATTCACCTAGTGTGGCCTTTCTAATGTTGGCAAGTGAGGGGCACGTGCATAGCAGGTGACTGATAGTCTCCTCTTCTTCTTCATCTCTATAACTTCTACAGAAGTCATTATAGGGGATGCCCAGTCTTTGGGCATGCCTTCCTATAGCACAGTGTCCAATGAGGGTGTTTACGATTTTGGAGAGGGCTCCTCTCTTATGCTTCAGAAGTCCGATGGACCTGGTTTCATTTAGCGTGGGCCAGAGCAGCCTTGCAGTACTACAGTGGCCGAGCTGTTGCCCCCGATGGTTGGCTTCTCTCACCGCATCAGCATGGACATGGTATTTAGGATAGGACCTTGGCGCCTCGATGTCGGTGACGCTTACGCTGTTTAGATATGAGGAGCCTCGTCGGGCCAGTTCGTCAGCTTCGCAATTCCCTGGTATATTACAGTGACCCGGTACCCAGCAGAGGGTGAAGTTGTACTGTCCAATTATATCGTTCAGAGATACGCGGTAGTCCTTCACTGCCTTGGATCTCGTTGTGCTGGATCCGAGAGGTTTGTTGGCCGCTTGGCTGTCGATGTATTTGACAATATCCGATATTGATACTGCATTAGCCGCCAGCCAATCAGCTGCTTGACGAATGGCAGTGACTTCGGCTTGGAAAACGCTGCAGTAGCTAGGAAGGCTGAAAGAGAGGTAAATGTCCAGATCTTTTGAAAAGATACCAGAACCGACCCCTTCTTCGGTCTTAGAGCCATCCAAGAAGATTGTCAGCGATTCATGGTGAAGGACATCCCGTTGTGTCCATTCTGTTCTGTCGGGTATTAAGCATTTGTAGCCCATGTTGAAGTTGTGTTCAGTGGGCAAGTGGTCGGTGACCTTTGGAAGGTGCCGGTGCATCAAAATTATTCTGGCGTATCCAGTGTGTTATTGTTTCCATTGTCTGGAATTCTCAGTCTTATTGCTGAGCAGGCAGCCAGTTGTTTGCTGACGATGTCAGTTGGAAGAAGGTTGAGCATGGTTTGGAGCGCTGATGTGGGAGAGGTTCTCAGTGCACCAGTAATACTGAGACTGGATTAGGTTGGAGGTCTTCTCCAGGGCAGGCCAGCAGACCAGTGCTCCATATGCTCTTACTTAATACTCGAGATACATATATCCCAAGAAATAAAAAATAAATCAGTCAAGCCAGCAACTGCAAGGCAAAGATTTGGCGCGTTGTTCTAAACGAAACTAACTCAATCAAAACGATTATATAAAGGAGTCATAGTGTCTTTCGAGGATTTCACACCCACCAACGAAAAAAATAAATAAACCTTTAACCACATTTAATAAACACCTAAGCTAGTGAGCTCTTTATTTAGATGGAATTAAGAAAATAATTAAATCAAAGTCTACTTTAGCTAAAACAAAAGCCAGCTTTATTCAAAGCCAGTTGACTTTGAAGGACCTCTATATTTTGCTATATTCTAAGCTAAATCAATTCCATTTTCCTTTGTCTAGAAACTGGTAGGTACCAGTCATATCTACCACCTCGTTAAAATTGTCAAAACCTTCATTTCATTCCGTCCGCTGGCATATTAATCAGCGAATGGGGTGGCAAAACAAAAGGCCTCCATTATTCTTCTGAAATCCTAGAAAAGTCTCTAATTATACGTCTACGTGTTTTCGCCACCGATTTTGGCAATTAGTCTTTCTCCATAAACCGATACATTTGCCTTTGACAGCATGGCTTCGTCCCAACGTTGCCCTCCCCACCGCGCACCGCCGCCGCTGCCGCCGTCAGCCAAAATAACAACAAAACACACAATATCAGCTCCATTCGCCACTTGAAATGAATAATTACTCCAAAGTTCTGTTTCTGATACGCAAAATGATACCCCTTCTCTGTTTTCGGTTTTTGAGATTTCAAAATAATCTCTTCCCACAAAACTGCCTGTGCCTCTTATTTACACTTGACTGAACCCCAGTCGAGACCAGGTATAATCAAAGCAACATTCCGACAAAGTACTCCAACGACTTCATTAATTGTTGTACTTAAAATAATGCGAAAACTTTTTCCAGGACCCAGCCCCCTCGCTCTCGTTCTCTCTCTTCTGTGCTACCGAACGCGGTGTAGCGTGTAGCTTATCTTGTAACGAAAAATATTTCCCTGTCCTTGTTTTTTTTTGTGCATCCTACCTTTGATATTCTCAGGGAATCTATTAAAACTTTAAATGTTAGAAAGCACCCTCTCGCCCCTGGTCCAGCAGGCTGATTATGCAGCTGCAGCAATCGGTGAATCGTGAAACTTTAAGGATTCATAATCGCGAGCGGCTGCTTTATGCGAGCATTAGAGGAGGCAACATCGTACCTTCGCTAAAACTATCAGGATACTCCTATGTTATGGTGTGGAATGGATGCCTATGTGTTCAGCAGAGAATATTGTTTATTTGCTTCGGAGCGTTTAAAATTCCATGAATATTAAACGCGCGGATACAGATGTGTATGTTGCTTTTGCTGATGGTTGATGTGATGTTGACTAAACCATAAATTCCAGGACTCTGCATCAACAGAGAGTACATTCGAGTGTTCACGTGTGCATCTGTGCGCTTTCCATCTAGCCAATTGCTTAAAACCGTACGCAAGGATGTTCACCTTTTTTGGGAGAGGAAGCATAAAAATGAAGTTGACGTCTGCCGGCGACAGCGAGTCCCTAGCAACGAAGATAATTAAAGTTTCTTTCTGTCTAACTAATGATGTCGCTGGAATTGCACACAATTTGTTTTACAGAAACGAAGCTGACGGCGAGGGCATTGTGACTGACTGTTGTCGTTGTTTGTAGGGTTAGTTATGCGTAGCTACCAAAAAAGGGGATGGGATAGCTGTGTCGGGAAGAATTATCCTTTGTTTCAGTCATTAACCTGTAAATCAAAGAAGAGCTTTAATTAAGAGTGTGAAAATATGTGCAGCATATATGTAGGAGCTGCAAGTTAGATTATGTTAGCGAGAAATACTCTTAGTCATAAATTTATTCACTTCCTAGGTTAGGTTGGGACCAACAATTCGGATCAAGTGTGCCCAATAATTTAGCCCTGGAAACGCTTTAAAGAAAGTCTCCTGTTAGAACTACCCAGATAGTGATATGAATCTCAGGAGGTCCATCAGCTCAACGTTGCCTAAGTCCTCCAGCTTCGAGAAGAAATGCCTATCAAAAGTTCTCATTCTTTTGACAGATAAACAGCCATACAGAGGTTGACGAATAGATTCTACTTCTTCTTGGTCCCTGCAACTTTTGCAATATTCGTTATGCAGCATACCGAGTCGCTTCGGGTGAAGGCCAATGGCACAATGCGATTCAGATTTAACGACATCGTCTTGTTAAAGGCGGGCCATAGCGTCCTGGCCATTGACGTTTTAATATATGGACTGGTAGTGCCCAACTTCAGGACTTACTTCGGATTCGACAACAATTTCTGCTCGAATGAAAAGTGACAACTAATTCGACTCGAGTGAATCCTAGATGACAAATGGTGAGACTGTACCACACACCGCATCGACAAACATATCTGGATTTTTAGATCAAGTAAAGGACAAAGCTTATCAATGCAATCA
Source organism: Chalcosyrphus nemorum (assembly GCA_949716465.1). NCBI lineage: Eukaryota > Metazoa > Arthropoda > Insecta > Diptera > Syrphidae > Chalcosyrphus > Chalcosyrphus nemorum. The sequence goes on from OX454335.1 coordinate 8,247,451, forward strand.
TTACAGGATACTGCTCAATAGGGAGTTACACCATCAACCTGGTGTCTACTCTCTTATGGCTTTATCTTACATTACCTTCTTATGCGTGCTTAGTTCTATCTGCTCTTCGAGAACTAAACCTTAGGGAGTAGTTCATGGATCGCCTCCAGCGTTTCGAAATCTCGAAATCTTGAATCCATAACTTTTATGCTTCCCTTTTTTAGCTCTGGTGCTTCATTAATACATAAGTTTTAATTTATTTTCATCGACAAATTAGCAGTAAACGTCAAAATCTCGATATGATTGTTAAACATTTAGCGGAACAATTGCAGCTTATTCCTTAAGGTGCTACTAGATTTTAGATAACATTCGGTACGCAGCTTTAGCCTTCCGATTGTGCTGCACATACGTTGTTCGATTCCTTTGACTTTAGCTGGAATCACACAGTCAACTGATTCGATTTTCTGTCCGGCAATGTAAAGTTGGGGGCTCTTGACCCTAGTTTGTTTGCCTTAGCTTTTAGATTGTAGGACATTAATTGAAGGTCCTTTATCCCATTTAAGAGTAGACACTAACTTCAGTGTAGTCAGGGTGTTTAAGTTGATATGTCATAGTACAGCGAATTTCAAGAACAAAAATAAGTTCCAACCAGCAATGAGCTCCTTGGTGATGCCTAAAGAAGTCCTACTGAAGTATCTGCTCGCTGGTTTTTCATCCCTTGAAGCCAGTATGTCGATATATTGACTTTTGTAATGTCTCACACTGCACTGCACTAAATTTTTTCATAGCACGGTACTAGGCTTCTCTCTACTGCTGAGGCCGCTGCAAACCGAGCCTTGATTGGATACGCTCTTGATCCGTCTCCAAATGTCTGCCAAAAGCTCTTGGCGATGGTCTTTCTTGCTTTTACCAAAGCTAGCATAAGATATCTCTCATTTTTGTCCGATTTCATCTCCACGCGTGTTCCGGAGGTCCAGGATACAAAGTCATTCACTTTTCTGTTTGGAAGTAATAAGTAAGATATGCTCCAGGGCAGTTAATCCTGTTTTGTGGCGCAGGTTATGCCCGCTCTCGTGTTGGCAATTTCCGTAGAAATTTTCAGATGGCACCATGCGGATATGGGAGTAAGGCTTACTAACAGAACTGCTAGATTTTAGGCTGCAGTAGATCTTCCTCGTTACTTAGCGGACCAGCACCAATCGACAAATGCTGCTCCTACGCCTTTGCCACCACCTAGCCCTTACTTTAACTCGGTACAGTGCACATGTGTACAACACCACCACCACAATCTATTCTTACACACAAATTCAATGAATAATTATGTCCTGACACATAACTTGCTACTTTGCATAAATTTCTCATTCATTCGAATTCATTTTGAATATCAATTTTCCAATTTTCCGCTTGCCATCACTCCTCCATTCTGTTCCTCTACTCAAATATATAATTTTTTTTTGTACTCCACACACTGCCTTCCAAGTGTGACACAACACAAATTTCCTCACAATTCAGCCAGTCTCTTGGCAAATGTTTGGCAATTTTTTTGCCATGTTATTTCTGTGCTGCCATATACTCATCAGCATCAGGTGCATAATGTTCCTTGGGCTTCCTCCATATACAGTTTTGATAAACACCCACCTTATATAAAGCTCCTCCGATACGAAAGTTGATTATGATGAAATACCGACGATTTAATGGACCACAAAGGGAATTCTATTTTCGCTTCTTGTAAAGGACTTCTTTTTGGTGCTGGTACGTCCTTGCGGAAAACAATTTTCCATGTGAACGATTCTTTCCTCATCCAAGAAGAATATAATGAAAGTGAGAATGATGGGAGGAAACGTCGCCCTCCTTTTAATATCATTAAAAGTCATTTGTTGTTGAACTAGAAGTCGGGGTAACAGAAAAAAACGAGGCCAATAAGAAGGTGCTGAATATTTGCGACATATAAAACACCGAGTACAAAAGAAAAACTTGAAACCTACTTACTCAGTCACCAATAAGCAGGGCGAAGAAAAGAAAAAAAACTGCCAAAAAGGACGACAGCCAGTTGTAGTAGAAGGAAAAAGGCGGAAAACCTTTCAGGATCATTTATCAGCGCTCGGTACCAGGCTTGCGAAGCCTGACATTTTGCGTCACATACCTAAAGAATTTTTTTTTCTCATTTTCTTTTTGTCCTGTTGTCCTCTCAGGTATAAAGAACAAAGGAATAGAAACTAACCAAAGAAACAAATAAAATAAATAAGAATGAGCAGAGTTGGCGACACACCCCCGATGATTTGTATCCTTTAACTGTTTTCTTTCCTCCAGTGTTTGTGTTTTCTATTTTGTTATTTTTTCCCGGCAGGTTGGAATAAATTTTCCAGCAGGCAACAAGAAGGAATTGAAAAAAAAAAAAACTAAACCGGGCACAAAGAGTGTCCGGAGCGAAAGTGATTTATGAGAACGTCTGGTACTTTGGAGTTTGATCAGATAGCAAGGGCTACGAATGTTGCGGTATGTTGGGCGACTACTGTTGGGTCAGAGGGAGAAATTAGGTGGCGTTGTAAATATGGCTTCAGGAAGTGGGAGCAGTGACACATTAGTGGGAATCTGATGTAGCCAAGTGGAGCCGTTCGATTGAGAACACCTTCCCCAGTATTATGCTTTACTTTGGTTCAAGGAATCTTTGTTAAAGTAAATATTCGTCATACTTAGATTGGATAGGGGTGTGTTCGTAAATAGGTTAACAAAAAAGTTTTGCTGAGCGTAAATCAATGAGCCTGTGTATAATTTAAGACTGTCTTGTGTTTTTTTTTCTACAGCTGGTATCTTAAGTACATATCTACCCAACCGCTTTAAATAAGCAATTTTATAAATTGAAATTGTAAAAGAAATTAAGTTCATGACTGGGTCGTACAAACTTGCACCCACATATCACTATACGTTTTGTGTGCAGTAGAGATCCAAAAAGCGAACTACCTACCTCAATACAAAGTACCGTTATGCGTCAGTTTTGGTAATACATTTTATAGGTCATTTGATTGGAATTTGTATATCTAAATTAAGTATAAAATTTCATAAAAATCGTTAGCACCGTTCTAGAAAACTCAATTTTTGTAAAATTAGCCTCAAGTAAAGTACCGTTAATATAAGGGCTAAAACCAAGAGTTTAATAGAAATTCTAGCAGTTGCGTTAATTGAGGTTTTTGCAAAAACCGAATCAAAATTTAGTAGAGGTTAAAAGTGGACCAAGAAGTTAAGTACATACACACCCAAAACAAAAAAAGCGCTGTAAATTTTACAACTAAAGGCAGTCGATTCATTGTAGATTTGTGTATTTAACAGCGAATCTGGTTAAATTAACAAATTTTTGTAGATTTTACAGCGAATGCATTCATTTTTACAACAAAGTTGTTAAATCAACTACAATCCCCAATTGTAAAATCAACAGCGCCTTGTCAATATCTATTACAAAAACGTAAAAAGTAGATACCATTTGAAAATATTCGCATGGTAATTTTCAGAGACCATGGCGTTGTGGTAGAGTATGCAGTCGCCGAGTAAGAGGTTCCAAGTTCAACCCCAGCCAGATCCAAACATTTTTCACATTTTGTAAGTAAATTAAATTATATAATTCGGTTTAAACACACACTTAGTATTTCTTGGACAAGAACCATCTAATTGGATTGTAAAAGCTATTTCCACCCATTTCTCGCACCATACCAATAAATTAGAACTTTAAGCTTAAGTGGTGCGCTATGAAAGCGATTTTTTTTTTACATGCAAATTGTTGTTGTTTCTACAGTGCAAAGTGCTGTGAAATCTACAATTTTAGCTGTTATCTTCACAACTAGATTGTTAAATTTACAACCACCCCTCTGTAAAATTTACAACGAAAATTGTCGGGTCGATTCTGACAATGAATGCAGTAGAATCTACAGCGTTTTACTCTATTTTTACAGCCCCTTGTTTTTGATTTCTGTTTTCATCCTTGTTAAGGGTACGTGAGCGAATGTTAGTATCTTTTGTTGTTAATGCATATCGTATAAGATATTGTGCATGAGCTACATTTTTAGTTTCCCTTATAAATTCATATTATAGAATAATTAAGTAATTTCTCTTCGTATGTATACTTTTGTGTCATGGTGTTCATGGTGTAACTCCTCAGATAACACAAAAGTAAGGAAGAAGATGCACAAATAATTAACAATATATTAATATTCGTGATACAAAAGTTGTGTTCATCAAGTCACGTTTTTTTTTTAAGTTACAATTACTGAGTCAACAATATGATTTTAAGTGTTGGTTTTATCAAGTAGTTACACTTATCTAGGGTTGCTTTTTTTAAGGTCACACTGTATGTGAAATATTTATAATCCGTCTTGAATGGTACTTTGGATATCTTATCACTCTGAGCATCGTCTTTTTAAAATAGGGGCGTGTCTGTATTGAAAAATGTTTTCTCTTCCGCTAATACCTTACTTTATTTCTGACAATTATTAAAAATACAAGGTTGTAACGGTTCAAAGCATTATATCGGGTAAGTGATTCCAAAGTTTAACGAGTATTGACGTGTTTTTTCGTTATATTTTGGCGCGGCTTACATGCCGAAGGCGTTATCGGCCCATTTGTCTTTAAATCCGAAACCGATGCCGACATTACCGTGAACGGCGAACGGTACAGGAAAATTATTGTTGATTTTTACTTGCACCTATAACATAGGGCAAGTATATATTGTATACGTGCAGATTTTCGATCTCGAGATTTTGATGAATTTATACATTACCATTATAGAGAAGTCCAAAAAAGTGGGTCTGTCTATCCGTCTGTCTGTCTGTCTGTCTGTCTGCCTGTCTGTCTGAGCACGAAGCTACAGCCTAAGTGGGTGGTCGGATTTTGATCAAGCTTCATATCTAGGGTGCTTGGGATAACCTCTAGAGGAGAAATTGAAATTTTATTCTAACCCTTATATTAACGGTACTTTACTTAAGGCCTATTTTACAAAAATTAAATTTTCTCGAAAACAGCTCTAACGATTTTGATTATATTTTATATTTGATTTAGATTGATAAATTCCAATCTGATGACATATAAAATTTCTTATCAAAATTGTTAACAACCGTACTTTACAAACACATTTTTTTGTAAAAAGCTGATTTGAGCGAAAACGGCTCTAACGATTTAATTCAAATTCCTTACTGAGATTAGTACAGACACATGCAAGAAAATTAGGTAACACATTTTGGCCAAGATTAGGTAGAACGATCCTTATGGCCAATTTGGCTAAGCGACTCTTGAAAACGGGTATACATTACAGATCGCAAAAACTATAAAATGGCATTCAAAATGTTTGGCCAAAAGTGGATATAACGGTACTTTTCTACGAATTAAAATGTTTTAACCAATTTTCTTGAAAACGAAAAAAACAATGATTTTCTTTTAATTTCATATTTATTGGCCAAAATTGTTAATAAGGGTACTTTGACTATTTGCCAACTTAGCAAAATGTCCTTTTCCTCGTAAACGGCTCAAATGATTTCGTTAGAATTTGAAATTTCCACTAATTTTATAGAGTTCTATAAAATGGCGTACCACGTTTTAGGCCGAAATTGTTAGTAATGGAACCTTACTCATAGCCAACTTAACAAAATCTTACGCAAAAAATGTACATTATAAATACCTAGATCGTTGGTTGCTACAACTACACACGAAACTTTTAGATATACATATGTAGGTGCAAGTTTGTACGACCCAGTCGTGCACTTTATTTTATTCCTCATGTCATTGAAAATCATTTGGAGGAAAAATGGTTCATGGTACAGCGCGTGCAACCATGAATTTGTTCAGCCAAACGTTTGGTGACCGAATCATCTCAAGAAATGGATGTGTGAATTGGCCACCGTTTCCGTGTGATTTAACAACTTTGGACTACTTTTTTTGGCGGTACGTCAAATATCTGGTCTATGATCTGCTCAGCAACGATTGAGCACCTAAAAGCTAACACTCGACGAAATAAGACTGAGTATGCTCGAAAAAGTGGTGCAAATTGGACCGACAGGATGGCATTCATAAGGCGCAGTCGCGGAGGCCATATGCCAGAAATTATTTTTAAGCATTAAATGCCATAAGATTTGTAAGCTAATAAAGCCAAAATGTTGATTATTTTATTGAATTCGTTGTGTTTCATTTAAAAAAAATTGTTTTATGCCTTTGAAATCACCCTATATATTGTCTCATGAAGTTTTTTAAAAATAACAACAAGCACGCCACTCAACTGCTCTTAAATTTTAATATTTCCATTCAACAACCTCAAATATGAACATATACCCGCCACTACTTCCCTTATAGCTTTATTGTCCGCTTATTATTTTTTTTCAATTAAAACTCTCGGCGTAAAACACTATATGGATCTTGGTATACCTGTATACATATATCGACCCACAGTCAGGACCAAACATACAAAAGTCGTACCGTGTTGGTTAACCATGAAACACTATAACAACGTGCTGATATTATTATTTCCATATATTTTTTATTTTTAATTAATTAAGGATTTATCGAGAAAACGAGTGAGAGAGAGAGGGAGAGAGATTTATCCTTAGGTATAAAAAAATTCAAGTGGCATTTTGACCCAGTTTTGGTGTACACCGGAATCAGCAGCCCATCAAGTTGTTGGAAAATTTCCAACATCCCTTTTGAGTGGTCCTTGAGTTATATTTCCAGAAAATTGCAATTCCCTTTTATCCACGATCGTTCTAGCCAATAGATTGCGGAAAACAGCGGATACGTGAGAGGTGTACAGCATGCCATCGCAAAGCCTTTTGTAGGGATATGCAGAAGCGTATTGAAAACTCAATTAATGAATTTGTTTTGCACTCGCAAAAGAGTGGGCGGGGACGCTTCCCACCTCCAAATATGACACTTGTCCAATATTTAAATAATTTTAATGAATGATGTTTGTTTGCCTTTCCGTTTTCATTTTTATATTCGTACAGCGCAGAGTTGTGTGCGGCGTGCAATTTTTGTTTACTGGAAAAAAATTTAATAATAAAAATTTAAGTGTTGGAAAGTGTAGAGTAGAATGTTAAATTGAAATTCAATGTTGGAAAAATGAAATTACCAGTAAAGTGGATATACTGATAATTGGGTCATATTTTCTCTGAAAGTACTTACTAATTGACATTCAGAACTGAGTGAAACTACAGTAGGTAGTATTAAAGGCAATGTAAGTGGAATCGATCTTAAATTCGTTATTGTTAAAGCAGAAGCATATTGAATTTTGTACTAATTTTGTTTGTTTGACTGGTTTTTTATTTATATTTTCCTTTTTGTGTGGAAGAATTAAACCTAACTTTTAATAAAACATACAGTCACTCACACTCAAATTGGGACAGAATACAAGAATCAGAAAGAATCTTTTGTGCTTTCAGGACCGATTCTAGAACATTGTTTCAAATAACCTCAGCTTTGGCTTTCGTCTTTTAAAAAGCTTGAAGTTATTTTTACAAAAGTTGAAAAAATAGCCATACATTTTGTTGGTTCTAGTGAGTGCAGTGACTGTACATAATATGCAATACCAGCAGTAAATTTAATATGTGGTGTCAAAATCTGACAGCCGATCGAATAGTGATACATGTAAAGCTTGTTAATATTTTGTTGGTAAGCTTTTTGTTTTTTTAAAATCTGTTAAGTGACTTCCTTGGATTCCAATCAGCTACTAAACTGGTTTTTAATCATTCTGTTTGTTTTCAAATACATATTTCTTTAATTTTTCTTCGACGAACAAGAATTTAATCGAGGAGGAGTCAGTAACTTACATTATAAGCCTTGTGATTGGGATCATTATCCTGGTAGAAGTAGTATAAATCTTTTTTCGAAATACAATTTGAGTATACTTGATGCAAAATGATTTTGGTGAATATCCAAGTACATGTATTGGTCCAAAATAACTTTAGCTATGTAAAGATCTCCGACACCGGCAGCTGACATTGACCTCCATACTATGGCTGAGTTTAACAGAGGGGCGTGAATTTTTATTATCGAAGTTGCTCCGGCTTTTCCCCATATGTAGAAATCGTTCCTTGCTTGCTGTTTTCCTTCTACTCAATTCAAGTCAAGTCAATAATTTAAATTATTGACTGAGCTTTTGCCTAAGTATTGCCCAGTATTTCATCAGTTCAAATTTTGGTTCAAGAAAATGCGGTTTTTTCTAATTTTGCAAACTATCCAACATCAGAGTCATTTAAAGATTTCCTTTGCGAACGTGCAAAAATTAGAACTCGAGATATTAATCAATATCGACATTACGATGATAGAAAAGCTAAAAAAAAGTAGGTCTGCCAATTCTGTCTGCCTGATATTTGGTTTTTTATTCCAATCAGTTAAAATTTCTTACCAAAATTATTAACAACATTAATCATCTTCTTTTGGAAATTCCAATTAGATAAACTGATCTATGATTCCTTCGGTTATTTTTGACCCTGATGACGCCTTATTCTGCTTTTACAGTTAGACTTTTGAGGCGGAACTCTTTTTGAATTTCACTTTTTTATTTTCTTTCGTAAATCTCGCACTCTTCTACATATATGACTTCAATTTGCCATTCCCCTTTTATTTCGGAATATAATGGTAAAATATAGAAAAGAAAAACATCAGAAAAGGTCTTGTCTTGTCTGCCAAACACTCGAAATACTCAAGGTAGGACAGTCATGAGTTGCCGACTTATGGCTCAAGATTGTGGAGTTATGGCACCATATGCTGGGGCTCAACGGGAGCTCGAAATCTAAGAGACCTTGGGTAATCTATTTTGCAGAGACCAAAAGCTGAGTTAGCTGTCTGTAAATATTAATTCTACTGTTACATAGGATTATGAAAGTTGAGGCTATCTAATGGTTTATTTTTAAATCATAGGTTATTTTGACACTGATAGCTCTTTCCCGCTCGAAATCTTGACAGAAAGTCAGTAACATACCTCTGTTGAACAATGTTGGGAAATATTGAAAACTTATTTCCAAAGTGGGGGCTGCGAAGCCCAAACAGTCCGATTTTCGAAAATAAGTTTTAGCTTATATGAAGCACCCACTGCGTTTTCTGTACGCGATTTTGTAAAAAAGAGTTCGTGAAACTGATATACTAAAAGTATATAACACTCAAGATCCCCGTCGTCGGACAGTGCAGACAAAAATGTGGCTGCTGTAGCCGAGAATGTGAGACTTCGAAAATGAGGCTGGTAACAATGTTTCGGTTAAAAGTGGGCGTTAAAAAGCTATGAGACATTTTTTTATTGAAATTGAAAACATAGATTTGGACGACCTTTGGTTCATGCAGGATGGCGTGCCATGCCACACAGCCCATGACACAATCGATCTTTTGCGCACCAAATTCCCAAATCTGTTACCAGCCGTCTTGGCCTTGCCTCGGAGCCGCGATTTGACCCCTTTGGACTTTTTTTTTTGTGGGAAACCTTTAAGGGCCGATGTTATGCCAATAATCCAGAAACAAATAAATTTCTAATAGATTTTTTTGAATCTGAAAATTTGAATATTTTTTTACTTTTTTTAGTTCAGATGAAATTTGTCAAAAAATTTCCAATCTATTACTGATTCACTATCACTTCAAAATGACAAATCAAAAATCAAAAATTTGTCATTTTCTAACGATCAACATCAATCAATTTCCCAACGTGCATTTGAAAAAAAAAACCCATGTCTGACAGAAAGTCCCTTTTCAATCACAATTTTGTCGAATGTCAAATGAACTCCGCTTCTCAGTATATCAATAATTCAGTGAGTTTCCAACGAATATGATACCATTACCATCGATAGCAACTACGAAAAATCACTGAAAATGTAACATTTACTCATAGCAGACAGAAATCCTCTACGAACCTTCCACCCACCCACTAACCCCTGAGAGAAGTATGAATGTTTCAACCATACCCTCCGTCGTCATCTAATTTTAATGGCATCGTAGGCGCACAGTATATACCCAAGCCAGAGGTTGTCTATCCCACGATGACATTTAAGCGGATATTGAATTATCGATCCCGGGTTTTCATATCTACCTTTTTGCCCATCCTGCCTATTGTGGATATCCTGTATAATATCGATGTCAGTCGGCGGGATGGAGCAGAGCAAAAAAGGAGCAAACTCCCTTCGAATATGTATAGGCAAGATGATGAAAGACCGTTTACATGGGAGTAGTATCGCCTCGCACAAAAAGGTGCGGACGGGTGATTTTCAATTGGTTTGATTGGAAAAACACTCGTAATAAATGTTAATCCTTAATTGGATCGGCTTTTACCCGGCGGCGAGGAATGAACCGGCTAAGGGGAGCCGCCATCGCGGTGAATTATTAATGAATCGTCAGGAATTACCCGAGACCGTTTTTCATCGTAGAATAATATGTGCGGCGCACCTGAGTGTTGGAACGTCTTAAAAGACGTAGATGGTCACCATCCTAGAGTAACAAGGGGCGGCGGCGCGTGGTAAAACAGAAAATTAATTAGCTAAAGTGTACACTCATTTACAATCCTCACTTATCCTGATTAAATATTTACCTTTCTCCGGGATGGTATTCGTATCCTAAGGTTGTTTTAGAACAACACAAAAGCTCTCGCAGCAATCCTCCACTCGATACCCAATTACCAAGTGGTGTTCCGGTTTTCTTTTGCTCCTTTTTGCGGCTGGTATCCTTGGTGCGGAGGTAATTTGTTTTTCAGTTTAAGAGATGGATAAACTTGGGCGACAGTGACAACAAATTCCTTGATGAATGATTAAGGTGTCCGACCAGTCCTTTCTCTGGTGCTTTGCAGACGCGGCCTAGTTGTGGGAATTACGGATTTTGCACAGGTGATGATAGAGAGACAAACAACTTACTTTCAAGGAAACGGAAAGGTGAACATTTTTCGAATTCATGAATGGAAGGTGTCTGGGCTTTCGGATATGATGACAGTTCGAGTCAAGTTACAGTTGCCAATCTATTACCACAGAATTTGTGGATTCTACTCGGAAGCATTTAAAGGGGTTGAGAGGATACGATGAGAGTCCATTTCATTAAGTATATAAGTTGAAAGGAGGTGTGACAGAAGAAGAACTTCATTAAGTAATAATTACCGATTAGTGCAAATTTTGGTCAATTTTAGAATTCTCCTACAAGTTTTCTTGCTACGATACCTGAGAATAAATTACATATTCTAATAGTATTTGGTTCCACAAATTTTTCTACAATTTACATTGAAACCGTATAAATAAGTGTTTAATAGAGTGCTTAATTCACCTGAAAGTACTCGAATCCCGACCATATGTATTCAATGTTCACATTAATCAAATTAAGCAATTCCCTTCAAAGCACTTAATGTATTTCAACATGAACGTGAAAAAGAAACTGTGAACTACGAACGAAAGAAAAAAATCACGCACAACTTTCTCCCAAATCAATTTGGATACCACCCATGGAAAATAAATATTGAAACCTAATATTACCTGAGTTTTCACCAAATCTTTGCGTAAGGATCGGCTGATTTAAGAATATAAGCCGATGGACTATTTGCAGCGACGTACGTTCACCGATTTGGTTCTGGAGAAGATGCGCCAAGATGATGAATATATACGTTATTGGTCGGCTGAAAGTCCACATGTGGCTCATGAATCACCACTTCATCCACTGAAAATAACTTTTTGGTGAGGTTTGCATGCCGGCAGCGTTATTTCTTCCTGGACGATAACGATCGTCAAGTTACTGTGAATGGTCAGCGTTATCGCGCCATGATTACCAATTATTTTTGGCGCGAATTGGAAGATATGGACTTGGACGACATGTGGTTTCCACAAGCCACACAGCACACGCTACAATCGATTTATTGAAGAGTAAGTATGGTGAGCGTGTTATCTACGTCTACGTTAAGTCATTATGCCAACAAGCCGAGGACGTTGGAAGGGCTCAGAGCCCACATAGAATGTACGTGAAATAGGGGCTGTTTCGGTGGAAATGTGTGGCCGAGTTGTTGAAAATTGGATCCACCGAATCGATCGCTGCAAACGTGCCCGCGGTGGCCATATAAACGAAGCCGAGTTACTTTAATAAATGTTTGTTTGTACTTCAAGCTGATAATAAAGTTTTTGAAATATCTCAAATGGTTTGCGTTTTATTTAAAAAAAAAGTTGTCAAGTCCTTATTGGAAAACCCTTTATAAGGGAGCAGTTATACCTATCATTGAAATGAATCATTGTAAGTTTTGATTTTGGATTTTAAGACCGTAAAGCATGTAGATTTAATTGGTATCAAAATAATCCTATATTACCACCAAACGAAATTTGAGTGGTTTCGCCATATATTATTGAGGTTTTAAAACCTCGAGCTTTCGGCTAAGCCTACTTCAAATCTCCTAGAGTTCATTCGTCAGGCAATGACATTCGACGTGATTTTGACTTGTTGGGAACGGTTTTCTGAGGTTTCGGCAAAAGTTCATCCAAACGTCGATATTTCGGTTCGGTAAAAACATCTTTTAAAGCTAATACTTGTAAAATAAACATAAAAAAATTATGAAAATGCTAAAATCCTGGAGCGGATGTACCCTATAATTATATACATATATCATGTATATCATTCTTCCATCAACATACCTGCTTGAATTTTTTCTAAAATTTCTTATAAAATCACTCCAAAACGCGAAATTTATCAAAAAGTGGGCGTGGTAGTGAAGGGGCTTTTGGAAATTTTTCATTATATACTGTAATTTGTTCCTAAGAAGCGATATTATGCTAATGAAACTGTCAAAAAACAGTTTCTTTTTACAAAAACGCCCCTAGAAAGTGGGCGTGACCATACATAAGGTATGGAAGATTTGTAGATTTGAAGAGCAAGTGAATATCTATATATTTGCTGAAGTAAGTTTGAACAAGTTGCATGCTCGAACGGACATGGTTCAATCGACTCGGCTACTTTTGCTGAGAATTTATATATATATTATAGGGACTATCTTCAATATTTCTCTATGTTACAAACTATGTGTCGAACTTAATATACTAATAGAACTTTTCTTCAAATCCGCTTGTATTATTACGCTGATCTATTTCAATGATCAATTCTTCGATTTCAAGCAAATGATATCAATTCTTAAAAGCAAAACTTGAGTATAAGTTTAAATATTTTGGAAACCCGTCCACTACCATGCCCACTTTTTGAAAACAAAATTGTTTTGGAGTAATTTTATAAATAAAGTTAAATAAAAATTTATGCAAGTTTTTGGTGGAGTGGGGCTACATGCACATGTCTATATACGATCCGGTCCATAAGGATGTGACACCATAGTTTGAAAATGTCCAAAAGGCAGGAGTTTGTATTGCTGGTTCAAACTACAAACTCTCTGTACTGCGAGGAATCTACTACTATTTTCCAAGCAGAAGTCTATGCTATCGATCACTGAGTATCAGAAGAAACCTCCGAAAATCACGAATAAATCGGTATGCTAACATATGTACATATGTATATAGCTAAGCAGCTCTCAAAGCTTTCATGCCTCTGAGTCTAATTTGGTTTTGAAAGGTTTCCAAACTCTCTCTTTGGAAAGTATGCAGTGCAAGAGTAAAAATCTTTTTGAAATATTTATTTTTTCGGTAATTTTATATGAATTTTATAGAAAAATATTGCCTAAATAAATTTGTAGTTATTTACTTAATCTAGAAATTGTCCATACATTACATGTGGCCACGCCTACTTTTAAGGAGTGGATACTCGCCGATTGTTTTAAAATATTAGTCTCTTCAGTATATATTTAATAATTTTTGAAATTCGTCCCCTTGACACGCCCACTTTTAGAAGAAATTGGCTAAAATACTTTTTGAAGCAAATATATTAATGTGAAACTATAGGAGAGATATAGGGTATCATACGTTCCGTTATAGGCAGATTGTAGGATTTCTATATTTTATTACATTTTTCTATTCATTTTATAGATTTATTATGCATACATGCATGCATGTGGATACATTTTCAGTTAGTATTAAAACTTTGAATTCTTACTCAACTGTCAAACGAGATGAATGTTTGATTGGTTTCCTAACGTTTTTATCTTGCATAGTGCCATGCTGAGCAATTTATTTAAAAAAATCCGGTTTACTTTGTATGCCCAACAAAAAAGAAAACAACAACCCATGTGAATCAATCTCTGCTTTGAAATGAGAGTTAAATAACCACTCTTGATAGTTTTATTGTGGGTGGGCAGCAGGAGTATGCACGCACCAGATCTATAAATCAACTCTCACACCTCATTCGGAGCACGGCGGAGCACATCCTTCGTCATGGGGATCCCCCGAATCGATTGACATTCTTCTCCTTTTATATCGGAAACTTGATTTCTCTTTTATTTCCGGAGTGCCTTTCTCTCTCACCTCCTCGCTCGAAATCCGCCTTCGGTTTCAATTGTTTTGTTTGTGGGATTTCGTCCTTTTTTTGTGTGTGCTCTTCTTTGTATTGGGTTCAGTGGTTTTTCTGTTGATTTCGGCCAAATCGAATTTTAATGGCAAATACATTTGTCTCTGTCAAATGCTCGGACATATTGTTGTTGTAGGACATACAATATACACACATAGAGCTTTTGGTAGTAAATCAGAGAAACATCATTATCCATGTTTAGGTGTCTGATATAATCCGACGACGAGTACTAGGGCGGTTTCGGTGGACTCAAATCAAATAAGTGGAGAAAGAGATAGGTTGCAGGCCTTGCCGTCAGCGGCATTGGTAGATTTTGGGATTACTATATTTTGGAATTGAGGTTGGGTATCGATGATGTGGTATGCTTGAAGGAATTAATATTAATTAAGCGGTTTTGCAGTAAACTGTGGCTTGTCAAGCAAGGAGAAGAAGAAGAGAGATCTGCGAGAACTTAAGCTTAATCGATATTGACACAAAATGTAGATATGTATTTAGAAAGGATTTGTTTTTCATTTAAAGCTGCACAACTAATGTAAAGCAAAAGCTTTATTTAATAGCAGCTTGTGACCAGCCTCGGCTTCGCACGATGATCTAATTGAAGGGCCCTCTGGAAAAACGGCTTAAGTAACTTTTTTTGAGAAAAAAAAGTTTAAGTTTGTGATTCACTTCGGTAGTATTTTCAAAGAATATAAGCTGTTTTTAAGAGGTCAAGGTATTACATCAGAAACTGGATGTTTTTAGGATGTTTTTCGAGTTGTTTACTTCAATAAATACTCACTTAAAGGGCCAGAAACTCTTGTAGATCAGTACCGGAGACACTGCTTCCGGTTGCGAAGACCAAGTTTTCTGCCATCTGCAACAACTTCATCTTTGTATGGGAGGTTCAGTCTTGTTCGCCGTCTCGAACCTGTGGGCTGTAATTCGAACATCTTCTTTCCTGGAGCATTGTTGTCCATTCGCTCGATGTGGCCAAGTCAATGCAGTTGGCGTATTTTGTCTTTTTCGACTAAATCCACATCCTGGTACACCACTCCACGTGAGCGCTTGTATCTTCTCCTCCTTTCGACATCCTCGCATATGAGGCCTATTATCCGACGGAGTATTTTGCAGTCGATGGTGGCCGATATTGCTCACATTGACCAGTATTCGGCGCATAAATTAGAACTAAGTAGTAAGATGACCGATCAATAGAACATTAATTTGGCCTACTCCTTCAATCGTTGTAGTTAACCATGACGATAAGTTTTGACGGTATCCCGAATTGGGCCATCGTCTGGTAGAGCTCAAGACGATGAGTGCTATCATAGTCGGTTTTGACTTGAAATTCGTTGGTATTTTTTAGGATTTGTCAGAGTAAGCCGATTATTGTGTTGCAGAATACGTTGGGTAGGATCTCTTCATTGACTAAAGGTGGGTTCTCGTCTTGCCCTATCACTCTCTCTATTTGCTGCTCGTTAAGCAACTGCTGGAAGTGTTGCTTAAGCACATCAACAATTCCCTGTGCATCGGTGAATACGTTGCCTTTTCAATTTTGAAGAGCCTGCGATTAGGATTTGTAGCCAGCTAACAGCTGCTTGGCTTTCCCAGTTGTTGTGCTCGCTAGACTCCGCGATATCCTTGAACTGGACAACTGCGTGGCCCCTTTTCTTTCTCTTCTCTTCCCTTCTTCTGCTCCCCTCTCGCTGATTTTGTTTTGCGCTGCAGCGCTTTCTTGTGTGCTTCTTTTCTCACCCTCTTCCGCTGAAAGCACTTGTGTAATGATGATAAAGGACTCTCTTTTTAGTGTCGGTTGGTAGCCAAGGGTGGTCATGGCTATGGTTTGTGGTGGGTGAATGCAATGTAGAGAGTTTTTCGTCTAGGTGCACTTTGTAGGCTCTGGCTGCTTTTAACGTACTAAAACGTTAAGCTCCTTTTTCTTGGCGACTCGCAGCTCTGAAATTAGCTGCAAAAAGATAGTGGTCAGAGTCGACGTTTGTCCTTCGAAAGATGTCCAAGTGAAATTGGAAAAATCTTGAAATTCTGTCTTGTTACACCATGCTGTTGGTGTGTTGTTTCTGCAGTTGTCATATTTCAATTGTACTTGTAGTACTTGTAATATTGTGGTACAGGTACAGATGTTCTATTTTTGGCTATAATTTTTTCTTGAATAAAAAAATTTTGGTGTTGCTTTGGACTATGATTTTGATTATGATTACTAAGTGCCCGCCGCCAGAATTGATGACGATTTGGACTCGAAGAACTTCCAACGATAGATCCTCTCGTTCTTGACAAATATTCTCTTCAACATCAACCGATAGAGGGATGACTTTTGCACCACCTTGTAGGAGTATTTATAAAAAAAAACAACCCCAGTGCATATTTCAGTAGTCTGTCGTAATAAGCCGCGGGTGCAGCTAAAACTAAACAAATTTTAATAATTTAGTACCTATGTTGAGAATGATACCATTACAGTATAACAAAGACTGTTTTCAGTTGAAAACTTTTGTAATATACTAAATGCTATAAGCCACAATGTTATATCACATCAACATCTTATCTTTTAAATCCATTAGCTTAATTGACCCTGCAACAATCATTCGTATTTCTTTAAAGAAATCCAATCAATATTAAATTACCCCAAGAGTTTTGACCTCATTTTGAAGAAAATTCTTTCTCCTCGAGTCCCAAAAGCACTGGCATTATTAATTGCACTTTGTGAACTCTGAAGTCCGATTTTTCTTCTGATTAACAAGATGAAAAGATATCCCATCCACCTATTGTTTGTTTGTGTATACACTACCTATTCGAATCCAACAATCAACATTCCAAGGATGTTTCTCCCTCTCTCACTCTCTCTTTATTAAGAAAAGAAAATACATAGCCTTAAGAAATGGCAACACAATACAAAAAACTTCTAGGGTTTATTTTACTTACATCCTTCGTTTCCTTCAAATCGAGAGTAATAGTCGTATCTCCAATCCTCACATGAAATCATTGTATAACTCATAACTGAAAATAGCTCAATTCCATTGCACACAAAAGAAAAAAACCTTTAGCAAAAGGAATCGTCCTGCAAGGACTTAACTCACCCGACCAATTCCTGCCAAACAAAAGCTAATAAACCTCAGGAAATATGCTTCCTTTGAAGGTATTAAATAAATCATTTGACCGAGTAACAAAAAAAAAAAAGAATTGCATTGCTTGGGTGCTAACCAACAGGACGTGGGACCTCACCGAAGACTGACCAAGGATACGTCCCAGTCGCCTTCTTTCGCAAAGAAAATGCACTCTGACGGTTGAAAGGAATCACAACAAAATAGATGTATACTCAAGTATAAAGTACGAAGGACAAAAAATACTAACCACCCGCCACTGCCCAGACTCAAAGGATATGACCGTTTCTCGTTGGGGATTAAGTTAAATTCGAAACGAACATTTGATATTCCATCCTCGACAAAGTGGAACGCGTACTCTCGTAATGCGAATCTAAACTGAGGGGGTAATCATAGTTGAAGAAGGAGCTAAATCCGATTAGAGTCTTTTTCTTCTGTACAAGGGAGATTCATTTTCAAAGGGTCCGTAGTCTCTATTGTGTTCCAAAAGTGGAAAGAGAGAAACGAAACGAAAACACAAATACTGACAGTTGTACTTATGTCCTTTTGTTTCTAGTAATTGGTTTCATCTATGGTGTCCTTTTTTCTCCCTGCTGGTGAAGCGCTGCAAATATCCTCAATTTAGGGAATGCTTTTGTAGATTTCATTCGACTGTGATAACGTTTGGCTAAAACGAGAAAGATTCTGAAGTGAATTCCTTTCTTCAATGTCACATGATGTTTTTATTCATTGAAATTTTGCGGCAACAGCGCCAGACGGACATGAGAAGGATATCTTGTCATCACATTATTTTATTGTTTGTGTTCCTATAGCTGTGCTGGTTAAATGGCATAATTCACCCAAGGAAAGTGAACTAATATTACAAAAATGTGACTGTAAGTTGGCTTCTGATGTCTGGAATTTGAATGGAGTTAAAACCTTTGTAGGTATATCTAGATTTTGGATTGGGTTGAATGAATCTGTAGATAACATAACGCACGTGCGTCGTCCCAAGAGTTTTTTGGTATGTATTGTTGGAACCCATGTCTCGTAGAAGTAACAACTCCTGATAGGTGATAGGTGACCATACAATCAAGAATTGATTGCTTCCAGACAGAAGACTATGCAATGATTTGTTGACAATTATCGTTCATCGATCGGTTTCTGAAACGTAAGAACTGTATTCGACTGATTTCAAGAATGACTTCACAGTACTTACTTACTTAGGTCCTGTATCGCATTGTGGGTCCTAGGCTATCTAGAACGCCTACACGGACGCCATAATATGCAGTTTATAGAAATGTGCCACAGGTCTCCTCAACTTTTTTCAGTTGCCGTGTTTCCTTCTCGACTGTTCTGCGCCATGTACTCCTAAGACCGCCGCATATCCTGCCATTCTGAGTAAGCTATGGACCTGTTACCTTTTTGGAGAGTGTATCCAAACCACTTTCGTCGTCGTATGGTTCTGCCTATAGGTTCATGACCCGGTCTCTGATAAAGCTGTTCCCTAGAGATCGTATCTCCAGAATATCCTTAAGATGTAACGTAGGCACCTATTGACAAACATTTGCAGCTTCCTCGTGATAGTGGTGGTCATTACGCTCGCTTGCTTCCCTATCCACATTTACTGTCATTTGGTGAAGGTCCATTATTCTGTGAGACGGTGTGAAACAGAAGGCATACATCGTCGGCGAAGACACGTTACTTGAGTTCAGATGTAAGATTTTATCGAATTTCTGCAGTTCCTGTTGATAAGGCCGCATTCAGCACATCGCTTATCACAAATAAAAACAGTATTGGTGAAAGTATGCAGTCTTGCCTAGCCCCACTTTGCAATTCGAATTCCTCGGACAGCTTCCCTCGTGCCATGTGGACCCATCACAATTTGTCTTGATAATTCCTATTTATTTATTAGGAATGCTATCCCTGAGCAAGGCACCCCAAAATAAATTCCTAGGATGAAGGATGTGGCTTAAAATGAATAGGTACCATCTACAATCAAACGTCTAATGGAGACATCATAATGGTTGAGGGGGATTCTAGGGCTGAGAGTTCACTGTCTTCGAGAACAGTTTTGTAGACTTCTGCACTACTAACCACACAGCCTTAAGATATGTAGCATCTCATTCTTAAGGGGGTATTCCATTTGATGTACTACACGTTGACCATCTTGGTTCTTTGCCAAATTTTTAAGCGTTATACCCTACTTGAAGCAAACTATCTACTTCAGATCTTGAAAGATACCAATCTGTAGGTTATGGCCGGGAGGTTATTGAATATACATACCTATAAGGGGCAGTACCTGTGATAAAGCGTCTACAGACTCCCAGGTACTTAAGTTCTTTCACAATACCTTATGGTTCTCGACTTGAGCACCAACACTCCCTCAATATGAAGAAGTGTTCACAGAGGATATGCCTTGAAGTAGAAAGATATTCCTATAGCTCACACAACCTGAAGAAGAGCCGTGCTTAACCATCTACCACGGATGTATACATGTTCTGTTTCCATTAAGCGCTTCTTATCTCAAAATTCGGATGAAACAAACTGTGAATATCAGTAAATTTGGAGAAAATGATTTAGTTAAGATAGTAACTTTCTTTCTCACTTATCGTACATTTTTATTGCCGATATCGTTCTAAAATGATAGGTATTTCATCTTTCCAAATCTTGTACATTCTAGGAAATGAGTATTCAGCAGTAGGTATGTCTCATCGAACCGTGATCATGTACCATCGCTTCTTCTAATAAAAGAGGCCAGCTTCAGTGTATGGTCCCTTGGCTAGAATCTTCCTGATGCTTTGTTACTTGCTTCTACAGATTTAAAGAGGTTCCCAAGAGCTTTTCTTCGTGAATATTATTGCTTTCTCGAGGAGCATGACTCTTTGATCCCATCTTTACCGAGTATCCAACTTTTTCTAGAGGAACCAAAAAGTCAATGTGTACTGATCGGACATGATCGTTCGAAAGATCAAGAGAGGATCGACACTTGTTAGTGCATTTACTGTGTTGTCAAATGCTTCAGCAGAGGACAGTTGGCCTCCTGCGGATTTCTGAAAGTTTCCTTCCCATAAGCGCTCAGTTGCAGCATGAAGTGTGATCAGATTGTGACTCTATGTTGGAGGCTCTCTAGTCGACAACTTCAGCATACCTTTGTTCCGATAAAAACATGTGAAATTGTTTGTATTAGTTCATGAATTGGTTTTGAATTTTTCAATGAGTACTATGAATGATTATAGCTGTGATAACTTTCAAACTTTTATTTCTTTTGTCGCGTTGCACATGTTTCCAACCATCTATCTTACTGCAAAAAACTTTCACCGTCCCAAGGCATCATCAAAGGTGTCACCAACTCGTAAAAATTTGTTGCCAACTTGTCCTTTGGTTCTTCACATTCAAAACTAATTTATAAGTGGAACACATTCTACACATATTTGTCACTCTGGGTGCACCTTCTGCTGCAAATACTCCATCACCCTCATAACCCTGGAAGTGTAAATAAATTTTCATCATAGCAAATTGTTTAAGAGGTTTAAGGCCAACGTCAAGCTAACTGGCCCAACCGACCTCAATTTAGTTCTGAACTGTCGCACCCACAGAATTTAAATCGATTAAACTGAATGCTGGTACTGCTGCACTAACGCAAGGATATGATATGATATTCTTCTGCAACTCCTTTTGACCACATGCTTAAGATAAAGAAAATTTATACACGCCTTTTGCCAAAAAGTAAACCTCGGATACTGCTCTGCTCCTTTTTGGCTGTTGTACGTTAGAAAACTTTGTTTTCCAAACTCTTGTGCAAGGACTTACTTACATATGTACGAGTATAGTCAACACACTTACCATATTGATGCGAATGAAATATGTCGCCGTTGCAACTCTAAGAGTCGGAAAACTTCAACAAGATGTTATCGGACATTTGCATTGTGAGAAGAAGAAGACTCTTGAATCTATATACAGGATACGGGTTCCAATAAACCGCGAATCGATTCTTGAATTTTAAGAGACTCCATACACAAGGACATCCACAACTACTTGGGCATTTATCATTGCACAAACCCTCTGCTATCCTTTGCACAAGAGACCAACAATTCAATTTGGGGAATCGGGGGGGCTGAAGAGCCATTGGTTGGTTGGTTGGTAATCAAATTTACATAGAATCCCAATTTAGTGTTCCCAGAGACCGAAAATAAATTGATTCCTCGGGCTTGTAGCAGCAGTAGTAGTGGTGTCCTTGAGGGGCGGTTATACTAGACTACGAGTGCATCCAATTGTCTCTCCCGTTTTCTCATTCTGGATAAGAATGAGGATGGACACAGACAGTGCTTGGTACCCCTAAAGGAAATTAAGTGGTTATTGAAGATTTAAAATACGACTTTCGTCCTTTCTCCTGCCGCTGATGTACATATATTCCAACTGACATTCAAATACACAACCCAACCAAAGAAGATCCTTTCACCGAGGAAAGAGTGGGTCGGATTTTATATCGACTCTTGGTGATTTGTAGCACATTCAGATTCTATGCTCCTTCACTGAGTATGTGTGTGTGTGTATTTTTTTTCAATGCAAAACAATCCCGAGTACAAAGATGACGAACAAAAAAAAAAATACCATTTTGATGATGCAGCAGGAGCAACAAACGCAAAAAAGCCCAACAGCACAACCACTCACCCTATTGTCAAAATATGTTTTTTTCTTTTCTGTTGAATGTTGAGTGAGGTTTGGGAGTGGCATAAGGATGCATTGGTGTTTTTTTTTTTTTTTTTGTATAAAGCAGGAGTGGGAGTAGATGCCGCTCGCGTTGAAACATCCATGTTATAGTGAAATATGGATGAAATTTATTTCTTGCGAAGTGTATATGTGGTAGGGGATGCAGATGCATGAACCGACAACGTTGGCTGTCCAGAGAATATGTTCCTTGTTTTGGATGGAAATTTATTAATTCCAACTACCGTCAATGAGTACTTCGATTTATCGTTTTGAGCCAACCGGGTAATATTTTCGTTGCAAGAAGAGAGGAGAGGAGAGATAGATGTCCTGTGGGAGAAGTCAATCGATTTGATGGGTCGATGTTGCGTTGTTGCGACTATATGGGGGCGACAATACTTTAATAGGGATCACTCACAGGAAGGGGAAAGTTGTTTCCTTTTTTTTTTGCGTGAATATTTTCTATCTCGAGATTTTGATGAATCTCGACAGAGAAGTCCAAAAGGGATGGGCGGATTTTTATTAAACTGAATAATGCATTTATGTTCTGGATGAAACCTTTATTAAACCGTCACAACTTTTTGAGTTGTTTAAATTCTACATTTAAGCTACTTTCAAACCGGGTTTTTCACCTAAAGTGTGTCAACTAATATTTTATTGGAAATTATGAGTGATGACTGAGTTGAATCATGACTCCCGATATGCAATCTGCAGGAAGAGATCGAAATTCTAAGAGCCAGCTCTTAGCACTTTTGTTGCTAGATATGTAGGTCCACTTGTGTACCCAACATTCGCACTCTCGATAGCATCCAGCTTGAATTTTTGTTTGCAAGTAAATATTGATCTCTTCGAGGAGCCTTTATCTGGCAGTATGGGTATCTTACTATTCCCCGAAATGCCTCTATGTCCCAGCATCCAACACAAGTAAATACTCAACAACATCGTAAGGGACGATCGGCATTGTAGAGCTTCTGAGTAAGGCTAGGCGCGCACATGCGATTTTCTGCCGCAGTGATTAAAAAATCGTAGTCGCTGTAGGAAATGGCAGTCCGCGCACCAGCGACAGAAAACGCTACGATTGTTTAATCGCAAAATATAGGTCAAATAGTTTATAATACGAGTGCGCGCACTTGCGATTAAAGAGTCGCCGCGACTGTAAATCGCCAAAAATATGTGGCATGCTGCATTTTTCTAGATCCTGCGATTATTTAGTCGCAAGTGCGCGCGTTCGTATTAGACACCATGTGTTCCATTTTGCACGACTGAACAGTAGAGAGATAGAAAATCGCCAGTGCGCGCACTGTTTTATATTATTGCGACTACTATTTTTTGATCGCGGCGACTAAAATCGCCAGTGCGTGCTAACTCCTTTAAATTCATATGATTCGTTTGTTTTGGCGACTATCGCGTCGCTGAAAAAATGTAACAAATCGCGGCATAATAATCGCTGTCATAACCATAAGCTCTGTGCGCGCATTCATATTGCAAAAAGTGTGTTTCATTTTGTGCGACTAAAAGTCGCGCGATTAAAATCGCATGTGCGCGCCTAGCCTAAGTTATAGAGATCGATCGATCAAGGACTGGACGTAGTGTTTCGCGCAGTGCACCACTTATGCACATAAAGTCTGTGCGCTGGACCTTGCTTAGATACTCACAATTTATGGTTTTCTCTGACTATCAAGCAATGACCCTATAAGTGATTTTTAGACCCCATTCATAACCCATAGCAAGAAAAAAGTGCTACTGTGCTACAGACCAATAGGTCTAGTTGAGGATTCAGGGTGTGGGATGAATGAAAAGTTATCTACTATTAATCATTGGTCAAGGAATAATGGAATTACACTAAAGCACAGAAAATCTCAGACAATTTTAATTAATTTAAAAAAGACTATTCAATACAACTGAAGACATTTCCCTACTTTGGCTTCTATGACTCACCATTTCTCTTTCAAGCCTAAACCCCTTCCTTTTTGATGATTTTAGTCTCGTTAGACCATATTATCTTCCACTGTATGTCTTTGCATGGCTATAACTTGGTCACGGGCTTGGAAGAAGTGTTTTCTGGACTAGCCCTGCCCAAACCCCGACTTAAGCATTCCTAATAAAGCTGCTAAAATTCCAACAAACCACAGCTTCACAGCGTTGCCACTTTAGTAATATTTCTTTGGAGTAAATTAAAAAAAAATGCAGTAGATTGAAATCGTTGGCAGTAGATTTTTATTTATAAACAAGACAGAGTAATATCAAAATATAATAATGAGTAATGAATCAGTGAAGTTACTATCAGTAAGATAAAAACCATTAAGAGAGAGATTAAGAGCTCTGCCACATCTTAAGGTTCCCAAGAGTCATTATTATTTATTTTATATCTATTCCTTCTAGATATTCAAAGCTGAGTTGAGTTTATTTATAGCAAAATACTGTATATGTTGAATAGCTTCTAAAATCTATTCACTGACACGCCCATTTTATGAAAAATAAGTCACGCAAATCTTAAATGAACGGCCTGATTGGCTTCTACCAGTGCTCTCAAATCTTAAAACTTCGCCTGATCCTGGAGAAAACTCAACAAGTCAACATCGATGCTCATCATCGATTTCAAGGTCGCCTATGGAAGTATCTATAGAGAAGAACTATACAAAGCTATGTCCAGTTTTGACATCATCAAGGTCCATAATGACCTTACTGAAACCTTTGATGTCAAAAAAGGTTTTTGGCATGCGCGGTCATGCGACTTCTTTCATATCATACTTAAGCAGTTTGTGTGGAATCAACGAATCAAGATCAGTGGCACAATCTATCAAAAATCTCTACAACCGCTTGCGTACGCCGACGATATTGACATAATTGGAAGGACTCAGCGATCAGTGCATCAGAAGCGGCTAAAATGGGTTCAACGATAAAAGAGGCCAAAACCAAGTAAATGTTGTCAACCAGAAGGGAAAGGCAACAGTGACAATTGGACAAAACGCCACAGTCAGTGGGCAGGTAGAACTTCGACGTAGTAAGGGACTTTGTTCACCTTGGCTCTGCTAGTACATAACTCTGACAATGACACCAGCGCAGAAATCAAGCAAAGAATAACACTTGTCTACCGCTGTTTTTTGGCTAATAAGGCGATTCAATATTAAAGTCCTAACTCGAAGAACTAAGAGCGAGCACTGTATAAAATCCTGATCATTGAAAGCGGATGGAGATATCATTGGTCGCTTCGAGAGAAAAATTCTTCATACGATTTTCGGTCCTGTTTGCATTGACGGGTTTTGGAGTAGAAGATGCAACGACGAACTATACGATCTGTACATCGACCTAATACTTCGTATTAGACTTCTGAGATGATGTGGTCATATAGAGCATATTTTTCGAATCAAGCCCAGTTGAAACCCAGGTTCATCGCGAACTGTAGCGCCCTCTAAAAAGAAAAAGAAGAAGTCCCGCTTTTGAGTATTTTTATAAAAAATTTAAAGATCTTTCTTAAAGCTTTGTAATGGAAGTAAAATTAAATGGTTATATGTGCGAAATGATTTTCATCGCTGAATTGGCTAAATTCAACTTCAAAATACATAGAAGATAGTAAATTAACTGAACAATCTGCTAAGTCAAGACAATATGTAGCCGTCAGACGATCTGAATGGGATCCTTTACGGATTGTGAGTAGGTGCTGTATGCGTTAATCTTTTTCGAAAAGTGTTCGTGAATTACAAGCTAGCATAGTACGAAAATGGAGTAGTTTTAATTTTATGGCAGTAGACTTGAATTCCAAAATAGATGCAGTAAACTTACTGCAATTGCAGCAAAGTGTTAACACTGCTACTTAACGCCTGCATAGAGTGAGACACACCCCACCCAGCCCATAAAAAAGTCAAGCTCCCCTTTATCAATTGGGTCATTTTTTCTATGTGCAAAACGTCACGGCAATGGCACCGAAATTTGACAAGTTACATACATATATACACAATAACATGACAACACGGATAACAAATTAAATATAAAAAATAAATATAAGGCCGTAAGCAGGGCCAAGGTCTAGCTTCTCACAACTGCTCGTGTTGCGCATGCTACACATTTCTGCACATACAGCAGGGACCTACAGTTTTATGGCGTATCCGAAAGGCAGAGGAATTTTTGAGAAGCTTTCACATGACAGAAATACTCTTGAATGTTTGTCAGACACTGGGAAGAGGTCGGGCCGTGAAAAAACTTTTGATGGTGTTTTTATGGACTCGAACTTGGAACTCCTTGCGCAGTAGTCCAACGCACTAACCACTGCGCCACGGCATCCACGGATAACAAATTACGCGTGAGAATACTTTCCATTCCAGATTTCCGACGGTCGATTTTCTAAACAATTATTGTAGGTGCTTTCATAAAAAATTATTATTTTCGGAAACAACCTTTTCTAAATCCAATTCTATGCATTTCAGAATTTGCTTCGCAACCAACATAAGACTTTCATTGACTTTTCGACATCTAATCCGCGAAATTGAAAACCATTCCCTTAACTGCTAAAACTCGACAATAGCACGTTCCAGCAGTCCAGATACAGTTTAAGATAATCTCTTCAGATTCCATTCTTCTGCCATGAACATGGCTAAATCCCGGATAATGACAATACTCTTTAAGGGACATAAAAATTCCTCCGTATGAATCGCATACTTCGATTAACCCTAACCGCGGCACATTGCAGAATACACAAATGTTGATGTCCTTCAAATTTCCTCTTCAAAAAAAAACCGAAAAAAAAGAAGACCCCATTGGCAACAAAAGACACCTGCTTCTTTCATAACTTGGACCGACATCCACTTCTACTACATTAAGCATTGAGATGCACGTTATATACATAGCTACATATGTAGGTGTACGCAACCGCCACAGGCGACCAATGCTGCAAGTCTCCAAATAGTTTAGTACAACGTATGGATATCTCTTCCAATGTACGTATGTACATACTAGTATGTATACCTACATATTTAATACATCCTTTGCGGTGCAACGAAGGAATTTTCGCTGGAAAGGATTTTCCAATTACGAAATTCAGTCACGTAGTTGAATTTCTTCGCGTTTCATTCATTCGCCGCGTCCTTATGAAGACCAAACCAGAACACGGATCTCATTTTGTCTACTTGAGCATTCCTTTCACTTTTGCCAAAAAAAAAAAAAAAAAACGAAAAGCAAAAAAAGGATCTAATAGTAAAGCTATTGGCGAAGAAGAATCTTGTATGTGAAAGACACCAGGACCAAAAATACGTATCACTTCAATTTTGTGTTGTTCGAGTTCATTTGGTGGTTGGTAACCTGCATACGCTACCTTCTCTCGAATATGTGTGTCTATCCTTGCGGCAGACATTCAAGTCCATTTGAGACGGATGGGTGGAATACGGAGGATTAAAAAGGATAAG
The DNA here is from genome assembly GCA_949716465.1 of Chalcosyrphus nemorum. NCBI lineage: Eukaryota > Metazoa > Arthropoda > Insecta > Diptera > Syrphidae > Chalcosyrphus > Chalcosyrphus nemorum. The sequence continues at coordinate 8,275,025 of OX454335.1, forward strand.
AAAATGTGTTTTCTATTTTCTTTTCATCATGTGTGTACGTTCGAGGAAAATGCCAAACGTGTTTGCCTAAAATAAATCTGGGTAGTTTGTATGATACGAGTATGTCTTGAATTTGAGCCACCAATACCTGTCTTTGGGTGAATAAAATTTGTCTTTAAAATATCCACCCTTCAATTTATTGTTATGAAAAAGAATATTCGTCTTAAATTCACAACCGACTTTTATTAAGGATTTGATCAGAAGGGCCCATTGTGATACCGATCAGATTGAGTATCCTCAGCCTATGCATTTAACACCAGCAGGAGCTTATTATAGAGCGGTGGATACGATTGATGTCTCAGTCAGCTTGCGTGCCTTCAAATGATGCAGTGTGCGGTGATGACACTGAGACCTATTTAGCCTTGTTATGCCGTGGGCCCGCTTGCGATCGAGATTTGCCAAGATCTGTTGCTTGATTTAAACTGTACATGTAGCAAGAGGCATGTTGAAATTGGAAGAGCTGTGTCATGCCTGACGAGTTCATCAGCCATACAGTAACCCTAGATGCCACAGTGGCCCGACACCCATATTATGTGAATTTTGACTTGTTTAGCCATCTCATTAAGAGATAGGGGGCAACTAAGGGCAATTTTGGAGTTGAATATGACCGAATTTAGGGATTTGATCGCGGCTTGACAGTCAGTAAAGATGATGATATTCCTTGCGGATACTTTAGTCACAACAAGACCTCCTTGATACATGCTAGTGAGTGAAAGGCCTTTTTGACTGGTTGTATGCATGTTCAGAAGCTTGCCATAGTTTAGGAAACACTCTGCAGCGAATGCGGACGTGAAGCACTTTCTCTAGGGTTTTTAGGAGAAAGGATGACAAACTTATGAGTCTTAGATCTTTGAGGTTAACATGTGAGCTTTTACCTGCCTTAAGTATCAACACGTTGACTTCTTTCCATTACTTGGAAATGTAACCCAGAGTCAGGCAACTTCTAAAGATGGTGGTTACCCAAGGGAGGACCAAGTCAGCATTCCGTTGGAGTTCTGCACGTATAATGCCGTCAGATCCAGGGGACTTGATACTGATAGCCCAACGAATAATGCTTAGTAATAGGTGGGGCTACTTGATGCCGAACTTGTTGAGATTGCAATTGAGCCCGAGTTGGCGTTGCAGCTCTTAGGGAAGTCTATATCCATCAGCAGATCGAGGGATTCCTCACTTGATGTGGTCCACGAGCCATCCGCTCTTTTGAAATAACTAGGTGTCTTCGGCATGGCTGCGAGGATCATTCTAAGCCTGGAAGCTTCGGAGATCTCTTCTATATTGCTACAGAAGAGTCTCCATTAACTGCGTTTGGCTGTTCTAACCGTTGTTTTGAAGAATCTGAGGGCCTCCTTATAGGAGATCCAGTCATTAGCCTCGTGAGAACACTTGTCTTGATTAAGGATCTTCCTACACTTTTTGCGAAGAGATGTAATCTCCCTATTCCACCGGGCTGGTTAAGGCTTGCCCTGCGGATTACTCAACCTTTGTGTCTACACCCAAAGCTCTTCCAAACGTGCACCGGATTTTGGTAAGAAGATGCGTTATCATATGACTTTTCTTAAATATCGTGTTGGAACAGATACGTGTAAATATCGATCTATGGACAAGAGGAGACCGCGAAGAGGACCGAACTTCCGATGAAATGATGAAGTTCAACTCATATACATATGCATTGCTGGAAAAACGGTTGAGAGATTAGAGAGTTTCCAATAGCTTAGGAGTATTGTCTCAACCGATGGAGCTACTGGATATCGCCAACTGAATAGGTAATACAAAATTTGCGTTTAGGATGTTATCACAATTTGGTGAAGTAATGCAATTAGCTTAAACATCAAGCTACGACTGTTCTGTTCCAATATTAAATCCGTGCTGCTGTATGGGTGTGGTACCTGGAGTGTGACTGTCACTTTCACGAGGAATCTGCAAACATTTGTAAATAGGTGTCTACGCTACATCTTAAGGAACAGCTTTGTCAGAGAACGCGCCATGAACCTGTAGGCACAACCATACGACAACGAAAGTGGCAGAGGATCAGTTACACTCTCCGAAGGGATCCATAGTTAATCAAGCTATGCAATGGAACCTGCTTACCCAGGATGGGAGGATACGCGGCGGTCCTAGGATACGTGGGGCGGAACAGTTGAGAAGGAAACACGGCAGCTGGGAAAGAGTTGGGGAGAGCTGAGGTACATTTCCAGAAATCGCACACGATGGCGCGTATGTGTTGTAGAGGCCCTAGGACCTACAAGGGAATACAGGACATAATCAAAAAATCAATCATCAAGTTGGCGGGGATGAGAGAAAATATTGTGTTTACAACTGGGAACACGTGGCCGCAGAGGATGGTAGGTAGACTTATTCAGGACGAATCCTAAGGAATCGTGAGCATTTGTACTTTCCATCTTCAAAACTTAAAATCAGAATTTTTGGTTCAACAGTGTGTGAATGTTCGCTATAATTCTCTTGCATCCCCGATGCGTTGCAAATCTTAAACATATGTAAGTTTTCGACTCACTTAAAATTTTGTTAAATTTCAAAATTTTGTAAACAAAACGCATCGATCTTTTTCGAACTAACAACAAGCAAAGTTGAAAATATTTACTTTGCAATGCGTAGCCGCTCACTTTGCTTCAAACTAATTGCTCACAAATCCAGCGCAATAATCCCTCATTAATAATGAATCCAATTAAAAACGCTAGAAATACATTTATTACATTAAATCCACCGCACACAATTTAAGACTTTTCTCTGGAAATTGGGACACACTCTTTTGCCACCACTACGGCACACACATACTTAAAAGCTTCATTTCATGCTAATTAATCCGTTTCCACCGCCTCGTCATCACTTATGCAAATGTTTGCCAATTAGTACCTAATAAAACCCACCATTACCGCACCCGAAATCCTTTTTCGCAAAATAGGCTCCTACCCTACAATTTTTCCAACAAATAAAACGCAAAAAAAAAAGAAAAAGAATAACCGAATTTATTTCTCGAATTTACATTATTTATATTTACAAAACAATCATCCCCACTTAGGCAAACATTGAAACTCAATGAATGAGAGGACACATTTCCCTCGTTTGTGTACGCAAAACAAAAAGGACATAAATCCCTGGCCTAACATAAAACTGACCCCTTCGGTCCCCTTGTACACACCTCTGTCTCTCTTCCAGCCTGTCACTAATATCTTATATCTCAATTAAATTACACACATCGAAAGAGTGCAAAGAAGAAAACAACAACAAGGATTATATACATATGCATTTACTATAACAAAATATAAACCTTTTTTACAGGGTTGCCGAGTGTTTGTATGAAGTCTCCTAATTTGATATGTGTTATTCTTTTATGATAACGAAGGACCTGCGTAGATAAAGGAAAAAAAAAAGAAAAGGCCTCCTCAAGTGTCTTCTATTACAGAACTCTCTCTCTCTCTCTGTTTCGTCCTTTCCCAGTTTATGCTCTATTTTGCTTCGGGGCATTGCTTCCACAACGAGCAAACAACACAAAGGGATGTCGAATCCTTTTAAATGTTTGAAAGAAACTCCATACATCAGTGGCGATGGTGGGTGGTGATGGGAGCTTGAAGTGGAAGCATCAACTTCTTGAGAATTCCTCAATTTTTCATGCAAATTTAGGCGTCTAGAACAATAAGCAACTATTTCTTATGAAAGAAAAAAAGAAACACGGAAAAAGAAGCATGAGACAGAGCAAAGAGGAGGTTGAAGAGGTCCTTTTGTTATTTACAATGCACACTCAACATCTTTATCTTGTGTTTATTTGTATGGAATGTATGTCAGTGAACCATCCCAGGACCAGAGGAATAAAATGCTCAAGAAGCGATTTAACATTCTTTTTTAGCTCCCCTTCTCCTGTGTATATACGTTGTGTAACCCTTAGTCCTTGTGTGTTGTAAAAAAAATGCCTTCTAACATATGCATCAAAAAAATTTAAAAAATCGGACAAATAAAGTTGGGAATTACTGTCTGTTTTTTTTTTCTTTTTTTTCTTTCTTTTCGTTCGTTGAAAAAAGCATTAAGTGTTGGAATCCTTGAAACGTGCCCAATCGTAATATCCGGCGAGTGTCCTTTTTGAGTATCTATTTATTTGTTTATTTATTTATAAGATTTGCTTCTACTCGTATTCGTATGGTTTTTTGTTATCTTTTGAAAAATAAAAAAAGCATAATACGGAAACCGGGGAATAGATATGCGATTTGCACACATTTATGCTATTCGGGGTTAAGCGTTCGTTGTATCCTTTTTAGCTCCAGATTGTTTCCCTTTTTTTTTTTGTGAGAGGGGAAAAAGAAATCGAATGGGATCGTTAAAGGAAATTGAATATGCACATTAGATCAGGAGAAAGAGAATTATCGATTCTAATGGATTCAATTTCCTTTGTGGTTTATTTGAATGCAGTTTATTAGTGGTTTTTAAGGGGAGAGCTCTTTAGGAGAATCATGTAAATGGTTATGTTGATTTGTTGACTCAACATACAGTTAACATTTAACTCACTTCTACTTAACATACTTTTTAGCTTTTTTTCGTGAAGCAAACATGCTCGAATTGCTTTTAGATTCTTGATTTAGTGGTTCACTTAGTGCGTTGGACGACTGCTCCATCTCACAGTGGTTTCTCCCATACGATAAAAACTAACTGTACTTTGTTTTGTATTTCTTTACTTCCTATAGTAAGGAAAGGTTCCTCAAGAAAGTAGACCATTTGAACTGCGTCAATATCTCATATAAGCTCCTGTCTAACGTATACTGTGAACGCCAGAAGGCTGAACCATAATGGACTTCAGTGGGTTAACCTTATGTCAAAACCGAACGAAAAGCCCACTTAATTTCTTCCAACCGCTTTTGTTTTATGCGTAATGGGACACTCCATTAAACTGGCGTAAGCTTATCTACATATGTCGCGTCATACGAGCGTCAAAAACCTGATAGGACCTCATCAGTGTCTATTGTCCACTATTGATCAAATATTCACATTACGGCAGATCGTGGAAAAAACCCATGGATACAAAATCGATACGAAAAATCTGTTACCCTATCCTATCCTAAGGGTATACGATTAAGTTTGATACATACTTTGTAACATAGAGAAATATTACAGATAGACCCAATAAAGTATATAAATTATCAGCAAAACTAGCTGAGTCGATTGAGCTTTGTTCGTCCGCCCGTCCGTCTATGTGTCACCAGTTTTCGGGTCTTAAGTTTTGAGTTAGGTCGATGAAATTTTGTATACGAGTTCCTTGCAAAAGTAAGCAATACAAGTGTAAACATTTTTTTAAGATCCGCCCACTTTTCAAAATATTCACTTTTTTCAGTATTTTTATATGAAACTTGAAAAAACTTACATAAGCAAATATGTAGATATCTTTTTACTCTACAAATCTTCCTTACATAATATTAGGGCACGCCTACATTTTAAGGGTGTTTTTTTTATAAAAAAAAAACGGTTTTTCGATGTTTTTATCTGAACATTATCAGTCTTACAGAACAAAATGCAGTATATATTGAAAAAAAATTTTAATCCGCCTACTGCCACGCCCACTTATTGAGAAAATTCGTATTTTGGAGTAATTTGATAAGATATTGAAAAAAAAATTTTGTATACAGGAAAGGGATAGGGTATCATACGATCCGCTCTAGACGGATTGTAGCCTTTTCATATGATTTTCAGTTGAGTACTTAAGCGTGTATAAGAGTTATACAGAGCCATGTCTAGTCTTAGCATTCCTGCCAAGCTCGCCCGACTGCGCAGAATGACAATGCTCAGTTCGCTCTGTTCCATCAAAGTCGGTAAGAACTTCACCGAACCGTTCGATACCAAGAACGGACCTAGAATGCGCTATCATTACATAAGCAAATAGGTAATACAGTACTTGAGAAAATTGTACGAAACTCACATGTAAACACGGTACAACCTTTTTCAAGTCGCTTACGCCGATGGCATTGACATAATCGAAAGAACTCAGCGGGCCGTCCAGTGGGGCATTTGTGAACATTGAGATCGAAGCAGCAAGGATGGGTTCAGCGGTAAATGAAATCAAGACATACCACGATAACGGGGATCAAGAAATATATGCTGACCACAAAAAAAAAACACTCAACATCGGGATCTTGGACATAATCCCAAGATAGACATATATAATTTCGATGTAGTTAAGGACTTTGTCTACCTAGGCTCTGTGGTGAGCTGCGCGAATGACACTAGTGGGTAGATTAAACGAAGAATCACTCTTGCCAATCGGTGTTTCTATGGGCTAAGAAGGCATTTGAGTAACAAAACCCTAACATAGATAGATTTAAGGCCCCGACCCATCGAATCCGTCGACGTCCGTCGACGTCGATCCGTTGTGCGTTGACGTTGAAGTTGACGTATTGCCGGATAGAACAGTCCCATAGAATCCGTCACAACCGTTGACAGTTTCTTTAATTCTCTCTCTGCTTCCACCAATGAAAATGCGTACTCTCAATTTTCTTATGCGTGAACTTCAATATGTGAATGTGTGAACTTAAATACGTGAATGTGTGTACTGACAACGGATCGACGGATTGAAAAAGTAGAAAGTAAACCTACTTTGTCCGTCGAAGTTCATCCATCCGTTGGTTATGGGCCGCCTCCCATAAGGTTGTGTGTATTTTATCGAGCTGTCAGTTAACGTCGACGGAACAACGGATCGACGGATTCTATATGTTGGGCACTTTAGTTTCATGAAGGTTTATTCTCCACTATTTTGACGAATCACTTACAGATTTAATTTCCTTTTGTAATTTGTTCGCTGCTTGATCTGCAATGTCGCCAATAGTCATAACTGCGGTGTCATCTGCGAAAGTCGCCAAGCTAGCTTCTTCAAGCTGAGGTAGGTCTCTTGTATATAAGAGATAAACAATTGCTCTTAAGACACTACTTCCTTGAAGAATTAGAACTCTTCGGGGAGATCTCTTTGGAGTTTGAATTCAAGTCCTCAGTGCCAGACTTTGGCAAACGCTTGTGCCACGTCTAGAAAGATGGCTGAACAGACTTTTTTATTCTCAAGTGCTTTTTCTATAGTACTCACAAGTCTATGCACTTGTTGTACAGTAGAGTGTCTCTCTCTAAACCCAAATTGGTGGGAAGATACAAGATTTCTTTCTTCTATTATTGGCTTGAGTCTTTTTAAAAGCACTTTCTCAAATAGTTTTGACAGTTTAGTTCTTTTCCTTTGGTGACTTATCTTGTTTCAGAATCATGATTACTCGGAATATACTTTAGCCTGAGTGCTGCATTAATTATATGTAGTAGTTTGCGATTAGCTTTATCTGGGAACTCCTTAAGTATTTGTCCCGTTATCAAATCATAGCCCGGTGCTTTTTTTTTTTTGCATTTATGTCACTTTTAATTTAATATTTTAGTTCTTGCAAGGATGACGAGCCAATTGACGAAGAAGATATAACGCCGAACTGTGGGTACTGTGGCTTAATGGTTAGTGCGTTGGATTACTGTGCAAGGGGTTCTGAGTTCGAATACTCTACCGAGTGTCACTCTTGAAAAACATTCAAGGGAATAACTGTCATGAGAAAGCTTCTCAAAACCTCTCTGGCCTTCGAAAACGGCATAAAACTGTAAGTCCCTTCTCTACGTGCAGAAATGTATGCCACGCACAACATGTACAGTTGTTGCTCTCTATGGGCTGGTTACGGCCTAATATTTATTTTTATTTTTTTATACAAACTTTACAAGAACATTGACTTGGCCAGAAAACTTTGTATACAGCGACTAAGATAGATTGGTCATTTAGAGAGGATAAAGAGGATGAATGCGATGCATTGTATTTAACGTTCTAAACGAGGCGAAGTTCTGCTCATTTTAATTTTAGAGTCGGCTTTAAAGTTATAGTCGACTCTAAGGTACATAAATACTTATGAACAGCAAAAAGTCTATGTTTAGATAAATTATTGATAAAAATCTCTTAAAGTCGTCTTTTAACAAAGATTTATATATTATTAAATTATACCTCTTAATTTGCCCCAAATCTAAATGTATAAGAACAATCAAATAAACATTGTAGACTTGCAAAAATAGGTCGTTTTTTTTTCGGTCTCCTATCGTTTTTTTCGTCGATATATACAGTGAACTCAATTCCATTTTCAAATTCATTCCGAATTAAATTGCATTTCTTTCGTTCGCTTTGTAGAATTTCAACTTCGAATACTTCTTTTTAATGCGGTGGACTTAGAAAATAATGAAGTAACATTTATTTTGAAGAGTATTTGAAGATTGAAATTTCCCACAAACTGACAGCACTGATACTGCAATCCCGGGCCAATTTCAAATTTAAACATAGTAATTGAATATCGATGACATTTAGACAGCGTGCACCACAAAATCATGCAATTAGGTGGAACATTCAAAAGGAAGCATTGCGCACTGGTCCGGAACAAAAAATTACAGCCGAAGGACACGCTCATTGAAATGCAATTTTCATTTAACTTTTTCCTTCGAGACGACGTCAATTGGCTTTCGGTCTCCATGCCTGGTAGTGTTAGCCTTTAGTTTCCTTGGCTCTCTCTCCAGTTGGATGTCAGGTAATTTTCGCCTGAACACGTCTGCTGAAATTAAACTCTTTTGAAGGACTTTCCCACTCTACTTTGCCTTCACAGAGTCACACCCGCTGCCACCGCCGGCCGCCGTAACGCTGTAAAGAAATTGAAATCCTTTTCAGCGAAATTATTCATTTTACACCTTTCAAACGAAAGGAAAAGCGTACCTGCGGACCCGTTAGCAACGACAAGGACGAAGAACGATTCCGTCAGAACGTACAAAAATGCAATTCAATCTGTGAATGCAAACGAAACGGAAGAAGCTTGCAAATGCAATTTCCCAGCTGATCCCAAGGGGAAACGAACGCGCATACTGTGGGAAAACAAATTACCCACCACGCTTTTAAAAAAACGAGGAAAGTCTTATTTTTCCGTGCACTTTTGAAGGCACCTTTAACACTGGGCGAGGGTGCGACCGCCTTTGCCTCGAAAAGTGCCAATTGATGTCGGCTTGTCATTTCCTAGCCTCCAATGTGATTTTTCTTTTCCTCTGAAATGAAAATCCTGTGTGAAAAATTGTTGCCATCTTTGTGGCAGGACTCAACGGCGACAGCGTGCAAAAAAAATAGAGGGCGAAACATTCCGTTCAAATCAAATTGAATAAGTGGGCGCGTTGCAAGGAGTATATTGCAAGGATTTTCCTCCTTTCACATACAATCTTGTGTGGCTTATGCCGACCACTTGTAAAACTGGATTGTTAATTGACTGTGTGACGGAAGATTGACGGGAAATGACAGTTTTGGGACCAAAAGCAGAAGCTCTCTTTTTTAATTTCACAAAAAAATGATGAGAAACTTATTCAAAAAAAGGATTTCGTGCCAACATAAGAGGAATATTAATGATACAGGCGCTAGAATAATTTATTGAATTTTTTTCGCGTTCAGCTCGGTGTGAATCTCTTTGTCGTTTGTTTAAATTTTGTACATGCTTGTGAAGAGTTTTTGCTGCAAGACAATTAGATTATGTAATTTGAACGTAGATGTTTCCAACGTCTTGTATTCGTATTTATGATTGTTGAAGACGATAGTTAAACGTAAAAATAAAAAATAAAAAAAAATATTTTTTATTCATTTATTTAAAAAAAATGAAATAAATTATTTTTCGTAAATTAAAGTAAATTGAAATTTGGTATTTTAAATAATTTATTTACTATTGTGAATTATACGAACGTCATGTTCGCAGTATTTTGATAGTTTTAGTTGTTTTAAAACAACGTTGCGCAAGGGGTATACTTGTATGTGTATTATGTATGCAAAGTTACCCCTTAAAAGGCCTTGCAAAAAAGCTGGAATCTTCTATGATCTTATTTCAGGTAGCTAAAAGCGAATATCAGCTTACTAATCGTATTAGGATATAGCCTTCATAAACTGCAGTTGCAGAGCTCAAGAATTATTTCAGAATTGTCTGTTATTCAGTAAGGACGTGAGTTCGATCGTAGTGCCTTGCATATAGTACAAGACTTAAGACTGTTGTAATAGTTAAAATGGCTCCGTATACTAAAAACGTGAACATCAAATGGCCAATTGCCAAAAAAAAACGATTTACCAAGAAACACATAAACTATAGAACTTATAGAAACTAACAACCAAAAAGGATCAGATACTACCCAACCGTCAGTTGTTATTATTTTTAAAATATCATCAGAAAGATGGGCATGCCGGCTTAAAGGCCCGGATACTCCACTATCCGATCAAGAACCTAAAAAACAGAGTAGTGGAAGAGTAACAAAAACACGCGTCACCAGAGGAAGTACATACTTCTTTCAATAGGCCATGGAGTAAGCCAATCGAAAAAGAACAGTGGAGAACCATTTTGAAAGGTTTGTATGTAACCAAACTGTAATTGTAAATTAGCAAAATCGACTATTGTTGAGTGAACAAATAAATAAAATGTTTTAGTTTGTTAACTGATGGGCAGGGCACGGCCGTTAGTTAAATATGAGAGGAGAAGAGATAGGAAAGATTTGGTGAAGTGGTAAAGGGCTTCCCATTAAGCGTATCCTGCCTTTAGCCGAAACGCCAAATTTTCCATAACTCTGGCGCATAGATCAGAATGAATTTGAGCAATGGAAGTGATTATTCGAAAAAATATTACACGGTTGAAAATATTGACACTAGAAAAATTGAAATGGCCACTAAGTCGCATGTTTATGTACACAGTCACAGACATAGTTTTTTTTTACTAATGGCCGTTCGGCATAAATCATATGAAAAAGAAAGAGGAACGTTACAAAAAGAAAAAGATATTTGTTAAATAAAGTTTATTGTAACAAACTTTTTTTTTAATTCAAATTTGATGTCGATATGTATGTTGTAATGTTTTTCTTTTAAGTTTTTAATACGTGTTATTTTAACTAAAAAATGCTTTGATTATCCCAAAAATGACATGTAGAGCAATGTTAATTTGAGTTACAATTGCAAAAGTTAAGAATAGAAAGTGGAACAAGTCATGTTGACCAAATAACCGACCATTTCCAACGGACGTTAAGGCATGTACATGAACGTAAAAAAGACATATGAAAAGACTACAATCCATCTAGAGCGGATACCCTATCCCTTTCCTGTATACAAACTTCTTTTTTTATATCTTATCAAATTACTCCAAAATACGAATTTTCTCAATAAGTGGGTGCGGTAGTGGGCGGATTTTACTTTTTGTTTCAATATATATTGCATTTTGTTCCTTAGAAGTTCTATTGTTCGAATAAAAACATCGAAAACAGTTTTTTTGTAGACGTGGGCTAATATAATGTATAGAAGAATTGTAGAGTAAAAATATATCTACCCATTTGCTTAAGTAAGTTTTTTCGAGTTTCATATGAAAATACGAACAAAGTGAATTTTTTGCAAAATGGGCGTGTGGGCGGATTTTAAAAATTGTTACATCTGTCTTCTGTGTATGCACGCTGAAGAAAATATAAATGAAACCCAAGTGACTCCAACTACTAAAGTTGTGTGTACACTGCCTTTATTCAACAGACTGCCATTTGTTCCGACTCACGCTGCCCTTTTATACACAGAATTGTAACGGTCGATCTTCTTCAATTCTTTATTTCTCTTTCTTAAGCACTCCATACACTATTCAACTCAGTCGTCAACTCAGTCAGTTGATTTTGATTTCTTGAATTTGACTAGAAAGTCGCTCAACTCAAAACTATTAAAGATAGACCCAATAAGTATACATATTAATGATCAGCATCAATAGCCGATTCGATTGAGCCAAGCAAGTATATTTGAGGAAAAATGAGCTGTGTAGGAAAGGGATAGGGTATTACATGATCCGCTTCAGAATGATTGTAGCTTTTAAATCTTTTTTTTTACTATATAAGAAGTCAGTCAGTTGATGTAGTGTGTGGCCAAGCATCAATTCAGTTGACGACTCAGTTTACAATCAAGTTGAATTGTGTATGGGCTGCTTTATGCCTTCGTTCAATTCTGTATATAGAGAGACTTCGTGTCACAACGGGAATGGTTTTATCAACAGCACATGTTAAAACTAATAGAAAAATGTGCTATGTAAATTATTTACAAAATGAATGAATTAAATTATGTTTAATGGAATAACAAAACAAACTAATAAAGAATTCAATAAGGAAAGTGAATGAAATTAAAGAAATTAATAGAAAATGCTAAAACATAGTGAAGGATTTATGTTGGCTGTTACAAAACTTAATATATCCTTAGGATAGGGTATAAAAAAGCATTACAAGTCGATCAAATTGATAAATCTTACTTCGTTTGTTATTTTTTTTCTTATTTTATGTAATGCGAATTGAGCAAAAACATTGCAACGTACCTACAAATACTTATGGTTTGAATATAAATAAATACAATATACATAATGTAGATATGTCGACATTTATATTTTTTTTTGAAAGAGACAGTATTTGCAAGGCAATGTGTCTAAAACAATACACACCGATGAGGAAGAAATAAAATAAAGTGCACGACTGGATCGTACGTACTTGCACCTATGTGCTGTTACTTAAAACTGAACAATTTTTTTTATAAAAAAAGAAAATATTAAATTTTTGAAAAAAATATTTTTACTGAACAAATTTTTTATAAAAAAAAAAATTAAATTTTTAAAAACAAATAAATATTTTTACAAATTTTGCATAAATTTAAATGCCACTTTGTATAAAACATTAAATCTTTCGATTTCCACGGAAATAGATTGAGTTTTAGCCGAGAAATAGCCATATTTCTAAGATTTAAGATTTAAGATTTATTTATTGAGCTTAGTACAAGCTGAAACTTAATTCTAACTAAACCTAATTTTATATTTATTTATTTTTTATGGTTTTTTAATATTATTAATTATAATTTAACAAACTAAAAACTAACTTATGGCTAACAGATTATTTTTGAGGGGGGAGGTCAGGAGGAAGAGAGTGAATTTCTAAGAGAGGATATGCTGTAATGGAAGTCGAAGAGGTTCTGGGCATTATTGGCTAATCGCAGCATTCTGGAGACTGGTTCAAAAAGGCCGTAATCAGTGCGGTGGAGAGCGAGACGAAAGAGAGTAAGAGACCTGAGGTTGCGTGGAGTTGTTTGAAGCGAAATCATTTCCAGTAATGCGGGGGAATCGATCGTACCGGTTAATATCTGATGGATGAACAGAATATCGGCGACTTTGCGACGTCTAACAAGGGTTATAAGGTTAATCAATTTAACCGATCTTAGGGGGGTAGGTTATAATTGTCGACCCAAGGGAGACCTCGCAAGGCAAAACTTAAAAACCTGCGCTGCACAGCTTCAATTCTAAGGGAATGGGTGACATGAAATGGAGACCAAACTTGGCTTGCGTACTCAAGGAGGGGTCTGACAAAGGTGATGTAAAGCGACTTTGTAACATAAGGGTTAGAGAATTCTTTAGACCAGCGTTTTATGAAACCAAGAGAAGAATTGGCCTTAAGTATAATGTGGTCAATGTGGGAGCGAAAGTTAAGTTCCCTATCACAGATAATACCCAAATCACGTATAAAGGAGACTGAGGGAATGGAATCATGATGATGGGGAGAAATAATAGATTTGCAGTGAAAATATAATGAGTCGTATAGAATGATTTCGAAGAGTTTAGGCATCGATGAGAGTTTAGCTATGGGTCGGTAGTTGGATATATCATTTTTGCTCCCTTTTTTGTGGACAGGGAAAATAAATGAGTCCTTCCATAAGTTTGGAAAAACGGCTTGTGAGAGCGAGAGACGAAATAAAGTAGTTAGTGGTTGATACAGTGCATTAGCACATATCTTAAGAAATATGGTGGGCAAACCATAAAGGCGTCAGAAGAAAAAAATAGATCTAACTGCCTACCAAGATTATTGGTGATACCACTTATCTGAAAAAGGCCAGAGTCAGAAAGATGATCAGTAAGAAGGATTTCCTTTTCTGAGAACGAGTTTGTTGGAACTAAAAATGATTCATCTTCTGATGGGACCCATTTTAAAAAATTGGGTAAGTGCGAGGAGGGCCTCGTGCAATAGTGTTCCGGACATTTTATATTGTCATTAAATAGAAGGCAATTTATTCATATCCTGCATAGGTACACCTAATACTGGTTTTGATATGAATAATGTAATGTCTTGTACGTAGGTATGTCCTAGTAATACTGAGCTGACATTCCAGTCCATTTTAATTTGCACTTTCAATAAAAAACATGGCGTACCAAGCTTTTGGATAAAAATGCATGTGACGGTACTTTGCTTATTAAATGGTTTAAGTAAAGCTAAACACTGGCAATACTTGACATGCGAAGGAATACAGCATTTAGAATTTTAAAAATTTAGGAAAAACATATTTTTGAAAAAAGCCAAAATTTAAAAAAAATTATAGTTTTTTTTATACTTATTTAGCTTTCAATAGAGCATAGAGCCAACATATACGATCCATTTGTGTAAATGACTTTGTTTTTGAAAAATCGAATTCGAATGCAGTAGCAGCAAGATAAGAGCTTATAGGGAAGTCCATGCGCACTTCTAAAATCTGTAACTCGGGAACTAATTAGCAGATTTAGATGAAACTTATAACTTGAGCAAATCTTAGTATCAAAATGATCTGCTGTCAAAATTATTTGGATAACATGAAAACTGGGGGAGATACAGTGGGGTAACTAGATGCCCCATTTTTTTAATTTTTCTCAGAAAATATATAAAATAAAGGAATTTTTGTATTGTTTTTACAATCTACACTAAATTCTACGTATCTCCAATTTTTTTCATATTTTTACCATTTATGGTCTGGCCGCTAGGGCGGGGGGACAACATTTTTCAAATGTTTGGCGAGCTTTTTTGTTCAACAAATTTTGCCAGAAAAAAATATTTCTTACATATATGGAGCCCTTGCAAAATTCTCTTTAAATTGATATGCCACATGATGGGGAACAAAATAATTTTTGTTTGCCCTTCATACAAGGTGCCCAAAAAAGGGCTCCCAAAATGAAATTCATTGCCGCCATCTTGTGCAGGCTTCCACATAATGTATACATAGCGAAAGTTTCAGCTCTCTATGTCTATCGGTTCAAAAGTTACAGGGCTGTGACAGACTGACGGACAGACGGACAGACGGACAGACGGACAGACAGACACCGTATCAAACCCATAAGTGTTCCGTCTTACCTTTTAAGGTCCGGAACACTAAAAAGGAAGCTTGAAGTCGCCAACGATAATGAAATCGTCCTCGGGTTCAGCGATTTCAAGCAGGGCGTCAATAGCATCAACAGCTAGTTGGTATGCTTGGGTGGGTTTAGAAGGGCGAATATAACAGCTGATAATCTAAATCCTCCGCTTGGATACAGATATTTCAGCACACACAAACTCAAAACAACTGCAGCTTGAGACTTGGACTAGATTTGCATAAAGACGATTATGTATGGCTAAAAAAACACCACTGCCTATGGTGAGCTCGATATTATCCTGGCCGTCCGCGAGAAAAACTTCAAAATCTGACGAGAATAATTCAGAGTTTAGAAAATTGGGACAAAGGTTAGTTTCAGTTAGGGCAAAGATGTCGTAGAGAAGTGTTTGGGAGTTAAGATGACCTCTGAAGTTCTGATAACAAAGGGATTGAATATCTGGATTGAAGTTAGGGACGAAAGTAGTCATTAAAGTTGTTGCGAGAATTTTGAAGATGCGAGAGGCGTTTAGAGTCAATATGAGAAGCATAGGTTCAAAGGTCTTTAGCCAGTGTTGAAGAGGAGATGTTCAAACTCTCGTGAAAATGAGTGTAGATGTTCCTCAGGGCTACAGGATCAGTTCGGAGGCCTTCTTTTTGAATAGATACTATAACATTCGTCTTCGTCTTACCATCAATGCAAACGGAGTCCGGTTTATCATATAAATATGCTAGTCTTGACATAGTGTAGCGGCTATCAAGGCTATTGATCATTGAGGTGGGGTCCGCCAATCTAGATGTGAGTTTAACGGAGGGAGGTAGCATTAAACATGCAGGGGGGCATGCAGTAGGAGGTGAGTTGGTCGAAAGGGGCGCAGAAGTGGACGTAGAGCTGTTGAGTGCCGATGTGGATGCATGATACTTCTCTCCATTTCCAATCCATCATCAACTAACAGAGTCCGTTTCCTACTCAATCATGAGACTGATAGATCTTTTATTGTCAACCTTCTGATATGTTTTACATTTATTTATTTAAACTGCCCTGCGTCCCATTTTTGTCGTACCTCCTCATGTACGAAAACAGCCATTTTGGACCCCATATTACACCTATAACTTGGCGTATAAATATTTTTACGCACATTACACCTACTACACTACATAATAGACATTATCCTGTAGAAATAATTTTCATCCTAATCACCTCATTTGCGAAACTGCACACAAAAGAAAATAAGGATTTTGTGAACCTGCAATAATTCAATTAGTGCAGTAATTCCAGGCGGGTTCTCTCAACGCCAGTCGAAACAATCACGTGCCCAGAACATTAATTCAATCATAATTAAGCGAAGAAACCCCGAGAAATGTATACACGTTCATGTACCGGCTAAAGGCTAGAGGAAAAGGCCAATTAAACTCTGATTCATTACGCTTCGCAACAAAATGTCCTGCATAAATCCTAATTTCTGGTCTTACCCTCATATACATACATACATAGACGTCAATGCTCGCGAATGGTCATTAGTTAGTAGTTGACCTAATTCCTGGTCATGGTCCACCTTGGACACAACACGAATTAAGTTTCTTTCACCAAAATCTCTTTCAAGGAGTACAATTGCCTCCCTAAAAAAACGGTAACTATAATTTTGAGACCTTATTAAGCAAAGTGGTGGAGTAAGAATTAAACGAACTATTCTAATATCCTAGAGCAATTCAGTTTAAATTTGCACCAACAATAATAAAAACAAAAAAATCTATGACTGAAGTGTATAAAATGGACACCGCTACTGTAAAAGAGTGTGCTCTGCTATGGCGGTTTGCCTCTCATTACGTGGTTTATCTTTCGCACTTTTGTGGCTTGAAAGTTTGTCACTTCTGTCAGAACAATAATAAAACAAAAGCAGTAAAAGTGGTCAGAAAGGGGGGGATGAAAACTATGTCTTATACCGTTATTATGTGTGGGTGGTGTACACAAGAATGATAATTACCCTCGTAGGTCTGTTGATGAGTGGGGATTGAGATGGTCTCTTTTGACAGTTCTCGGCTTTAATTTCTGTGACAGGCGAGAGAAATTATGATATTATTTGGAGTCTTGTGACGGACGAAAGGATTATGACGTGTCATTATGATGATTAGCGATAAAAAGATATTATGCTAGGTTGAAAGATGACGAGGATGCATGAAGATTGTCAAGGATAAACTGTTTTCGAGGATTATGTCGCAGCGTGGCTTTTGAAAGAGAAACTAGTCAAGTTGCTAGAAATATGCGATACATATGATTAAATAAAATCCAACATCTGACATCTGCAGTGAATGAGCTACAAATGCTTAATACCCGACAGAACAGAATGGACACAACGTGATGTCCTTCACCATGAATCGCTGACAATCTTCACGGATGGCTCCAAAACCGAAGAAGGAGTCGGTGCTGGTATCTTTTTCAAAAGATCTGGACATCCACCTCTCCTTCAGCCTTCCTAACTACTGTGTTTTCCAAGCTGAAGCCATAGCCATTCGTCACGCAGCTGACTGGCTGGCGTTTAATGCAGTATCAGTATCGGATATTGTCATATACATCGATCGCTAAGCGGCCACCAAATCCCTCGGATCCAGCACAACGAGATCTCTGAACGAGATAGTTGGACAGTACAATTTCACCCTCTGCTGGGTGCCAGGTAACTGTAATATACCAGGTAATTGTGAAGCTGACGAACTGGCCCAACGAGACTCCCCAGGTCTAAACAGAATAAACGTCACCGACATTGGTGAGAGAAGCCAACCATCGGTGGCAACAACTCGGCCACTGGAACACTGCAAGGCTGCTCTGGCCCATGCTAAATAAAACCAGGTCAATCGGACTTCTGAAACATAAGAGAGGAACCCTCTCCAAATCGTAAGCACCCTCACCGGACACTTTGCCATAGGAAGGCATGCCCAAAGACTAGGTATCCACTATAATGACTTCTGTAGAAGTTGTAGAGATGAAGAAGAAGAGGAGACTATCAGTCACCTTCTATACATGTGCCCCGTACTTGCCAACATTAGAAAGGGGGAATACCCGCTAAGATTGGCTCCTTCATACTAAGGAGTAAATGGTTCCCTAAGTAAGAGGGTGACCCGCATTACATCTACATCTTACACATAGGCAGCACAATGGACCTATGCCGCAAAAGGAGCCATCAAGAGCAGAACTGCTCCTCACTGGATCATCCGCTCGCTCCTTACCCTCGATGTTCCTGTGACCTGACACCCAAAGAAAGCTGATTCCTAACCGGTAAGTCAGCGAGAAGAATTCCTCCTTTCGCTTATATTACCAGTTTGGAGGATGTAGAGGATATAAGAGCCTTTATAGCAGTCTGGACGTCAATAAATACGGCTATAGTGTTAGCGGGTGAGAAAATTTGCTTGAGTTGGCGGTATGCCTCACAGTACCGACGGACAGAAAACTCGATGATCCGTGTATCCGACTCTATTATTGTTAGTAGTTTTTCACCCAAATGTAACTAGACTTATGTTTTCTTTACCTGTAAGGCAAACACGTTGGACATTATGTCTCTTCTGAAATTATCGATATTTAATTTGAAGCTTTTATTTCCTCAATTTATTATAATAGAAATTAAGTACATATCTATAAGTCAAAACCTAAAACCTCATTTGTAGGAGTACCTACTTGAATTCTAAAATATTTCATAGCGCTCTTCCATCTTTCACTTTTTAATCAAATAATTATCTACCTTGAAGTATGTATCAAATGCTTTTAAACTAAGTTCCTTTATATTATCGTATACAACGTACTCGTATATCACTACACTCAGGTGTAAATGTCACCCTCCAACTCAAGTTGTATCACCTTGCAACTTATGTAAGTCCCCCTCCTGTGTCGTAACATAAAATAGCTTCTCCATGGCACCAGTTGCTGCTAACAACTTCTCTCGCTAACCAATATCGATAGCAAGGTATCCGAATTTAATTTGACAATTTCAATCTTCGAAATCTACCCACCTCAATCGCATCCAACAGCTTCATCATCGTATTTCTTTTTGCTTTTTTTTTTTTCTCCTTGGTGACGAACTTTTACGATCACGCTATGATTACCTTTTTTATGGTCCCCCCAAGACGTGAGCCTACAGCCTCGCTCCATCTCTATTCATCCAAGTTATTGTCCCCCTCCACATCCATCCAAGTTATTAGGTGCAAAATTGTTCCCTAAGAGGTTCAATTTAATCCGCTTTTACGTTACGTTCTCTGACGACAGGATGGTGAAAAAGTATATATCTGATGAAAAATTGTTCACTCCTCTCATTTCTTAATTGAGTTCTTATGTCGCGTTTTGCGCACAGATACTTCCCAGTTGTCGTCCTTGTTGGCGATAGTCCTTAATCCATGCTGTTGTATAAAAATTTGTAATTGTTTCGAGTTTTATGAACGAAAATACATGCGAGTGGGTACGAGTAACTCGTATCGTAAAGCAGCTTAAGATCTAGGCTTAAAAGTAAAATTAAATTTGGAACTGGTGGAGCTGAATCTACATTTTACAAGCGAACGTACAAGCTCATTAAAAGCCCTTAAACAGGTCATGACTGGCAGGGAGAAAGGGAAAATCCTTACTGTACTTACATTGCGTTGAAGGATTACGAGTCTTGCTCTTGATGGCAGGTTGGCGATTTTCGGGGATTTTCAGATTTCTGTTATTCGGTTGTTGGCAGAAATAATAGTGCATCCAAACAACTATGGATACGCTGACAACAATCCAGTGAACGCAGATTCGCCCTGAATTTAAAATCATGTACACAAGCAACGAAAAATGCAAAATAGCTTTGGAGCGAAGGAATACCGTGTAAGGAGAATGAATTTACACACAGGCTCATATGTAGTAGCCAACTTGAGTGTTGTTATGTTGCAAACAAAAGTTGTGCCACGCGGAAGAGTGTGGGGCCAGCCGTGCTGATGAGCGACAGGCAAAAGAACTGGCGTTTTTTAAATATTTTTTTTTCTATGCTCTCCATATCTGTGTATAATCGAATTGCAAATTTTGTTGCCGTCGAAATCAATGTCCTAAGATCCTCGTAAATGCTACGATACCGCTGGAGAGGGACCTGTGCGTATTTTCTATATATGTATACATGTAGATACATCCTATTTTTACCAATGTACACATGTTTGTACCAGCGTTACCTTTCGGACACTTTAGGGAGAAATTGACCTTATTTTATTCCCACGGACCCTTGGACCTCCCTTTTCGAAAATTATCGATATTTGACCCTTTTTGGACCGTTTTTGCGAATTGATATAGAATTGACAGATTTGTTGATGATTGTGTTGTTCCAATGCCAAATAATGTACATATACTCGTCCTTTGAACAGATGCATGCATTCACGTAGTTTCGTTTTCGTATCGCATATTTCATTTATATTCATGTTTCTAATATTTGGGGTATAGATATCCCCTTGTTTCTATTCTTTGTGATATTTTGCAGTCGTGGATGTGATTTCTGATCCATGTTACCCGCATTACGTATTTTGGAAGATGAGGAATTAGAAGAATTCCTGCCTAACCCAAATTTAGTACAGAATTTTGGGGATTCTATTCTAAAGAATTAAATATAAATATGTGCAGTCAAAATCGCTTATAACGGCCAAATTCTTTGGTCCCTTGAAGGTTTTTTTAACCGATTTTGACCAAATAAAAATCACAACTGTATAATCAGCTTTTTACGAAACTGAACTGATTTACAGTAGAACCCCGGTTATCCGGCCTTCGATTATCCGGCCCTCCGCGTTATCCGGGCTACTGAAGAGGTTGATCTCCTCTTAATCAAGCGATGGCGAGATATTGCAGCTAAAAAGCGAATAAGCAATTTGAGGCAGAGGTCAATTACAGATTTTCTTAAACCTCATCAGTGACCTGCACTTTATATTCAGCCATGTTTTGTATACCAAATATTAGACTATGTCAATACATTTCCTATTTTGTATACCTCTACGACTAAATTTGATTTCACCTTTCAAAATACGTAGAAAATAATTGAAATTTTTTAAATCCTTTATGTCTTCCGTGTTATCCGAATTTTCGATTATCCGAGGCACCCTTTCCCCACATTACCTCGGATAAACGGGGTTCTACTGTAGTTATTTTTAATAGCTTTGCTATTAACAAGTGAATTACATGAAAATAAGGAAAATTTTACTAGTATCGCAAAATTTGGTTCTTCAATTTTATATGGGACCCTTTTGTTTTGGCAGAGGCCCTTTTCAAGACCAATTCCGACATTTTTTCAGAGGTAACATTGGAATGTACACATTAGCTTGCTTAAGGAATTTTTTGTTTGATTTCGTACTAAATTTCCCCAAGCACAAAATTTCACAAAAAGGCGGCGAAATTTGAAAATATGCATGTTTACTCAATTTTGCTTGTAAGAATTGATATTATTTGAAAGAAACCAAAAAAAAAGAACATTTTTTTAGAAAGAACGCCCTTGAAAAATGGGCGGTACATGGACCGCATGTAAACATCATTGATACATATTTGGTTGAATAAGATTTAACCACCTTCATGTACAAATTCTAAAAATAAGGAAATAAAAAGGGGGCGTTCCAGTGGGCAAATTTAAATTTGTTTTTAAACTTGTAGTGCTTACTTTTTCAAACACCTGATAAACAAAATTTGCTTAATTTGTTAGAGCCAAAGAGTGTCAGAGGGTTATTTATCAAGAGTTCGGTAAGACGCTTCGACAACTACACTAAGATGAGCTCTTAGAAAATTGTACTAGATTCTTACTGACAAAAGTGTAGTAGTGTAATTCAATTTTTATATTAATAAAAAAAAAGTAACCTCTTTTGAACCATACAAATTAAGTTTTGAATTTAAGTCCTGAACTTCAGTTGAAATTGTTTGACGGGACGGAATTTTTGTTACAATATTTAATTGAATTCATCTGTTTCCTAGATATTCTACATACATTTTCACATATTAATTTGTTCAGGGGCTCCAAAAAGGCTGTTGTAGTGTCGTCACGCGCGCTAAATTTCCGAACTGAATACAGCAATCATTTTAGTATTTTTATCATTTCTTTTGGAATAAAACACCGAATCTGCGTTAATACGTCTTTTAGATTAAATTGTAGTTGGTATACTTATTCGTGTTTAACTCTTACTTCACACCGAACACAACTTCAACATGGGCTACAAATGCTTAATACTCGACAGAACAGAGTGGACACAACGTTATGTCCTTCACCATGAATCGCTGACAATCTTCATGGATGGCTCCAAAACCGAAGAAGAAGTCGGTGTTGGTATCTTTGATCTGGACATCCACCTCTCCTTCAGCCTTCCTAGCTACTGCAGCGTTTTCCGAGCTAAAGTCAGTGCCATTCGTTAAGCAGCTGATTGACTGGCGATTAATGCAGTATCAGTATCGGATATTGTCATATACATCGATCGCTAAGCGGCCACCAAATCCCTCGGATCCAGCACAACGAGATCTCTGAACGAGATAGTTGGACAGTACAATCTTACCCTCTGCTGGGTTCCGGGTCACTGTAATATACCAGGGAATTGTGAAGCTGACGAACTGGCCCAACGAGGCTACTCAGGTCTAAACAGAATAAACGTCACCGACATTGGTGAGAGAAGCCAACCATCGGTGGCAACAACTCGGCCACTGGAACACTGCAAGGCTGCTCTGACCCACGCTAAATGAAACCAGGTCCATCGGACTTCTGAAACATAAGAGAGGAACCCTCTCCAAATCGTAAGCACCCTCACCGGACACTGTGCCATAGGAAGGCATGCCCAAAGACTGGGCATCCCCTACAATTACTTCTGTAGAAGTTGTGCCCCGCACCTGCCAACATTAGAAAGGCCGCATTGGGTGAATACCTGTTCAACGATCTAAGTGATCTCAACAATGCCTGTATGGCTAAGATTGACTGCTTCATAATAAGGAGTAAATGGTTCCCTGAGTAAGAGGGTGACCCACCCACCCTTACACATCGGCAGCACAATGGACCAATTACTGGTCTAAGTGCATCCTCACCGAGGGCCGGTTTCAACCAACAACCAACTCTTACTTTTAACGATTATATGTTACTTACTTAGGAATATACTTGAAATCTATTTTAAGTTGACTTGGTATGAAAGTGATTGCAACATATTAAAAACCCAGGGTCTCAATTGTTACTTAGGTGTCATCTTCGATCTCTTTTGAACACACAAAAGAATACTATTGTGGCACTTGAGTGCATTTGACTTTTGAAAATTCGAGGCAAAACATTACTATGTCAACATATGATACAAGTTACATATGCAAATTTCCAAAATAAACATACTAAGAGCACTTGAAATGATTATGCTTGGAAAAAGTATTAAAAATGGTTGTATACTAAGTGCTATTTAAGCTATAATGTCCATAATAATGTTTTTTTTTGTGGGATTTGCATGAAAGAAAAATGAAAAAAAGAATTCGATGTGGCGGTTTTAATGACATAAATAACTCAAAACAATACTAAGTTGACTTAGTACCTATAGTCTTGCATGAAACCATCGAAGTATTGAAAAATTGGAACTCGATATAATAAACAATTCTGACATTTCGATGACAGAGAAGCACGTTATAGTAAGTCTGCCGATTCTGGTTTTCTGCCTGTATGACTAAACAAATGAACCAATTTTCTTCAAACTTCATGTCAGGGAACTATTGCATGTCCCTCTATAGAGCGGACATTGAAATTTTGTTCTATTCCCCAAAAAGTGCTCCTAAAATGAAATTCATTCTTGTGCGGGATTCTACATAATGTATACATAGCGAAAGTTTCAGGTCTCTATCTTTAACGGTTCAAAAGCTACATGGCTGTGACAGACTGAAGGACAGACGGACAGACATACACCATATCGAACCCATTAGTCTACCGTCTTTCCTTTTAAGGTCCGAAACAGACCAATATATGTACAGGCTATGCTATGTACAGACTAACTGACAGATTCAGGTAACCTAGTTGTTCACAAATTCAATACTTCAATTCAATGCCTGTATTGTAAGTATGGAATATCTGAACAAGACATTGGGACAAACATAACGTACATATGTAAGCCTGTACTTTTAATCAAAGAGTTTGGTAGAATGTTTTCAATTTTCACGGAACACTATTGCAGACGTTGGTATCAGTATGAAATTCATTCGGTTCAGTAGACAGTATTCGTAGTGATGACAAAATTGTAAGTTAATTCGTACAATTGGAATGACAAGTTATAGGTATCTATTTACGAATCATTTCACCAAATCGGGGTCTTAATAAAATGCTAAGAAGGTTGCTGAAGGAGAAAACAAATAGAAGAAATAAGCAAACAGTTACCATCTATTGCTTTTGCGAATAATCTAATATTTGTGAATATAAAAGTTTGAAACTTCAATCATTTTTGTTCCGTTCAAAAAAGAATCATTAATTTTGGTGTAAATTTGAGACAGCTGAAGGTTAAAAGAGAACATAGATCAGATCAGTGTGGCCATAATGGGATATTCTAGGGAGGCACGAAATATATTGACTTCAAAAAATATGCGCACATTAAAGTGGAATATTTTGTTTCCAAAAAGGACTAATTAGTCATTTCAGTTAATTTGAATACATCCTAATCGCTTAATTCGCAAAGAATTGAGTAATGGCGACTCTTTTTTTTAATTTATTTTTTAATTATATCTGAGCTAACATTCTTTTCCATAAGTAGCCCATAGTATAAATATGTATGTATTGGAAAGCATTTGTCAAGTAGTTTCGCCGGTTGTTTTCAAATGTTTTGAGATATAAATAATAATGCATTCACACAGTATGTATATGTGTAATATAATCTGATTCGTATTAGTCTTCACAATACCTAAAAATTTCTGTGACAGAAGACAGACTCAGGAGGCAATGTCCAGAGACTATTTCCAATCATGACTCTGATTTGGGATGTACCTAGTTAATTTCTCTTACGGTTTGTCTCCGGCTACAAAACTTTGGACAACCTGTCTCCCTTCAAATTAGCTTATCTATAGAGTCTTGAGAATATTTTTTCTGGCAACACAGTTGGCTTGAAGCCAAAGTAGTGACAAAGAATGTATAATTTGGATCAGTATTAATAATTTTTCAAGACTTAATATAAATATTAATATACAAAAAGATTGCAAGAACAACATATATATATGTCAGAATAGAGTAAACAAGTTAGTTTATTGTTGTCAGAAAATGGAAAAATTATTTGTGATAATTTACATATAATAATTTGTTTACATTTATTGACCTAAATTCTGACGTGTATTAGTCTTACAGCATGTGCGACCTAGCCAGGCACTTTTTTTCTTCTTTACCTTAAATTCCTGATCGGTTCCACAGTATCCAGTTTATGTCAGTGTACTCGTACCAGTGTACAGTTTTAGGTACCATTTGCTGCCTATGATGCAGTCATCGTTAATGTTCCTGAAACCGTTCCAGGAAGGTACTTTGCAGGATATTCTTCTGCACATTTGATCGTTAGCCTGAGGCACTAGAGACCGTTTCAAAGCAACTCTTCATATGTGTACTTTGGTTTACTCTTTTCACATTTACATTACACCCTTTTGCACTCCTTAACAACACAATAGCTGCTTCGTTGTCACCGTTGTTGTGTCACGAATCTAAATGGCAAATTCTTGTTCATAATATTTTTTTTATTTCATCATAGATGGGAAAACGAGAGGTGATCTCCTTTCCACTCCCGTAATAATTCCCGGCTATGGTAACTCCTAGGATATGAAGTACATCAGTGTCATTACATATCCGAAACACGAAGTATTTGTGAAACAACCCCTCGGCAAGCGACGTGCGGGTGTATTTGTGTTAGTAGGTATTTTTACTGAAATTAAGTTAGGTACATATATTAGATATTGATATACCTATAACTTTGTAGAATTGTTTGAAAATTAATCCCAACAGAGTAATCCACGAAAAAAGGCAGAGCCAGATTAAAGGGTAGTAGATGTATTTAAATTGATTTGTATTCCTAAATAGGTCTTTAAAATTCATGAAAGCCAGCTATCTAAATGCAAATGTTGTGCGTGCGTGCGGTTTGCATCCATTTTTTTTTTTTTTTTTGTAAAAGGCCCTGACTGAGTGGATGAATCGAAGGTCTTCTTTGATATTGCAGGTATGATAAAACAGGTTAGATAAAACTAACTTAGAATTATGTAGAAAAGATTCTTTGATGGATTGATTGATTGGATCTCCGTCTTCTTGTTACTCATATCATGGGGTGTTTGTTAAAAGTTATTCACAGACGAGGTGCCTTTTGGTATGAGACGCACTGGAGCTTTGATGATCTTGCACGACACCTATCCTATGACCCTGGTCTAATGGATATGCGGTCTGAAGCTATGACTGCGAGGATTCAGTTGCGGCGCAAGTATGAAGCCGGCTTTCCAGGTATTGAGGACTGGCTACCCAGGATTGTGGTGAAGTCATATTTTCACTGATGGTTCCAAAACCGATCAAGGATCAGGGGCTGGTGTATTCGTGGAGGACGATAATACAAGACTGCAAGACTCATTAGGTTAGCACGCTTCGTTTTCGAGACGGAAATATTTGCAATCTTAATGACTGCAAGTCACATTGTTAGGAATAGATGGAAGGGTCCTAATATCTCTGTCTGTATTGACAGTCAAGCTACGCTTAAGCGCTTGATAAACCCTTTAACCTAGTCCAAATTAGTTGGTGAATGCAAGAGAGAGCTTTGAACTGTGTCGCAAAATTTATTCTATTGACTCTCGTCTGGGTGCCAGGTCACACTGGTATCGCGGAAAAGAAGTATCCCATGATATTGGCTGACAAGGCTCAGAGGAGAGTTTCTCAGGACCTGAACCTGCGTTATGTCTTCCTGCATCAACGGTTAGGGCTTGCATTGATGATTGGGTTTCCTATGAACACAATAATTGTGCGTGGCATATCTCTTCTGGATGTAGGCTGGCTAAACGGATGCTCCCAGACGTTAGTGAGAAATCCGCTGTCTTTGAGAAGAAAAGTCTGCAGTCAACTTATTTGCGTTCTTACGGGGCACTTTGCTTTTGCTAAACAACACAAAATAACTGCCTAAGCGAAACATCTCTCTGCGACGCTTGTGGACAGGATGACGATACTACGGAACACTTCCTCTGTGATTGTCCAGCCTTTGAATGTATCAGGCTGCAGATTCTAAGTGCGGATTTGGTGAATGCTGTTAGTATAAGCTCCTCGTCAATGAACCGCCTACTCGATTTCATTAAGGAGACAAGAAAATTTATATAGTAAAGGTTAGCTGCGGGCGAGTACCAATTTCTAGCATGTGACACTGTTAGAAGCCACGACAGGCTTAAAGCCTTCTTAAAGGAAGCTGATGGGAATAGGATAGGATGGGTACTGTAGATCACGAATAAATACCAGCATAACAACTCACCGAATCCAAAGCAATACATGACAAAAGAAGAATCTCCAGTTTATTAAACTATATAAAGTATTTCAACCGAAACCTACATTGACTAAAAACTCAGTACGGGAGCTAGATAGATAGGGTCCCAGTGCACCTTCATCCACTTTCCTTATCTTTCACAATAATGTTATATTCCAGAAAACCTACCAGAAGCTTTTGTTGTCGATCTGGAATTGGTATGCTGCTTACATTCACAGCATGCAGAGGTTAATTTCTTGCCAGTTGGGCGTTGATTATAGTTCAGCACCTAAAGGCGATATTGTCATAGAAATGAAGGACTTAAATGCCAAGGTAGGGAGCAACAAAATGATATATGTTCGGCGAAGCGTGCGAGCTGATAAGCGTAACTGTATTACCGCTATGGCTACGAGGCCCGTCCGCATAAGCAGCCGCAAGAAAGTTGCGCATCTGACAATAGAGGTAGGCGAACACACTATCGAGTCAAAGCCTTACATAAAGTACCTAGGTGCTAGAGCACCTAGCTCACACTAGCAGGAAGGCCAATCGGACCCTTGCCCCAATATCCAGGCTAATGCCCAATATTGAAGGACCAAGGCAAGACTTCTCACAAATTAGCAAGTCAATCCTCATGTATGCAGCCCTCATACATGATGGGGATAAATTCGGTGCACAGTCGAGCATCACTCAGAATATGCTCCACATACAGGACAGTATCGGGTGATGCAATAAATGTAATAGCAGCCCGAATGCATATCGATGAGAATAACAGCATGCATGCACAATAGCGACAATGAGGAAAGCACACCATCAGAGCGACTGCAAAAGTAGAATGGACACGATAATGGAGTACGTCAGAAAATGGCCGGTGGACCTACAAATTACTGCCAAGCATCGAAGAGTGGGGTAAACTTATACCTCACGCAATTCTTAGCAGGAAATAGGAGCATTCGGAAATATCTTCATATCGCAGATGAACTTTTCTGTTGCTACTGTGAAAGTCCGAAACGCCGAACACGTCCTTGAAGAGTATAAAAGGATTATGCAGTATCTACGACCTGAAAATCAAACACCGAGAGCCGAAGTAGAGAGCCCTGCAACATAATGATGAAGACAGGAAGTCAAAACCAGCCCCTACGAAGGAATACCTTAATCTGAAATGCCCACATTCAACGTACAAAATTCCTATACGACCAAAAATTGAGGCAAAAAATTCTACAGTGTCCCAAAGGTAGTAAAAATTTTTGGTCGTTCGTCAAAAACATTAAGAATTCTGCCTCATCTGCCATCCCAACGCTCATTTACAATGACATTCCAACTGTCAGCTCCTTAGACAAAGCAAATCTGCTTGCTGCACAATTCACAGCGAACTCCACCCTGCAAGATAGCGCTTTGTCTGTCCTTGTGCTTGAGAGCGTCGAATTTTCGATGGGACGAATCCACTTTCGCACTCGCACAGTCGCAGGAGTCCTCAAAGGTTTAAACATACACAAATCCGCTGTTCCAGACGGTATTCCCCCTATAGTTCTGAAGAGGTGTTCTTCCACGCTGGCAAAACCTCTGCGTAAGCTTTTCTGTCTGTCCTACTATTCTGGGCTCTTTCCGAGTAGATGGAAAACAGCATTTGTCCAGACTGTTCTGTTTTTATTAATGACCTCTTGTCTGCTACTTCTAATCCAATCCATTCCTTCGCTGATTATAGTACCCTCAGTTTTACATATTCGTTCCCCAACTCACGTCCCTGCTCTTCGGCCGTAGAAGAGAACCGTCAACGTATGTTAAACTCAATAATTGGCCTACTCGCTAGATGCTTGTGCCATCCATCTAACGATTTCTGTCGGAGTAGCAGCGACGAGGGGGAAGAAGAAACGATTCATCATCTTCTTTGCAACTGCCCTGCTCTAACGTCAAAAAAAACCTCCACTCTGGGTCCTTTTTCTTTGACGACCTGACGGGTCAGGTACACCCGTAAGCACCTTCTACGCTTTATTAAAAGCTCGGGTTGGTTCTCCTGACCCATTAGCAGAACCTCTTCTAAATGTTATTTTGTCCGGTAACCTCTTTGTATTCGTCATATGTCTCTCATCATTGTAGTCTCGTAGTAATTGGTAGTGATTTGCCTTAGTAGATCCGGTGGTACCACAATGGGCCTTTTATCTGTATCTGGGCGTTAGCTGCCACTCTAACCTAGCCTAATCAAACAGTTATTGAAATGCCTTACCTTTGCGACGACAGATTAAGCTGATTAATATCTTTAGAATCGATCGCCTTCTCTCCGTCTAACCAATCACCTTTTTCGACAAAGCAAACCTTGAATTGTTCTTAACCGAAAAGCCGCCACTGGTCATACTGATGTCCTGTCTTACACAAACTAATCCTCAAACGAAAAAGTCAAATACTTCAATCGTAACCCAAGCATTTCCCTTCTACTTAGCATCCTTCTATTTCCGAATAAAAAAGCTTCTAATACCTAAATCCTCACTCTGTGGTCAAGAATTCCACCCAGCAATCATTATTCAAACTATTTTCAGCATTTCTTAGTCTAAATAATTACGAAAACAAATAAATAAATGAATTTCTAATCGAAAACACACGAAACCGACGATTTCTACTGCGTGACATCAAACCACGGAAAAAGTGCAGTGGGTTTATATATGAACTCACTGCACTTTTTCGGCTTGCACAGGGTCATTTGCGATTTCCTTAAAAAAAATGCTGTTTTCTTGAGAAATATCGCTGGAAATGTATGGGAATTATGAAATTTGGATGTTTTAATTATTATTTGATAGTTTTCAGGTCATATTTCCTTTTAAAATGATTTACAACAAGTAAAAACATATTTTATTAATTTGGGTCAAAGTGACGTCATTGGCTGGGTAAAGCTCATATTTGCGGTACCTTTCTCAGCCATTTGGTAAGGTTGGCGGGGGGATTGTCTGACAAGTTGTACGTTTGTAGAGATTGTATAAGCGGGGGGATTGGTAAATCTTGTAAATAAGATGAATTAAAGGGAAAGAAGGTCGGTCTTTTGTTAAAGGAGAGGCTCGGAAGTGTTTTTCGTTTTTAAATATAACAAAATAACAAGACAACTTTTTCTTCAAAGTCCATGGACCATAATCCCATTCGTTCCATTTCAATTGCAGCGGAACTGGGAACGAGGTTAATTATTGGCTCTTAAGGAGCGAGACAACTATAAGTGAGCCTATTTTGCTTATGGATATTAGAAGGATGGCCATCCATGGCATGGCGACATACATACATATGTATATACAATTCATTATGTCAGAAGTATGCTTTTTTTCTTTCGTTTCGTTTGTTCTACGAAGTCGGAAGTCGGATTTACATATATGATGCGTATGTAGGTACATATAGTTTTATATCAGCACTAGCCTGATTTTTAGAAAGGAAGAGCTCTGCTTCTGCGACAAACTGTGGAAAGCTCGGCAATCGTTTCTATGAGTTTAGTTCGGTTATAGTGTTTAAACCAATGTCTAAGAGCTTCAAGCAGTCGTTAATAACGCTTAACCATA
The DNA here is from genome assembly GCA_949716465.1 of Chalcosyrphus nemorum. Taxonomy (NCBI): domain Eukaryota; kingdom Metazoa; phylum Arthropoda; class Insecta; order Diptera; family Syrphidae; genus Chalcosyrphus; species Chalcosyrphus nemorum. Next base: position 8,306,228 of record OX454335.1, read on the forward strand.
GTTTTGGCTTGAATGCTAAGGCACATTTGACCTTTTTCAATCACAAAATGTGCTCACAAAACTTTACAAAAGCCAGGAAATGTATTAACATCAGTTCTAGAAAGCAATAGCTTAATATACATACATACATATGTACATATGCATTTGAAAATCACAGGCAACAAATACAATCTAGGGGGATGAGATAAAACAACAATCGGTAGTACGGCAAGTTTTTCAACGAGTCTATAGCTAATTTGGATTCGATTCGAAAAATAAATTTGCTTGCACCATGGGACATGTGGAACTTCGGAACAAAAAAAAAGACCAACAAAGCACAAACAATCGTCGATTTCTGCAAAAAACAAAAGTCATTTCTCCTTCCATCTCATTAGAGTCTCTATTTTTGCAAAATAACACCTGCAGTGTCACACAGATGATAGTAATGCACTTGACCTTATTATGCAACAGTCAAACCCATAAGAGATCACCACCCTCTTTCTCTGTCTTCCGGTGGTTTGCTTTAGAGTTCATTACCCCCTCTGCAAGTTGAATGAACTTCGGCTGCATTTTCTAGGTTCCGCGACAGACCATCCTGCAATTTAGCTTCAGTTGTTCGCGGTCTCTTGGTTTGGTAAGTTCGGTTTCGGTCTCGTAGTAAGTTCCGGGTCGTCGATCATAGTGCAGTGAAAGTGAGTGAAGTGATGTGGTGTCTCTCTTGTGCTATAGTGTTTGTGTGTGAGTGTTAGTGAAAAGTGAGCATTTCCGAGCTCTGTCTGGCCCCCAACACCCCTATCCCTTTGAATGTGTTAGTGCGAATAAGCGTCTCTGGTCTATAGTGTTAAGTGAAGAGAGCACCCCATCTGTGTGTCCCTTTTACCCCACTCCCTTTGTGTAGTGCAAATAAGTCTCTATATTGTGTGTCCCTATCTCGATTTTTTTGTGTCGCTGAGTTCGGTATTGTAAGCTGCGTGCGAGTGAAATGATGTCTCTCTCCCGTTCTGTGTTCTGTGTGTTTATGTGAAATGAGAAGTTCTCACCTGTGGCCTCTATTACCCCTACCTCATTGCGAAAAAGTGTCAAAGTGTGTCTCTATTTTCTTAGTTCATGTCCCCTTTCCCTTTTTCTTTTTTTCCAAGTGCTCTATTATTGTGTGTGCCTTTACCCCTAGCCCATTTTTTTGTGATATCTCCCTCTTCTGTCAGCATCTAAGATGCAAGTGCTAAAGTGCAAGTGTCCCCCTCATTCATGCTACGAATGCACATCAGCTTACCCTTAAGCCCAACTTCGGTCGGAATGTCAAATATATGGATACTTTTATAAGCCGCACTACACGAATGTGGAACAATCTACCTGGCTCTGTATTTCCTCGTCACTTTAGCGTCCAATCATTTAAGGCCAACGTGAACCGGTACCTCCTTTCTTCTTCTTTCCCCTTTTCCCCACCGCCCCACAGTGTTTCTCGTTATATGGGAGATGCGTCAAAAATCTATAACTTTTGAAATAATCGGTGTTGATAAATAAAATTTACTGTTTTGTAAACAAGAAATTACATTTTACTAGAATAATAATGAAATAAGTTAATTTCATAAGCACAGTTAAAAAACGGCCTATTATAAAGCAGTCGGAACTCAAATGCAAACGATTCAACAAGTTTTCGTTGGTCGCTATTCTTGAGTTTCGTGTATGTTTTTACTTGCAGATACAGGGCAAGTTTTGGATTCGTGAAAATTTTCGATCTCGGGATTTTGATAAATTCTGATATTACGTTTATAGAGAAGTTAAAAAAGAGGGTCTGAGGGTCTAAATTCTATCGCTGTCTGTCTGTCTATCAGCGAGGCTACGGCCTAAACAGGTAAACGGATTTTGATCGAACTTCTTATCTAGGGTCTGTGGGGTAATCTCTAGCGGCGAAATTGAAATTTTTATTTTAGCCCTTATATTACCGGTACTCTACTTAAGGTCAATTTGATGAAAACCAGATTTGCTGGAAAACGGTTCCTACGTTTCGTTTTTTTCGGCTAGTTTGGCAAATTGCTATAACATGGTGTACCAGATTTTTAGCCAAAGCATTAGCAACGGTATTTTACTTATAGTCAAATTGATAAAAAGCTGATTTGCTGGAAAACGGCTGTACCGATTTTATTTAAACTTTTTATTGAATCGAGTTAAGTTACATGCAAAAATAATTAATAATAAAAAAAAACTCACACCTCAACAACGTCTCCAAATTCAACTGTATTATGAAAATCAGCGTTCTGTGAAAAATGTTTTTCGTGCGCTTCGAGCAACATATGGTGTGCATGAACGACCTACTGAGTGTGACATTGCCTTATACCGTTATGACCAAGTAGATCGTGTCTTTGGGTTAATGTGAAGTTAAAAGTCTTCACCTACTATATGCCTGCTACGTGCCAGGATTTAAAAGCCAACATTAGTCCCCTAATTCAGCCAATACCGGTCGCAACGCTGGAACGAGTGTTCCAGAATTGGACCTTTAGAATGAATGCAACATTCACACAAAGAAATAATTAAAAAGTAAATGTCGTACACTATTCTTTCAGGCCATAATAAATTTTTTACCATCCAAATTCATTTTATGTATTTTATATAAAATTTAAAAAAATAGGTCTTAAAGAATCATTCGTTACATATACGCCTACGCAACATTAAAACTTAATTGTACAGCTAGTGGGCGATTGTGGGTCATAAATCACCTTTTTTCAAAGAACTGGAACAATTGTCGATATTTTAGATATAATTTAATCATTAGGCAAAATTCAGGGATATATTAAAACTTTATGTAAAGGTACAGAAAAATAAAAAATTGGAACTTAAAACTCTTCTGGGTTGTACCGATGTAACAGTAAAAATAAAAAACCAAAATCCACTAACAAGATTGCAAAATACTCTATATACCTTGCTCTTGAAATTTCATTAGGTATTAATAATTTGCGTGGACTTACGTTTTCACTTAATAAATTGCACTTTAAATTGAGTTCTTATTATTAATATATTTTGGTTTATACAATGGCACGTGATACGCTCACTTCAGATAGGAAAACAAGAATGAAAACACATGACATATGTATCTAAATGTTTTAGTGATTGTTACTGTAAATTTGGAATATTTCTCAACTAGAAAATGTTAAAAAATACAAAAAAAAAGTAATGTTACTTTTTTCTTTTTGTCATATGGGAGAAACCACTGTGCGCCCGTGCCCTGAATAACAGTTTAACGGTATTCATAACCCCTTTGGCACGCGTAAATTATAAAAAAAAAAAAAAAAAATTCACCCGATCTTTTATGGTTGATCTCAGGCCAAAAGACTCTGTATACCCTAAGTCCCTCCAGATTAGCCTATCTGCGGTTAGCCAAGTTGTATGTACATATGTACATATAATTGGTAATACCTCTCCTGACAACACAAACAGGTGCCCTGATGGCAACAGCTTTCTTGGCCAGTCTATCGGCGCATTAATTCGGGCTGGGGTTAATCACATTAAAACTAATAACACCATTCTATAATTTTGTGGTATCAAAATAGCTCGCTTTAGCGCTTATTAAGTTCCTTTCAAACCACCACTTCACCTACCTATATATTATATTTTATAATTTAAAACTAATTGACCAGGGCCAATTAGAGTCAAGAGTTCATTGCAATTAAGTAGGCAGGAGGTTTGGTTTCTAATGACGTTTTAATATATAAATGTTTAGAAACTAATGAGATCCAAAAGGTTGAAGACTCTAAAAACTTTGGACAACATAAGACTTATGTTGGGTATACATACCCAGGACATATCCTTTGCCAAGGAACTGACTTTGACTGCTGCCATTAAGCCCAATCCCGATCACATTGATTACCACAATGGAGTTCAATGACTAACCTCCAACGACGTATCTCTTCTTCGATCTATCTCGGCCCATAAATTTCAATTTCCACCCGACTCCTTTTTAAACTGCATAAACAATTCGTCCCACCGTTACTCGAGCAACCATTAAACATTTTGATACATTTATTCCGCTGTAATATTTGCTTTTTATTCCACCACCAATTTCTCACTTCACACGGCTGCTGTTGAAGACAACACTCGGCCACAGCCCTCACGTGCGACACTTTTTAAGTACCTCTCCCGCATCGAAATAAATAGGTTACGACCGTAAAACCCCGTTTTTCAATTGAACGCGCGGAAATTTCCAATTCACTTCACATTTTATTGCTCCACGCAATAAACTTTTATCGTATTTTACCTTACAGCTATATAAAAAAAAAAACCATCCACCCCCATTGGTCTTCTATTCATATTTAACCACAAAAAGTTCAGCTTAAAGAGCTGCAAGTTTTCCTTCAACCACCCACCCTCTAGCTACGACGAAATCCATTGTCTCTCTTGTAATGCCATTCGACTGGAGTGAAATCAAAAACCGATTGCAATTTGTCTGGCTCCTAGGCAATGGTAAAGACTCATCCAACCAGACGCCCTCAATCCATCGTCCTTCCTTCTTTTTCTTTTTGCTTTCTTTTTTTTTCTTAATTGCCACTTAATACCTTGTCTTCGATAATTGCAGTCGGAAGTGCAAGTCTGAGTCCTTTGCTATCGATTATATTGCTGAATGTAGTTGAGTGGAACACACAACAAAAGGATACATGTATAATTGTGCAGTACATGAGTTGGAAAGTGTTCATTTTGTATTGCCCACTCATAGTAGTGGTCATAATTACCGCTTTCAGTGTTGTCCATTAAACTCTCGGGCTGGGAGAGGGACTTGTGCGAAAAGGATATAATTTCCAATTTATATGATGGCCACAGACTACATACGAATAGTGTCAGTGCCTCTATGTTACGATACGATACGAACAAAATGCATTTACGTAAGATATACCCCTGGTGGCGATGGGTCCTGGAAAGCAAAGGATATACCTTTGGCAAACGACTGCTGTGCTACAATCACGTTTTGACATTTCATTTTTTTTTCTCTCTCTTTTTAAATTGGCAAGAAAAGCATATGTATATAGAAAATGAACCTTTCTTTGAAAGCCGAGGAGGAGGCCACGTGCAGTTCCACTTTTTCCTTTTCCTTTCTTAAGGACATCTCATAAGATGTACCATACAACACCTGGTATACGCTATAATTAGAAACAGAATTTGGAAGATACTTTAACCCATGTACGAGTATAGAGAAGAAAACACTGTTGTGTGCGTGTTGCTGGTGGCATGATCAAGATAATGTCGCCTCGAAAATGGTGCCACATTCTTCTTGATGGCAGAGAGGAGGCTGATGCTTCAGACAGACTTTGGAAATGGAAGGTTCCAATTTCTCATTAAGCAAAAGATAGATGTGTGTTGTGTTCATATGTAGGACATCACAGATAATAATTGAAATTTTCCATCATAATAAGGACGACACCATAATGATGGTGTAAATATGTTACCTAAATTTGTTCGTATATGCATCCATAATCGACGGGACAACAAGGATACACACAATAGGATATGATGGATGGGTTTCTAAATAAGTGAGGAGTGATGGTCTGTGCTGCTCTGGGGGCAAAAATGCCTGCAGGGATCCAATTTCAGAGCTCAAATTTGTTTGCTTTATTGAAACTCACTGAACGATTATCTGGAAGTAGTGGTTATTAACTGTTACGTACATAAATGTAAATAGGACATTAGGGGATTGGTATTATTATTTTTCATGTGTACCTAAAATAGCTCTAAGTGAGTGTTTGAATGATTGAATTAAAAATAATATGCGCTAATGACAATAAAGAAAAAAGGTACTTTGAGGGTAGGTATTTGATTACTTTGTGTAATTTTTAGGTCAGAACGGTAAACGTTAGCGTTTATCTATATGTAGTCCTCTGTGTAGGAAGTGGCCTAGAATATCATTGCAACGCTCCCCACAAACACAAAACGTAGAAGGTATATCCATATGAGCCTAGCACCACATATGTATGTTAATATACCATCTCAAGACTGTTCTCCAAGTGTGTATACGAATTCGTTGATTGACACGGGTGGAGATCATTGTTAAAGTAAGATTAAGAATTAGGACCTTGAATGTGTCAGAGTCAAAAGCTCTGGTCAGTACTATTCGCCTTCCAGGGGGGAGAGTAGGGTTAACTAATAGTTACAACGGCCTAGGTTAGGTTAGGTAGATGAGTGCCTTCTGATAAGAAAGTCACTGGTCACTTATACCAACAATTCGGGTCCAATGTGTCCAATCATTAAACTCTGGAAACGATGTAAGGAAAGTCCACTTTTAGAACCCCCCAGATAGTGATGTGAATCTCAGGAAGTCCATCAGCTCAACGTAGCCTAAGTTCTCTAGCTTCGAGAGGAAATGACCACCAAGAGTTATCTTTCTTCTGACGGATAAGACAGGACAGCAGATGACGAATAGATTCGATTTCTTCTTCGTGTCTGCAACTTGTGCAATAGTCGGTAATAACGCCAGAGACGAACCGTGCGTTATAATAAGGACTGAGTTTAACCAGAGTTGATGATCTCTTCTTGCTAAAGGCCGGCCTTATCGCCCTGGCCGTTACGCATGTATTCAGATGAGCCCAGCGTCTGCTTACTCGACCGATGGCTTCAGCTTCTAACTCTTTCCGTAAGGAACTGATTGGGGTTGCTAAAAGCCAAGAGCCCGCGATATGTGCAGCGTCGACCCTTTCTTAGCAAGCTCGCCAGCCTTTTCGTTTCCTTATATCCTCTGGATATATCGTTTGAAAGTGATTTGCAGGTCCTCACAAGCCTCGGTCGAGTTATAACAGAGCCCAGATCCTTAACGGCTGCTTGGCTATCTGTACAGACAGTTATCGTCTTTCTTGTGTCTTGCGTTTCTTGGAGCGGTAAATTTCTAGAGCTTCGCAATAAACACCGGCTCCTGTACCACTACCCATCTTAAACCTGTCGGTAAAGAATGGCAAATTCTTTTTCTTCTTGGTTCTCCAGTTCTTCGAGTAAATTCTGTCAGGAGTTCTTGTATTGAATTTCCTTTCGAATGTTAGCATCAGGCTCATGTGAGCAGTTTCCTTCATCCACCAGTAGCTTCTCAACGGGACAGAAAACAGGCGTGGCGGGTGCTGTTTTCATTGATCCCATGATTCCGATGCATGACGCCCTCTGGATCTTAGTGAGGTTTGAAAGCTGATAGCATTTATCAAATAACGTCCACCATATATACTTTGATTTGACGTGACTACATTCTTAAATTTCTTTCGTAAGGACAAATGGAAATAAAACACACACACACACATTCTACATACATATTTGTCTGCTTCTTATTGATTGGCCTACATTAATGTAAATAAAAATTGGTTGTTGAAGTACACCCTCTCAGAACCGCAGTCAATTTGGCGTTCCTGGAAAATTAAAATATTTTCGTATGCACACCTACAGTTCCTCGAAAAACAATTTCTATTAATTTGTTGATATTATATATTTCGTCCTAGCCCCATGGGGTGTATTCATTCTATTGTTACTTTGTCATTGCTTAAGTCATGTATATACATAGGTTCTGGACCTGTTCTTTGATGACGCTATTCATTATTTAAAGCAGTGCTGGTTCTATGTTGGAGAAGAACAGCGAAATAGCCCTCTCGATTTTGCTGGACTCGGTCTGGTAGTACGACCGGCGGCGCCGTTGGCCAAGACTTCTATTCCTTTGCAAAGATTTGACGAGTTTAATATATTTTTAAGGGGAAACACTATTGATAGATGTTTAATTTCATATGCATATGACGAAACACTCTGACAATGCTTCTGTGGGTATCACGCTTGTCACTCTCATAAGAGATGGTATTAGATGTATTTTCACTGTACGCGATCTCTTTTAAGGGCGTTTTTGTTCTTTTTCCTTCGAATAGAAGAAAGTTTAGTATTTCGAAATTCACACACAAATACACCCACTTTTTGACAAAATTATCGTTTTTGAGTAATTGTATGAGAAATTCACAAAAAGTGAAACGATGAACATTTGCGATAGAAAGTTGTCAACTCTCACAACTTACCATCCAGCTATATTCTAATTAAGCGCGGATTTTAACAGGTTTTAAGGCTTTTGCTTGGAATGTATTCACTTTCATCGAGAGTTGAATATAAATGTTCTATTACCTACTCTATTATTTTGGTTACAACAGGAAGAACACACAAATCCCTTTAAAGGGTTAAAGCTTAAGTCAAAGTAAAGGTCATATCTAAGAGGGTCAAATGAAATGATATCGTGTCCAAATAAGACCACAAATAATTTTCCAAAATTCCCACAAAATCTACTAATTTAAAGAAATATTTTACTAAACCATAAAACAGCAGTTTTCGAACTCCCTGCTATCATTCAAAGACAGGACAGGAAGGCAGAGATGTTAAGACAAATTAAATTTCAAAGTTCCATTCAGAAATGTGATTCAATTTAAAGAGACAAAAGTTTACAATTTGGAATGTTTCATCATTAGATAAGGACTGAAGATGGCATTTTAAAAAGGGTATGTGACTTGTGCACTGGAGCAATGACCATATGACCCGATTTAAATTTAATTTATCCAATTGATGGAGTTGGCTTTATGTTTTAATGAAAGGCTTCAATATAATAACTAAATATTTATTTTTGTGTACCATGCAATCTAACGAACAAAAAAGACACGAAAAGTGATTAAAAACTCTCTTGAGAGCCTTGAAGACTTTTATGAAATATTTTTTCAAACGCCATTTAATTAACAACACCACCCTCCAATCCTCTTCAAAGGATCCTGTGCGCCACCACACGACGATGTATTGTTAAAAAGGAAGAAAAAAAATCTGTTTGCTTTGAATTTTCCCAAATAGCACTTGATGAGAGGCTCGACGCTCGAGTATTCTCAAATGAGTTTCGGGGCGAGAGTCGGAGAAATAAGGATACATCAGAAAGGGATACAATATTAACATTTTCCTGCTTTGCATGGCACATGTGCCAGTACGAGTATGTGTCTGAACCTAGGAAGTGGTACAGATAGGGAGTATTTGCTATACATAAATACATTTTGGATATGAAAAGGTTTATGTTTTATGAGGAAAATGATTGAATTTAATTATGCACTTGAGATTGGTCTCCGAGGGGGTGAGATGATTCGCCGTTTTTCTAACTAATGCTTATGGGATAAGGCATTATTCTCCTTATTGCTATTGCTGAAATGGGTGGAAGGGTTCTCCAGTTTTATTGTAATATGACATCCTTCGCTAAATTGATTATTTAAAAAAAGCTAAGGAGGTAGGTGGTTGCGGTTAACTTGATAAGATATATTGGATACTCCTATAGCTTAAGAGTATAGCAGTCTCAAAATAGATTGCATTAGATTGTCTTAAATTAAATTCATAAATTCAATGTATAATAAGATGCATACATTTCTTTAGAATGAAAATACTTACATGTACAAAATGACCATTTTGCTATCACCCGCCGACTTAGAAGTAGTCTCCTGGATGTCCGAAACAGACGATCAGATGTGGGCATGGTACGGCATCTTATGGTAGCTACTCCCCGACTATGCACGATGACGCTCAAATTTCCAGGTTCAACATCGACAGACAAGAAGGTGTCGAAACATTTAACAGCTCACTGCCCACAACCATTGAAATCACTGGAAAATATTTTTGGATCTGGTGCTGAAAAATTTGTTCGTCGATCGCAGGGAAGACATAGGACATGACTTTCCGAGGATACCTAGAAAATGATCGACGAATGAAAACAGCTGAGTGCTCTCATAACCACTACCCCAGCAGCAGAAGGGAGGGAGCTGGGGTCCCTATAACGAATGAAAATGAGAGAAGTACAGCGTAGCAGACGACATGAGAAGCGCAAATACACGCAGGTATGACAGCAGGACTGTCTATAGAATTACAAAGGAGCAGACAGGTGATCGCTGCTTCAGCCAATAACCGGGGAAAAGCCGTCTCTTTGCTTAGTTCAGATGAGGAACAGCTCAAGAGATGGAAGGAGTATTCTAAGGTTTTGAACTATAAATTCGCTAGAGTTATCTTCCCAAATCAGACGGAGCTGCCCGAGGTGCAAAATTCCAGAATAAGTACCATGACCCCCAGTATTATTGACGGTATTCCCGCTGAGGTCTTACGAGCATCGCCAACAACATCGGCTGAGCTACTGTTCCCTCTAATTGGAAGAGCTTCGGAAACTAAAAGCTTTTCTGACGAGTGGAAGAAGAGAATGATCGTTAATCATCCTATTTAAAGGAGTGCGAAAACCGGAGATGTGTCTGCGTGCTCACTGCTGTATCGAATATAATAACTAAAATAATCGTGCAGCGAATTAAACAGCACCTAGAATGCACACTGGATCCTTCTGTGTTCACCACATCATCACCCTGGGGATCATAATTGAGCAGTGTGTTGAATATCGATAACCACAGAGGAAGGTTTTTAGAGGAGTTCGACAGAGTGGGGTAAGACAAGGTTGCATTCTTTCACCAATACTATTCCTTTTGTTGATTGGCAATGTGCATCGTGCAGCTTTATCGACGGGAAACGGAGGAATTCGATGGACTCTTAAATCTCAACTGAAGCATATTGACTACGTTGCATGCTTACTTGTTATAGAATTATGTATCTCCACCAAATGACAGCTGATGTGGAGAGAGAGGCAGGCGTCGTCGGGTTGAAAATTGGGAACAGTAGCTATGCTGATGCTGTTGGCGCAGGCGCAGCTTGCCGCCTTATTAGTTTTCAGTGCTTTGATTGCGGTAAAAATCTCTTCCTTACTGGGGGGTTGTGGTGCAAATTCGAATTTCTCTCTACAGACACTTCAGTCTGACTTGGGTGCATATTACTGGCGAATACTCGGTTTAGAACCGAAGCAAAATGCTCCTTTCATCTCTTCAGTTGATCTTCATCCGATATTATCAGCGAACCGTCTAAGCCTTTCACTGGGTGTTGAGTGCAGCTTCGGCCACCTATATGCCCTTTGGTGATTCTGTAAACGGTTCTGCGGTTGCACATCGCTGCTGCTTCTTCTGCTTGCGTAAACAGCGAATTGATGTAATTGCGCTGGTCACGTCTCATGCTACGCTGCACTTCTTTGATCTTCATGCGATATAGAGACTCTAGCTCGATCCGTCCTGATAGCTAGAGTTGCTGCAATTCGAGCTCTTATCTGTTTTCGGTCGTTGATCCTTCTTCAGAGATTCTCGGAAACCCACGGTCTAGGGCTTCCCTGCGATCGACCAACAATCCCTCTAGGACCTGGTATGAAAACAGTTTTCACAGCATACCAATGGTCTTGGATGGTGGCGGGCAGTGAGCTGCTGATTTTTTCCACTCCACGTGATAGATGGTCCCTTAATTCTTGGCGCACTGAGGGAACTCGCAATCTAAAAAGGGGGCCTGGCTATGCACAATATACTGCTCACTTTTCCAAAGACCTCGCATACAAAATTTCATCGATCTAGCTCAAAATTGAAGGCCCAAAACTGGTTACAAACAGACGGACCTAGCTCAATCGACTCGGCCGTACTCAGTCTCAGAAGATGTGTCAGTATAAGCCTTATGGCAGAGCTTTTTTACACTGGTGCCTGTAAATATTTTCATGTCACTAAATTTCAGGAATTGCCGCTGAGATAAAAATTCTTTGGCTTCATCCTTAATTCAATATTGATTTTAAGATATTGCTGCCAGTTGAACCCCGTCTTTTGATCTGTAAGAGGGCGATTAAGTTTTATAAAGTACATATTTCCATTGTTTCAAGGACTTTTTTTTGACCAATATCTTTGCGTCTATTCCCTAAACGTTCTCCAAAGTCAAAATAATCACTGAAATGAAGAGCTATTACAGAATGCGATGATGATGGTGGTGGAAGAGGTAGCAACAACTTGGTGATGGTAAACATTAGCATGGATGCACTTGTATTTAAAGATAAGCCCTCTGCTCTATGATTTCTCACTCCCCTTAGTATTGTTATATAAATAGGCAAATCCGACCAAAGCGGATTTATAAAAAATGTAAGCTGGTTTTCCATGCGTCCCTCATGCACTCGTAAAACCTTTAAAACCTCTAACAAGATCATAACAACCAACTCACCCCCACGTGGCTCTATTCCGTCATCTTTCAGGTCTTTGGTTTTTCTCTTGAGCTGGGTTAGATACAAAGGTATGAAAATTTGTTTAAATGGGCGAAAATCCTCTTATAGGCAATTTCCAAATGGACAACAACAGACAGACGCATCAGAAAGGACGGAGAAGTGGGGGAGAATTGAACTTTTGAAGTGGTTTGCCAGCTCGCAAGGAAGATACGTTGCGGTCTTTTCGTTTTCAAACAAGTCTTCACCCCAAGGATCAATGATGTGAAAGTTTCTTTTGCTTTCACTGAAAATTATTACTTTTCGAATAAAGGATGAGAGTTCTCTGGCGTGTACTGGAGGGTGGGCTAAGGGTCTTGGGTAAATCCCTCGGGATGAACAGTAAAATGCGCAAATTGGCATATTGCCCAATTTTTTTTTCATCTTTTGATTTTTTTTTTATGATTTTTCTTTTTTCTTCCATGGTTTAAGCGTTTATTTGTAAAAAAAAAAAAAAAATATACCCAACGCAAAATGCGGTGGGGGTTAGGAGAAGGCACAGGGCAACGTTTTCGATGGGAAATTCTATTTTGAATATGTCTGCCGGATGGAATGGGGTGTGAATAGGCATTGTGTGCCGGAAGAGGGTAGTATCACCAGGTTGGAGGGTGGAAATGAGAAGTTTTGGACACGTGAAGATTGAAATTTTGGAGGTAAATTATGTTTGGAAACTTTTATGTTTTTTATGACTCTGGTGGCAGTTGTCAAATGCACAGAAGCCGAAACATGCGGATCGGAATTTTTTATTTATTTCGATTCTTAATTTTATGTATTGTTTATAGTTTGACTATTTATATTTAAATGCGTTGGTTAGTTGCTTTCAGTCTTATTAAATGCAGTAAAGGCATTTGATATTTTGTATAATGGATAAATTACAAGACTATGTCGCAAAATAGGATGAAAATATCAAAAATAAAGTAGTAGACATGGAAGTGGGAAACAAAATGTCATCGCTACTCATGCCACTGTGTTTGAACGAAAGGTTTCCAACCACATCTATTCAATTAGACGTTGAAGGGACCTTCAATAAAGTCAGCACTGAATCGATTTAGGAAGTTCTAATACAACTGAGTCTGGAAGGGTACCTACATATACATACATAGATATATTAACAACTGGATATTGTCTCAAAACTAGAATCATTCATTCGATCCTCGGTAACAACAGCTACATCATATATGTAGGAATACGGAGGAAGTCCTTAGAGCGGAGTCCCATCTCCTTTTCCTTGGCCATGCTTAGTAACAAAATCCAGTTTGTACTTGAGAGGGATTGAGTCAAGGTTGTCACGTTTGCGATGATTTGTTAATACAGGGACATTTTTTTCAGTAATCAGGGCCATTATGTAAGGTACTTGCGGTGAATATCAGCGTCATACCTATAGGCTGTGTGGTTGTGGTACACGATCCTAAACTGGAAGTATGCCATTGAGCAACGGGTACGAAAACCCTACGCAGCTTAATATGTATATTTGGAGTAAACCTTTGGTAAGAATAGGCGACTTCGTTCAATAATGGTCATCGCTGTGTTGTATAGGTATTCTATACTTTATTAGGGATCACTTGTCTGGTGGCGAGGAAATCAACAAAGTCATATCATGTTTCTGTCACCATGTAGTGTGGTCAGACTAAGAAAAGCAGAATAGATGCTAGTAACCCAAACCTTGTGGTCACAAAAGCATCCTTAATCTGTTACCACGACATCTGGTACCCAATATTAACAAATGACTGTCAAATTCCCAACCCAACGGAGGAATGACAATTGGGTTCGAAACAATAATCCTCACTAATCGATGGTTCGAAGATTGACTGTGGCTTACGGGCGAGGATAATCTCTGAATCCTTAACATCCCCATGTTTTGAGTTGTGGTATTAGAACGGTGCTATTGCGCAAATAATGATTTCATCATGTTTTTCTGATACAACCACTTCTTCCTACTTTTGCAGAAACGAAATGGTACACTCAGGAATCCCTTAAAATAGGTATGAGCGAATACAGGAATTAATTATAATTATCCTTTAACGTGCGTTCGTGCCCTGTATATCAGTAAAAGGCTATTCGTATTAATTTTTGAATAACAAAATACTGGTGACATATGTACAATGTACATAGCTCAATAGAGTAGAGTCGCTACTCGACTTAGCGGCCTATTTCCGAGGAATACTGGCACTCATGTGTCTGGAAAGCCTCGACATTATGCCAACTGGATTCGTATTAGGAGGAACACGCGATTGCCAAACTACCTATTGCGAATAGTAATGAGAATAAAAACTACAGAATGCGTCCAATAGGGTTGCGGTTGGGTCCACGAGAGAGTAATCTACAGTATGGAATGAAAGTCTTCAACTTAGGAGTATTGCATAACTATAAGCTCAACTTTAGGGGACATCTTATCCCACAAGTGTAAAGGCAAATCAGAGGGTTGGCGGCATAACCAAGTTATTGGTTAATATTGGAGGACCGGGGAAACCAACTTACACTTGTGAGCAAATCAATCCTTATTTTTGCAGCTGTAAAACTAGGCGCATGAGAGCACCCTAAGTGCACAACAACATTCAAAGCTACCCTTTTCTTTTCTTCTCACTTAAAATCAAATTTTCTGTCGGGCATGGGAAGGTAAGTGGGAAGCAGTAAACGTAGTATTGGATGGGTAGGTTGGGCCAAATACAAGTTTCTTTTTTAAAATAAACAAAATTATTTTTTTCATGTATTATGGCTTTATTAGTATAAGAGCAACGTTCAATTGGCTACCTCGTCTGCCTTCGCAGTAGCCCCTTCTTTCACTCTAATTTTCCAAGGTCTTGTTGATGGTTTCGAGCACGGATTGTTTGGATGATGTTGGCCTTAAGTGCTTGAATCGTTGCCAGATTGTTGGCATAACATCGATCCTTCACGGTTCTCCACAAAAAAAAAAGTCCAAAGGGGTCAAATCGCAGCTCCGAAATCGCGGAAAAAGCTATAGCAGGAAGACGATGGAAGATTGGCAGTCAACAGTACTGTGCAATCGTCACGCTGGATGTTAAAAACGCCTTTGTCACCATAAATTGAAGTAACATTCTCCGAGCACTTACCGCCAACAGAGTACTGGATTTCCTACAGAAGATAATGACGCACTATTTTACAAGTAGAATACTGCACTACGACACTGTGGATGGTGTAAGGAAGTATAACGTCACAGGCGGTACTAGGTGGACTACCGTGGAATGTTATGTACGACGACGTCCTCAAATTTCGAATCAAGACGTTCTCGAATATAATTGGCTTCACGGACAATAGAAGGATCGTTGTAGTGGCCAAAGTCCTTAAAGAGCTAGAAAATGACTCGAACGAAGCCACCGGGATAGTACAGGACTGGGTACAGCTGAGGAAATGGCAGAGGTTATACTAATCAGTAGCAGACGGGTTTTACTGTGTGTAGAAAGTACCTTGGTGTTACTATAGATGCAAGGTTAACCCTTAAACAACATCTACCGGAGAATAGGATAATAGGAGAATAATACCAAATATTGGAGGAAAAGACTACTCTTGGCAAGAGTAGCGACAACGATGATGCCCTATGGCTCCTTGTTAAAGAAGCTCCATGGAAATAGCGCGCGAACAGAACAATGGTGCCAATAGCAACGAGTCAAAATGATGAAGAAATTCTACGGAGAACAAACCTGGAAAAAGAGCAAGAAAGATGGAACTCTTCCGGCAAAGGTTCAAAGGACAAAAGGCATAGATTGATTCCCAATGTTAACATTTGGACCAATAGGAATCTTGGAGAGCTGAACTTCTATATGTCGCAGATGCTTGCTGGGCATAGATGCTTTAGATTTAGAGCATATCACCACACATTTGGCCATGAAGACAACCCTTACTGTTCAATGTGCACAGAAGCAGTGGAAAACGCGGTGCACATAATGTTTCACTGTCCACGGTATCGTGAAGGCCGTAACCCGTTGCCGATCAGACTGGGTGTGAACTTAGAACAAGAGAAATATTTGCCCTAAATTATTTTCTCTTCTTGTTCTTCAGACGAGGTTATGATCCTGATTAGAAGCGAACATCTGAGAGACACCTCCTTCTTGACCCAATAGCAAGTTCAAAATTCCTACTGACATAGTTAGATATTCGAAACAACTTAAACGAATCTCATGGCAAACAACTCAGTTGTTTACCACTAAATACCATTCTCACGAAAACAGAACTCCAATGAATTATGCCACTAGAGCGAGGCACTCCCACATGTAGTGTTCAAATCCTGGTTATGCAACACCAAATGAATGCAAATGTTTCCTTAGCATGCGGTGTGTGAACCCTTCAAGTCTTCAACTTTAATTAAACATTTTCCTGCTACGTCTTAAATACTGTTTGCGAACTTGTATCCCTTTTTCGCCTCGCTCTGGAATAGTTTCGCCCTGATGGCTCCTTATGCTGTTCTCTTGAGACTTTTCAGGAAAAAGTGCTCCCTGCAAAAATTCATAATATCTTTAATTAAAACTTCGAGTTACTGATATGAAAAAAAAAGCCTGCACAAGACCTTACTAATGCCCTCTATCGTGTGTATCGCGAATTGCAGCAATATTGCAACATCATCATTATCATCGGCAGCCGGCTTGCTATTGTTATGCTAAGTATTACACGTTCCATACCAGCGGGACGGGACGGGCTTTGGATGCTTTGAATTTTTGAATTCAAAGGATTCAAGCCATGGAGGTAATGTAGGGCACTTGTTAACCATTTTACGTTCAGTTAAGTGTTGCTTCAGCGAACATGGCTTGTGTGAATATGGGAGAAGTTTGGTAGCCAGAGGTGTGGTATCAAGGTATCTCGGCTAATGGGTAACACAGAAAAAGAATTTTTGAATTTGTACTCAACGTAGTGGTGCTTTGTTGCACCTGTGAGTTTCCTTTTTTGTTTTTCGTTTTCCTCGTGAAATTATCATCAATTTAAAATTACAACAAAGGGAGGAAGGTATAAAGGAGAATGTAAGCGAGAAATCGCAAGCATCTTTTGAGTAGCAATTGGCTGCACTAGAACTAGGGTATGCTGCACCAAAGTAAATTATGAAAATGTGAATAAAATTTTATGCCAGAGTGCTGAACGCTTCAAAGGCAATTACTCGATTTACTGGAAATTCTGAAACGTTTAACACATTCCGTTTCAGCACTGAAAAGTCTTTTGATTCCGAATCAACTTGTCCTTTGCTGGTTATGATGGCACACACTGCCTCAAGTATGCATGGAGCTCTTTTTGTACTGCATTTATGAATAAGAATGGCTCAAATTGGATTGATATAAAAGGGCCAGTTAGTGTACCGTCATCGGTAGAATGCACTTAGAACAAGTACGGTTTTACGGGTGCCGGTAATCCTTTCCTTTCGGAACCAATTTGATTTTTGAAAGAATTTTTCTATGATATTTTATTCATATCTGAGCATGCAATATCTGTAAGTTCTTCAAAGAAGTATATACATCTCACAGGATATGCAGCATCGTTTATAGCAATAGGGCTATTGGGCTTCTCAATTATATTTATAAAAGAAACACACATTCCAGCCAAGTTTCCTGTCAAGAATGAGATCAAGGATCTTCCTTTAAATTTAAATTCTTTATAAACAAATATTGTAAACTAAACATAACTGAAGTACTACAAAAGACCAAGTCTTACTTGTACACGAAAGATTACATAAATTGAAACAAAATCTGAAGATACGTGGCATGATCAGAGAAACTGAGGTTCCGTCATTTCATGTGGTGTGTTCTCTGGAATTCTGTGCATTTTAGTGAATGGGATCTATTCAGTCTTTGCCAAATTGCCCACTTCAGCAACTTTAATTAGTATACTTTGGTCCTTTAATCCTTCAAAGGGCATAGGGCTGCGTTCTATCTTGTTTGCAGCTCAGCAGACGTTTGAGCTAGCTCAAACTTATTCCTAAAGAGCTCGATTTCTTCTCGACTGTTCTGGATCAAGTTTGCCTAGAGCGATCAGCTATTCTCCCTGCAGCACTGAATCTACGTTGAAGCGGAACAGCTTATTCCTGAAGCTAAAGCTGATAACAATGCTTCCACAAATTTCGGATAACATGTCGAATGTAAATTTAGCCTTTCCGATTCCTAAGTGATGAGAGCCGTGTTTATTTTGAGCCCTAATGTGAAACTAAAAACTTCCTACCTTAAACTTTAAATTTCAGGTGGAAAACAAGGCTCGTATATACTCATTGATTTCTGCTAGCAAATTATGCCTTGATCATAGTTTGCATCGAAAAAATGATCGCTTGAATTTCAAATTGTCAAACAAGTATTTCATCGTAAGCGTCAAAGTTTTAAACTAATTTTTACGAGTTTTCTATGGCCAACAAAGAGTAAGTTGTATTAAATCTTACATGGACTTGAATGGTTTACTATATCTTCCATATACTTTTAGCCAAGGAGACCCAGAAGGTATTAACAGCGACAGTAGCCCAACACCGAAAACGGAAACCCAGTAAGTAAAATAAAATTAAGAAAGAATATATTTTTGACGTTTTTGTAGGGAGAGTGAGAACGATCTTTCTCAAGAGTTTTCGGAGGAAGTCCTTACGGGAAAGATAGTCTACATACAATCTGCAACATCGTTACCAACTGCGGACAATCATCCAGAAGAAGTTATCAATGAACTTCCTAGTGAATCTGATGGCAACCGTCCGGGGTCGAGTATGACAGAATTGCCATATTCGGATATCATGCCTTCGAGATCAATGGTATATAACAGACAATACTCTGGTAGCATGAAACCAGACACTCACGCACGTCTGAAAGACATACAAGTACACTACAATTCAGACGTAGGAATCTTTAGATTCTACAAAACTCGAACAAAGGATTCGAGTCACAAGGAACTGGCGCAAACGGAGGCATTCGTAAGCTCCAAGGACTCACACTCAAGGGCAATTTAAAGTCTTTTTTTTTTTCAGATTTACATGGTAATTCCACCGGATGGTGGATATGCTTGGATTATCCTTGGCGTGTCCTTCTGTTGCCATATTATCGTCGATGGACTTGTCTATTCGATAGGGAGCCTCCTACCCGCTATAGCTAATGACCTAAACGTAAACTCAAAACAGACGGCTCTAATAGCCTCCGCACAGATAGGTATACATTCTTTGTGAATATGATACCTCCAACTCAATCAAAGGTAGCTATTTACTCTCAGCTCCTGTGAGTAGCGCATTCATAAACAAGTTTGGATTTCGTCCTGTTGCTGTAGTAGGAGCCTTGGTGGCATCATTAGCTGTTCTCATTGCAAGCTTTTCACGCCATATAACGGTGTTAATTATTTTCGAAGGAGTCCTTGGTTAAGAGTTATTTAAAAGATGTAATCAGATTTAAAGCTGACTCTTGGCCTTGTTTCAGCTGGCATCTCGTTGGGTATGATGTACATAGCAACATCGCTGATAATCAACTATTACTTTGAACGATATCGAGCCGTAGTAGGCGGGCTGTCTTCGGCAGGATCAGGAGTTGGTATGACAGTCGTGAATTTATTGAATGTTAATCTCGTTGAAAATGTCGGTTGGAGCAATACTCTTCGAGTACATACATTTCTTATTTTCATCGCGGGTATTCTGGCGCTTGCCTATAAGCCGGTGGAGCCCACAAAACTTGGCCAATATATTGAGGTAGGCTTTGTAGGTCTAGAGATTTCCATTAAGTCTTCCTTTCTCAGTTTCATTCAGATACGGATGTAGAAGAGACTTTAGAGGGTAACCATCTCTATTCGGTTGCTACGATAAAGGGTGAAGTCGTAAGGAGCTTTAAAAGCCTTGCCGCGACCTCAAGCATAGAAGGACAAATAAGTATGTAAATCATAAGTATAAAGAATGTTTTGTTTTTTTTTTAATTTTTAACCTTTCATAGTTCTCCTAGAAGACAGTCCAAGAAAGCAGTCCTTATTTAGTCGGGCTTGTCCTTGGTGTGTCAGAAGAGATTCCAAATCCAATGCTAAAAGGTTGTTAATAAGGAATGATCCTCTCGATCGTCGGGACATATTTTACGACAATCGTCCGGACTACAGTCGAATTGATCATTCGCGTGTAAAAGACGTTAAAGTTATGGAACTAGAAGCTGAAAGCGAGTCCAAGGTATGACTCAGCAAATTGGTTGAAATATTTTCTAATCTTACTTACTTAAGGTTCGAACGATCACTTATACAATTTCTTTGATACGTTCGGCTCCACCGCATGAGGAGGAGAAGAAGTCGTGGTTCCCTGAAAGGATGAAGTCCGCATTTGATGATCTTCTTGACTTGGGTCTTCTAAAGTTATTCGAATTTCGCCTGATCATCCTGGGGAGTTTTTGCTTTCCCCTGGGATATAATATACCTTACTTATACAGTATTGGTAAGATACCGAAATATCACAATTTTCTTATTAAAATGTTGTATCGTCCAGAGCGTGCTGAAATTGATCACAAATTAGCAAATCTCCTTCCCGTCGTCATTGGTATAACGAATATCGCCTTCCGTTTAATAACTGGATTCCTTGTTTTCAAAGTAAGGTTCCACGTAGCCTACATATCCGGATGTGGCATGCTTGTTGGGGGATTGGTGACACTGCTCAGTGCCTTTAGCGGCCAAAGTACTATTTGGTTTCAATTCATGTTTGCTATTTGCTTTGGTATAGGTACAGGTAAGACGAATATGTCTTTAGAAAATGAATCCATTGATTTTGTAATAAACTTTAGTTTATAGCATGTTTTTCGGCAACACGTGCGATTGTTTACGTAAAGGTTCTGGGTTTGGATAAACTGACAAATGCCTATGGGTTAACTACAATGGTTATGGGATTGGGTGCATTCATTGGGACTGCTATAGCGGGAGGAATGAATGATTATTTCGAGGGATATACACTTACCTTTGCATTTTCTGGAATAACAATGACAATAGCAGGGTTTATAAAGCTAATGTTGACAAAATACGAATGGAAGCGAGACCAGCAGAAAATGACATGAAATATTATTTAAACCAAAATAAAAGGAATTAAATAATTATATATATTTTTTGTAAGCTAATGAAAAGAGAAAAATAGATAAATAGTCAAAAAAATGAAGCACCTAGTCTATATTGGACTTCCACTGTCCTTTCGCAAAGACAAAGCGAAACACTCGGCTTTCTTATACAAAGTAAGTGCCACACTGCAATGTCTACCTACTTAACAATGATTTATTACTATAATTCTTAACACTGTTGCCGCTTGCAAAAAAAAATCCTACCAACTTTTCCAATAAAACCTACCAAGCCAGAGAAAAACCTACCAAAGCAAAATTGAGGTTTCTAAATAAGACGTCCATAAATCGAGAGAGAATTCTTTAAATTTCAAAAATAGTAGGTCCTTTCGCGTACTTTCTGCACTAAAATTCGTAGATTATCAAATTTCAAAGAGTGGGGGTAAAATTCTCGCAGAGAGAACTAAAATTACGAAAAAGTAAACGAACGGGTTGAACAAGTAAAAGCTGAAAATACACTGATTTGGTAGACTTGACAGTTTTCACAAACCAGCCCAAAGAAATTTCTTGCACTAAAATTTGTAGCATAGGGAAATTTTTTACTCTATCGTGAGCGCTCTCTTCTGCGAAAACCTACGAAAATTCGTAAAACTTCGTAAAAATTCGCTGTTTTGGGAGGGCACGCGAACGGACCTATTACTTGTACCTTTTTGTACGGAAATCTGAGAAACGTCAATTCGAAGTAGTTGTTAAATGAACTCTACAGAAAACCATTTGAGTTTTAAAAAAAGTTCTAAAGTAAGATGCTTGGATTCGTTCATAGGCGGTTGGAGAACACGATAACACAACTGATTTAGCATCCATATGCATGTTTGGTAATTTTTAGTGTTCCGGACCTTAAAAGGTAAGACGGAACACTTATGGGTTTGATACGGTGTCTGTCTGTCCGTCTGTCCGTCTGTCCGTCTGTCCGTCAGTCTGTCACAGCCCTGTAACTTTTGAACCGATAGACATAGAGAGCTGAAACTTTCGCTATGTATACATTATGTGGAAGCCTGCACAAAATGGCGGCAATGAATTTCATTTTGGGAGCCCTTTTTTGGGCACCTTGTATGAAGGGCAAAAAAAAATTATTTTGTTCCCCATCATGTGTCATATCAAATTAAAGAGAATTTAGCAAGGGCTCCATATATGTAAGAAATATTTTTTTCTGGCAAAATTTGTTGAACAAAAAAGCTCGCCAAACATTTGAAAAATGTTGTCCCCCCCCCCCCCCCCTTAGCGGCCAGACCATAAGTGGTAAAAATATGAAAAAAATTGGAGATACGTAGAATTGAGTGTAGATTGTAAAAACAATACGAAAATGCCTGTATTTTATATATTTTCTGAGAAAAATTAAAAAAATGGGGCATCTAGTTACCCCACTGTATCTCCCCCAGTTTTCATGTTATCCAAATAATTTTTACAGCAGATCATTTTGATACTACGGTTTGCTCAAGTTTTAAGTATCATCTAAATCCGTTAAGTAGTTCCCGAGTTACAGATTTTAGAAGAGCGCATGGACTTCCCTATAAGCTCTTCTCTTGCTGCTACTGCATTCGATTTCGATTTTTCAAAAACTAAGTCATTTGCACGAATGGACCGTATATGTTAGCTCTATGCTGCTATTGAAAACTAAATAAGTTTAAAAAACAATTTTTTTTTTTTCAAAAATATTTTTTTTTTTAATTTTTAAAACTCTAAATGCTGTATTCCTTCGCATGTCAAGTATTGCCAGTGTTTTGCTTTACTTAAACCATTTAACAAGCAAAGTACCGTTACATTCATTTTTATCCAAAAGCTTGGTATGCCATGTTTTATATTGAAGGTGTAAGTTAAAATGGTCTGGAATCTCAGCTCAGTATTACTAGGACATACCTACGTACAAGACATTACATTATTCATATCAAAACCAGTATTAGGTGTACCTATGCAGGATATGAATAAATTGCCTTCTATTTAATGACAATATAAAATGTCCGGAACACTATTGCACGAGGCCCTCCTCGCACTTACCCAATTTTTTTTTTTTTTTTTTTACATGCTTCGTCTGTTCTTCACACCTTTCATATTGTAAAAACCCGAAAACACTTTAAAAGTTAATCAATTTACAAAACATATTTCAATTTTTAGCAAATGGCAATTGTTTATATATTTTTCCAGATAACCGATCGTCGCGAGCTATCAGTTTACGTCCTGAGCGAAGCCTTAGCCGTGGCTTTCCATCACTGGAACTCGATACAGTGCTCGAAGAACGCAGTGATGTCGAACAAACTCAAACGGAAATCTTCAATTCGGATTCGCCATTGGATTCAAATTCACAGCACAATTCATGTTCCAGCTAGCAGCTACTTAACCCAATTACTGCCACTAATAGTAGATCTAGTAGTAGTAGGGCAATCAATAATTCTGTAGAGAAATTTAAATTTAAAACCGTTGACGTCCATTATTTGAAGGAGACGAAACAGCGAACGTCACGATCTGACTCGATATTGTGTCGTTCACCGTTGTGGACGACCCTGACCCATGCTCAGACAATCAGTGAGTTTTCCGACGATTGTTCATAACAAAAAGTGCGAACAAGTTGATAGAGAAAATTGTGTAAATGTCCATTTTCTTGTACAATAAATTTAATAAGGTAAAATTCTTTCAGCGAGAAATAGAAATAGTAAACGATCGAGTTGAACACTAGATGCGGTCGCGTACTCTCCTAAAACAGCGAACTTTTACGAAATTTTAGCAATTTCTACAAAAAGTTGTTCGCGTACCGAGAATTTTCGTAGTTTTTCACAGAAGAGAGCGCTCACGAGAGAGCAAGAAATTTCTGTGGGCTGGTTTATGAAAACTGTCAAAGCTGTCAAACCAGTGTATTTTCAATTTTTTCTTGTTCAACCAGTTCGTTTACTTTTTCGTAATTTTAGCACTCTCTGAGAGAATTTCACCCCCACTCTTCCAAATTTGGTAATCTACGAATTTTAGTACAAAAAGTACGCGAACGGACCTAAGGTATTGCCAACCTGTTCAAAAAAAAAGTCAAACAGCTGACTTTGCGGGTTAAATTTATTTAAGTTCATTTTGCGGTATCATTCGAAAGTGAACCTTTTTCCTTCGAGTCTCCAAATACACAAAAATCTTTCGAATGAACAGAGCCATTCTAAAGAATTGACTATTCATTCGAATGTCAAAATAAGCATGACTGTTTCTACAAAAAGTTTTCTGCTTCCAGGTTCTCAAACACTGAAATAAGTAAATCTCTCGAGCGTAGCGTTTCGCCCTGATGTAGTAGTTGGGCTTTTTAGTCAACGACCTACCACATCTAGTCTAGACGCACTATTTATCCGACGGATACCGTCAATTAAAAAAAGAAAATTCAGCTAACAATTTGATTTTCTTAAATAGCCCTGATGTGGTGGTTGGGCTCATCAGTAGACGACCTACCACATCTTATCCTTCAGACACAATAACGATTAAGGACAGTCGATTTAAATTTTATGTCTGATAGATAGAACTTATCGTAAAAAACCGAGAACTACATATATACACATGCATATGTACGTTCATATATAAAAAAAAAATCATAAAATATAGGAAAAAAGTGTTCTTATCCGCAGTTTGCAGGGACGACGCACGAAAAGGTATACAAAAATCCTCCACCTCCAAATAAGATATCCTATCCATGCCCTTATCCCCCTGCACTACCGACACCGAATCCTCGGTAAACCTCGACCGTCCCAATTCTATCACACACACCGCAATAGCGATCTATCATAAGAACCCGTGTATTCAAATTTGTGCATGCACACCGGACTCGATATATATCGGCGATTGTTCCGATAGACAGACGGCAATTAAACGTATGTATCACTGGATATTTGGAAAAATATCCAATATTAAATGATTCTAATAATAATGAGTATACCGCGATCGCAATCGCTATGGCGGCGGTGTGTAACAGCCTTTAAGGACGACCGATTAAAAAAAAAACTTTTGCTCTATGAAGCCCTGAACTTCTACATAATTCGAGCGAAACTTCCCCTTCCCGTTTTCGACTGTCCATCACATTAAACATTTATTTAATCTTGCTTTCGATATGGAGTAGTTACTCTTAAAACGGTTCTCATTCAATTTCAAAAAAAGACACACTCTAAAACTCTATGGAATTAATTCGAACAAAGTAAGAGCTCTCCTAAGCGAATGCAGGTTGTTTTTTTTCGATAAGGTCATAGGTCCAACATACCACAAAATAGCCCAACGGTGTACACTTTAAATAAGTTCACGAAATTTACTCAATTTTCGATACCTTGTATCCGTTTTTCTACAAAAAAGGAACTTCTCAGTTACGAAACAAAGATAAATACTTTTGAATATGTTTATTTCCCACGACAAATTTTAACAAAATTATGGTATCAATGCACGATTTTAAGCAAAGAGAGCTCTATTGAAAAATTAGCCGTGCAATCAGTTTTCCTTGAACCAAATTTTAATTGAAAAATCTTACAAATTTAAAGGTGTCACTTCCCCTCTTTCGAATAATACCAGGATCGAATTTTCCTAAAAACGAAAAGTGCACGACTGAGTTGCACAAACTTCCACATATAACCAACGCAACGATCTATATTAATATATTATCAAGTTTTTTGAGTAAGACTTTGTCAAGTTGGCTATAAATAAAGTACCGTTGTTACCAACACTAGCCAAAAACGTGGTCTGCGATCTCATAGGTCTTCACAAAATTAGTTTGAATATGAATTTTACACGAAATCACCGGAGTAGTTTTCGAGAGAAACTACATTTTGATAAGCAATTGTAGCATTTCTAAAATTTAAGATCAAAAACGTGCTACGCCATTTTATAAGACTTTACCAAACTAGTTCAAATTTGAGATTCAAAGAAAATCAAGTACCGTTACAGACACTGTTGGCCCAACTTTTTTTAACCCATTTTATAGCATTTGTGTTTTGTAATCTAATTAAAGAACTTTAATGAAATTGTTTTATCCCTTTTCAAGAAAATCTTCGTCTTTTACCCAAATTGGCCATAACTACCGTTACAACAACTTTTAGCCGAAATATGGTACATCATCTTATTGCACGTGTCTGTACTATACTAGTCTCAGTGTGGAATTTGAACAAAATCATTTAATCCATTTTCGCGTAAATCGGCTTTTTGCTAAAATTTTTGCAAGTAAAGTAACAATTTTGGTTAGAAATTTTACAAGTCATCTAATTGCGATTTCCCTGACTAGAACGGATATGAGACTTAAACAAAGTTGTAGGAACCGTTTTCCAGAAATACGAAAAGCACCATTAATATTAGGACTAACACAAAAATTTCAATTTTTCCTCGAGGGATTACCCAACAGACCAGATACCAAGTTTGATCAAAATCCGTTCACGCGTTTAGGCTGTAGCCCCGCGGACAGACAGACAGAATTTCCAGACTCCCATTTTTCGATTTCTTTTTAAAGGCAATGTCAGAAAACCTCGGCATCGACATTTTTTACGAATCCAAAACTTGCCCTATACATAACTACATATGTATCGGTGCGAGTAAAAATTAACGTATTAGAAAACCTTTTTTATAAATTATACAAATTACCAGACCGATTTTTTTGTACAAAACTACAACAACTAAGTTTAGTCCCGTCCTGGAAGAAAATTTTTTATTTTATTTAAACTCTAAGTGCCTGGACGAATTGTTCTGACAAACACTGTACACGGGTCTAATGAGTTAAGCATTATTCTATATTCCTTAACGTTCTTCACCAGAGTATTTTTGAGGACGTACTTTTGTGGTCTTAGAAATCCCCGCACTAAAAATTTTGACCGCAAAACTCTTTCATTTCATTAAGCGATCTTAATCTAAAATCTAACGACTATTTTCGGCTTATACATATATAATATATAAATGTAAAGAATATAGGGAAATAAATGTAAATAAATATAATATAAAAATATATAAAACAACTCCACTACAGTTCGTAGGGAGGGCGATCTCCTGAAAAGACAAAGAAGAAATATCCCACCACCAAAGTCCTAATCCCCCTACACTACCGACACCGAAAGGCAAGCTGATGAGCTTCGACCGTCTAAAGGGCGGTCGACTAAATTTAAAAGCACTTGGTTCTCTCTTACAAAGGCTTGCACTTTTATAAATGTTTGTCGAGCGATACCACCCTATGCTCATGAGTATATAAAAAATAAAAAAAATATATAAAACAACTCCACTACAGTTCGTAGGGAGGGCGATCTCCTGAAAAGAAAAAAAAGAAAGAAAAATACCACCACCAATTCAGATACCTATTCTAAGGCCCTAATGTCCCCCACACTACCGACACCGAACCTCGACCGTCTTAAGGCTTCCACACACCGCCATGATAGCGATCTATAGCAACACGTTACGCGTGTATTGAAGTTTGTGCATGCACACCGAGTTCGAAATAAAACTATATCGGCGATATATATTGCGATTGTTGCGATTAAACCTATCCATCGTTGTATTCAGCAGTCGATCATTTTATCGCGCAATGGTGAATATGGAAAAGATAATTTCTTGTGCGATAAACTATTCAGTATTATATGATTTTGATAATAATGAGTATCCCGCAATCGCTATCGCAGCGTTGTGTGAAAGCCTTTAAAGACAGCCGATTTAAAAAACACTTTCTTTTGTACTATGAAGCCTGATGGCTTTTGTGTATGTTTGTCGAGCGATTCTACCCTAATCTCATGAATATATAAAATAGAAAAAAATATATACAACAACTCCACTACAGTTCGTAGGGAGGGTGATCTCCTGAAATGAAAAAGAAAAAAAAATCCCACCACCAAAAGTCCTAGTCCCCCTACACTACCGACACCGAAAGGCAAGCTGATGAGCTTCGACCGTCTAAAGGGCGGTCGACTAAATTTAAAAGCACTTGGTTCTCTCTTACAAAGGCTTGCACTTTTATAAATGTTTGTCGAGCGATACCACCCTATCCTCATGAATATATAAAAAATAAAAAAAATTGAACAACTCCACTACAGTTCGTAGGGAGGGTGATCTCCTGAAAAGACAAAGAAGAAATATCCCACCACCAAATGGTATATATGTAGATGGATATCCCCACTTCTATTCATATGTATAACCGAAAAAAAATTAATTCTCTTCGTAACATATCGTAAAATCTTACCGGCGACGTGAAGTGAGGATCCAAAAACACAGTAAAATATAAAACACAAGACTCACATAGATTAGTCCTTTGCTGTCCTTTGTCATCCTCATTAGATGTTCGTTGTTCTTAAGATGCCTCCTCTTGAAGTCCACATCCAGATCCAGTTTCAGGTCACAGCTTCTTTCCACACACTCACGCACTAAATTATTCGACCACCGCGACGTCGTAGTCGAAAAATAAAACATAAAGCAAGAAATTCTTTCGAAAAAAAATTAATTCTATTTTACGCATAAAGTTAACTGTTTGCATGTACATTATGTACAATAGCACTCACGAAAAAAAAGAAAAAAAATTCACTCACTAAACCGATCTGGACCTCCCGAAGGTCCATGCACGACCGCACTCCACGAAACTGCACTCACGACTGAGTAGCCGTCCACTAAACCGATCTGGACCGCACTCCACGAAACTACACTCACGACTGAGTAGCCAGCCACTCAACCGATCTGGACCGCACTCCAGGAAACTACACTCACGACTGAGTAGCCGGCCACTCAACCGATCTGGACCACTCGAAGGTCCATGCACGACCGCACTCCGCGAAACTACACTCACGACTGAGTCCGAGTGGCCGGCCACTAAACCGATCTGCACCCTACGAGAGTGCACCATCGACTGAACCCGATCTGTCGACCCCACGACCGATCTGCACCCCACGATGGTGCACCACTGACTGAACCTTATCAGCCGACCGATGAGGACCCCATGTATGGACAAACGTGTTTGTGTGTATGTTCTTGTGTGAATTTTTATTTTTTTCTATTTTTTCAAATTTTTAATATTTTTTAATCCCGATCGAATTAATTTGTTTTTTTTTTTTTTCTACTGGGACCTGGGGCGGTCAGTAATTGGGGTGAACATATTGGGATTCATTAGGACGACTATTAAAGGCGAAGGGATGACAAACTATGATACAACTGTTTAAGATGATTTGTGCCAGGAAGGATCACTTTACTTTCTGTTTTATTATACAATTGACTCCCTGAAAGGCGAATTTTCACGGGAGTTCACAATTACTCGTAGTTCGAGTTCGAGGGATTTTTGGAAAAATTCGAGTTGTATTTTTCTAATAGAATGGGAGGTTAATCAATTGAGTCTGTACTCTGTACACAACTTCAACAAACTTGAGAAAACTTTTTTCCTTTTGTGTTTGGGTCTAGTACGAGAAGAATCAAATGTAGTTTGAGTCAATGGTTTGTCAATTTTGTTGAAGAAGAGCACACTAGGGTGGGTCGCTAGTGTATGGGAAAAAATAAAACCTATTTGATCATATTCTAATAGTGATATTATGTTATCTTATTTGTTATATTAATTCATATTCTTCTGGATATGATGGTCTGGAGCTGGAATCTCTGGTCCAAACTACTAATTATCTGTTCCTCTAGGACAAACAACCACTACCTTTCAGGCAAAGGTCGACGCTATGTGGTCCGAGCTCTGTGCCAGAGATAGCATTAGAAGAAACCTCCGTAGATCTCATATCAACATACTTTCAATGTCTCCTTTAGTGGCAATGCAATAGCTTCCTTACTCTTCACTGCAGACAGACAAACAGAATCGGCAGACACTCTATAACTAGCTTCTCTATCAACGTACTTTCAGAATTGTTTAATATCTCGAGTTCCAATTTTTACACGAATTCAAAACATGTTTTATATCGAAAGTGTAAGTTAAAATGGACTAGTATCTCAGCCCAGTATTACTAGGACATACCTACGTACTTTTGATTTTACGACTTGATAGAGTTGATTAGACATTACATTGTTCATATCAAAACCAGTGTTAGGTGTACCTATGCAGGATATAAAATGTCCGGAACACTATTGCACGAGGCCCTCCTCGCACTTGCTCAATTTTTTTTTTTTGCTTCGATAATTCAAATAAATGACTTTCCTGTCAAATCCTTACTTTTCTCACTCGCTTGACAGTTTTCATATTTTGTTACATCGAAATTTTGCTGAAAAAATATGAACGAAAGCGGTTTCTTCCGTTTCCGCCAGTTCGTTCACGAACGCTTTCAGATGTTTTTAGATATAATATTAGGTACGCAAACGTTTGAATATAAAGAATCATAATCGAAAGAAATTGCTGAACAAAGCTAAGCTAAAACTCATTATTGGTTCAGTATACAAATCATGACAGCGTCCAGTACCTTAATTTAATTATGGTATCCCTTTAAGTATGCAAAAAGGCCTACTATAAGGCTCAACACAATAAACATATCTGGCATAAATGTTTTCTAATTGATTGGAAATTATTTCAGTTATTAATGTCAATTGTTAAAAAATGTTTGTTTCACATGCTTTACAGCTGTAAAAAAAACCTACCAAATCGAACTAAGACCTATGTACCAACCGACCAAAGCTGGAACAACCTACCAAGTTTGGTCGGATCCTACCAAAACGGCAATCATGATTCTTAATACTATTTTGTCTTTATAGTGAAATCTTTTATTCGATCGATCATTCAAAACTTAATGACACTGCACGCTCGACTAACAACAGCTTAGTAAAAAAAAAAATTGGATAAGTGCGAGGAGGGCCTCGTGCAATAGTGTTCCGGACATTTTATATTGTCATTAAATAGAAGGCAATTTATTTATATCCTGCATAGGTACACCCAACACTGTATTTGATATGAACAATGTAGTGTCTAATCAACTCTATCAAGTCGTAAAATCAAAAGTACGTAGGTATGTCCTAGTAATACTGAGCTGAGATTCCAGTCCATTTCAACTTACACTTTCAATATAAAACATGGCGTACCAAGCTTTTAGATACAAATGCATGTAACGGTACTTTGCTTGTTAAATGGTTTAAGTAAAGCAAAACACTGGCAATACTTGACATGCGAAGGAATACAGCATTTAGAGTTTTAAAAATTAAAAAAAAAAATATTTTTGAAAAAAAAAAAATTGTTTTTTAAACTTATTTAGTTTTCAATAGCAGCATAGAGCTAACATATACGGTCCATTCGTGCAAATGACTTAGTTTTTGAAAAATCGAAATCGAATGCAGTAGCAGCAAGAGAAGAGCTTATAGGGAAGTCCATGCGCTCTTCTAAAATCTGTAACTCGGGAACTACTTAGCGGATTTAGATGAAACTTAAATCTTGAGCAAACCGTAGTATCAGAATGATCTGCTGTAAAAATTATTTGGATAACATGAAAACTGGGGGAGATACAGTGGGGTAACTAGATGCCCTATTTTTTTTAATTTTTCTGAGAAAATATATAAAATACAGGAATTTTCGTATTGTTTTTACAATCTACACTAAATTCTACGTATCTCCAATTTTTTTCATATTTTTACCATTTATGGTCTGGCCGCTAGGGGGGGGGGGGACAACATTTTTCAAATGTTTGGCGAGCTTTTTTGTTCAACAAATTTTGCCAGAAAAAAATATTTCTTACATACATGGAGCCCTTGCAAAATTCTCTTTAATTTGATATGACACATGATGGGGAACAAAATAATTTTTTTTTGCCCTTGATACAAGGTGCCCAAAAAAGGGCTCCCAAAATGAAATTCATTGCCGCCATCTTGTGCAGGCTTCCACATAATGTATACATAGCGAAAGTTTCAGCTCTCTATGTCTATCGGTTCAAAAGTTACAGGGCTGTGACAGACTGACGGACAGACGGACAGACGGACAGACAGACACCGTATCAAACCCATAAGTGTTCCGTGTTACCTTTTAAGGTCCGGAACACTAAAAACTAACTAAAAATAAAATTGTGATTCCAATTCAATCAAAATCGATTATAACGACCTTCAAGGGAGGACCGAAATATTTGGTTGTTATAACCGATGTCTTTATAACCAATTTTGACTGTATTTACATTTAATTCTTTGTAATCGAGTCCCTTACCTTCTGTATTAAACTTGGATAGGAAGACACTCTTCTAATTCCTTAGCTTCCAAAACAAGTAATGCCGATAGATGCACAGATGCACAGAACATCAAAGAATAGGAACAAAGGGATATCGTCCCAAATATGAGAAATATGAATATCAATGAAGTAGGTAGGAATACGAAACAAAAACACTCACTACATAAATGTTCAGTGGGTGAGTAAATGTACATTATTGAAACAAATACATGATTAAATTAGAAATTAATATGTAAATTCTGTAAAAATTAGTAAAAAGGGTCCAAAAAGGGTCAAAAATCGATGATTTTCGAAAAGGGGGGTCCAAGGGTCTGTGTCATAAAAAAAGGGTCGAAGGGCCGAAAGGTAACACTGATCCCAACCTATGTACGTACCAGAAATATTCCAAGCGATTTCTGTCATTCGTCCAATCATTTAAAATATTCTTTTCTCAAATGCATTTGACAGGGAGGAAATAAATAATTTGAAAAATGTTTTCAGTGATCAGTGATCAGAATCTGATTGTTTTGAAAAATACAACACCACATCTCTTGCACAAGTGGTTCATCAAAATTGTATTTTTTTCTGAAAGCATATTTTCTATGCTCAGTCTACTATTTCGAATTATTACATTTACTTCATCATAAAAGGCGTCAAGATCACATGATATGTAAAGATGGTTCACAATTTTTTTTAAATTGCCGATAATAATCATTATGAATATTCTTTAACTCGAAAATATATAGAAGTTTTAAAGTATTTCCTTCAAAACCTCATTTTTAGTGTTCCGGACCTTAAAAGGAAAGACGGAACACTTATGGGTTTGATACGGGGTCTATCTGCCCTTCTGTCCGTTAGTGCGTCAGTTCGGCACAGCCCTATAACTTTTGAACCGTTATTAACGGTACTTTACTTCAGGCCAATTTCACAAAAAGACGATGTCCTTTAACATGGCTCTAACGATTTTAATTAAATTTTATATTTGAGTTAGTCTGGGCAAATGCTATGCTATGGAGTATATGGATATTTCTAAGCTAAAATTCAATGGATTTCAAGAGAAACAAATGGAAGAGGAACAAAGAAGGTACCGATGCACGTTGGCTTAAAATATTTGAAGGTTGTAAGGTCGAGGAAACACAGAGCCTGTAAAATCATTTCATATAATGTGTGTTAATGAGCGAATTCCTATATTGGGCAGTAAGTCTGAGGTTGTCCTTAATATCCCCACAGGAGATAATTTCTGTCATAATACTAATTATGAGATGAAATATCATTTCATTTTGTGATTGGATGCTACCAATCCCTCTCTGTGATTTATCTATTATTTTTGCATTTCAAAAGTTTTGTTTAAACCTCTTAAATCTTTGGTTTGGGCGGATGAAAGCTTTATAAATTGAAGTCAGATCAGTAGAGACATAGTATTTCTTGTACCGCCAAAGGAATCCTAAAAATTTTGCGACCTCGAATGTGTGGTCCTTTCCTAGGAGATGCTTGGATGGATTTGATTTCATCGGAGAAAAAGCAGGAAAAATTCTAAAATCACATATGTAGGTAGATACACTCCTTCATACATTTGTGCACCAAAATGAATATTGTGTCAAACGGACTGTTTTTTTTTAAGTTCTTATCGGTTTTGAACACAAGTTAGTCCATTGCTTTCATGTATTGTTGTACTTACTATTTTTAAGGCCCAAAATATTTCTAAATTTGTTATAAATAAAACCACATTGGCCACTTTATACAAAAATTTATATATATTTCTTTATTTTTCTCGATTTTACCTTGATTTTATTTATACACTACAACTTTACAATATTTGCTGTTTTGTTTTTCATTTCTTCTTGCGTTTTTGTGTTTCCCATTTTTTTTTTTTTTTAATTTCTTTTACATGATTTAATTTATATTTACGGAACGAAATAAATTATTAAAAAAATAAAAATTATAATCATTTAAGGTACAGTATCTACAATTGTTTGAAGAAATTTATTTCATAAAAGGTTTTTGCATTGAAATCTACTCACTTTTTGTCTTAATTTGATTTAATGTTTGTTATTGTTTGCACGTGGGCAAAGAAGAAATATTATTTTATTTCCATTTTGTACGATTGATTATAATTTTTTTTATAAGTTTTTTTTTTCTTGTTTTAACTTTATGAACAGCATTTCGAATAATGTTTATCTAATTTCAATTAATTTCTTTGTTTTTTTTTTTTTTTTATGAAAATATGTGTCATTCCATCATTACTTAGGGCGGTAGCCAGTACAAATATTACAACTATTTTTTTCCTTTGAAATAAATGTTAGTGTTTTTTTTTAAATTTTCCAATAAATTAAATTTTAATGATTATGCTTATACGATTAGCTTAAAACTAGTTT
The DNA here is from genome assembly GCA_949716465.1 of Chalcosyrphus nemorum. Lineage (NCBI taxonomy): Eukaryota > Metazoa > Arthropoda > Insecta > Diptera > Syrphidae > Chalcosyrphus > Chalcosyrphus nemorum. The sequence continues at coordinate 8,340,779 of OX454335.1, forward strand.
ATTATTAATTCATCTTTCACTTTTAATATTTTTTCTTGTGGTAATGGAAAGTTTTTTTTAATAGGCCGGGTGAAATCATGGTGTAAATAAAATTTTGGAGTTGTAGTCTTTACCACTTTTTTGTTGTATTTTTTGTTTTAATAGCTACTTAGTCGAATTGAGAGTTGATTATATTGTCAAAAGTCCTATCTTAATATTAGAATTTTGGGGCTGCGGTCTTTTTAATTTTTAAATCTTGTAAAGCATAAATTTTGCGTTATTTTTTAAGAATTCAAATGATAAATACATATTTTTTATTTTTTTACGATTTTTTGTTTAATTTTTTTTTGTTATATATTTATATTTAATACATTCTTCAATTGTTTACCTTAAATTTATGTTAAATTATGTTCATGTGTTCGACCTGTGAAAGAAAAAGGAAGACAAAGTCAGTAAGTAATCAAGTTCGAAAAAATTATAGATTTTAGGTAGTTATCGGGAAATATAGGCTCCATTGCATATTACGGAACAGCGTTCGGAAGAAGTTAAAAAGGAGGCTCTAAGGGATTCAAGTCTTCAAAAGTTAATGCGAATAGTGAATGTTGGCCTACAGACCCCAGCAAATTAGACTACGAACTAAAAAGCTACTGGACTTCTAGAGACGAAATAACTAATCAAGATGGAATTCTTCTTAAAAGTGATATCATTCCAAAATAGTCAATTCTGACACCAATACATTATAACCACGAAGGCATGGAAGCATGCATAAGAAAAGCTCGGGGTTCAGTGTTATGGCCGATCATGAATAGTCATATATAAAATATGCGTTCAACATGTGAGATATATTTATCAAACAAACCAAATCAACCGAGTCCACCCTTACAGTACCCCACTTAACCCGTTACACTTTTCAACGAGTCGGCCTGGATATACATATTTGAATACGTTGAAGGTAATAAGCGATCATTGTTGATTTCTTTGAAGTTGACGAATTACCTACAACCAAGAGGTCTGCTATGCCCTCACTACATGTAAGACATGGTATCCCGCAAATTGTCACTAGGGATGGGAACACCATTCATCAGTGAAGGCACACAAGGAGTTCCCCGCACCGTCAGCAAGGATATGGCACAGCCGAGTCTGTTGTTAAAATAGTAAAAAATATTATGGAAAAAGCAACACAATCTGGAAACTATTTTTGGACGATGCTGCTCCATTTACGCAATACTGCAAATCATTCCGGATGTAGTCCAGTACAAGGGTTGATGCCAAGAAGAAAAAAATGTTCCATTCCAGTTATGACGTCAAAAGTATTACCGAACAATGGTATTCACAGCTTTCGATCGCAGGGCCATTCTTCTTAAAACTACCGTTTATCGTCCCTTTACCAGTAAATTAGTTGTTATTTCAATAAAAATGAGCTTGCTCAAAAAAGCCAATAAATCCATTTGGGTAGTATTTTTCGATTCTTGATACTACAGAGTGTCACCCTTCGTGATATTGCCATACGAACCAGTCTGTCACAGGTATTACAGGGGCGTTTGATCGTCACTTATTACAGCTTCATCGTCAGCAAAGAATAACAAAGGACTCAGGTGGACTCCCGCTGGTATTCCTACCCTTGTCTTTGCCCCCACACATACATGTCCATGAGCAAGCGCACTTGGGTTTCTGGGACCTCTCGTTGTCTTATCGTTACCCATACCAGATCTCTCGGTTCTCTATGAACAAGGATAATCGAATAAGGAGTTAGGATAACTAGGATAACTAACGTGGCTCAGTGGTTAGTGCGTTGGACTACTGCGCAAGGGGTTCCAAGTTCGAATCCAGAAAAATACCATCAAAAGTTTTTTCACGGCCCCACCTCTTCCTGTCTGACAAACATTCAAGAGTATAATTGCCATGAGAAAGCTTCTCAAAAAAAAGAAACCTCCGCCCTTCAGATACGGCATAAAACTCTAGGTCCCTTCTGTACATGTAGTAATGTACAATGTACAACAACATGTACAGTTGTGAGAAGCTAGGCCTTGGCCCTCTTTGGGCTGCTTACGGCCTAATATTTTTTTTTTTTTTTTTATAACTTCTGCTAAAGTACGAACTTTGAATTTTAAAGCGGTGCCTAGTTCACTGTTTAAAAAAAGTCTTTCACGATACTGCCATCTATGCAAGACTTTGTCAGTGCTCCCCCTTTTTTTTTTTGCCCAACATGATGCCAACTGTATATTAAGCCTCTCAATCGAGCGACCATTTTTTTTTTAACATCTTTGGGACAATTAAAAAACAGGACTTGCATAAATCATCTGAATAAAGAAAAATAATTTAGAACATTTCCTTACCAATTGAAATAGGTCAAAGGCGAATGGCATCCTTTTTCTGAGCCGCACCATTTGGACTCCTGCAACGCCGGGCACGGTCGTCCACCTCTCTTGCCATGTTTGATAATCTTTCGATATCGGTGCATCTCACCGATGCCACAGCTTTTGCTGCACGTACTCCATTCGGACCAGTGACCAACGCGACAATCACGTGACCGGCGACCGGAAACACGTTTTTTATGTTGTTGCTTGTTGTTCCTATTGTAGTTGGACGCAATACTTTGTAGAATGGCGTTCTTATCGTTTTTCGGCACAACGTTTGTGGAATTGTAACTGAAATGAAAAAGTTATAAATGGTGACGGATATCAAAGTTACCTAACAATATAATCTTGCAAATAACAATTTAAAGGATGACAAGGATCCACGTTGGTTTAATCCAATGGAAACGGATTGTCGTTCTATATTTGTCGAATCGCGAATACAAAAAAATGAAAGGATTTTCATTCAAATGCACACAAACAAAGAAATAGGGGGAAAGAAAAAAAGGAGTATGCTTCAAGTTTTGTCTTTAAACTTTTGTAGCACAAAGAGGAAAACCGGATTGAACCAGCGAGTCCTTTAGAGACATTATTTGTCCTGATTTTTTTTATATCTCTTGTACGCGACGCTCTGTGCTTCTGCTGTTTCTTCTGATTCATTATTCATTTCAATCGAAAGGATTCAAAGAGAAAGTTTTTTTTTTTTTTCTTCAGTTTTTCTACTCTTATTCTGTGCTTTGCTTTGTTATGTTCGTCGCTGTTATTGTGTAACTGACTTTTATTAATAGTTGAGATTATTTTTTTTTCTTTGTGATTGTTTGGAAGGCAAACAATTTTAAAAATGCTTGTGTTGCAAATCAAAACAATTGGTTTAGTTGCATTCAATTGGGACATTTTCTTGTTATGGTGCTTTGAGGAATTGAGCATAGTTCTTTGTGATTGTGACTTTCAATTACTTTGAATGAATTCACTTGAAAGGATCTTTTTTCATAGCAGTTTTTGGGTTAGTCTATAAGAAAAGAAAGTAGGGCATTAGTATGCTTATACTATTTGCTCCTTTATATTTGAGAGATCGACAAAAAACGGCTTTATTGCTATTAAATATTTAAGGAACTGCAATTAAAATAATTAGGATTAGGGTAAAATCAAACCCAACCTTCCCAGCTGATTTCAGACCGATTAGCATCCTACCGTTTCTGTCTGAGGTGTTTGAAAAGATAATTTCTAAACAGTTATTGAGATATATTCCACATCATAACTTTCTAATTTCTCGACAGTCTGGCTTCAGAGCCAACCACAGCTGCTCCTTGGCAATGGTTAACTTACTTAACCATATAAGGCAAGAGTACGACAAAAACAACATAACGCTTCTGTTTTTATTAGATTTTTCTAAAGCTTTCGACATTAACATTAAATTCTGCTTTGGAAACTCAAAAACTTATTCGTGCTCAGTGACAGAGCAGGCAAATTAAAAAAAAAAAATTTCTCTGTAAGATTGCAAAGGGTCATAACTAGTGAAAAAAACTCTCAGTTAAAAAAAATCACACTAGGCGTACCACAGGGATCGATACTGGGACCGATCTTATTTTGCATTTTTATAAATGACCTTCCTTGTGTTTGTTAATACACATAAGTTCATCTATATGCTTATGATGTACAGATTCATGCCTCAAGCTCAACGAACTCACATACATATATGGTCTCCAATTAAATCCTAGAAAGTCCCAAGTGATTCCAATAAGTTAAAAAACCTCAACCTTTATCTTTTACCAGATATACGAGTATGTTTTAATAATGGTAAAATCAGACAAGTGGAATCTGTCAACAGTCTAGGCTTCGTTATAAACCATAATCTACCTAGCTATGTTCACAATAACTTTGTCGTTGGACGAATCTATGGTTGTCTTCGAAAATTATGGCTTTCACCCTACTTTACACCGATTAATACTCGGCGCTCCCTAATTACATAAGCGGAGTCTATAGCACACTCGACTCTTTATCTCGACATAAACTCCAAGTAGCCTTTAATAACGCGGTACGATATGTTCACGGCCTTCGTAGAAGTGACCACATATCCGTTCACTCTCAAGAGCTATTTTGATGTGCGCTTCAAGTTTAAATCAATTCCAGGAACTGTATATTTCTTTACAAAATCATACACAACCAATGCCCCACATATCTATTCAGTAAGCTTAACTTTTCTAGTTCTACTAGAACTATGAATATTATCACGTTTCGATACGTTCATCTTAATTCTTCTCGTCTATTCTTCATCCACGCCGTCAGACTATGGAACTCTTTACCCGCGAGAATTAAAACGATCTCGAATTTTAAAAGTGCAATTCTTCTTTATTTTTCATCCCATAGCTAATACTCCTCGCAATATGTGTATTATCCTGCCTTTACTCTCTATCTACCTATTACCTTTCCCAACCAATCCCTCTTAAACCTCTCTTGCAAAAATGTTTTAAGATACTTGCATGAATTTATCAATCTTACAGTTCTAAATACTATAGAAGATCTAAATGTACATTCCAAAAATAAATAAATGAATTGAATTTAAAATTGAACTAACGGCCCTAGTGATCGGCCACTCTAACCCTTTTCTTTATGTAATACAAATACCCTTAGGAATTTTCTTAATGTGAAGATGCAGATACAAGCAGACACATGTCCTACATGTGTACATACATATCTACCTTCAAATTTGATATTATTACGCAAACGCTGCAGCTGGTTTAGATACAAATTAGTCAGAGCGCATTTGCGAAAGTGTAAGAGCCTGTTTAGATGATGACTCAAAACTCGGCTATGTCGGTAGTTTGTGAATAAGAAGATTGAGGTGTAAATAGAGGGGGAGAGTCATGATGACGAAAATATAAAAATCGAGGAGAGTCGCGTTCTACATCCGAAATGTTCCGTCCCTATTCCATTTTATCATTACTAGTACGATCGTTGAGCAGGGTAGTTCGCGCATTGAAATGAGTACTTGGACGAGAGAACAAACAAAAAATACAGAAGTGTTTCAATTTACTCAATTTACCCTAAATTTTATCAAAGTAGTGCAGGAGTGAGCACCATAGACAAACCTAAATTAGACAGTCAACTCGTACTTCCCCTGCCCCCTTAGTGCTGAAAATAGGAGGAGCCTAATTACCATGTATGTGAATAAATGTGAAGTAGCGTGTGAGCAAGACCTTACTATTATTTTGTCGGGTTATCTCTTTCATTCCTTTCGAGGAAACATTTTTTTTCCGGTTGTTATTCCATTAACAACAACAAATTGTAAGTAAAAAATGGCTGCGGCCATAGATGTCAAAAAAATCGCCGGATTTTGTAATTATATGTGTGAAATTAGTTAGCTCCCATTTGATTTTGCTGGATTGTCAGAATACAATGACAAAATCTAGCGGATTTTAGCTTGGGGGAGCGAATGTGTCAAACGAACCGAAGTTGTCTGTCTAATTTAGATTTGTCTATGGTGAGCACTATTGCATGCAGACATGACATTACTCTTTACTACGTAGTCGAGAGTCATCATCTAAACAGGTTCTAAGATCATGGTGATTGCTTGTATTTTTTAGTAGGGCGTATTTACAAAAGTGTTAATTTATGTTACAATTTGTGTGCAAGATAACATTTTAATGAATTCATATTATTCTTAAAAGCATGAAGTATGTATTTATTGGTATAAAGATTACAGAATATTAATATCAGTGTAAATAATGAGGTGGCCGACTACTAGCACCCAATTTAATGCAAATTTCAGTCCTCCGCTTAGGGTGTATGATTTTTATAGTATGATTTGACCTGGCCGACTATTAGAACTTTTATAACTTTTGGCGGCCGACCACTAGCGCAATTTGACTTTTTTCATTAATTTGGTAGTTTCTAGAAAACAGTGAGGGTTTAATTAAAAATTCTCTTTTTTCCAATAAATATTTGTTTCGACAAAATTGGGTGGCCGACAACTAGAGTCGTTTCCCTATACAGATTTGTAGAATATTTAGAGATCCTAGCCTTTCTATATAACTAAGACTCCTTATTGAATACTTTGCACTAAACGAATCTCAACGGCTCGAAAATCTAGGTGGCTACGGTATAGTACCGACATATATTCGAAACAGACTATGAGTTGTCTTATGATAGTAAGAATGTGCAGGTTCCTCTTCTACGTACCGAATTATTGATTACACAGTCTAGGGCAAGTAAGACAAAAGCTGCTCTGACAAGGGTCTTGGCAAATATCGACCAAAGCACAAGAGGATAATGCTTTAACCAAGAGTTGCGACTTCGATTATGTTTTGCAGCTTGCGAATATGGGCGGACGTCATGAAGACGTAGTCGCACAGAGAGAAGACGGAGATAGTTTAGAGAGTTAATGCCTTGAGAATATGCAGCGTCAGACTTATAATGAGCACGTAGTAGGTATGTTATGGTGGAGATAATAAACTTTAGAAGAAATAGCTTATCCATAGTTATTTTCAATATTTGAAAGAAATAATTAAGTAGGGTTCTTTGGTTATAAAAAAGATAACCGGAAAAAAATTAATTAACTTTTGCAAGAAGTACCTCTTAATGAATCACTCTTTTTTTTCCCCCATAGAGAATAAAGCTTCTCACAGTTATAGGTACGTGTTCTGCCATATATAGAAGGAACACTTAATTTTTTTTTGAAACTGTCTTGTGAATGATTGGAAAGAGCAACACATTAAACATGCTGGAATACTACCGATTAAATATTTAGGCCTCATCCTGAATAGAAAGCTAAGCTGGAAACCTAAAATACTACAAAAAGTCAAGAAAGCTACAGTAGCACTCTTCTCTTGAAATAAAGCTATCGGGAAGAAATGGGGTCTACAACCACGAATAACTCACTAGCTCTATACTTCGGTCATTATACCGATACTCAGTTCTGGGGTAATTGTCTGGTAGACAATTGACTGGAAAAAGCAATAAATTGCAGTCTTCTAAGCAAGGTTCAGCGCTTAGCCTTGTATGTGCATAAGGGAAGCATTTCCGTCAAGATCAGCCTGAAGTGAGAATGAGTTTATAGAAGATAATGCGATACACTTCTACACTGATGGTTCAATGACTAAGGATAGAGTAGTGCCCGGTGTTTTCTCTAAAAGCCTTAATCTTAAGCTCTCATTCCGTCTTCTAAAGAAATTGTAGCGTGTTCCAGGCGGAAATTATGGCGATCAAAGAAGTCTTATCGTGGCTCAAGAAAAACATGATATCCGCTAAAGATATCCGTATTTTTTCAGATGGCCAATCTGCAATCAAATCCCTGGACTCGATGTCTATATTTTTTTTAGTAGGCCTCTACTGCTGATCCTCTCCTATGCAGATGGCAGGGTGGCGGGGCTAGGGATATTCGAGGGAACTGTAAGGCTGATGAACTCGCCAGAATAGGACCAACCTTACCTAAATGTAGGTACAATCGAGAGTACAAATCTTAGGTGAATAAGTGGTGCAACATGTCTAGCGGCTAAACAAATTTAGCCTAAATTGGATTTAAAACGCTCAGAGACTTTGATTTCTGTGAACTGATTTTATATAGGCGTCACAACAGGCATCACTGGACTCTGTCTAATAGGCAAGCACATAAAAAGACGAGTCCTTTTCGCTAAGCAGAGTATTCCCAACGAGTATTGGAAAATTTAGGATCCTAGCTCCGTGGTATATATGTATAGTAAATGATCATACAAAACCATTCTTCTATTATAGTTCAGCCTTAAGTATGTGAAATAACTAATGCGTACTAAAAGATGTCAGACAGTCAGGTGCAATATTTAGCGAAATTTTAATAATAAACAGTTCCACCAACTATGACCAACAATTACATTAACATTTCCCTAAAGAGTCGAACTGTCAGATGAACAATTCTGTTCGGCCCTTAAAGCATTATAATATTTTTACGCAAAAGAACATCGATTGTCTGATCCACCCGGTCGGTCGCAAGTAATACATAGAGCCTGTTTGCCTGATGACTCTCGACTACGTAGTAACGAGTAATGTCGTGTCTACATGCAATAGTGCTCACTCCTGCACTACTTTGATAAAGTTTAGGGGAAGGAATGAGTAAATTGAAACACTTCTGTATTTTTTGTTTGTTCTCTCGTCCAAGCACTCATTTCAATGCCCGAACTACCCTGCTCAACGATCGTACTAGTAATGATGAAATGGAATTTGGACGGAACATGTAGAACGCGACTCTCCTCTCTTTGCACCTCAATCTTCTTACCCACAAACTACCGACATAGCCGAGTTTTGAGTCATCAACTAAACAGGCTCATAGATACATACGTAAAATGCCACTAAGGTTCGCTGCAAGTATCAAATTTCTCTACTTTGGACCTGTTCTTAAAGTTCCACGAAAGTCATAGGGACAAAATTGTGCGACCATTAATGTAAAGTCTTGTACCACCGCCTTTGCGCATACTTACATCGCACGCCCCCAAAAACTCGCATACAATCAAATGAGTAGTTTTTCTAGACCATTCGCATAAGATTTGTCTCCTCTTGCCATGCCACTGACACAACATTCATAAAAGCAATTCTCGTGTATTTGCTAATTTATTTTTATCACCCCGGGACAGGATTAAGTGATTTTCCAAAACTGACTTTCCAATTTCATGTGACGATGTTTTTAAGTGGCACCATTACGTTCCCTTATTACGCGTTTGCAAACAATTTTTTTGTTTTTTTTTTTAATTAAACTTTTCAATTTAAAATAACCGCGCGTTTAACATTAAATTTGTTCATCTTTTCTTTAGTGATTCTCAATTCAATTTTCAATTGCATGAGCAGCAATTTGCCAAAAAGAAGAAGAAAAAAAAGCAAGCAAACAAAAGAAAGAAAAAATTAAATCCTTAAATGTTTATTTCTCTCACAAGGCAACATCCCTATCCAAGGACATGATTTCATTTGAAGCGAATCAATAACAGTTTAACGATAGAAGCTCGAGAAAAGACTCTTTAGAAGGCGAATAATAAGAAAACAAACTCCTTAAACGACAACGGAGATGTCTTTCGCCCCATCTCCTTAAATGTGCAATTTGCACACAGCAAGGACTCAGCGCCAGCACACAGAAAATACAAGGGCAAATAATGGTACAAAAATCTTCTCCTACCCCCTGAAATGAAAGCATTAGAATTCCAGGGTCGACGTCGTCGTCGTCGTCGTCGCCGCGAGAAAACGATTGCAGAGCAATGATAGGAGGCAATTTTTAAGGATTTCACCTTTCAACACGAGGCAAAATGGCTGGCAATAGAAATATCTTACCCACACTAGCGAATGGCACATTTCAGAGATTAGCTCCTAGCTTTTAGCTTTATTGCTAATTGCCAAAACAAAATACGGCCGTTGGCGTTCTACAAAAAAGGATATGCATGCGGGAATCTTTCAAAAAGCTACTTACGTTGGATTCATTTTCGCCAACAACCGGGAACGTACCCGATCCCTTTCTGTTACGGAACCGGGAGTGACAGTCCCCACCTCGGTTTGTCGTTCACGTTCGATACTCGCTGAGAGTTCGTTATTCATTTCGACGTGATTATGCTCGGATTCCAGGTGTGTTTGTGTTTGTACCGTCTCGTATTGACGATCGTCCTCGACGAAATTGAACACTTCACTCAGTTCGTATTCCTTTAGCTACAACGAAAGAGGAAAAATAACTTTTTAAATATACATACATATTTTTTTTTATACATACCTACATAATAAAACACAAACAAATTAGAAAGTGAAAATGAAAATGAAAGAAGAGAAACTCATTTTATCGTTGTTACTGGAGACGGTTTTATGCCATCGTCACCTCCTCGCCAGTAAAAGAGAGTCTTCATCTTCAATGATGTCATATGTACGAGTATGTGTATGTAGAGCAAAGGAATTCCTTCAGTAGCAGTGCGATGCTATGGAATTGATTTGTGCGAAGGTTTTCGGTTTTTCCTTTGAGTATGGTGATGGGTGGGTTTGTTGGTTGGCAGATTAAAGGATTTTCTCTGGTGGATTACGCGATTGGAATTTTCGGAGGAGAAGAGGCTCTGGGTTGGATATTCGCACGGCATTTGCATGAATTAGTAAGTGTGAACATGCAATTAAGCTACAAGGATATACTCAGGCAATTTGGATCGATATGGGGGCTCTTCTTTCGTATGTGCGTTGTGTGCTAAATGAAATTGCTCATATGAACTTGAAGTTTACGCTTTTTCTTTTCGACGATGAAAAACTTCGAATCAAGTGTGGGATGCAATCAATATTTCCATTGATGGTTCAATTGAAATTGAGTTTTGCTTGAAAATTGTGAATTATAATGCAAAGGATATGTATTTCACTTAAGATATTTCGGATTGAATAAGGTTGTGGAACTCCTTTGGAAAAGAAGAAGGTTACAAGTCAAATGTCAGTGAAGAAATTAATTCGTTTCATGATTGAATATTGGCACTTCGATCTTAAGCTTTGGACTCAGGATCAGTGTTGCCACAATGATACCAAAGTATCAAAAGCGATACTTTTTAATCTTAATTTGGACGTGATACTTCGGTTTCTGTAAAATACCTATTTTGATACTTTTTAGTTTCAGCAACAAATTACTATAATATGCTAGGCAATACTTCAATATTCACTGAACTGTGAATCGAATAGGTGAAGTGCAACTCAAATCCGACGGATTCTACGCAAAAGAACATAGATTTTTGTAAAAGAATTGAGAATATTCATTTTATTTTAAGCATTATCGTTTGTCTTTATGTTATAATATTAACAAATAATGTCAGTTTTACTCATAATTCCTACTATGATACCTTTTGGTACTTTTCTTCTGTCTTCGGAGATATTTTTTTCTAAAGTCTTGTGGCAACACTGCTCAGGATATGGAGAAATTTAGCTATAACAATTCTTTCGGAAGGAAGAAGGTCAATTCAACAAAGAAGCAATTTGTGGGAAAAGGGGTCAAACGATTTTGTTTTTATTTCATAAATTCAACTAATTTGGCAAAGTGCTAAAAGATGACATGCTTGGCTTAAAACATTTTGGCCAAACATTTTTATAACGGTACTTAAGGCCAATTTGATTAAAATCCGTTTAAAAACGGGTTCCGATTTGATTGAAATTTTAAATTTTTATAAAACTGAGCTAATGCTGTAAGTTGGCGTCAGTGTTGCCACAATGATACCAAAGGATCAATTTTAGTCTCTATTTTTTTTATTTTTATAATTCGCGCGCACCAAAAGGGGTTATGAATACCCTTATACTGACGATTCAGGGCGCGGGGGTTTGGAAAAAGGGGGAAGAGGAACAGAGGAGGTACCTATGAACGTTGGCTTTAAATGTTTGAAGGCTGTAGTGATGAGGGAAGACAGAGCCTGGGAGATCATTCCACATGCGTGTCGTTCGGCTAATAAATTAATCTCTGTACTTGACAGTACGTCCGAAATTGGTCTTAAGGGTAATCTGATGTGCATTCAAGGCGTGACGTGTATTGCTGGTATTCGACGTGATATCTACCTCGTTTTCTTTAAAATGCCTATGTTGATAATTTTTAATTCCGACTACAAAACACAATAAAAGCCCAGCCACTCAACTTATCCACTGAATTGTGATTTATTGTTCTGTAATTTTTTAATGTCTAATGTTTAATTGATAATTCGTATTATAATACCTGTTGATACTTTTGAACACAATACTTGGCGTTCCACTTTTTGACCAAAAGTGATAATAATGGTACTTTTCTTAGGGCCAAGAGGTTTTAGCCAATTTGCTCAAAAACGGCTCTAACGCCTTTTTTAAGTTCTTAGCGATTTTGTGAACTCAACCAACACCACTCTTAGCAAACGTTATAACTTTGCGAGTCAGCGAAAGCTGGCGGATTTGATTAGACACAATCTCAGAACAAGAACGTACCGTATAATGATCGAAAATGGTTCTACCAATGAACACCAATTGCAGTAGGTATGGAGTACCGCGCGCCAGGGTTTAGACTTGACAATTTACTTTGCAAATGGGCTGCTCAAATATTTCAAGAAGAGTTACGCGTTCGTTTATGACGATGATACAACAATGGCACACTGTGATGCAGACAGATTCTGAAAAAAATGGACACTTCATATGAAAATGCTTCAGTCCGTCTGGAGCGGATCGTGTGATACCCTATCCCCTTTCTTAATGCATAGCATAGATTTTGAAAAAAGCTCCTCAAAAGTAAGTTAAAGTAATTTACATACATACATATTTCCTTAAAGACATTTTGCTGATTTTAATATCAAATTACCTACTGAAAAAGTGCATTATTTTTATACTTTTGCTGTCCAAATTTTCAAAGATTTCGTATACATTGAACTAGTTCAAAATGTAGGGCCCTAAAACTAGTGTCAGATAGACGGACGGACATGGCTTGAATCAGCAATTGATCTTGCGGCCTATACCATAAAACTACAAGTACAAGCGAAATTTTACAGCTGTTGAAATTGTTTGGTGCTATAAAAAAAAAAAATATATTAGCCCGTAAGCACCTCATAGAGGGCCAAGGGCTAGCTTCTCACAACTGTACATGTTGTGCGTGGTATACATTTCGGCACATACAGAAGGGACCTACAGTTTTACGCCGTATCCGAAGGGCAGAGGGGTTTTGAGAAGCTTTCTCATGACAGTGAATACTCTTGAATGTTTGTCAGACACTCGGAAGAGGTGGGGCCGTGAAAAAACTTTTGATGGTATTTTCCTGGATTCGAACTTAGAACCCCTTGCGCAGTAGTCCAACGCACTAACCACTGAGCCACGGCATTGGTGCTATACCAATGCTTTGTTGTTTCTACAGTTGTCAAATTTCACTTGTAGCACTTGTAGTTTTGTGGTACAGACCCCTGATCATTAATATACATATGTATGTATGTAAACATTATTGGGTAGGTATATGTATTTAATACACCCTTAGGATAGGGTATGAAAATAAAATTGACAAATGAAGTAAAGGATCTGTAGATAAGTTCACTACTGTGTTGAAATGCTAATTATAATAATATTAATGAACAGTGGAACTGTACTACTATCGTCCACAACATACAATCTTCCTCAACATATAAAAAATATGAAATAAAAATATATGGGGCCGTAAGCAGCCCATAGAGCGCCAAGGCCTAACTTCTGAACGTTTTGTGCGTACATTTGTACACGTACAGAAGGGACTTAAAGTTTCATGCCGCATCCGAAGGGCAAAGGGGTTTTGAGAAGCTTTCTTATGACAGTAAATACTCTTTGCCAGAGATGGGGCCGGGAAAAAAACTTAGATGGTATTTCCTGGACTCGAATTTGAGACCCTTTAAGCAGTGTTCTAACGCGGCTTATTTTACTTACGAAAGAAGGGATTAAAAATATATTTTTGAGATGCCATAGTTTAAATTTGAGTGAAAGTATTTAGTTTTTTTCACTAAAAAAAGACAGTCTACAGCAAGCTTAATAAGTTTTTCTTTTAGAAATATTCTTGTAACGATTTTTGGTCACCCGGTCCAGATCTTAGAAATTATGGATGCCACTATCACGAACATAGTTTTACTGTTCACTAGTAGACATCACATAGAAACCAATTGTTATACCTATAAATGCCAATGCATTAGGAGCAATCCAATCGGTTTCAAATTTTAATTGCGGTTGCTCACACCACTTCGCAATCTAAGCTCATTTCAATTTATTTCCCATATAACAATTCATGGATTTAGTGACCCACATTTCCACCACAAGCAATTTGCCAGGCTTAATAAAATTACATAGCTATATTGGATTGTACCGCTCTAGACAATTGCATTAATTCACTGAACAGATCGATTATTCCCCTTAACAGCAACATACAAACAATTAATCCAGCTTTTCGTATTTTATTTCCGCAATGGCGGTAAGTGAAATGGTTTAGAACATTATAAACGGATCAAAATGCCAGAGAATAAAACCCAAAATATAATTGAAATCATCACCAAAACTAGCCCACAGGATCAAACCAAATTCACCATGTCTCCTCCCAAAATCAATTATAAATCTCCAACCTTAATTCGAAAATAATTCTCGCCGTAAACATAATACATAATTTCTTCTCTTTCGGGCCAACAAATTATTATTTCAACTGGCGAACGCATAATAACTGCTAATCCAGAGAACGCTACTGCAACCCCTGGGGGGGATGATGATATCAAATCGGTACAGAAAACGATGAAATGATCTAATAAAACCCAGCGAACGCTGTTGGTCGTAATTATTTATTAAACCACCCACCCTTACCCCTCAATCTACATGTGTATATACACATAGAACAACATACACAACCAAGTGCATACATACCTTGATGAACTGAAATGTGGCCATCGGTGGTAGGCGTTTACTCTTTGGATAGAAGAAGCTCCCTGCCGGATGGGCTGGATATCTTGATGTTATACGATAAATAACTCCTTGCGGGCTAGTTGGCCAATTGGGGGCGGTGAATGTGAATCCATTATCTGTGCCAGCATCTAGAGGATCCATTTCGACGGTAACTGTATCGATCCAGGCGCCTCCAACGCATAACTGCAAAAAGAGAAAAAACGAGAAAGATTGAGCATATAAAAGGATATTCTGGTTAATCTCTGTTTCGCAAAATCCTTATTAGACACAATCTATACGGTACACACAGTAGTATCCTGTAGCGCACTTGGTAATAAGAAATAAATGAATGCATATTAAAGAGAGGCGTGTGAATGTACATATGTGTGTTTATAAGTATGTGTGCGCTGCGGTTTGGCTTTGAGAGGGTGGAAGAAATATTGCACCGTAAAGAGGCTTCTGATGAGGATGATGATTATGGCCGGGAGACTATTAAACGGTATGTGCAACTCCAAGGTACCTACATACATACATATGTATGTGTGCGTACGGTAGATTAATGATTTTTCGAACACAAATCTGAGCTAGATTTGCAATTAATGGAGATGGATTTTACCAGGAGTATTAATTGATTTCAGATGATGATTTGATGTGAACCGAATTCTATGCAGATAAAAGTATTTGTTTATAAAAAAAATGTGCACGGCTGGGTTACACGGACTTGCTATTAGTTGAAATTAATAAATTTTAAAACTAGAAACCATGCTTCGACCACCTACCAATTGTTGTTACATTTATAGAAATAGAGGGCCAAGGGCTAGCTTCTCACAACTGTACATGTTGTGCGTGGTATACATTTCTGCATGTACAGAAGGGACCTACAGTTTTACGCCGTATCCGAAGGGCGGAGGGTTTTTTTTTTTAGAAGCTTTCTCATGACAGTTATACTCTTGAATGCTTGTCAGACACTCGGAAGAGGTGGGCCCGTGAAGAAAAACGTTTGATGGTATTTTTCTGGATTCGAACTTAGAACCCCTTGCGCAGTAGTCCAACGCACTAACCACTGAGCCACGGCACATTTAAGCATATGGTATGTATCTGCTAATTCAGCAGTTCACTATATTTGAGAGAATAATCAAAGATTCGTCTCCAACAAACAACTGCAGGAGGATTAAGGGAAACCATTTTAGAGAATCGTAGTTTGATAAGGAACGTAAAAAGTTTCAATGGGGACTTTATTTGGCGTGCCTTGGACAGGAGAGGCATTCCTGATAAATGAATACCAATTATCAAGGCTACATATGATGGGTCCATATCTCACATTTTTGCAGAGAGGAAGTCCAAAGTGGTGTTCGGAAAGGTTGCATACTTTCACCAATACTGTTTTTATTGGTGATTAACAATGTACTAATGCGGCCTCGTCAACAGGAAATTGAGGAATTCGGTGGACTCTTACATCTGAACCCAAACACTTCCATTACGCCGACGATGTATGCTTATTTTGTAACTGAGAAGATTCACTCTTCTCATAATAATTGGACCGAGCTCATAAACTCATATATGCATTGCTAGACAGAGAGAGAGAGAGAGAGAGAGAGAGTAGAGAGTTTCAAGTACCTTGGGAGTATTGTCCCAACCAATTTCGGTACGAAACTGGATATAGCCAGACGAATAGGTAAAGCAAAATCAAACGTTTGTCAGTAGATGCCTGCGCTACATCTTAAGGATATTCTGGCCAAACCGTATCTCTAACGAAATGCTTTATCAGAGAACGGGCCATGAACCTATAGGCTCAATCATACGACGACGAAAGTGGCACTGGATTGGTCACGTCTTCAGAAAGCGTGCCAGGTTCGTAACCTGACGACATGACTTAAACGACGTCACAAGTAGTGTGAATTTTATTGTCTATGCCACTAACGTTCAAGTTAGTACCTATACCTTCCGAACGTTTTCCTAGCTGCCTTATTTGTTTACCTTTACTAATAGAAGGCAATATTAATCATATCTTGCACACGTATGCATAGGGTATATAACTAAATTTAGTTTCTAGCTAATGTATTTAGATTTAAATTTAGATTTTTAGTAACTCTGCTAGATGCTAAAGCTGAAAGAGCCTATGTCTTATAAATATTATCTAGATAAAGACTTCCACGATTTTGATTAAATTTTTTTATTTGAATTAGTTTAGGTAAATACTATAAAATTGTATATAACGGTACTTTGCCTTGTTGACTGGTTTTACAAAAATAGTAATTGCTTGGTTGATACTTCATAGATATCTGTCAAAATCAAAACGTGAGCAATATTTGATATGCACCAGAATATAACATTAAAAGTTCTCCAAATCAAAAAACAAAAACAAAAAACGGATTGTTTTATACCCTATCCTTTTCCTATACAAATGTTGTGCATAACTTTTTTTTCCACGCATATATTGTACTTTCTTGATATATATAATTTTTTTTAATTTCTTGTAAAATTACTCCAAATCTGGAATTTTCTCCAAAAGTGGGTGTGGTAGTGGGCGGAATTTGAAATTTATTCAACATACATATATTAAATTTTGTTCCTAAGAAGTGATACTATTCTAATTAAACCACAGAAAAACAGTTTTTTTTTAAGAAAAACGCCCCTAAAATGTAGGCGTGTCTGTACACAATATATGGGAGGTTTGTAGATTAAAGGAATATCTACATATTTGCTTTGGTAAATTATGTCATGTTTCATGTAAAATTACTGAAAAAAGTGAATTTTTCGAAAAGTGGGCGAATTTTGAAAATGTTTAAACTCTTTCTGTCCTTAAATTCAAGGACCTGATACCAAAGACGGACGGAGAGACAGACATGGCTCAATCGAATCGGCTATTGATACCGATCATTTATATACATATATATACTTTATTGGCTTCGTCTGCAATATTTGTCTACATTATAAACTTTGTATCAAACTTAATATACCCCTTTAGGAGAGGCTATAAAAACAGGGACAACATTTTAAGAATGTTAGTTAAGCTGTTTTTCTCAGCAAATTTTATCAGAAAAAGCATCTTCTACATATTATATGTATATGCGAAATTCTCTTTGATATGCCACATGATGGGAACCAAAATATTTTTTGCCGTTAATATACGGTACCCGAACAGTGTCCACAAAATAATATTCATCTGTATTATCTTTTGTGGGCTACCAAATAATACAACAAATTTCAGCCCTCTGCTTAACAGGGCACTGGCGTTGGGAAGAGAGAAGAAGGGACAGGAAAGAGTTGGAGTAGTGGTTTGTTCAACTCAAGTGGTATCCGATTTAACTGGGGACAGAGTTGTGTGTGATTTTTGCATTCGTTCGTAATTCACAGTATTTTTGTTGTCGAAACACACTAAGTGCTTTTTAAGCGAATTAATTTTTTTTACTCATTTCTTTTTTAATAAATAATTACACTGCCACTACACCATGGCCACCCACAAAAAACAGACTGACAGACAGACAGTTTGCTCCATATCAAACCTAGTCCCTTTATATATGTATGTACCTACATAATGCAGGCGATAAATAAATACCTTTGCAGATAATTGCACTAAATATTTGACTATTCAGTCGTATGCGGAACTATTCGATATACATACTCTATATTACTTCCTCCAATCTCATTAAGAAACCACAAAAATGTCCTTACACAACAAAATTCTGATTACAATCGCTTGCCCATGTATGTACGTAAAATACTCCCATACTACAACTTCCTTAAATCGTTCTAAAGACTCATTAAGTCTGAAATTACTCCACGAGAATAAAAAACAAAGAACACCGTCTACTAATTCGATTCTTCGCCATCAAATCAAAACATCATTTCTTCTCTCTTAATCGGTCCCCAAAGGAGGAACCTCTTCCACGCACACAAACACAAATAAACTGATTAAAATCTCAATCTGAACGCGTATCCCAAATGAATACAAATCACTCTGTTACATCAATTGCAATCCACTTGATTTTAATTTGATTGTTCATTATCCTCCCGAACGCACACACAATGCCCTTCCGTCGTATTCATCGTCGTCGTCGTCGTCGTCGGTTCCTCTCATTTAATGATAATCTAAAACCAAACCCACAACAATAGTTCTTATCACCCACGCTCAAACCACCCCTAATGTGTGTACTGGTACGTACCTGAAAGGAATCAACTCCAATGAACCAATCCGGTGATGGAACAATACGCGTCATTAGGGAAACCAAACTGTGATTGCTGTCCACAAAGAATTTCGCCTCACTTCGGCCGGCTCCTGCAGTGATCGCCGACACTGTAAATTCATCGAAAACGCTTCGCTCAGCATGAGATGTTGTGGAGGACGCTGCCGAGAAGGGCGAAGATAATGAAGCAGATCCTAGGGACGTTGCTATTGCTCCCGCTCCTGCTGCTGTTCTTGCGGGCACGGATGAAGATGATGCTGACTGCGATTGCTGCTGCTGCGTCTGTGATGATGTTTCGAGGATATCTGATTTGCCAGTCTCAGCAAATTGCTTCACACCCGCGGAAGCCTGTTGTCCTATATGGAATAGCGAAAACGACGAGTCATGAGTTCTTCCTGCAAAGAGAAGGCACAAGGATATCAGCAATCATTCCTTTTAAACAGAACCACATACAGCAAAGGAAAACATGAAATGAGAAAATGAAGATTACTTTGTGTCATATCCTGTTTATGACATGGAAGAGGGGAAAAGAAATGTCACAATCAAGTTGATCCTTGAAGCGGATGCACCAAAACAAATTAACCTAATCCTAGAATTTTTCTGAAGCCATTGAATTACGTCGTCGTGGGTTGTGTGCCCGTCATTGTTGTGTCCTACTTGGGGGTTTGAAGGATAATGAAAATTGGCTCGAATATGAAATAGGCGCAAAGGGATACAATAAAACCTATAACCATCCCCAGGCCGATGGCAAAGAAATACATAAAATCACAGTGAAGAGCTCGGTATACACCATTAGGAAAATTAAGTTCCAGTCTTTTGGTACACTCGCCCTCATTTGAACCCACCCTCTCCTGTGTTGTTGATTGTAAATTAAAAGTGCTTTCACTTAAACCAACCCCGTCCCTTCCTTCTATCAAAGCAGAGCGCGGACAACAGAAGAGAGATCCATAAAGAGATTAAAAATCCAAAACTTCAAAAAGAATTCAAAAGATGGGGCGAGGATCTACGAGGATATATATATATATATTTTTTTTTTTTTAATTTTTTGGGGGGTGAGTTGACTGAACTGTGTGAGTCCTTGCGAGGACAGGGTGAGAGTCAAAAAGTTAGAGAGAAAAAAAAAGTTGTTTATCCACTCGCTCGTCGGTAGCTCGTACACAGGAAGTTTCCCTACAATTCACTGAAAGTTCCGTTCGGTTTTTTTGTCGTATCTTCGCTGGGTGTTTGGAATTTTTTATGCTGTGTTGTTTCCGGACCACTTGATGAAAATGAAAAATAGGCTGAAGAGCCTGATGGATGCTGTAATACGGTAATGCATGCTCCAGTGTACTTGGGACTTGTGCTTCAAAACTCAGCCAAGTGGAAGGGGGCCGCAAAAAAAGTTTTGCGCTACCCCTGCGACGACTGGGTGTGAGTATCTGGGTTGGTGGATATATGGTGATGCAATATTTTTTGTAAGGTCTTACTTATTATCTTTTTTATTATAGCTTTTTAGGACGACGTAATAATGTGGTTTCGATTTGCTAATGAAGTTAACAGCTCAAGGATGAATAATTTCGCTCTGCATGCATTTAGGATTTCATAATTTGGGGATCAAGATGCACTGGTGCATGGGATTTTACTTTTATAAGTTAGGAAGAGATTGTAATTCGAATTACATTTTTGGTTTTAGTTAGGGTAACTTTTTTGTATGATTTTGTTGGGGAGTATTCAATATCTCTGGATCAAAGAGAGTATCTAATCTTTTACCAATCCCCAAAAAAAAACTGTAATGTTGTACTACGACAAACTAGTAACGAAGTATATTGAGAGTCCGAGTATACCTTATACCAGCAATAAGGCCTCAACTGGCAGATATTGATCATTCAACCAGATCAATCACAGTGCGATCAGCCGCTGCGCTAAATTTTGAGTTATGACAAGAGCGCAGTTACAATCGAGTGATAGGTCATAAGCCCTAAGTAAGCCCTCAATATTAACCGATCAAATTCGCTTCAGACAACCAGGAACCGAATTACGGCAATCGATAGCGAGTGAGTGAGTAGGACTTTTGTTGATCCGCTCAACATAGTGATCAAGTGATGTGACGCATTATAACATGTAATGTCATCTAAAATTTCGATAGTGAATGCTCGATTACGAAAGCGTCAAATATGTATTTACATTTCGATGACGAGTTACTTGTTATACATGTACAAACACACATTACTATACGAAAGAACATGTGAAATTAGTTGGATAGACCCAAAAACAACTTCATTGCGATATGCTCCATGCACTGGAATTCGCACACTTAGGCCAACAAACCAAAACGCACTGAAAACCTTGGTGCAGAACAGTCGATAAGAAGTCGGGTTGTTTGGAATGGTTTCTTGTTAAAGAGGAGAATATTGCCTAAAACTATGGAGCTCTCTTTATTTTGATATATGTATGTACCACATGAGGGAAAATAAACTTGTATATGGTCTTCACACAAGATTGTCTAAAAGATGCCCACGAAATTTAAGAAAACTAAAGTGAACGACTAATTCGTACAAACTTACACCTATATCTAAGCGTTTTGTGTGCAGTAAAGATAAAAAAAAACGATCGACCTAAGTTAAGTTTTTAATAAAATATCGATATTACCAATTAAGGCCAAAAACGTGCTAGATAAACCAATTTATATGACTTCACAAAATTGACTCAAATGTGAAATTCGACCTCTGCCATTGTCTTAGCCGTTTATATGAAAAGGACAATTTGTTAAGTTGGCTATAAGTAAGTTCCCATTGTTAACGAACGGTGTTACGCCATTTTATAGGACTCCACAAAAGGGGACAAAAATTTCAATTTCCCTCTAGTGATTGTTCCAAAGACCCTAGATATGAAGTGTGATCAAAATCCGGCGACCCGTTAAGGCTGTAGCTTCGGGGACACACAGACAGACAGATAGAAATTCCAGACCTACTTTTTCCACCTTCTCTATCATCGTAATGTCAGAATTGATTAATATCTCGAGCTCAAATTTTTGCACGAATCCAATACTTGCCCTATATTACAGGTGCAAGTAAAAACGACATGCTGAAGGAAAACAAAAAAATATGTATATTCGCATGCCTCTATGCGCATCGTATACGCTTCCTGCAAAGTGCCTCTGTTCTCCCCAACTTTTTTCCAACTGCTGTACCTCCTTCTCGACCATTCTGCGGCATGTTCTTCTCGGATCGTAAAGTATTCTGCCATGGATAGCATGGTTATTTATGGAACTGCAACCTTTTCGAAACGGGTGACTAGTCTATTCCCACTTCTGTCTCTTTGGATGAATTTGCCTATAGGTTTCTGACCCATTTTCTTGTAGGTGTGTTGTTAGAGATACAGTTGGCAAAAAAAAAATCCTAAGGATCCTCAGACACCTTTTAACGAACTTTTGTAGCTTTCTTGTAGCTTTTTGGTCACTTTTTACGTGGTGCATCGCTATGCTTTGGAATTTCAAAAGCTAATTTTTCTTTAGAAATGCACTGTTTTATTTTGACATTATTTAAGTACACTAACGACAACTACGTTTTTCTCTGAATCGACACTTAAGCCACGAAATTCGGGGGCCCAAGTTAAATCACTACTCAAATAGAGTTTATCGTTAAGCCTTTGTATTGATCCTAGGATCGCCACTTAAACTCGGATAGTGAAAACGGGCATAAGTCTCTAGAAGGGCATGTCTCATCCTAATCTTCTTCCCGAGCAGGTCCAAAACATGTCAAATGGGGTTCATGTCTAGGGTCATAGCAGGTCAAGGCATCACGACGATTTTTATTCTTCGCAAATATTAAGTAACGCACCTAGCGACATATGGTTTAGCATTGTCCTGCATCAGTAAGAAACTTTAACCGATAAATCCTAGTGCAAGTGGAAAAATATATTACACCACCATGTTGTCGACATGACGAAACCTCCCCAAAAATTTTCCCGCTGGACAATGAGAGGATAATTCTCATCTGATCATCTCCACTCTCTACTACGTTCATCTGGTGAGCGTAGACAAAATCTTGACTCATAAGTAAAAATGCCAATCCTGGTGAAGCTAATCGCTAACCGCCGCTAATCATAGCTGTCCTTATTTCGATTAGAAGTCTGTGCGAAAGCTTAACCGCTTTTTAGTGACGATTTCGAAAGCTTTCAAACACTAAATGACGATCCTTCCTTGCAGAAGTTACTCTGTGGAGGCTTGACCCTACACGATGGTGTAGCAGCTGGTTTCCCTGTCCCTTATCGTCTATGGTTCATCAATAATAGCGACTTCGGATAATAGAAACTTCGGCCATTATACGAATTAGTGCTAGTAAAACTTAAGAATCTATTCACGCGAAGTTTGTGTTTACAGCTATGGTGAATACTACTTCTAATGATTGAATCCAACTGCTATCAGTAAATTGAAGAATATAAAAGCTTATAACTCAACAATCTTCGCTGCACAAACCGATGAGTACTTAAAAGACTAATGCGGCTCCAACTTGTTTGCAAAATCCAGAAACACTGTAGCCAAGCAGAAATCGTTGAACTTCCCTAACAAAACGATCCAAGCAGCAAGGACAGACCTATTTGACATCCACTCTTCAAGCTGGGAAATTCCTCCAGTCGACAAGAATTAAAAGCCAATTGCATGTCAATCGTTGCACACATCACAACGGCCAGCACACACCTCCAAATGCATTCCTATCAAACCAATTGTATTCTACGTACATACATATGTATATCTACCATAGGTCTGTCTATTACTGTAGAACTTCGAACTTTGGTCGTCACCACAGCGACTGTAAAAACCGATTGACAGGAGGCGCCTATAAAACGCATTTGTTTGCCTTCTCGAAGGGACCGAATGACAAAACAACATTCCACTCCTTTTGGAGTCCTTAATGGAAAACTTGTGTTTTTCCTTCCGTTTAACAGCACCCATACCGCGGACGACAGAGGAAATTCGTACGTATGATTATTTCATGTGTGCTCGGAGGAATGAGGCGATGATATCCTTCCAGTGTACTACACCAAGAACTTCATTGTGGAACACAACATTACATCTGCTGGCTCCACACAGGCATACCAACCGAATAGTAGTAAAGTACACATCACACAGCACGCAGGAAATGTTCGAAATTGTTTTTTGCACCCCCAATATGAGGGAGCGAGAAGAGGTTTAAAAACCATAACCACTCCACCCCGAGACTCATATGGGACGGGGGTGGGGGATGCAAAGTATTCCAAAGTCAGCTTTAACAGCTTTTACATGTATGTCAGGTTCTAATGTGAGGATGGGCTGCCTGCTCAGTGTAATTTGCACATAAAAATATGCTTTGCCATCAAATACACCCTTACAAACACGTACAGACTGGTACAGTGCCTAAGAAGGAAGGAAGGATGAGTTTATTATGCAAACCATCGTAAGACTTCACAGTACTTAGCGGCACAATTAGCTTTGAGCTGTGTGAGCGCTGTGAGTAGAGATAGTGATGAGCGTACTACACCTTGTTCCAGTATATAGACAGAAAGTATCTTTGTCCTTGAGGTGCTTGTTAATATGTGTGTTCTGTCGCCGCTGAGGGAGAGCCGCTGTCGTTGCCGCGTACAACCACATAAGTGGGTGTTATTATTATCATTATACGGGAGGGAGGTTTTCTTTTCGTGTAATGGATCCGTTTTATGACATCAAAGTGACACTTTGTGTAAATTATTCACAAAGAGGACACGTGTGTGCTTTGAAAAATTCCAACCACCACCACCTCGTGCCCTTGTTATATGATGATTTTTTTATGGTATTGCCCTACATTGACATAATTGAATAATGTCATGTAAAATTAAATGAACGGTATACAAATTTGTCCGCAGCAAGTTGTCAAACTTGCCAAAATATTTGCACAAGAAACCAGCCCAAAAAATAAAAACCCCCCCCCCACAAAAAAAAAAACTCCCTTTCGAAAATAGTGTCAGTCAGGGCCAAAATGAAATACAAAATACGAAAGAGGGAGAAAAAAAATTAAGAGCAAACATTTCTACCATAACTGGCTAAATAAATGTCATTCCCATACATTCATTCATACTTATTAAAGTGCATGTTGCAGCCATCAGCATTACCACAACCATTCCTGTCAGTTGTCGTTTCGTCCTGGAAAAGAGTTCTCCTCCGTTCGCCTTCTCCCCACACAACTCCGTCTAATGTAGTTTGAGGGGTTGGTTTGTATTTTACGGTTTATTTTTTGGGATATATGCACATATGTGAGTGGGGCGTTGGTCTGCAAAAATAGGGTATAAGTGAGTCGAAAAATAAAAAAGTCCTATGAAAGGCGAGCTTTTTATTTGTGCTGAAACAGACTTTTGCTAAATATTTTGAAGGTAGAATGAAACTGTTACGTTTGTAGAAATTACAGTTGATATGTATACTTATTGATGTCACTGTTTTTAGGGATTACGAAAAGCTATTGATGTAGGAAGTATAAAAAATATGTAATTCATCCTAAAAGATATTTAACATATGCACTTCATTTGTATAAACAACGCGACAACCTTATGGTTGAGATATGGAGGGTGTAGCTCAGCCATATACAGAAGAAATGAAGAACTTTTCATCCAAGCAGGAGGAACATTCAACTTTCCATATGACAGCATGGAACTTATATCATCAAAGCAAGTGGGCAAGTTATATCTATCAACCCAAGGAAGACCGAAAGTGAGAAGCTTTCACGATCGAAACTGAGCCCGCACAGTGTGCACTATTCTCACGTCCTCTGCTGCCAAAGGTCCTTTCTGTACTACCATCAAGCATTCTATTGCAAGAGGGGATTCAGCCATAGACCCTTGGCTTATTCGTATTGGTAACCAGCTATATACTTACTGCTTTACAGCATCCCTGAGCAGTATGTTTCTGGATCAGGAAAAAGTTCAGCTCGCCATGCTTCCTATTAATCCAGACGCTTGTGTTGCGGATCAATCTCTGTATCTATATGGCATTTTTAGAGTGGTAGTACGTCCCTTTCAATTGTTTGAAGCTTGTACTTCGTGATACTTTCGACAAGATGGTCTATGGGTATGATTTCAGCCAGTACTCCTCCTGCATTGTATGAGGTTTTGAAAGCGCGGTATACTCTTAAGGCGTTGATTCTCTAAACATCTTGCTTCTTTAAGACTCAGCTGTAGAGCAACATTAAAGTCGCAAATTAAGCGCAGCTTCAGCTTTTGTCGTCTGGTATTTGGCATGATCTGATGTTCTAGCTGCCTTCTCGGACATATGCTGTATAAATTGCTTAAAAAAATAGTAACACCAGATACTTTAACTTTCTCTTTGACTTGTCTTTCGCTGATGAAGACTTCTTCTTAATTTTGTTTTGCTAGTTTCGATAAATTCTTTGTGGTCATGCTCTAACTCATCAATAAGTTTGTCACTACCATGGTTGCTACTCGTATGCCGTTGGAAAATCAATTACTTTTAAATACCTCGGAATTCGAAGTCCGAAGAAGGTGTCATCATTATGTTCAGCAGTAGTGGTCCTAGTACGCTGCCTTGGGCTATGGCGTTATTCTGCCTCGTTCCGTCATCAGTATTGTAACGCAGTATCCAATTTTTAAAACAGTCCATAATTATCTTGTGCAGATAGACTGATACTCTTTTGAGTGATAAGAGATGACAGAATGCTTGTTCATTTTGCGGATTTGTATGTAACTTTAAGATTGTGCAGTATTGTTTCCTCATGCGTTATCATCGTCTTAGGGAAACTGTACTGACTATCTTCTAGTCTGTTATGATTGGGGACGTGAGCGAGTATTTTTTTCAATCATTTTACTTTATCATGACCCCATAGATTCTGGTCGACTTTGTTGTACAGTTCTTCGAAACTTATTTTCTTATTGTCCTTAATTATTGGAGATTCGGGACAATACATCCCTTGTGGACTGCTGTGTGACTGCTGTGTTTCCTCGAGCACTGATTACATTATTGAAAGTATATTTATGTGCATATGTATATTGGACCAACTCATGGACATTCTTACTTTCATCAAGTACACTCAAATTGGGTTAAAAGAATGAGTTTTACTCATATAAGCACAAGGCTTATACCGTAAGATACAATATAAACATAACCGCATTATGGAGACCTTCCCCAAATCGCAGGAGTTCAACCTGATTTAAAACTTGTGGACTCATTTGGAAGAAAAATCTAAAAAATATTCAATAAAAAATAATTTGGAAGGAATACGCAATTTGAATAGTCTCCTCTCCTTGAACTACTACATAGTAGGCTTCCTCTTCACGCACAGAAACATACATATGAGTGTTTTAGAGATCTTGAAAAACCCCTTGTCTGAAATACATAATTTAATTGTGTAGAAGGCACATATCTAGTACATGCTTTCATATAACTCTAAAACGTAATTACTTCTTGTATCTGAAACGATCACAGTCACCGCCACCACCTATCCTTTTATCACCAAAGCATAAGATTGGTTAAAAACTTCTTAAAACACAACAGAGAAAAAAAAACACTTGAAACCCACAAGATGCAAGTGTTGGCTCTCGTGCTTTACTTTCATTTATTAAAATATCATACTCCCAAGTGTCTCTGCAACAAGCAGAGGCTAACTCTTAACCTTGCCTTAGCTTTGTGTGTACCCCAAAGCTTTATACACAACACTCTGTGCCACATAAGGACCTAAGTGACTGTTTTATTTATAGCCCCCAACCTATATTCTCAAGGGACAGCATGGAAGGAGGAAGGAGGAACGGCTTTCAACTTTTATACATTTTACTTTATGCATTTTCTTTTTTCCTCAACAATTCACTGTATCCATCCATATGTATAACCTCCTCTTTGCATCCCTTATTATTTCCCTATTTTGGTTAGAATAGAACACCAAAGGCTCTCAGCTTTATACACAATCTCTAACGATGAACGCAAGGACGTACCTTGGATTCGTTCGTATGCGCTGCTCTAGAGTTTGTTTATTCCTCTCTTAGTTGAGTGAATCATTTGACTTGTGGGGATGCCCTCAGAGGTGGGGAGGGCAGTCAGGTAACGACTAAAACAAGTTTTACTGTTTATGGTTATTAAATATGATGCATCCTATCAACCCGATGGGCAGCTGGAGTTTTGCAAAACTCTTCCAATGTGCCGGAAACTTTCACCAAAGGCAGCTTATCACATTCAGAGTATCTGTGAGATAATCATTTTCATGAAGAATATTGAAGAGTACTTATATACATGGACCCTTCGATTTGGATGACTGTCTGTCTGAATGGATGATGGTAAATTAATTTGAAAAATGCGTATAAACCTTTTTTTGTTTTTGAATGAATTTCAGCTCAAGTAGGAGGTACTCAAGGGATTTTATTGACGTCTGATGTGTATGAATATTTGATAATCAAAACATGCTCACAGAGTGTATTCATGTAGAAGGAATGCACTTTGTTCATTTATATCTAAATTTCTGGATTTACCTTTGCAATTAAATTTCAAACGAATAGTCTGGTCTGTCTGTTCGTTAATGGGTGGTCCTTATGCATGCATGAATGCGTATTTATGTTGCATTTTAGAAATGTTGCAAAGGTATCTATCTAGCTAGAAGATGCAAATAGCTTCTAAGCAAAAATATTTTTAACGAGTCAGAGTGTTTTTTCGATATTGTAATAGTTTTAAAGAACGCGTACATGAAATGTTCTAACGATCCGTTTCTGCCTGGCTTAAAGTAAGTCAATTAGTCCAAGCTTGTACCCACTCATAAACACTATTGAAGAAGAGATTTTTTCTCTTTTACAGATTCTTGAACGTTTCAAATGCTGCAAGCATCTCTCGGTAACTTTCTAGACCTTTTCTGTCAAAGATCATTTTGATTTAAACGTTCCTTTATGATATACAGTCAAAAACTAACATTCTCTCGAAACTATTGAAAATGTTTTAGAAACCGTTAAATATTACTAATAAGATGCATCTTTAGAGCCAAGATTGACATATCCCCCGCAACCCCTGTACTCGCATTCTACTATAATTTCGATGCATTATTCCGCACCCAATTTTTCTATGTAGGTCAAAATATGAATACCACTGCTCTGGAACAAATACTCAACTCGTAAATTTCTCCGCAAACGCTAAAAACCCGAACAATTTTACGATCCATTCCAACGCACTTACAATGTATAACGAATGCCTCCTCGTTCCGATGTGCTTTTCCCACAGCAATTCATTATTAATTGGAAAAATCTAATTTCGGATTTATTTTCAGTATAGGTATGTACTTCATCGATACGAATCGCCAA
The DNA here is from genome assembly GCA_949716465.1 of Chalcosyrphus nemorum. Classification (NCBI taxonomy): domain Eukaryota; kingdom Metazoa; phylum Arthropoda; class Insecta; order Diptera; family Syrphidae; genus Chalcosyrphus; species Chalcosyrphus nemorum. The sequence goes on from OX454335.1 coordinate 8,369,922, forward strand.
AATGCACTTCAATTTTTCCAACGAAAGTGAGTTAGGAAAAGTCTGCATTGAAGGCACAAGCAAGCAAGGGTTGCAAAACTACCCCTAAGTTCCGAGACCGATTAAAAACTCCATTACGAAGTGAACAAGAATCGGTTGGACTTTCTTTTCGGGGCAAAATAAAAACTATTGGTTGTGAAGAAATTGCAAAAGAAAGACGAGAAGATAAACATTATTAAAAGCTCACAAAAGAGGTATTGGAGGCGATGATAAGGCGACGACTTGCTACTCCTTCGAAACGCTGTAAGAAAAACTTTTTATCAACTTCTCTAACCCACAAGATACAAATAGACTAGAAGTAGCTAGAGAATCTGCCTCCAGCTGCTAACCGGCGTCATACTTGTCGTTGTCGTCATTTGACGATCTTCTTCACATGTACACAGGAGATAATTTTATATTGATGCGCAAGGGTTTTTTTCCCTCTAGTCCTAGTGGTGGTGGTGGGTTAGAGCGACAAAAGCTATAAAAAAAAAAAAACTCACAACATGCGGTGGTGTTGTATGTAGGTGAATGGTGGTGGGTGGAACGTGACTGAGTTCAATAAAACTCTTCGTCTTGCTGCTATTTGTATCCACGAAGTAGTTTGGCTTTTATTCAGTTTTGTTTGACAAAAGTAAGTAAAAGGGAAATAAAAATGGAGTCGAAGAGGGAGCCAAGGGCGGTGGCAAACATTTTCGGGCCTCGTACATGATTATGTACATATATATGTATGTATATAGAATTTTTTGCTCAGTGGCATACACGATCGTAAACACCATCAGGTGGCATCTACGGTGAAGTAATTTTTACTGCGTTTATGTGATCTGAATGAGGAGATATGACGATGACAACTGAATGGTGGATGGGAACGCAATGGGCGTTTGCTTTGGATTTTTATGGCAACGTTCACTTTAACTTGATTGGGATAGCTTTTACGCAAGCAGCTGGAGATATTCTGTTTGAATACAGACATATTGAAAGGCTAAATACGGTATAATTCGTATGTAAGTCGAAAACAGCAGTGCTGTCACGTTTATTTAAATCAATTATTTTAATATTCTATTTATTAATTAATTAAATAAGATTTTTTATCGTCTTTAAGCGATTCTAATGAATTTGACACTATGGAAGTCATCAGTAGGGTTGCCAACTTTTATGGAAACAAAAGCAGAAAAAACTCTGCATTTATTGTGTAATATATGTATAATGTAAATATATTTTTATAAATAACTTTGCATTCCATGTCGAAAAGAACTAAATCCATGAAACACATCATTACTCATTACTATTTTATAAAAAACAATCATTGAACAACTTTGTCCCCAGATAAATTTAAAAACTACTGAACCAATTCACGTAAAATATGTTTTATATTATTCGCTATTTTCATAAAAGTGATATAGATTCTTTATTTCTTTAAATAATTTTTTGTTTTTATTATTTACAACGAAAATTAGCACTTTTACCTGTTTTATTGAGATTGGTCCAAATATTCACCGAAAATTCAAGGAAAATGCCAATAAGTTGCCGTACGTGCGCAACAGTTGTAGCAAGTTGAAGTCTTCGGACAGTTGATCAATTTGCACGGTTTTATTTTGCGATTTTCCCGCACACACGTATTTTGTTCGGGCAATAAATTCCACAGTGTCTCGATGTTCGTAAACGCTAATCTCCGAATGAAATTTTGTGAATGTGAGTTTGAAAAATAGTATAGTTTTTCACTCGATAGATGTTTGTGTGGATTCTAAAGATTCCGAAACCACCGAATCAATTGAGCTCAATTTTTCAGTTAAGGGAACAGACCAATTACCTTCAATTCAAATAATTACGTCTTTTTTGTGCTTTGACGTCCGCTGTCTGTGTTCAAGTAATAAACATTATATTAGGATCTTAATATTTCAACACCATGTCCTTTTCTGATGGATATTTTGTTGGTAAGCCGTATTGATTGTCGCCAGTCAGTATGGAGAGGGCAGAACAACATTTGCCGGTAATAAAACAAGTAAAAATAGTTAAACTGGATATACTAGATTTTAATTAACATTTTTTCTAAATATACTGAGTTCCATCCAGCAAGAGTTGGTATCATTAAGTATAAGCCTAAAAAATCGCAGCGAAAAAAAAGATTAACCTTAAATACTGTTCGTATTTTGCAGCAACAATTTTAATACCTCTACTAAGCTTAGAGTTTTGAGAAGTTTTTCTTGCAATTTATAATTTTTTGCTATAAAGTATGTACATATTTATTAAATTTAATTTAAGGAACAAATAATTTATCATCATACGCCGGCTTATTATTTTACAAAAAAAAATTTTACTTAGCATGAGCTTGTGTCTTCCTCATCTGAGTGAGGATGATAACAAGTTCTTCACGCTTCCTCTCAAAAAGCAGCTTTCAAAACTTCAAAATATAAGCTTCAGAAAACCCATGATTTCCTTCTGATAGGGAGCATGGCCAACAACCTCTCTGATGAGATCCCTCATGAATCTGGTGTGGCCAGTTGGAACGTTCTATAAACTTTTTTTTTACCGGTGTATTTTACATTCTTCATTTGCATTCTGACTAGTTGTGCTTATATCGTGCAGCTATTGTGCTCGAGTCAGAAATGGCTTAATGGTATAAAGTTTTTTTAAGTACAATATCCAAAATCACCTTAGAAACCACAGTTTGATAAAATTACGAATCAATAAAGAAGCTTCAAAAACTTTATAACCTCTCATTTGCCTATTTTTAATTCTTGAAATATTTATCAATTAAGGTTCAGTCACAAAAATTCTCTGCTTTCGTCTGCACTCATGAGTTCTTAATTCTTTAAATTTCTTCTGCTACTCCTTTTGTGCTTGAAAATTATTTGCTCATTCAGTGGAAGCGTTTAACCATTTTAGTCGCATGTAATTCCAAGAACTTCAATCGTGTGTATCGAGACGCGTTCTTTTATGAATTTCAAATCCCAGTCTCAAGGGCAGAATAAGTTCAAACAAAATAAAATACCTCGTTGTGCAAGTAATTTAACCTCTTCGCAACCATTTAAATCGAAATGCCAAGGATTCGCATTAAATAAACACTCACAGTCTCTGATTGAAACATATTCCAAATTTTGCTTTGAGGAAAATTGATCCAAAAATTTACCCTTAGTCTGTCAAAAAGTCAATTACTCAGCCCACTTGTTTGGTTTTTACCCAAGAAAAATATAAAATAAAAACATTCTTTGTCAAAGGTGCACTTAAAAGACCAACCCCTCAGAGCGTGGTACTGAAATCATATTCAATACAAAATACATACATTATGGCACGTACACATATACAAGCTTTCTTAGACAATTCCCAATTAATTAAATCCAATCAAACGAAAGAGGACCGGACAAATTAATAAAACAAAAGCGAATGAGAGCAGAAAAGATCTGGCTCGATGCCAGGAAAAACATGTCAGAGCCAAGTGACATGGAAAATTGATTTTTCTCGGACCACATTTCAGGCGCCAAAAACAAAAAGATATGCAGAACATGGATATGAATTAAATTAATATACACCACACCAAAGAAAATACATACATATGTATATAATCACAGGTTGCGTATGTAGGTAACAAAGAAAAAAGCCTAAAAATACTCACACACTTTTTGTTTTTGTCCACACGACACATAAGCGAAGGGAAAAATCTAACGGTAGCATTTGAAAGCGGAACACGTCGTCTTCGGGATTCCGAACGACAGGTGGAATTATGCTGTCGCTCACCTTTCTGTCTGTTTAATGATTCTTTTTTGCTATGGTCTGTGCTTAATATTTAATGAAAATACTGTCAGCCACCTTGAGATACATACATACATATGTACATACAACTGGAGTGTCAATGTGTGTGCATCTGATGGTGGTAGTAGATTGTATCTTTTGAGGACTTTTATATTGTATACGTACAATTTAGGACGTTGCCTAATTCATAAAACATACTCGCAAATGTTATGGAAACTCCCGAGGTGTATTAGTTGTCAGTTCATGTCACGTGGAATGTGTGACAGATTTTAGGAAGATTTTGATGGTTTTGACACACATTTCAAAAAATAAGGTGCTGAGTAATAATTATTGTGAGTGTTATTCTTGCGGAACACGCGTAACGTGTTGTTACGAAATTTTTTGAAAAGTTCATCCGAGAATCTATTGCACGTCAGATTCGTTTTAAAATTGAACTTCCTGCTACTGCTCTGATTTACGTGAGCGATTAGTTATTCAGTATTTTGAAATTGAAGATTATGAAATATGGAGATAGAGACAATTTAATCGTCTCTTTTTTGACCTGGATAAGAATGAGCCTTAAACCATTGACAGATGCTGCATTTCACAATATGTACGCATATTTTTTGTACCTATTGGTAAATATTATAAATTAAAATATATTGTTTTTTCTCGAAAAAAATCGTAAGTTCATTAGCTTAAAACGAGCCAAGTCAGTGAATTCCACACCGTTTATGGGAATTGGGAATCTTTCGGCGAAATATTGTGGCGAAATTCGGGAAAATATCCTGGTCTACACCTTTAAAAGATCAAATTAACTCAAGATCATTCACTTAACTTTAGATCATTTAAATTGCCGAAACTTCTCAGTGCATGTGCTTCAAAAGACTCCATTGCATCCATTTTTGGCCGATGAAAATGATCATTATGCTAGATACTATTTTTTGGCCGGAAGTGGACTAGACATCAGTGATACGGATATATCAGAGACCTGCAGCAAATAGCTTGTTTTGTGAGCCATTCGAAATATTCACTACTTTTAATGTATTCCTTCACTAGAAGTATTTGCTGGGCTCACATTTTATTGCCTCCCATAAAATGAATCTGAAGCGAGCTCCCATTTACATTCATTCTAAGAAATGATTATCTAGTTAAGTTAGTTAAGCTAGTTTTAAGCATTAAGTGAATCGAAGTAATAAAAAGCATAAGAAATGGAAGTGAATGAATGAATATTATCTACCCTTGCACTTTGCTGCCTTGCACTGTATTTGGAAAAAGGCAGTGATTGTTTCGAGTGGTGCGTGCAGTGCTCTTTCTTTCTGCTTCTTTCCTGTCATAAAAAGGATCGAGTTTGTTGTTTTAACTTGCAGTGTTCTGGCTTTTCTTCCTTCTTTTTAAACCATTGAAAGGCTCGTGAATCAGTTAAACAGTTCACTGCCTCTGTGAATTCATGTAGTTCTCATGTACATACATAGTATGTAGTTCAACAAGAGTGTGTCTCACTCACAGGCCTCACTAGTGGACCAAAAATAGGTATATTGAAATTAAAGTTTGGTAATCGTGTTATCTCGTGAAATGGTTCGGTCGAATGGCCACCTCGTTTATGCGATTTTTAGTCGTCGGATTTATTTTTTTAAGTCAATGTAACCTCAGTCTTTGTCGTATCCCAAGAAGTCAACAACAGTTCGATATAGCTCAGGAATAATATCGAACGCGAAATTTCAATGTGGCAAATTGGTTCCAAAGGATCGATCACTGTCAACGTTCTTGCAATGCACTACACAGAAAAAAATAAATTGATGAACAGCATTCATACAGCGAAATCTATTAATTTTTAAGAAGAAATCATGTATTTTATGTACAGATTCTGGAAACAAAATGTTGTAAATATGAAATTGCATTCATGAAAATATTTGTCTGAAAGATTTGGATAATAAACTGCAGATTCTAATTTTAATGATTTCGTTCATAAGTTTATGAACTGTTCACAAGCAGCCGACTATGATTTTTAAGAATAAATATATCGGATTAATGAACATATTCAAGAAAAAAATGATTCATTAAGAAGAACCTATGCGCACTAAAAGACAATACCATTTGAGAATATTCGTACGTTAATTTTGAGTGGAAATGGTGTCGTGGTAGTGTATCCAATCGCCGAGTAAGAGGTTCTTTGATCAAGACCCAGCCATATCCAATGAATTTTCACAGTAAGTGTAATTTTAAAATTTGGTTTAAACACACGGTAAGTATATTCAACAAAAACAAGTTAAAAAAGTATTGTAAATTTACAGACGAAGCAAAAATCCATACAACAATGCGAATTTAGTTTGGACAACAATTACATCCAATGAGAATTGTAGTGATGTGTAAAAACTAATTCCACGACACGTTTTCTTAAATTTAATGAATATATACATACGTAAGCAATTAATATCATTGAATGAATGTTATTCATTAATTTTACGAATAATTCATAGCTGTATGACTATATTCATAAATTTATGAACTGGGATTCATTATACGTATGAACTCGATGTTTAGCTCACTTTTAATGCACTTTTTCATTCAGAATACTATGTTACTTGCACCTAAGGGCAAGTATTGGATTCGTGAAAAAATTCGAACCCGAGATAACAATAAATTCTGACATTACGATGATGGAGAAGCTTGAAAAAGTGGGTCTGCCGATTCTGCCTGCCTGTCTGTCGGTCTGTCTGTGTGTATGTACGCTGGACTGCAGCCTAAGGGGCTGGACCGATTTGCTTCAAACTTCATATCTGAGTTCTGTAACGTCGCAATTCGAGGCGAAATCGGAATTTTTGTTCTAGCCCTGTTATTAACGGTACTTTACTAAAGGCCAATTTCACAAAAAAAACGATTTTCTCGAAAACGGCTCTAACGATTTTGATTAAATTTCATATTCGAGTTTGTCTAGACAAATGCTATAAGATGGCGTACTACGTTTTTGGCTTAAAATACGTATAACGGTATTTTTCTTATTTAATGATTTTAGAAATATGGCTATTTCTCGGCTAAAACTCAATGGATTTTCATCAAAATCGATTAAATGTTTAATAAAATGTGGCATTTAAACTTATGCAATATTTTTAAAAATATTTTTTCAAAAGTTTATTTATTTTTTTTCTTTATTTTTATTAAAAATTTATTTATTTCCAACTAACAGCATATAGGTGCAAGTACGTACGATCCAGTCGTGCACTTTATTTCATTTATATTATGTACCTTTTTGGTTCAGTGTATGCATTTACTACGTATGTATATAAATCATTTTTTGTTCGTGCAATTTCTCGTTGTGGTGATCAGAATTGGCCGCTCAGATCATGCAATGTACCACCGTTGGGCTTCTTTTCTTTCCTAAATTTGTCAAATTATCGCTGGGTTATTGGAATAGACCTTACTCTTCAAATAAACTAAGAAGTCTAAATGTGAAAAATCAAATGACCTTGGAGGCCAACCGAAAAATTCAGATCTACAGAGGCAGTATTACCATTCTGTTGAAACTACAAATCGTGCAGATCCAATTCATTAAATTTTGGAAAAACGAACTGGCAATGGTGCCACCAACCTATGTATGTCATAGTCACTGCATGGTGACTTTTTGGAATGAATTTCTTGAATCTGGTGTGAGTTTTTCGGCTTCCAGAAAGGACTATCACACACATTCCGGTATAACAAAAGTGTGATAATGCTATGACCACTCCATGACTAAAATTGCCAAAGATGGACTTGACATCTGGCAAAAAGATCAAACACATTGAGTGCAGTAAGTGTTTGTAATTATTAACCAACATCCACGCCATTTGTTGGCTCATGCTTTACAGTCTTTGGCGGCATCGTTCTATAAATGTTTCTAGATAATTTGTTAGTAAATGTAGCACCCTCGTCCAACTCTCTTTACGTGAATGGATACACAATTACTTTGCGCCCTTTACAAGGCCTACTAAATGAAATTCATAATTTCATCATTAAATGACATTTATACTTAATTTAGCCAAGACTTTCTTCAAAATAAAAGTGAACCATTTCTGATGGTGAAAATAAATTAAAATATTGTCAATAGTTCAATAGTAGGTTCTTATGCATGAGTTAAAATTTTCGATGAATCTGTAATAAGCCCAAAAACTTATTCTATAACAAAAATATGTACATTTCTCCCCTAATTTATGTTTTAATTATATCTAAGAACCCCTACAGCTTTATATATAGGTACTTAAAATTTTTTAATAAGATTTGCTACAAAATTGAATCATTTATTAAAACACCCAAAGTGTTTACTTCTCTTCTGCGGAGTCAGCTCCCTAAAATAGAAGGCGCGCGGCGCATACGAGTGATGAAGTAACTCAATAAAATTCATCTTAAATGTAACCCCTACCGCCCTTTCAATATGTTGACCCTTTCAAAGACCCATTAGACCGTCAGAGTGAAACTCTGGGCGACTGAAATAAGATGACTTTGCAAATTGTATTCACCCCTTTTAATTTTACTTTCCGCTCCCCCATTTCAGCAACTAATGAGAGCGATTTGTCCACGAAAATAATCTAATTTTCTGTTAAATACAATTTAAATATGTAATCAGCTTTCAACCCTTCGCGCAAATTTTTGGGGTGGAAACTTTTCACTTTCTTTAGCCGCAAACAAAAAAAAAATATGATGAAAACTTTTTAGGACCCTCTTCAAGAATAACCACATTTTACGACTTTACAAGGAAGTAATCCTCGCTGAAATCATTCCAAAGCACTTTGCCTCGCACCACAAAGGACGTAAAAAAAAAACTCTTGGTGTACTTTATTCTCTCTGCGACAATGGATGAGGGCGACGATATGGCTCCCTTAATAAAGAGGGCTTCAATCGGATTTCCATTATCTAAATGCCTAGCATCTCCCACGAATTTCATCCCCTCCGATGGAACTGTACCTTTTTCACATTACGTAATTGAACTGTGCGAATTGTCTGACTCGCAGCTAGAGCTGCGTGGAGCTCACTCATATTTTTTCCTCAAATAAAGTCCTCCATATGAAACATTGAACAGAGGATGCTGGGCCGAGCTACAAAGCCCATGTAATCCGGAGAGACACTTCGAACGAGGGAGACATTTGTAAAGTATATTCACCGCAGTACAGTGTACACACCCTTTATGCAATTTTCAGTGTCCCTCTGTCGCCCTTTTGGACTTTCGGTATCTCGTTGTATACTTGGTCTAACCCCTAACCCCATCGCTCATTTTTAATGCAGTACAGGCGGATGAACACGATGGGATTAGCGTAGTTGTCTAAATGGCAGTAAAGACGAGCAAAAATCCACCCTCAACCAAGGGGATGAAATGACAGCATTTTATGGCCGCCTCCTTTTTGGACGTTTTATTTCATCACTTTATTTTCACGTTTAACCAACTCGAAATTTATGACTTCCCACATATACTCAGGGGTAAAGCTCGCTCTCCCCACACTAATTGTCCAAGGGTGGTTGAGCACAAGCCTACGGCTAGGGACATACATACGAAATAAAATTAATTTCTAATTAGATTAGTGTGTGCAGTGCATGTGTATGTCTAGCAGGAGTTGCGAATTGAATAATTTATGGATTACGAATTTTGCGATCGTTGTGTGTCCTCTAGAATTTAGCTGACATCGACGTCGCCTTGCAGGCAGGCAGGAAAGGACACTCCTGACGCGAAAGTGCTCTATTAATGAAATTTTACGTGATGCTTTGTTTGGTGCTCGTAAGCTTTGCAGTTTGCACAGAGATCGTTGTGTATATTGAATTATATGTTCAGATTGAAATGGGGCGACGCGACGATGCCTGATTGAAGTCATCCGAGCATTAAGAGGAAAGTCAATATGCGTAGATTAAAAAAAAAAAAATGGACGGTCAATCGAACTGAAAGGAATTTAATGTGATTCTGATTTAATTATTATTTTTGGATGAACAGCTTTAAAGGGGAGTGCTTGCATGTGCTTGGTTGATTTAAAAAAAACTTTCACTGACTTTTAAAAATAATTGAAATTAGTTCAATATCACTTGTTTTCAAATAGTTCCTATCTGAGCGATAGATCCTACTTTGGACAACTTTCACCCAAAATACAGCGGTAATTTTGCAAAAATTTTACAAATGTTATAGTTTGCTTCACCTTTCACCACCATCATATTACTTTTGTGTATTAACATGTCTTTTTGGCACTCTACGCATTGCTTTGCCTCTCTCCTAACAAGACCGCTATAGGGAATCCCTTATAACTTGTGCTCTGCAGTCCTCATCACCGACTTTGTCTATAATAGTAAGAAGGTAAGGTAAGTAGGAAACGGTGTTGCGATTTCACTTATTTTTTGACACTTCCACGGACCAAGCTCAATTCTGATGTTGATGCAATCACTTACTTACTTACTTAAAGGGCTCCCGACCCTTGTAGAGTCCCTGCCTGAGACATCGCTGCCTTCCATCCTCTGCGGTCCCGAGCACGCTGCTTCCAGTTGTGAAGACCAAGTTTTCTGGCGTCCGCGACAGCTTGGTCTTTGTACCGGAGGTTCGGTCTTCTTCGCCGTCTCGAACCTGGGGGCTGGGATTCGAAGATCCTCTTGGCTGGAGCATTGTTGTCCATTCGCTCGATGTGGCCGAGCCAATGTAGTCTGCGTATCTTGGCTTTTTGGACTACATCCACATCCTGGTACAGCTCATAGAGTTCGCGGTTGTATCTTCTCCTCCATTCGCCCTCCTCGCATAAGGGACCTAATATCCGACGAAGTATTTTACGCTCGAAGGTGCCCAATATTTGCTCAGCTTTCTTACTTATCGTCCAGCACTCGGCTCCATACAGCAGGACTGGTAAGATGAGCGTTCTGTAGAGCATTAATTTGGTCCGTCGAGTTAGGAGTTTTGAACCCAGTTGTTTCGCCAAACCGAAGTAGCAGCGGTTTGCTAGGGTTATTCTTCGTCGGATCTCTACAAAGGTGTCATTTGTAGGATTAATATTTGTTCCGAGGTAGGTGAACTCCTTAACTACCTCGAAATTATAGTTATCAACAGTGACGTTCTGCCCAATGTTTTGGACAGATAAATTTTTGTTTGTTGATAACATATACTTTGTCTTGTCCTCATTTACTTCAAGACCAACTCGTTTCGCCTGCTCATCAATGGCCGTAAATGCCTCTACGACGGCTTGCCGGGATCTTCCGATGATATCAATATCGTCTGCGTATCCCAGCAGTTGATGCAATCACTAGGGCGCATAAAACCGAGTTGAGGTCAACTCGTCAAAAACCAGGGCTGTCTCTGAAGCGGGATATTGAGTTAAGTTAGGTATATCGAGCAGTTGTCAAGGGATCACTTGGACCAATATAAGTCCATTGTGTCCAAATATTGATGGGAACCTAAACCCATTAGACCGCTTAGCTAACCACCGAAATATTTGTATGAATCTCAGCGGTGCGCTGACTCCAGCCTGCGAATGCTTGACCTGCAAGTTAGCCCAAATCTTGCTGTAATCATCAGATTTCCGAAGATGCAAAAAGTGGTGCTGGGTACCGTGGATTCCTCAGCAAGTGTTAACGTTTTTTCAGCCCTGCAGACTTGGCTACTTTCTAAAAAGCTTATATTCATCCGAAGCTTGTATAAAACTCACATATTTGAGCGGGATCTCACGCTACTTCCTTGAGCTTATTACATCGTATCCAGCGTCAGCCATATATGTACATACATATGTACATGGATTGATCGGTGACCTTTCAGTTTGTAACTTAATCTCTTCGCTAGAACATCGTCGGAATGTTGGGTGTTTATCGGTTTTATACCGTTATTTCCACCATAGTTATTCGGACGAAATCTGTAGTTGTATTCCTCATGTCTGTCAGCTTAATCGTACTACACCAGCGGCCTCTTTCGCACACCCTTATTTTGACTCAACTAGCTAAAATCTAGTGAACAAAATTGATTGTGGGGGTTGTGTGGTTGAGCTAGGATGTGTCGTGAAATCTGTCTTGGATTAAGTCAACAGCATTGCCATATAGACCACATTTCAGAGTCAGTATACCACACAGTACCAATCTGTTCTGCCTAACTTAGGGCCAATGTGCTTCGCATAAACTAAAGAAATTGACTGCCATGCCGCATCGATCAAACACTAGCATTCTTCACGCAGAAATTTAATATTTGGCTTTCTAAATAAATTCAATTCCTTCCTTAGGCAAGAAGAAAAAACCAAACGATCGATGGAACGCTCCACTAGTCTTGAACATAAACCTTTTCCGATACGAACGCCTCGTAAAAATAAAGGCAAAAACGAATTTTTCTTTTCAACCTCAAGAAATTCCAAATATAAAAATAATTCCATCCTTAATTACAGTATTATTTGCACAATCATCATAATTCCCCTCTCTCTTCATTTTAACTAAGGGACATTAATTTCTTAAAAAAAAAATCAACTGCCCACCATTGCCTATAACAACCATAATTGTTCATCCTTAATTAATTTCTCAAACATTCCCTTTTGCCTGAAAATATAAGAAAAAATCTCACGAAAAAAACGAAAGAGAAGAAAACGCAAAACCGTCATGATAAACGTATTTTTTAATTGAAATTTCAATAAAGGTCATAAAACAAAACAGGAAAAAAGAAAAGAATAAAAAATAAAAGTCTCTAATCGACAATTGTAAGGGGTGATGGGTGGGAGGTCTGACCCTGGGGGGCCAACGTACCATCTGACGAGTCGGAACGGCTTTTATTTGTTCATCAATTTTTCTTGTTCAGCGAAAATTTCCAAAGTAAATCCGACTTTTCATATTTTTCTCGACCCAACTTTGGCCTTTTTTTTGGTAGTGTCCTTTAGTTATAGCTTTCAGTTTGTCGCAGCATGCTAATTCAAGCGAAACGTCGTTGTCGGACAATTTGTGGTGGTTTTTTTTTTTTTTTTTTGCTTATCCTTAAAAGGATACACTTTGTGCTTCGTGGTATAACTGGCGAGGAGTGTTAAAAATAAGTGAATCTGATTTGTGGTTGCGGATTTTATTTCGAATTTCTTTGCGTTCGTTCTTTGCCAAATCTTTAATATCCTTTGGTTACTTTGCGCGGGTAATAAAATGGTTTCCCCTTCCTAGAACATTTAAATTGAAATGTATACATTGGAGTTTTTCGTAACTTTCTATGGATGCTGACGTAGGTGAAATTTTCGCGATCGGTGGTAGATTGGTTTTGCAGGCGAATTATTTAAATATTTCATTTGCTCAGGGTGGGCCATAAATTTAGTCAATAAAAGTTCGAATGAGTTTGATAAAAGCTATTGGCAGAGATAAGAGTTTTAGACAATTGATCTGGTTCGAAGGACCAAATTTAAAATAACCAAATTAAAATCAACGAAAATTTAAATTGCAAAACGACCGACGTGACTGGAAGTTCTTAAGGGGTGGCGGCTATTTTATGAGATTGAATTTTCTTTTTGTTTTCAATTAAAACCAGATAATTTATTTAGTGACCTTAGAGTAGGAAAATATGTATAAAGTTCTGGCCATGAATGTTTCATATCTTTAGATCTTAATAGCTTTCAGTTTTAAACTGTAAAAAGAATCTCAGTTATAGTGGCTGGCTTAATTTGATATAAATTCATGATGATACAAATGACTTACGTGCTAGCTACTAGAGTTTTTGTAAAATCCTTTTGAAATGTTTTGGCTCAGAATATTGAGCGAGTATTAGATTTTTATATTTGGCATCTATTTCTTTTTGTCCTAAGATGCAATGTGGGTTAGAGCGAGGTTTCAATAATTCCTGACAAGATTAAACATTTCAAGATTCAGTTCGGTGACTCGCTTGAAAGTTCACCCAGGTTGTCGACAAATAATAAATGGTTTATTCGTCTTATATCGTATCTTGTCCAAAATATTCTGGAGACACAGCAAAAGTTTGCTATTTTGATTTGGCAAATTCGAGGGGAGGGAGAACAAACGTTTGTTTCAAGCCGAAGCCACAACTAGGAAAGGGTTTATCACTTGCCGACAAGGCTAAATGTGTTAGACCGTAAGCTACGTTGGAAGATGAAGACATACATACAATTGAAGCTATACATACAATACCCTTTTTATACAGCAGTGTAAGGCCTAGAACCGATCCTGATGCACTGGTTACACATCACGATAGTTAGACGTACATATAGGGCTCTGATATGGTGGAAGAAAGATAAGTTGAGGGCGTTACAAACTATCATAAACGTTTGTCGTACCACACCCACTGCAGCACTGAAGATGTTTTAAGACTTTCTGCCACTGGAATACATCTTCAGATGGGAAGAAGTGCGCTGCGGTTCATAAACATAAAATTGTCTGAGCTCCATTCTTAGGAACACGTTCCCTAAAATTCAGGAGAAATCGAATGACATTTTGTGTTTTCTCGACTTCAAAATTCTGTACGAATTAGCGTATCTTAGTAGTGAAGACATGCATATGACAAAATTCACCTTCAGAATGAGATTGCCATCTGCCAGGGGACTGGGTGTGGTATTTATTCAAAAGACTTGAACCTAGAAATATTTCTAAAACTCCAGGATCTATGCAGTGCTTTCCAGGCCGAGGTTTTACTCAAAGGTGTAGAACTACTTGGGATGGAATCAACATACAATAAAGATATTGACATCTTCATTGACAGTCAGGTAGTGTAAGTCTTTTGTCATCAAATCTGACCTAGTCAGGGATTACCGTACAATTCTTAAGGCATTATGCATGCAAAATCGCTGGTGGGTGCCTGGACACTGCCATATTACCAATTGTATGCACAACTTGGCTAACCGAAGATGGGCTAATCCGGAGGGGCATAGGGTATCCAGAGCCTTATGACCAGAGATTAACCATAAAAGATCAGGTGAAATCATCAAACTAGGAAAATCACAAATTTGAACTATTATTGGGATCCTGTCTAGACATTGTCTTCTGAGAAGGCATGCCAGTAGATTAGGATTATTAGAGCCGTATATTTGTAGATACTGTGAGGATCTACATGCTTAGAGGATATAACGCATTTGAGGACTAGGCAGGTATTTTTTTAGTAATCTGGAAGAAGTAGGTTCATGTAACCAAACGAAGGACCTATTCAATTACTGGAGAGCAACCAAATGCTGGGTTACATGATTTCGGTTATAGGTTTCTTTCTGCCATTTTGGACTCACAAATGGGCCCATTATGGTGCCTAGTGTTTTATGATGAATTCGTAACCCTTTTTAAAGAAAACTTTGCTCCTGTCGCGGGCCCTTCATTTTGCAATAGCACTAATTAGTTCCACCTGGTTGAACTTACAGACGCTGGGTTCATCTGGAGACATGCGTTACGGCCAGGGTTTTATGGCCATCCTGTAGCAAGAAGTGATCATCAACTCCAGTTAAACTCAGTTGTTATAGCGACGGCTCGTTTTTGGTTTAATTACCGGCCATTGTGCCATTTGCCTAACCGACTAAGAAGACCGTTGTGTGATTGTCCAGCACTATTCCTCAGAAGAATGAGAACTTTTTATAGATTTAAGCAAGGTTGAGCTGATAAATCCCCTGAAAGTTGTATCACCTATGGGTGGGTTTAAGACCAGAATTTCTCACACAATGGACCCGATTTGTTGGTTTCCGTAAGCAGTGACTTTCTTGTCACCATGCTCCCGTCCACCTTACATAACCTAACCTACATACTCGTACATGTGTAAAGTTTTTTAAATATTATTCTTTAATACCACGGATTGTAGGCACGGTGTCGAAATGTTTATAACAGTGTGAATGGTCGTAAACATGAATAAAGATTTTTTATGACCTATCGCGAACATTGGGCTAACATCCGGAAAGGACTTTTTAGTTCGCCTTTGTCCCTCGGATACATGAAACTACATCCTTTAACATTCAGAAATAACAATTCTTTTTGCGTATGTATGCATGTAACCTCTCTTATGTACCTTTCGCGATTAAAAAGGAAAAAAATAATAATAATACCCAAAACGAATCTAATTAGCCTATACCAAATGCGAATATTATGCACTTGCATAATTTCCGCTAATCCGATCCCGTAATTAGCTTCAGATTCATTTTCAGTCAGATGCCCTTAATTCACGAATCCAAATACGAGTTTGTATGTACATGTGGCTGCTGGTAGGTACCGCTGCAGCACTTTATAAGTGTGTGTTTGTATTGAACCTCGCCTGGGAAAAACAATTAACCTAGATACCATCATCAGTAGAGGAGGCACCCAGAGAGGGTTACGAGTGAGAGATTTTGCTAATGAGCGTTGCGTTCTGCAAAGAATTTCATCCGAAAATTCCAAATGTTGGTGGAGCTTTAATCGCCAATGCATCTGTTCGCAGTTGTGTGCGCCTGTGTGTGGCATGGCATATGAGGGATATGGGGTGATAGTAGGCAAGATAATCCAAAACGAATCATAATTACATTAGCAGTCCATAGAGAGCAGTATCTGCTCAATACCATTGATTTTGTTTCTTATAGTCGTTCGTTTTAGTTTCTTTTTTTTTTTCCGCGTCGGTATCTGCTAGTGGTTTTCCCTGATGGCCTTTATTATCACCGGTGAGAGGGTGATACAAAAATACATACATACGTGCTGGAGGATTAATCATGAGGCAGAATGATTGTTTTTATTGACAGCTTGAACCTGTCAGTATCTATAACTTTTCATGTTTTACTTTGATGTTTTTTTTTTATTCGTTTGCTGCAGTTTTTTTTTCAATCATCTATATGGGGCGGTGTTACAAATCACGAAAGGAATCTTTGAAGAGAAAAAGAGAAAAGCCATCGCAGCTATGAAAACAAAGTAAGAGGGGAGCTTTAGATCATTCCAGTGTACAACTTGTGGACGTTGTTTATTCTATGGAGGAAAAGCAAAAAGGAGGGAATAAAATTTCTATCGGTTAATAAAAGAAGAGTTTATGGCCCCTGCGGATATAGTATGTTCGGATGTATGTTTTTAAAAAAGGAATCCACGTTTCCACTGGATTTATTAAAATGTTTTGATATGTGTTTATAGGTCATTATATTAAAAACTAATAGGGGGAACTTTTTTGATCTCTTTGGCGAAGGTAAAGCTCACCCACGCGTTGTAAAGAAAAATTGTCGGTTATTTGATTTATTGCTTTCTTTTATTTATGTATACCTACCTAAGTTAAAAGATCAAAGAAACTGTAAAATAAATTTTTCATTTTATAATCCAATCTCAAAAGTTTGTATTTTCTGAAATATGTCGGTCGCGTGTTTCGAAAGTTCAATAGATACATTCTTAAGATTACAAAATATGCATGTATATGTGTATTTTAAGATATTTTTTAATGTGCTTATTTTCCGAATGCCAATGCACTGCCAAAAAAAGTCAATTTTGCTAAGCTGCTACACACTGAATACCCCAATTTTGTTACAATTTTTTGAAGGACCAACTATCAACACGAATTTGGAATTCTTGTAATTCACAGAAACGTTATCAAAAGTAAAAAACAAATATTTAAACTTATTCAAATTCATTGTTTTTTGTACACTTTTTGTATCATATTTTAAAAAAGAAAAAAAAAAACTAATGTGAAGTGTCAGTCTAAAAAAAGGTTTTTTTGTTAAAAAAAATTCTCGCCTTTTGAATCATTCTTTAAAATATTTTTCAGTTCAAGCCATTACTGCACCAAATTCAAACCAAAATTTAAATTAAAATTTCTTAATTTCTCTACAAAAAAGAAGAAGACACATGGAAGTGCACCTACAATCCATATTCCTATGTAAATAGCTCCTTTGTCCACGACAAAATTACTCCAAAACCTGAATTTTGCCGAAATATGGTGGGCGAATTTTGAAATTTTGCATTGTTTTGGTACAAATCAGCTTCTTCCTAAATTTAAAAGTCGAGTACTGCTGTTTACAAATTTGGTAGAAAGTTTTATATGATTGCAGTTTCTTAATCTTAGTCAAATATGAAATCCTAAGAGCCGTTTTCGAGAAGATAATACTTTTTTACAATTGGCCTTAAGTAAAATAGCGTAAATATTAGGACTAAAACAAACAATTGCTTTAAGAGATTAACCCACAGGCATTAGATATGATGTTTGATAAAAATGTATCCACCCGCTTAGGGGAGCTCTTCTGCTGGGAAAAAAAAAAACAAAGATTGAAGCTAGCAGGTTTTTGGGTTTGTTTCACGTGTGAAATTCGCTTTTAGTGGTTTCTACTGGCTAGCAAAATTCCAAAAAAACGCAGCTAATAAGTGTTTCTGGAAAATACAAATTGGGAAACCAAAGATCAGTATCAGGGGTAGCAGTTAAGACTTAAATAAATCATTTTACACTAGGTGCTCGTAAGAAAGATCTTCACTGTCGAACCATCTGAGTTTTTATCATATGTAGGTAATTGCAAAGAGGAGTTTTTATTCCTTTATATTTTTCGTTAATCATACATCTGTTATTAGTTTACCCGAGACTAGCTGCAACTGGATAAATAGCGATATTAGTTTTCGCTGTGGACCATCTAAAACCTACTCAATGATCTTCATCAACCTGACAGAACTCAGTTTCGCATACCGCCCTTTGCTTTCTGCAAGGAACTTCCTTTCCACTGATTAAGCACTGGATCACAGATCAAAAATTTGAGGAAAAAAACCATGGGCTATCTGACCTGATGTTACCCATCTTTTTCCCAAAATTCAGTGGGTATCTTATCTAGTCCAACCACTATTCGTTTATTGGAATATTTCACAGCATACATAAAATTTCCGGCAGTAATGTCGGATACTTCATTATGGTTACGAGCGGCTCTTGGAAAGTATAACTAGGAAAATTGTTTGTGCAAAAGTTCTTTAGCGAACTTCTTTGAGACCTACTACTACTCCCCAAAGCTTGTTATTTTTTCGCTCTTTATTCTAAAAAATTTATTTATACAGGGTTACATATTCCCAAAAGGCTTAATAATAGATTGATCTTCGGACCGCACTGTGGAAAGCTTCACATGTTTCGGATATATTTTCAGCTTGAAGACTTATTTCCGTGGATGGATGTAGGCATATTGGATCATTTTGGTTTTGTAGTGAATTGGGTAAACGCCAAGACTACCAAGATCCTATTCTGCCACACGGAACAAATTTGTTTTCGCTAGTTCGCATTCTATTCCTCCAATTCTCAGAGGAGTACAAACTACACCTATCATACATATGTACGTATGTATGGTCACTGCTATTGCTTTGCTCCTTCATAAAAAAAGTCATTGCCGTCACTAGCTGTTGACCCAAGACTGAGTGTTTGTAATCATAATATCACATTACATGATCGGTTGTTCATTGTTGAGACTTATCTTTATATATAAAAATCACTTGTCACGATGTTCGTCCACGCTAATCTCCGAACCGCCCAATGTTGTGAATGTGTATGGTTGGTTTCAGCTTAAAAGATAGTATATTTTAGACCCAATAGATGGAGCTGGAATATATGTATGTATGTGATTTCTAAGGACTCTGAAAACAATGAACACATTGAACTCAAATTTTTACGTAATCTTCGGTACTGATCAGAGAACGTTTCTGTAAAGTTTGGATCCAGTTGGTGTCGCTGTAGGCTAGTGATTTAAATAAAACCAGTTTTTGGGAAGTTCTGAGCTGGTTCGATAAAATTTGGCGTACGAGATCCTTAATTTCTTAAGTAGTTTTATATCCGAAAAAACTCACAGAAACAAATTAATTGAAATTCGCTTACTCCACAAATCCTTCATAAATTATATGTGGCCACGCCCACTTTTTTGTGGCGTTTTTCTTTAAAAAAAATAGTTTTTTGTCGTTTTCGTAAAATATTTTATATCAGTCCTCAGAAACAGAAATGCAGTATATGATTGAAACATATGGCCATGTCATTCGTAAATACATATATGACGGAACATAGAGGGCACATGCACGAATCTTTGAAGAAACTGAATAGAGGTTAAGAGGTAAAATGTAAATTAAAGCTGACTTAAAGTCTTGCTTTATGGCAACATTTTTTACCGAATTAAAGTGCTTCTATGAGTCTCACATTTTATTATCCCAAGAACTTGTATAGTAACTCCATCAAGGACGTTTTCAAAAAGACACCATTCTCAGAGAAATAAGTTTCACTGCGTTATCTCAACCGCCAGGTCAAATTTACAATGCACTTCGTTGGAAATGAACCATGAACATCAAACAGGATCGCAAGATGTCTTCATTGTGTGTGTCGAAATCCTTGTCAGTGGGCTAACTTTTCTAGTTCCAACAAATTCAATTCACTCGCAAAAGGGATTGCTGCCTTAAAAGCATTAAGTTTCTTTCAGAAACTTACTTCCAGATGGCGGGTCGAATTGAACTGTAGTTACAAAAGTGTATGCATGTATAGTATGTACCACCCACTCTACTAATTACTTCAGGATAGGTCGCGGAAAAAAGGGGGAAAAAATCACCCTTCAGACACGTTCCGCCGTGGTGGCGCAACTTTTCTACAGCCAGCGCAGCGTCGTGAATACGATTGTAATTACAATAATGAGCCAAAGAGTGTTTTCGTCTGCGCCATGTGCAACTCACCCACGAAATTGTCGACTCCTTCCACAGAGGGTGTTTACCGGCTAAAATGCAGTTATTCGTTCTCGAATTAAGTTCACGGTTGAGTGAGTTTGTTGTTGCGCTTTTGTTGTGCACGGGCACTGAATGGGATTGTTGGTAGTCGTTGGTACTTACACTTGATGGGGTCATAAAATTCTCGGCTATAAACATCAATTGCAAGCCTCCTCTAGCTCCTCAGACCAGTCCGACCAGGATTGGAGTTGGATTGGGATTTTTTAACTTCACTCGCTGCATGAAGAAATTTGTCACCGCCATTGCCGCCGCCGCCGCCGCCGGTATCCTGGTCGTTGTGCTTTTGTTTTCTTTTCTGTTTCCGTTCATGTTTTCCTGGTTTCTTTTTTACTGCTCGTGTTATTTGTGTTGGAAAATATTATTCTACAGTGTTACCTGAACTATAAACAAAAAGTTTTATTATTGTGCATTCATGGAGAATAGGATCGCTTTAGTAGCTTTTCCGCTTGTGCTGCCTCAACCTCTCGGTTCGGTTGCCCACATGTAACCCCATGTCACAGTTTTCTTTCAAATAAAATGTTCAGCGAGAGGTTTTTTCATGCTTTATTTTCGCGTTCGTCTATTTTTGGAATACATTTTGTGCAGTGTCAGAGCTTTGCGCGAATGTGAAAGATCCCCACCGGGGAGAAGGACACTGACCTCGATTCGCACCTGCACAGACCTGCTAAATATACGAATCTTCTTTTAATTCGTTCTCAATTCAATACAGTTTCGAGTTCTGTTTCTTTTTATTTTATTTTTTGTGTATTTTCTGTTCTGTGTGGAATGGAGATACTTTTTGGCAAACGTTCACGTTTTCGGAAACCCACCTGCCAAGCACATCAGTTACCTATCCGCTTCATGATTCTGACATTCTAGGGTGTTGGAGTGCTAGGTGGAGAGAAGCAAGGGAGCCTTGGAACCATATTGTGCAAAAGAGTCGTGTGTGGTAGCTACATGCAACCATAATTCATATATTCCAATCCGATGTTGTCAGTTATGATGCGATGGGGAACGGGTGGTGGTTGATGTATGTATTGCATCTAGGGCATCTGAGGTATGGTAGGTACCTACCTACTCGTCGAAAGAGCGGTTGTATCTGCAACCATTTGGTGATGCTGACATATATGAGAAAGATGTCAGCGAAATTTGACGATTTTTTTTTTTTTCGCTTTTATCGGAAGGAATGACGTTGAAATTGGCATATTCTGACATTCTAGGTACACTTGACAGCGTCAGCAAATTGTATATATTTGTGTCTGTACGGAGTTGATTAATGAGAAAGATGGCAATAAATATGTTCGCTGCATGACAGGTGTGGGACATGTGTTCGATTTTTAATTTAAATTTTCTAATTTTCGTTCACCAAGTGATTGAAGGACTTAAATATCTCAAGGTATATGGCAATATAATGACACTGATCTGTCTCTTGACTATTTCGTAGGAAAATGTAAAATGTAGGTTTAAGTCATATTCTCTGTAAATATCCTAGAGTTTAAGTCGGTCCATACCAGTTGAACACAGTATGTCGTATTTTAAGATGGGCATCACAAAGGACCTGATAAAAAATAGTATTTCATATACCTATGCTTTTTCGAGACCATAGTATTTACCTGAGTGTTTATGGAATTGTAACCGTTTCTTTTAATACATTTACTTGTATCTCCTCACACTGTTTGGATGCGGATACAGTCAATTGCACCAATTACATCTCGAAAACCTCTTTGAACAGAAAATGTTACAAAATGACACCCAACATGTGGGCTATGATTCGAAGATCCTCTTGGCTGGAAAATTGTTGTCCATTCGCTCGATGTGGCCGAGCCAATGTAGTCTGCGTATCTTGGCTTTTTAGACTACATCCACATCCTGGTATAGCTCATAGAGTTCGCGGTTGTACCTTCTCCTCGCCCCCCTCGCATAAGGGACCTAGGGTATTTTACGCTCGAAGGTGCCCAATATCTGCTCAGCTTTCTTACTTATCGTCCAGAACTTGGCTCCATACAGCAGGACTGGTAAGATGTGCGTTCTCTAGAGCATTAATTTGGTCCGTCGAGTTAGGAGTTTTGAACCCAGTTGTTTCGCCAAACCGAAGTAGCAGCGGTTTGCTAGGGTTATTCTTCGTCGGATCTCTACAAAGGTGTCATTTGTAGGATTAATATTTGTTCCGAGGTAAGTGAACTCCTTAACTACCTCGAAATTATTGCTATCAACAGTGACGTTCTGCCCAATGTTTTGGACATATAAATTTTTGTTTGTTGATAACATATAGCTACTTTGTCTTGTCCTCATTCACTTCAAGACCAACATTATACTTAAAAAACTGTCCATTTTGCCGGTGAATATAATAATGTTTCGTAAAAATATTTCCTGCTGTCACTTTCATTGAGTTAATGAATATTTGAATAATGTTGTTTATTAACAAAAATAGATAACGTTAAGCGTTTTAAAGGATAACAAAACTACATAAAATAAAAGTTAATTCGTAGTTGATTATGCTTTATGAATAACGCAGAATATTTGTTCAAAAAAACATGAATTCGTTTACAATTAACCAAATTTTTGTACGTTTTTTTCAGGAAAAAGTTTGCTGCTTGAACAAAATTTTTGGTGTACCTATGTATATCCTAAGCAACTACAGTTTTGCATAACTTTAATTAGGCAATAGAAAACAAGTTCCTAGGCATATCATTATCATCATTAGATGATGACGGCCAACCGACATGGATAAAAACCACCTCATAAAAAGGTTTCTACTTCGCTCCACTCAATAGTACCTACTAAAAATTTAATTCAACAAAAATATCTATAAAAACTAAAACAGTCGACATAGTTTCGCAATGAAAATACGAAGTTACCCACCAGCATCCATCCGCACCTTGACATGGCCAAATTAACACAATTTTCCTCTTAAAGAAGTAGGTACTTGAAGTTCTCCCAACTTTTAGACAGTTTTCCAACTCAACAAATTCCGCGAGAGTAAGTAGATGACCGACTTACGAGTAGCACTCCTATGTACAGCTTTACCTCTTGAGTGGGTACTCTACTCCTTAATTATTTACCCAACAACCCCCAGTGCCCCAATTACAAACTAATTTCTCTTTATTTTTTTTTTTTTTTTTTTTTTTCCTCTCTGTACATTGTGCCTGTTCCAGAAGCCTACCTGCTCGAGTCTTATCACAGAAAGAGCATACTTTAAAAGGAGGAAGTAAATTCAATTAATCCCGCACCTGTCAAGCTAAAAAGCTTACATTATTTGCCTTCTTCTAGCGCAGAGACTAATTCTAATTCTGGATTAAAATATTAACAAGGACTTTTCAAGTTCGGAAGAATTTTCATTGCCCTTCTCCCTCGTGACAACAACAAGAAGAAGAAAATAAAAATGCAATGAAAAAGTGTATATATAAAGAAAAGTATAAAAAGTGGAAAATTAAATTTTACTATTTAAAGCCGACAGGGATTTTGCATTAATATCTTCTCCCCGCACACACCCGCGACCAGTGTGGGTGGTAAAGTGAGGATAAGATTTTTCCCTTAGGATATATGTGTACACCTTTTGCAGCGTAATTGTAAGAGTTTTTTTTTTCTTTTTCTTTCTTTTCCTTTTCTTTATCCAGGTTTTGTATTAAATTATTCATCGCCTTTTTTTCCGCGCTAGAATAGGGTATAAAAGAAACTGAGAGATTGATATATGTAGCTACCCCCTTCTATCATAGGTAGGGTGGGGCCAGAACGAGGAGCACATTTTCAACAAACTATTGTGATAATATTAAATTAACTTACTATAAGCATTGCTTTCCTCAAAAGGAACCTCCTCTCGCACACTAACGCAAAGCAAATAAAATAGAGTTTGGGGCACTACTTTGTAGAATGACGATTATGCCCCCATAAGTAAGAGTTGTTGCACCCTTTTAGTGGTGGTAGAGTTTTTTTTTTCTTTTTTCTATTCTGTCCCTTGTTGCCGGTTAACAATGTAATAAAAAACACTTTTAACTTAAATATACACATATCCATTCCGCCATCCACCAGCTATCCGTAGAATATGGGGGTAGTTTTGTCAGTATTAGGGAAACTCAGGTCTAGCATTTCGCGTAATGGGGGTGAAATCGGTTCAAATGCAGCAGACGCTCTCGCTCCTGTTAGTTGGTGTCACTTAAATTGTCATTGTTTGAGTGGGGGGGTGTGTAGAGCGGGTGAAACGGTGTAGATTACAATTTATTTAATGGTAGTGTATTCTTTATCTCTGTTCGTGAGTTAGAGTGCCTCCCCCGTACTATTCTTTTGTGGAACTCGCAATGCATTAAAATCAACTTGAAGTGTTGGCTGGCAGTTAACTTACCAGAAGAAATCACTGTGTCAATTCACTTTGTATTATTAAGGGTTGAGTGACACTTGAATGTAAGGTGAATGATACTGGGGAATGGGCAATAGCGCCGTGATAAACAAAACGCTCCGTGGGTGGTCTGGCGGATAAAAAGCGGACGTATACAGTGGGTAGAAAAGATACTTTTGTTTGAAAGTAGTTTTTTTTTTGGGGCTTTGAAAATCAGAGAAGACACTTACACTTACAAAAAGGCTTTAGAAATAATTCAATGCTTTTCTGGTCTAACTTACATAAATATAATCAGATTCAAGTTTGAACGTGAACTAGAGTTAAGCATTTCATTTTGGTCGATTTCTTAGGCTGACTTGACTTAACATCTGGCTTATAAAATTTCACCGCAATTTGAATTTAAGTTCCATTAAATGCTGGTTTATTAGAGCTTGCTGTCCTTCTCGTTAAAACTATAACCACTGCCCGATAAACTGTAGAAATTCATAATTTTGGGGGACGAAATTCGTATTGATTTTGCATGGTAACAGAACGAGATATAATTTACCGGGAAATAGCCCTTTGGTATTTCAGATTTCGAATCAAATAAAATAAATAAGTCAAATAAAACAAAATGTCGGTGTATACGAAATATTAATTTTGGTAAAATGTAATGGCATCTTTTTTAAAACAACTTACTACTTGCGACCAGTATGACTTTTAGTTTGCTTACCTGTAAATGAAAAAGAAAAACTTGTTAACATTTTGTTTTAAAATAGATCACATTAAAATAGCAGCAACCTTGAACTATTATGGCTGTTTTTAAACATACATATGTAAGTCAAAGTTCAAATAAAGGCCCATTAAAAGGAGATTGTTTATTAGGTACTAAAATTATATAAAAAAAACGTTTTAATAGATTTCCATTAAAAGTTCTTTCTTAAAGATTGTGATGTTCATTTCTCAAAAAAGAAGAGTTAATTTTTGAAGTTATATGCGCAGACCAACGATTGGAGCAGCAGCCCTCACTTTCATGTCACTAGTTACACGGCAAATGGTTTAAACGGCCAGACAAGTCGGTAACATGGACGAAAGTTTCGTTGAAACTGTTGAACAGGTGTCAAAGCTACCAATGACATCCAGCTATCAAAATATTCAGTAAAATTTGGCATTTCATGAAATTGTTTCACGCTTGCCAAAGGTTCGAAAATTAATAAGAAATATTATCGAAATTTCGGCTCAATTGTAAATGCGCATCGTAAATTTCGTAGTGAGGTCGGTCATTTTGGCTTCAGTGTGCAGGAAATTCTTCGCAAAGTGGAAAAGTTTGATCGTGAGTACACGGATCTTATGAAAAGAGCCATATAGAGATTGGTGCGAAATAGCAGCCACAGCGGTCAGTATTGAAGAATACCCAAAAATTTCGCGCCAGTTGGCTGATTTGGTCATCAGAGGAACAACCCTGCGTATTTCGCGATTAAATTTCAGCCGAATTTTGGCCAAAAAAATAATTTTTTTCTTGTCGTTCTTACTTGGTAGCCCTATACTTGCTCAGCATCGCGCACTTGTAGTCCAAGGTAAACTTGGAAAATGCTAGTCACAGATAAATACAACAAAAACCACAATAACAATCAATTTAGGACTGATTTAAGGACAATTTGTCACAAGTTCTTGCCTGTCTGTCAGTCTCCATGCCATCATCTCATGTGTTAAATAACGATTTAGTTTATTCGTTTAGTTAGAGTGACCAATGCGCAATGCTTATGTGTTTAAGTCTCACACATTTTTTTTTTTTTGATGCGCTGGAGGCGATGGACTCTTTATGGATGCTCGCAGCCCGTACTACGAAGTTATGCCCGACTCCATGCTCTAGCATGTTTACGTGCTAAGCCACCGCCCCCCAAACTGTCCTGTTGCCCCCTACGGTACCGCCGATCAAGGCATTCCTTCGTAGGGGCAGGTTTTTGACGTCATGTCTTCTTCGTTATGCTGCAGGGCTCTGTTCTTCTTCGGCTCTTTGTGTTTGGTTTTCCAGCTGTAGCTCCTGCATTATGCTTGCAACAATGCTGTCGGCAAACACCCAAGCTTCTCTTCTTGAGAGCATGAAACCTATTAGGCGCCTTGGGGTTACCGCATTTCCCATCTCTCGTTCTAGGATGTTTCTCGCAGACTCAAATTGTTTGCACTCTACAAGGAAGGGCATTAGCCTGGATACTGCTGTAATCACCCGGTTTGCCTTTACGCTTGTGTGGGCTAGGTGTTCTCTAAAGTTTAGCCTATGGTCATCAGTACTCCCAGGTACTTTATGTAGGGCTTCGACTCGATAGTGTGTTCGCCTACCTCTATTGTTAGGCGCTCAATTTTCTTGCAGCTGCTTATGAGGACGGCCTCCGTTTTATGTTCTGCCAGTTCCAGGCCTGATGAACGAAGCCACGTTTTCACGTCTTTAATTGTATTTTTGCAGTGTTGCGTCACTTCCTCTAGTGTTTTAGCCACAACAACCATTGCTATATATATGCTGCTCTCGACTTTACCAATTTCAATTCTGTTCTATTTATATTTTTTTTTTGTAATTTCTAATCCAAAACTTAATTAACGAGTTGGGAATTTTATATTTTCAACTTTTAATGAGTCAAAGCTGACTCGCTCAACTTTAGATACATATTCCGAAGTTGAGAGAATCTAAAGTTAACCAATTGTCGGTTGCTAAGTCTCTTGAATTAGTATCAGTTAGATAAATATACTTGGCAATGTATATCACGTTCAACTCGTGATTTTAAGTCAAAAAACTGTAATCAGATTTCTCAAAAGACAAATCGCTACGAAGCATATTTGGTATAGCTTTTTTACTCAATATAAACCTAACCCCTTGGAGCTGGTGATATTTTTCAAGCCCAATTCGACCTCTAACTTGAACAATTTGAGCAAATCAGCACAGCAAATTAATCATAATCAGATTGTACATATGCCTGATCAACTAAACACAAAATAAAGCGATTTCAATTTATGAGATAATCTCCGCTCATTGCTTCCGGATATTTGCCTTAAGCTGTCCGTATTTCCCTCTCCTAAAACTAACCCTCCATCAAAAGTATCCGCACAGTACAACCATCTAATAATTATACCTACAAGCCATTCGTTACCTCTGCACAGAGCCATACCAGACTTTCAATAGGATTAAGTTTGTGCAGGAATTCCACAAGAGTTGGGATAAAAATAAAACGTACTCGTATATAACCCACCACTCGGTGAAAACTTTTGCAAATAACAGTGTATAACAAAACAAAGAATACTTTACCACCTCCCTCACAACGGAAGTGCATATGTTCAACATACACACACATGTTATGTTGCGGAATATTATTTCGAGTAAAATTCCACCAAGAACCGAAAATACCGCAAAATTTTCATATTCTCGCCTGTTTTTTTTTTTTTTTTTTTGCTCCTTTTTTATGAAACAAGGACTAGGATAATAATCATAGAACAAGGAGCAGAAACAAATCGAAGTCGAAGGCAAAGTTAAGTGGGAGATATTTGTTCTCTTTTTTTTTTTTTTTTTTTTCATTTGCTTTGTTTGTGTAAATGTATCCCTACAGGACTATAAAAGTAGCAGGAACCAAACCAAAGAAAAGGGTTTACTTTGTGGTGTCTGCCAGGACGTGTATGAGGGTAAAAGCCACGGCAAACACTTTGCGTTCCCCAATATTTTGTTTTGGAAAGCTTTTGAATTATTTATCGTTAATTTTGCCTTTGCTAGACATTAGACAGTAGTGGAAGGAGATCTTCTGCCAACAAGGAGTCAAATAAAATGGCTCGCTTTTGTTTTGTCGAAAAAGGAAATATTTGATTAGGAATAGGCTTGTTGTTGGTGAGGTATTTAATGAAACTTTAAGTCTCTAGCGGCGTGGTATGTCTGCTCTTTCAGGGGTTGGAACGGATTGAAATTAATTTTCCAAAAGTGTGCGGCTGTTAAGTAAACCAATTTTCTCTACTAATTAAGGGTTTTTTTTGCAATGTTCTCACCTCGAAGCCGAAGCAAATTGATTTGGAAGCACGAATTAGAGTTGGCCACAAATTGTTTACGCATTAAGTTAGGAATTGCTGGCGAAATGAAATTGGTTTTGGCAGGTGATTAACATTGCAAGAAAAATCTACCAGAGTTTGAAACTGAAGTTCAAGTGAAATTTGAAAGTAGCGCGAGATGGCTTATTGAACTGAAAATGAATCTTTTAAATTGGGTGTCGTTGAATAGTTGAAAATGCAAATTAACTTTTCCAACAAAAAAAAATTATTTGCAAATATTTAAAATAAATTTTACGTGCTTGCAGTATTTTACTTTGTGCATGTAGGCGAAAATGTCTAGGTGACGTAGTATGCACCCCGCAGTAAAAAAAATTAAGAAGCTACAGAAAAACCGAAATTACGCTTTGGATAAGGACTGATCGAACGATGACTAAATATAGATTTCTGGAATGTGAAGGTGCTCCTTGCTCCTCGGCAAAAGAATGACTACACAACGCAAGATTACTCCAATTAGAGAGTGAATTCATCCAATATAGGCTAGACATCCTAGCGACTACATAGTTTAGATGGTAAAGGAGCGAGTCCTATGTCGTATGAAGATGAAAGAAGTACAGCGTAGCGTATGACGTGACAAGCGCAACTACACCAACGCGCTGGATACAGAAGCAGAAGAGGCTGCACGATAAAAGCAGCGTCTATAGAATATATGGCTCTTTGCTGAATTCGGGTAAGGAAGAAGCATTTTTCTAAGGTCTTGATGCGGTTTGGATGCCGAACAAGCAGACTTCCGCTCTAGATCTTCCTGTGCCTACCACATCATCACCCTGCATCATCGTCGAGCAGTGCGTTGAATATCAATCGCTTCTTCACCTGCTGTTTATTAATTTTGATAAGGCATTCGATGGTACCTACCAACAGGGAGTTTATTTGACTTCTCTTACGCATGAGAAGAAGAGTGACCATCAACATCACAAGAAAGTTATAGCCAGTGTTGCCGCAAGAGTTTGGAAAAAAGTATCTCAACAGACAGAAGAAAAGTATCAAAAGGTATCATAATAGGAATTATGAGTAAAACTGCCATTATTATTATTTTGTTAATATTAAAAAACTGAAGACAAGCTATAATGCCTAAAATAACATGAATATTTTCAAGTCTTTTACAAAAAATATATCAATCCAAACAGGTGCCAAGTCGACTAAAAGAATATTTAAGTAAATTATCCAAAAAAATGACGGGAAAATAACTCACAGTTCAGTGAATAAGAAAATTTCCTAGCATAATATAGTATTTTGTTGTCGGAATTAAAAAGTATCAAAATAGCCATTTTACAGAAATCGAAGTATCACGGGGAAATTAAGATTAAAAAGTATCACTTTTGATACATTGGTATCATTGTGGCAACACTGGTTATAGCCACGATCGACATAAGAAGAAGAAGAATAAGAGTGTGAATATAAGAGAGTAGAAGGAGTAAGAAAGAGTAAGTATATTGGTATTTGAAATTCGGGTATTATGTCTCAAAATTTATTCTCCATTGGTGATGTCCAAACTGTCTGGGGAGAATTATATGAGATTTTTGTATTGGTTGTATTTCACAGCATTTATTTTCGTAGGTTACAAAATGTTTTCTTTAAAGCATGTGATTGCACTTCAGTACAGTAATTTAAGTACTATTACTATTAGGGCTTTAAAAAAAAAAAAAAAAACTATTTTTTCTTTAAGCGATCACCGTATAGACCTTAGGTATGAAGTATTATCCAAATCCGTTCACCCGTTGGCAGTACCCTCATATTTACACCGACAGGCAGATGGATAGAATTGACAGACCTGCTTTTATAGAAATTTTGCACAAATCCAATAGGCTTGTCCTACGCATATTAAAGGTTCATATTATGTGTACATTTGTACATGCATATGTACATGTGTTGTCCTAGTACAACCATATTTTCCTTTTTAATTATCATAGAAGGAAATTTCTTAATACTTTATTTTTCTGTTAATGCATTTCACCTTATTTCGAAGTAAACATCGTAAAAAATGTTGTAAAAAAGCTTCGCGTTTTCGAATACCCATTACTTCCGGCTGAACAACCCAATGTCATCATCATCGGTAGATGTACCTTCCCATAGCTATGTACCTACGTTAATAAAAAAAAAAACCGATTCCCATTAAATTTTTTTTTGCAAAAGCAGACAGAAAAACACATAAAACAAGCGACAACACGGCGGCGTCATCACACAAAACAAAATAAAAGAAAAAAGTTAAATAACGGAAACAAATTTTTAGCTTATGGACGTTTTTATGTAACGCATAATTTCTCATCATAACAAGTTCAATGTCCCGTACCCTTGTGTTCGCCAAAAAGTCCCATCCGCTACTGACATTTTTGCAAAAGAAATGGATGAAAAAACCACCCTCAACCATATGAATAATTACAGTTTCCAAAGTCTGGAATGTGTCATTGTGTGCAAAAAAAACAGGAAGATGCAAAGAGACGATTCGAAAAAGGAATATCGTTGCAAACATTTTATACGAAACTTTTTTAAAATACAACCAAGTCTATGACTGGCTCATGGGATGATGAGGGAACTCGGAAAGATGAATAAGGACCAACTCGGGCGGACAAATAAAAACATTGAATTCAGCATCATCAACCGGTATGCATCGTAGGAGCGCCAGAATTATTCTACTTCGTAGGAAATTTCTATTTGAGTGCAAAACAATTCTGATATCTTTACTGAGAACTGACTTTCAGCATATATACCTAGAATCATAGCAACATCATATATTTAAACAAATGTTTGTGTTTTCGATAGACAGATTGATATTTTGTATAAAATCATTACTTTACATGTGTTCTTATAAACATATGCCTTTCTACTGAAACAAGAAGAAGCTATATGCATTTACAATCCTGATTTTCATTTAGGAGGGAAATACGAACAAAACCTGAAACCAGCAGTCAAAAGCTTGTCAATTTAAACATTTTTACATACTGTTCTTAACTTTACACATATAAACACATTTGTACATTTGTAGTTTGTAACAGAGATTGACAAGTTTACTCATAATATATGCATAAATATGTATAAATAATAGGCATCAGTTACCGAGTCAATAACATTTCAGAAATGTTTCTCGTTTTGCGTTAAAAAAAACTAGGGCTTTACGAAATTTGGGCAGTAGTTCGACTGCTTCTATCTAATGTTTCATGATACATACACTTGAATGAATTGCAATTGCTTAAAGCACATGATATTTAATTATTAAAAATTTAAATTTTATTTTACACTTTTATTATCAAACTTAACATTGTTATTAAGACTATTTAAAGTCTGTCAAAATTCAAAATTCATATAAAAAACACAACAAAAAAAGTGCCAAAAGTTAGTAAGAAAAAGTCTGCGTACCCTTTGAACAACTGCACTTTAACAGATAAATAAAAAAAGAAACATAAATCTTTGAGTCATTTCGTCTGATGATTTCCCTAAGTCGGTTTTAAATCGAACTGATTAGGTTTGAATTTTCATATGAGGTGATTTTTCGACACTTTTCATTTTAAGCATTTCTTTGAAAGTATTGATCCTTTACCAATTCCTTTTTATACCCTATCCTAAGGGTATATTAAGTTTGATACATAGTTTGTACCATAATTAACATTTGGAAGGAGGCTTTCTTTGCTAATTGCTGTATTAGACTTTCCCACACACACAATTCCGGTCAATTTAAAATTTCTTACGACTTTTTGAATAAATTAATTTATTCTACACCGAAAGAAAAAACATTGGTTGAATCAAACACGTAGCATTGTTAAATCAAATACGAATGTGATTAAAACGAACAAGGCGTCATGTTTGAATCAACTAGTTTGACATTGTTTATAAATATTTTCGAAAGTATCACAGACATGTTTGATTCAAACATTTCTGTAGTTGTTTCAAAAATGGTTTCATTGTCAATTTACAACGTCATTGTGGATTTCATTGTTAAACAACAATATATATGATCAATTTATAATTTTGGCCCTGTAAAAATAATTTGATTACAAGCGTTTTCGATTAACAACAATCATATTCAATAAATACAAATCAACGACATTTCCTATAAATTAACCATAGTCGTGGTGCGACAATCACGATTGATCCTGAAAACATTGTCATAGTATCATAAACGTGATCATTTCTTATTACAGAGATGTCTGTAAGTCCCATGCGTAACGGATAATATACAAACCAAGAATGTGTAGTTTCAATCAAGCACAAACATTGTTGAAGTATCACGAACATTATAAAAGTATCAGGATCGTATTCAAATGTTTTCGCATTGAAGCAATAACGAAAGTCGCGACGGATAACAAAATGTTCGTTTGTGTATATTGCTTGTCCTGCATGCATCTTGCAAAAATATTCACTTTTCAGCAATAAGTGCCAGGGTAAGGACGTTTTTTTTTGTAGTTTGTGAATAAGTGATATACATAATTGTTTAACCCAATTATTCAAAAACAATCAGGTAAGCAGTCTGTACATATGTATACAGAATAAAAGGGCTAGAGTTATCGTTATAGAAACATTCTTCAAAATAACTTTTTTGTTTTAATCCGATAGATTTATGTAGATGGGCTGAGATCAAATCTGTTGACACTCTCTTACCGTTTAGGGGTAACGCGCCCACAGAGTTTTGAAAAGCCATTTAAGGTGGAACAAAAATTTCGTAAATAATAAGCCAAATTTTATTCCAAATATGTTTATATTATTGATAAAATGTGTTGTACTTTTTTCCAAAGACCTCGTATAAAAAATTCCATCAACCTAGCTCAAGGACACAAGGACGGACGGACATGGCTCCATCGACTTGGCTAGTGATGCCTTCCTTCAAGCAATTTAAGGCCAAAAAATGGTGACAGACGGACGGACCATGATCATTTATATATATACTTTATGTGGTCTATCTTTTATATTTCTCTTTGTTACAAACTATGTATCATACTTAATATACCCTTAGAATAGGGTATAATAAAACCGGATTATAAGTGATAAGACAAAATATGGCATTTAATTCAATTTTCAGATGGAAAACCATGAAGTATAAGTAAGTTTACAAGATATATTATTTTTACTTCAGCATGGCCATGGAGAAATAACACCACTTACGTGATAAAATAAGCATGGACATTTTTAACGAATCACGCAATCTTTACAATGCTTCAATAGTTGGTTAACAATGACCATTTTAATTCAAGTACAGGTATTTTTGAACATTCATGTTTAAAGTAACACTGTCGCCGTGTTTCTTTCATCACGGATTTTAGCACAAACATTGTTGATTCAACTATGCTTCGTGATCATTTTAACACGAAATTGACAATGGCGTTGCTAATTTAACCAAGGAACATTGTATCGTTTTTCAAAAACAAAAATCAACAATGCTTCATTTGTTGAATCAACAACGACCATTGGTGGAACGTACTTTATTTTACCAACGTTTTTCTTTCGGTGTATTCACTGTTTAAGCAGTATCCCTATATGATTTGGCCTCTTTCCACAATTTAATAATTATTTTGTATTCACGCGATTTAATTTTAATTTAAAAGATATGTTTTTAAACAGATCTTATTATACAAATATTTAAAATATTACGTTATAAAAGACTTTTCTATGCAGTTTTCTGTCCGATTTTGCGCGTGCTTTCTGTGTACCGTTAAAGAATCAGTCATGTCGTTGGTACTATGGCGATCTCTAATGTTTAAACATACATGTGAGACAATAATATTTTTTTTTAATTGTATCGATTTTTGGGAAATTATATGGATATTGTATAGGCACTGGTATTCAATCCTGTGATGGAGTTGAAAGAGCTCTCGAATTCACCTAATTTCACTAGTTTGATAGTGGGCAAAGCGTTGAGCAAGATTTCCCCCAGGAATACAGCGGCATGCTTACCCAATGGATATTGTAATTTAATGTTGTCGTCTGCCATACCAGCCCCTGATCCTTGATCGGTCTTGGAACCATCTTTGAAAATACGACTGTACTCCATTTCTAGCTCAGACGCTGGCCTGTAGCCAGTCCTGAATGTCTGGGAATTTGGCCTCACACTTGAGCCGCAGTTAAGGCCTTGGAGTCATAACACCTGGTGGCATATCCATAAAATCAGCTCCGGTTTGGCTTATACAAAAAGCGACCTCGTCTGAGTCTGTGAATAGCTTTTAACGAACCCCGTGATAAAGGGTGTCCCATAATTCACCCAAAATGGACCTAATTTTGATACAAAATACAAATTTATACAGATTTTAATAAGAAAGCTTAATTTTGTTATGGAATTGTATAGTAGGGGTTATGTATGGAATAGCACATCGGATAAATGGCCGGCTTTAATGACAACTTCGTACTCTTTTATTGAAATTTTCTATGACCGTTTCGCATAAATGTGGCAATTTCCCCTTTCAAGACATTGGTGATCGTGAGCTTATTTGCATAGACCTTTGACCCAAAGAAACAAGTTCAACGTTGTTAAATCTCAAGAAGTGGATGGCCAATTCTGATCACAAAAATGGCGGTATTACATGTTGCACCGTGTTGTTGGAACCACATGTTGGTCACATCCAAATCTTGTAGTTCATTTAGGCAGTGAAACCTGGGTTTTCTTGTCAAGATAACGAACACCATTAATTGTAACTGCCTGACAAGCCGCATTTTCGAAGAAGAATGGTTCGATAATGGCTCCAGCCCAAAATCCGCACCAACCGCGTTGTAGATGCATTTGTTTCTCAACAATTTTCAGAACCCCAAATGTGATAATTTTGACGATTAACGAAACCATCAAGATGAAAATGAGCATCATTAACATCATCAACTGAAGATGATTTAGTTCGAAAATGACTTTTGTTCCAAAATCCATTCAACGAACTCTCTAAGAGCTGTATGGTCAGTAGTCTTGAATCAGTTGAACTTGGTAAGCTTGAAGTTTCAAATCTTTCGGAGAATTCGCTGTAGAGAGTTTCTCGAAACGCCCAATCATTGACAACGGTGCCAAATTGATGTTCTTGGACTGTCAGCAATACTGCCGCGAACTGCTTCGATGTTTTCTGTTGAACGACTTGTGACAGGACACCCAGAGGGCTTAAGATCACTAATTGATCCAGTCTCCCTAAATTTTTTAAATATTCTCTTCACAGTTGATGGTCTTAAATCACCATTACGGCCATATTTTGCGGACTGTAGCCAGCAAAATTTCATTATTGTTAAAATATTGCTGAACAATGAAAATACGTAGTCCTTACGTATAGCGCTTCCTAACTCCGAAATGTCAGCTGTCACATTGTTTTCTTTTTTCCCTTGACATCACTGTACTATTAAATGGAGCAAAATTCATATTTTGCGTGAATGTCAAGAGCACTGCGTCTAGAGCAGTGCCCGGAGTACTCGGAGAGGCTCCCGTACCACCGTGACACAATATTTTTTTGATGTTTAACGCAAGAGGCAACCACGTATTTACGAAAAAGACTCTTCCACCTAACAACCAACGACCAGAAATGGTCGTATAGATAAAGAGGATTTTTTTCGGCGACAAGCCGAACTAGATGACTTCATCTGAGAGCGAGGGATAGAATACAATAAGGCGAAGAATACAGTACATACATATCCACTACCTACTTATAAGCTCAACACAAAAAGTTGTAAAACAAAGTGTAGGTATTTCCGCAATTTAAGGAAAAAATACCTATAGAAAGAGGTCCTTAAGTAGTAGAAAACTGCTTTTACCCATTTATTCCGTTGAAAAAAAAAAAAAAAATCAGTTAAGACTTAATCATCTTATAATCCATACACTAAGAAATATTCCACCCTATCCTCACCAATATCCTTTAAAATGTTCATCTGCACTTCACCACCTCTTTTTTAATACGAATATAAAGTATAAAAATCATAATTCGCGGTCTTTTACCTCTCAACATCTCTATATATCCCATTATCCTTCATGCCATGATACAGCTTAATATTCCGTCCCAAAACATTGCACTCCATTACCCGCTCAATCTAGCCGTACAGAAAGTAAAAAAAAAAAAAAAAATTGGGTAAGTGCGAGGAGGGCCTCGTGCAATAGTGTTCCGGACATTTTATATTGTCATTAAATAGAAGGCAATTTATTCATATCCTGCATAGGTACACCTAATACTGGTTTTGATATGAATAATGTAATGTCTCGTACGTAGGTATGTCCTAGTAATACTGAGCTGAGATTCCCGTCCATTTTAACTTACACTTTCAATATAAAACATGGCGTACCAAGCTTTTGGATAAAAATGAATGTAACCGTACTTTGCTTGTTAAATGGTTTAAGTAAAGCAAAACACTGGCAATACTTGACAAGCGAAGGAATACAGCATTTAGAGTTTTAAAAACTAAAAAAAAAAAAAAAAATAGTTTTGAAAAAAAAAAAAAATTAAAAAAACTTTTTTAAACTTATTTAGTTTTCAAAAGCAGCATAGAGCTAACATATACGATCCATTCGTGCAAATGACTTTGTTTTTGAAAAATCGAATTCGAATGCAGTAGCAGCAAGATAAGAGCTTATAGGGAAGTCCATGCGCTCTTCTAAAATCTGTAACTCGGGAACTTCTTAGCGGATTTAGATGAAACTTAAAACTTGAGCAAATCGTAGTATCAAAATGATCTGCTGTAAAAATTATTTGGATAACATGAAAACTGGGGGAGATACAGTGGGGTAACTAGATGCCCCATTTTTTTAATTTTTCTCAGAAAATATATAAAATACAGGAATTTTTGTATTGTTTTTACAATCTACACTAAATTCTATGTATCTCCAATTTTTTACATATTTTTACCATTTATGGTCTGGCCGCTAGGGGGGGGGGGACAACATTTTTCAAATGTTTGGCGAGCTTTTTTGTTCAACAAATTTTGCCAGAAAAAAATATTTCTTACATATATGGAGCCCTTGCAAAATTCTCTTTAAATTGATATGCCACATGATGGGAAACAAAATAATTTTTTTT